>CM059042.1:20331297-21001297 GCA_030279155.1 Forsythia viridissima
TTATCTATCAAGAAGAGTCCAGTCTTCGTCATTCATACCTTCTGGCATCCTTTATGAGAGAGGTTGATAAAGCTTTTTCTGGTACAGATAATCTTCAATCTGCATCTTCCAAAACCCAAAATCTGTACCATCGAATTTCTCGGGTTTCACCTTTCCTTTGTCTGCAGCCATCGCTCCCACTTGAATCTGACTTCCTTTGGATCGTTTCTAATAATTTCTCGTAGAAAACTGACAGAATTTACCACCAAAAGCTCTGATACCCGTTGTTGGGAAAATTACAGAAATTTTCCTATAACCAGATTAGTGAGAATGCAAAATAACAGTGAAAAACACACAAAAAAGTTAATAACGAAGTTTGGCCAATTGTGCCTACGTCTTCGGATATACTGCAGATCATTTTACTAAAGGGAGAAAATAAACAAAGTGTTTACAACACTTACAACTCACAACCTTTTCTCTCAAACTCTATCTTATTCTCTAATTTTTGGGATGCTTTACAAATGAGAGCTAAGGGGTTTATATAGGCTTAAAAGAAAATTGGGTTGGTGGAAATTAGGCAATGGTTATGCACCTCCATTGTCAATTGCCCAAATTAGGAACCCCTTATTTTTAGCTAAGAATGATTGGTGCTCATTTCTTTGATAATTGCCTAAATTTGGCACTCTTTTTTTTTTTAAACCAAGAATGATTGACAGCAAGATTAATAACATCTATGATTAATAATAGGCAACTCCTTTTTTCTTTGTCATGTGCGCCTTACATGAGCTATTAAATAATCAAATTAACTGACAGCAAGATTAATAACATCTTAGAAAAAATCAAAATAAGGTACTATGCAATACTACTCAACAGTGTTATTTTAGTGGCATCTATTGCTTAATATTTTGCACCATTCTACAATAATTAAATGCCAAAAGTATATTTTAATTTATTTCTTTCAAAGAAATATCAACTAATTTCATTGAACTTAGCTCAAAGCACGGTATAGTACATGGTGATTGAAGTTCAAGGAACTAACCAAAAATGCTGGGACCATGTTTTGATTTGATCATATTAAGGAAGGGTGGAAGTTGAAGGTAGGTAAACAAGTTAACTTGTACACAAGCCAATATGATTATTGGTATGAGAATCAGGTCATTTTTCTGAGAAACTACAAGAAAATTGTGTTAGAGTTCGATGACCCGAATTTAGTTAGGTCAGGATTAGGAATCTTCTCACTCGAGAACTTGTTTTATTAGGATTAGAATTCTTCTCACACGAGGACCTGTTTTAATAGGATTATGATTCTTTTCACACGAAGACTTGTTTTATGAGGATTATGATTCTTCTCGCACAAGTATATATATATATATATCTTGTATTCTAGAGTTAAATTATCATCAGCTCTTTTTTGTAAAGATATTTGATATAGTGAATTATTTTCTCATCTGCCCATGGGTTTTTCTCCCTGTTCTAGGATTTTCCATGTTAAATATGTGTGTTCTTGTTATTTTGTTGCCTATTTTTTGTTTACATTTTAACAAATTGGCATTAGAGCGATGTTGAATTTTGATCACGTTAATAGCAACTATGAAATATGATATTTCGCTGTTGGATCACAACACCAGATTTTCTTTATGGCAGGTCAAGATGCGGACTGCGCTCGTACGGATGGATTTGGATAATGCACTGTTAAGGTTTGAAAGGATGTCGACGTCTTGGACAGTGGACGAAAGACAACGTAAGGATCGGAAGGCTCTATTATCTAAGAAGAAGATGAAGCATATTGTGGTTGGATCTTAGGCTCAGGCAGAGGGCCTTGTTGTTCGAGGGAGGACATATGAGAAGAATTCTGGAGGTAATGTGAGAGACAGATCAAAATTGAAATACAGAGACAAAATCTGTAATTACTGCAAGAAAAATGGACACATCAAATCTGAATGCTATAAATTGCAGAATAGGAATAAGAAAAGCTGCTAATCAGAATGTTTTATAGTCTAGAGAAATGAGGACTATGTGTGTTTGTTGTAAAAGTCTCTTTATGGTCTAAAACAGTCACCTAGACCGTGCAATAAAAGGTTTGATTCATTTATGACCACTCATGATTTCAAAAAGAGAAGCTATGACAGTTGTGTTTATTTTAAAAAGACTGGCGATGGGTCATTTGTATATCTACTCCTATATGTTGATGACATGTTGATAGTAGCCAATTATAAGAAATAAGTAAAGAAGATCAAAGCCCAACTTAGTAAGGAGTTTGAGATGAAAGACTTAGGAGCTGCAAAGAAGATACTTGGAATGGAGATTCAAATGGATAGAGAGATAGGTAAATTATATCTAAGTCAGAAATGATAAATTGAGAAAGTTCTTTGCATGTTTAATATGCAGAATGCCAAGAGTGTTAGTACTCCATTGGCAGCCCATTTCAGACTATCGTTTGTTTTATCTCGTCAATCAGTTGATGAGATTGATTATATGTAGTCCTCAATCAGATGATGAGATTGATTATATGTAGTCCTCAATCAGATGATAAGATTGATTATATGTAGTCAGTGCAGTTAGTAGATATTTACATGAAAAATCCTGGTATAGAACATTGAAAAGCAGTTCAATGGATATTCAGATACTTGTGTGGATCTACTGATATTTGTTCGCAATTTGGAAAAACTAGAGATGGAATCATTGGATATGTTGATTCTGATTTTGCTGGAGATCTTGATAAGAGAAGATCACTTACATGGTATGTTTTCACTATTGGTGGTTGTGCTATCAGTTGGAAGGCTACTTTACGAACTACAGTTGCATTGTCTACTACTGAAACACAATATATGGCTATTACAGAGGCTTGTAAGGAAGCTATTTGGATGAGAGGATTATTTGGATAACTCAGTAAAGACTTGTGGAACACTACAGTTTTTTATAATAGTCAAAGTGCTATTTTTCTCACAAAAGATCAGATGTTTCATGAGAGGACAAAGCATATTGATGTGCGGTATCATTTTGTTCGTGATATTATTGCTTGTGGTGATTTTGTTGTGTGCAAGATTAGTACTCATGATAATCCTGCTGACATGATGACTAAGACACTCCCTATAGCCAAGTTTGAGCATTGCTTAGACTTGGTTGGAATTGATTGCTGAGTTTTGCCTTTAGGGGCTTTTGTGGAAGAGGTGGAGATTTTGTTTCCTCCAATATTAGATTTATTCTTTGTATTGGAATTCGTGTCAAGGAGGAGATTTTGTTTAGATTTATTCATTGTATTGGAATTCATGTCAAAGTGGAGTATTCTTTGTATTAGGATTCTTCTAACACGAGGACGTGTTTTATCAAGATTAGGATTCTTCAAGCACAAGTGTGTGTGTGTGTATCATGAAGAGATAAAATATCATAAGCTCCTCTTTGTAACCATCTTTTATATAGTAAATTATTATCTCCTATGTCCGTTTGTTTTTCCTCCTGTTCTAGGGTTTTCCACGTCAAATCTGTGTTTTCTTATTATTTTTGTTGCCTATTTTTCATTCACATTATAACATATTGTAGAACTAAAGGCAATCATTAGAGAAGCTACAGAGAGGAACAAGGAAATTATGCCAATTATCAATCTGTTGGGCAAGGCATAAGGAAAATCATTTACTATGTAGCGGGAGGTGAAAATGGATAAGACAATATAATAATAATAATTGATGAGAGAAGTGCAAGAGCATCTCAAACGGCAAAGACTACGAAGGATTTCCGGTTGGAGAAAATGGGGGGAGCCATTGGAATTGTTCCCTCTAGGTACTGTGATGGCAGCAGCAAATGCCACAGTGGCAATGAGTGACGATGCAACTGTGCATGAAGTTGCCATGCTTATGATCCATTGCATCTCGTATGCAGCTCCGGACTTTATAGGAGGCTTAAGATGCGGCTATCTTAGGCCCAAAATATTTGAGGGACCCATAGATCTTAAAAAATGTGTTATATTTGTTTTTATTTATTTTAAAGCATTGATCTAAGACATCCAAATCCACACTTGACCAAAAAAAACTTACTCAATTAAGAAGTCAACTCCAAAATCTATCTTCTCCTCAATTTGAAAGTTGAAACCTTTCAAAGTTTGGACCACCAACCCCCTCTCAAATCCAGCAAAAAACCACTCCCATACGTCACGTCGAATAAACATAGTTATTAGAGTTGTAAACGATATTTCTCTTTTACTCATTCTATTTCATTTTAGATAATTTATATATTCCTTGAGTAAACCTATTACATTTTTGGTATTGATTGAAACAATTGAATTGATTAAGCTATACTTGATTTTGTCATTTCTTGTTGACATCTTATTTTACATCAGTGAATTTTTTTCCTCAAATATGTCTATATGCTGATAAAATTATTGCAAAATTGGTTATGATAAAAATAAAAATAAAAATTCATAACTCTTTATTGTTTTGGGTATTACATTTTGTTTATTGTTTTATTGTTGGATTTTGAGTTTATAGATTTATTTCCGAAAAACTCATATCAAGAAAAAAACTATAAATACACTATGTTTTGAGGGCCCATTTTTTAAATTCTGACTCAATTCTGCAAAACCTAAAGTCCGGCCCTGCTCTTATGAAATCAATTCACGGTGTTCTTCATTGAAGATCGTCAATGGTGTCTTCCCATCGGAATTCTTTGACTTTCTTTCTTGAGGCAGAACATATTTCTCCACTTCCTGCATCAATGGGATCTTTTTTCTGAGACCAATCTTTGTATGCTGTGAGGGTGCATACATGAGAGAACAGTGGCGGAGCCAGACTTTTGGAGTTGGGGGGTCTCAAATAGGGGTGGACCGGGGAGGGCTCTTGGGGGTTCGCCCGAAATTTTTTTTCTCCTCAAACCACGATTACTGAACTTATTCTTATGAGAATCTAATATTTTTTTATAAGTCAAAGTATTTAAAATACTTACAATAAGTCATTGCACAAAAATTTAAACCCTTTAATAGTGTTATATACAATTATTATTTGAACACGATATGTATTAACAAACAAATACCTTTATTAATTTTGTATTATCATTTGAGGAATAGGCCAATCGTTTGTAATTTTGTATTATTAATTTTATTAAGCCAATAGGTCAAATTGTCTTATATTAAGAGTCAGTTTAGTCTAATTTATGAACTAGTTTATTTGACCAAAATAATTTATTTGATAAAAAAATAGTTTATTTGACCAAAAATTTGCCTTAGTAGTATGATATTTTTTACTATTCTTTGTCAAATAAAGTATTTTGGTCAAATAAACTAATTTTTAAACTATACCAAACAAACTCTAATTGATATTGGGTCAATGGATCCAATTGTCATCCATTAAACTGATATTAAGTAAAAGTTAAATTATATATTAAAAACTTAAAAAAATTTAAAAAAAAAAACCCAAAAAGTTGGGGGGTCCAGGTCCCCCCTGGGACCCCCCCCCCCTCCTCCAACTCCGCCCCTGTGAGAGAACTCTTTTTCTGAATTTTACTACTTTCAGATCCAAGTGGAGCCAAAAACTGGGGCAATTTCGAGCCTGAGATTAACTATATGACAATAATTTTATTACCTTCTTCAACTATGGTCCATAAATCTTCTAGCTTAAGAACAATACTAATCTTCCAAATTCCAATAATTATAATCTTCTCAACCCAAAATTGAAATGGTGGAAGTTGAGAAGTTGAGACTTGCTAGAGTTGCCATTCTCAAATGTTAGCAGCACTTGATGTGTATATATATTTCTACAGGAAAAATAGAAGTGAAGACCTCTGTGGATGATGAAACTGTAGTAAACAATGAAGGAAGTTGACTAGTTTGCTTTCTGTTTAGTGAAGTTTGTATTTTGGCAATTTAGATTAAACACATGTTGCCTGTTTCTTCATATTTAGGCTGGAGGCGTCCAAAAAAATATTGCCAGTGGCGCTTCTGGTGGCAACATTTTCCCTCTGGGAGACATGGCTGCTGCCTTCTCCTTTGCCGTTTTAGGAAATTGAACAGAGAAAGGTGAATCTACTTACGTGGCTACTGCAGAGTTGTAGAGAAGATGAATATTGAGAAATGTTTTTAGTTCATTGATATAAAAAATTGTATACAATAGTCACTTCATACAATGCTGAAGAAAGAAAAAATACAGAAATATTAATTGAGTCAATCAACCTCCAAACTGACTCATCAAACTATACACAGAATTTAAGTGCATTAGAGTCCAAGAGATATTGCGAGTAAAATATCTACTTAGCAAGAAGTCCTGGACCATAGGTGGATTTGATCATATCAAGGAGGGGAGGAAGCTGTATGAAGGTATACGAGATCACTGGTACACAAGTGAGCGCGACTATGGGTATGAGAATCAGGGGATTTTTCTTAGCAAATACAAGAAATAAGGTTGAACTAAAGGCAACCATTAGAGAGATTACAGAGAGGATCAAGCAAATTAGTCCATAGATCACTCTGTTGGGCAAGGTATAAAGAAAATCCTTAACTCCATAGCGGCAGGTGAAAATGGATAAGAAGCATAGAACACAAGTAATAGATGTGAAAAGTGCAAGAGCATCTGAAACGGCAAATACTAAGAAGGAACTCTCACTGGAGAAAATGGGGAGGCCATTGGAATTGTTCCCTCCAGGTACTGTGATTGCGGCAGCAAATGCCACTGTGGCAATGAGTGATGCTGCAACTGAACATGCACTTGCCATTCCTGTCACCCATTGTATTTCCTTTGAAGCCAAGTCAGCGTGCTCTTCATTGAAGATCGTCAACGGTGTCTTCCTTTCAGAATTTAGCGATAGACTTTCTTGAGGCGTTACAAGTTTCTCAACTTCCTGCATCAAATGGGAAATGTGAACACAGATCAGTTTCCATAGTCAGTGAGGGTGCACAAATGATTTATAACCTCAGCCCAGGTGGCTCTCATTGAGAAGACAGAAATATTTTATACTGTTTTTGCAAAACCAGATATTCATGATTATCTAGATGAAGGTAAGAAAAGGATAAAATTAGAAAATATTGTTTTCTAGCCTGAGTTTAAATTTATGACGAGTCAGAATATTATTACCATAAACCACTGGAGTTCCCGCTGCATTTGAAGAATAGGTCCAGGACCAAGATCAAGTCGGTCTTGACGCGCTCTATATCCCGCCAAATGCAATATACTGTTGCGATTGGAAACAGACGAATGATCAATATTGTTCTTCCGATGCGATATATTGTTGCCATCTTCAACATACGAATGATCAATATTGTTTTTCTGATGCACTACTATCTTGAAAATCTTTTCATAACGGTACATTACAGCGTAATGAAATACTGAATATCCAGTTCCATCTTTCCTCTCTATTACAGCAGGAAAAGAATCTAGAATTTCAGTGACAATCTCTTCTATTCCTTTCCGTGCCCCTAAAAGAAATGACTCCCCAAGTATTAATGAGGAAGTTTGGGTACTTTTCCCAGCTATAATTGAGCACAACTTTTTGACTAGTTGAATTGCTTGACGATGCATCAATTTTTCGTTACAAATGCGCTTCATAGGTGGCACTGTAATTGCAACAAATCCCACTAATCACTTCACTGCTAAATAATATGTTAAGTGAATGCCTGAGAATATTCTTAATTACCTACAACTTGAAGCACTTTCCAAAGTATTACGGGTATCTCTTGGTACGCTGCAAATGAAAATAAAACCAATCTTGTGAGGACTTGAAGTAAACCCTTGCTAAACATGGGAGTTGTATTGAGGATTCTTACGCTGAATAAGAAATAATTTATGTGCATGTATTACTAGTATACCGCTTTTCTTTGCGGTTGAATCCGATCGTAGAAGATTTTAATGGATCGAGTAGTTGAGAAGAATGAGAGAGAAAGAGAGTTTTGTTTGAGGGAGTTTGATTTTAATGAATATGGAGAAGAATATAGAGAAATTGTGGAATTGAGAGAGAAATATGCATTTTGGTTTGAGAGGATGAAGACGTAGTGACGGACAACGAAGTACTTTTTTCTTTGTAAACCTCCCTACGGTCGGTAACTATACATGTTGAGGAAATTAATGAAATAGTGAAAAATCAAATGTTTAGTACTTGCCTTGATCCTTGTGCGGTCTAGGAAGAGTAGAATTTGGTGATTTCGTCATCATTTCCTCTTCCAAAGGCCGAATCAATACCATTGGAACACCTACAATTCAGAAAGGATAAATAGTTGATTAAAATTTATTGCCATGATGATGGAAATAAAAGCACAACTATTTCCATAAATTAAGCATGCTCAAAAAATTTATTGGTCATCAGAACTAACTTTTAAATGGCAGCACAGGAATAAAAGCAATATTTCTTTTATTTCCATCATCATGGGTCATTCTTTTAAATGGCAGCACAGGAATAAGTTTTTGAGCCCAAAACATTGATGACAATGGGCCATGATGATGGAAATAAAAGCAGAAGCCCAAAGTGTATCCCAGCCCAAGTCCACAAATGTTGGCCCAACTATTTGTGTCCTGTTAAGAAGAATGCGACTTATAAATGCTGGAAATGGAAAATGCGATATTGATCTGCTTTAGTGGCCATTGAATCATCAAGATTAATCTTAATTGTTGGATTGGAGTATAAATAGTCCTTTATATTCGTGGTATATACTGAATATAGCCTCCAAGATTTGCTAAAGGTTGGTTATATTCCCACCACATTTTCCATCGGATTTTTATATTCAACATTTTATTAATTAATACATCTTATTCCTACTATCGATTTTTCTCTAAAAATTCTATTAGTGTGCTTTAAAATGAGGAACAAATATTTAATTGAAATTTAGCATTTATTTATTTATTTGCTTATTTAAAAATATGAGGAGAAATGAATCTTTTTGTTATTTCTTAATGAAATTTTTGGACAACAACTGTTATCAGAGACAATATGTGCTAATTAATAGAAGGTTGATGATAAGAATGTGATGAAGAAATATTAGGGACATAAATATAATAATAAGCAAATGTTATGGACCTTTTATACGATTTAAATGTGGTGCACTAATAAAAAAATGTAGTGTGAATATATTTAGCATTTGCTAAATCTTAAGAATAGCATTTGACCAAATAATACCTAAAATATCCTTAAGATATAAAAACTTCAATATTTGTTATATTGTTCCCCTAAATTACGTTTTTAAAGTTCCGCACCCAAAACTGGTATCAAAGCCTCGTTAAAATTATAATTATGTCAGATAATTATAACAAAATATCAAAAATTAATATAATTGAACAAATTAATTGGATAAAAACTTTTTTTATACATAAATTTGGATTAATTAAAGAAAAGACTATTAGAAAAGAAGATCAAGAAATTCTAAAAGAGATTCTACAAATTGAAATATTAAACAACACTAATAAACAAAAATTACAAAATCTTAAAAATAAACTTTTTGAGGAATATAAAGTATTAAATGACCAAATAAAAATACTAAAAACTCAGCAAGAATTAGAATAGTTAAAAAGAAGAATAGAGATATTAAGAAAATATTTAACTCTAGAAGAAAGAATAATAAATATAGAAAAAGAAATAATAGGTTATAAAGAAATAATTACTGAAATTGGGAAAAGATTAGGATTTCAATTTGAAGAAAAAGACAAGTTATTAATAAAAGAAAATATTGTTATGATAAATGAAGTAAAACAAAAATTTTCGACACAACAAGAAACTATTATAGAAGAATTTCTTGAACAAAATAATAAATACTACCAACTACTTGAACCTTATAACTTAAATCCAAATATGAATACACAATTAAAAGATATTTCAGAAAATCTTTTAAAAATTAATGAAAACATTAAAATATCAACAGCTATAACAGGAAAACATATAAAATTCTATACTAAAGAAGAACCACAAACTCTAAACTCTATATATAATTTAATAAATGAAACCAAACAAGATCTTGAAGAAAAATTCTTTGAAACTTCAGGAGAAGATGCTGAAAGATAAAGAAAAATGTTAGAAGATCTAGAAATACAAATGGCTAACATAAGTTTAGGAAATACTAAGATGAATACTAGTACCACGAGAGTTAGTAGTTCTACTACCCCTCCTACAGTAAGTCAACCTCCTTTTACACCTACCACACTACCAAAAACTGAGGGAATATACCCTACAGTATGCTCAGGTCCGTACCACCCATTGTACCAAGATATAAAGGACCAAGACAAACTTGTGGTGTAAATAAAGAGAAGGATAATGAAGGATATAATAGTTATAGATATCCAACAGATGAAGGAGAGTTATATACCTAGTATAAATTCAATCCACAAGTAGAAAACCTAAATAGAAGAAAAAATGCTAGCAAATTAAAAGGCAATTTCAAAATAACTACCAAAGAAGAAAGTCATATGGAAAATCTAATAGAACCAATACCAACAACAGGAATATGGTTAGATCTAGATTCAGGAGATAAAGATAAAGAGATATCTGCTAGGGTTAAAGCCTATAGCCTTGCTATACAATTTAGCAAAGGATGGGATACATATACAGCTTTCAATTTTCTTGAACGTACTTTTAGAGGAAATGTTGAAGAATTATGGAAGAAAAGCTCTGACCAAATAAAAAGTAATATAAAATATGGAGAATAATTGAAAGCTTATACAAGAGAACATTCAAATAACCAAACAATTATGGATATATTAAAAAGGTTAGAAAAATATTTGAGAGCACAATTTTTAGGAGAAATTGCAGAAGAAACTAGTATAGAAAAGGAAATAAGAGAGAAATTAAAAGCACAAATAGAATTGGAAAATCTAAAAATTTGTGATATGTGTGAACTAAAAGGATACTTAAGAGATTTTGAAAAGATCTACATAAAAGCCTTAAATAAGGATATGAGTTATGATGAAAAATTGAATTATCTCAAAATAATGTTCCTAAAACTCCCTTACCCTTGGAGCATAAAAATACACCAAGAATATGAAAATATTAGGTCTGTTATGTTGGTAATAGAGAACAATTTATTATCAATACAAACAATAAATGGTGTAGAGAAATAGCTGATAACAAAGCAATAAAAAAGATGACAAAGAAAAAACCCATTTGTTGCAATTAAGATATCTTTTATACTCATCAATGGGGATGTTATCCAAAAGAATATAAGAAGAAAAAGAAATTTAAAAAATATCTTAAACCTTAT
The DNA here is from genome assembly GCA_030279155.1 of Forsythia viridissima. Lineage (NCBI taxonomy): Eukaryota > Viridiplantae > Streptophyta > Magnoliopsida > Lamiales > Oleaceae > Forsythia > Forsythia viridissima. The sequence continues at coordinate 20,342,435 of CM059042.1, forward strand.
AAAAAGAAAGATTTTAGGAAAATAATAGATAATTGGAAACCTAATAGAAAACCTTTTAAAAAGAAAACAAAACCAAAAGGGTAGATACCTAAAAAAGAATATATTAAAAAATGCAAATGTTTTATATGTCAGAAACTAGGACATATAGCACCAAACTGCCAGATAAACATAAAAATAAAACCAATTCAAAATTTTTAGAAGCATACGAAGAAGCTATATATGATTCAGAATATAAAGTCTCTACTATATATATATATTCTGATAGTGAAATAGAAAGTGAAGAAGAAAATGAATTCATAAATTATAACTTTATGAATGAAGTAAGAATTGAAGAAAGTATGGAAATACAAGAAACTAACATAGATAATATTGAAGGAATAAACCAAACTGTTACCTTTGAAGAAGAAAAATACAATGAAATAATGAAGAAAATTTTATCTTTGAACCAAAAAGATGTCTTCAAAAATAAAACCTTTTGGAATATATTGTCAAAGCTAAACAAAACTATTTATGTTATAAAACATAATGAAGTTTCTATTTATATTGAAAATGTAAAAGGATCTACAACAATTTCCGTACTAAATAGGAAATGGATAAATGAAGAACTAGCTAAAATAAAGCCTGATATCAGGAACAAAATCAAGAATGTAGAAATTGGAGGAATCCAGATCCTTATGAAGGGATTCTTTAGACAAGGTATGGATATACCAGTCAACATATTTTGTATAGATAATAGAATATTGCATAATCCTATAGATACCCTTTTAGGAGCTGTTTCAGGTAATTTAGTATACCAGAAACTAATATTTACCTTAAAACAAGGATTTGCAGTATCTTTATTAGACGAAAATATAGACATATCCTTAAATCTATATCATAAGATAGATATATTAGATATGCCAGAAAAATCTAAGACAGTAAGCCTTACCATAAGATCTATATTTGCTTTTACTACAAGCCACCATCAAGAAATAAGAAGAAGCTTTGAAGAAATAAAAATTGAAGAAGGATTTGAAGAATTAGCACAAGCTATTCCACCTAGAAATTCAGATAACACGAAATCGAGATACCTGAAGAATTTGTTTTAGATTTCAAAAGAAGGATTAAAACAATCAGAGAAACTCGACAAACCAGTAATCTACAAGGAAATGTTTCTATAGATTCAATAGGAAATATGATAGAAAAATTCCCTCATAGAAGAAGTCTCAGTCTTCCTAGAAAGAACTATATAGGAGAATCATCTATTCCAAAAAACCATTGGAAAAAGAAGTTAGACATGGAATAGAAGAACAATTCTATATCCTAATTGAATGGATAAAACCTACAGGAGAAATACAAGAAATGATTGCCCTAATCAATACAGGAGCAGGATCAAGTCATGTTCAAGGAAATATAGTTAGCATGCTACCTGAACAAGACCTACCTCAATGATATAAATATAAAGATTATCATGGAATAGAATATGAAATTAGAAAATTCGTCGAAATGAATCTTATTCTTACTAATATAAGAGGAGAAAATTTCTTATAACTATAGTTATACATACATATCCCAATAGGATAGAAACAAATGCACCAATAGGATAGAAACCAATGCACCAATTTTATTAGGAATGGACTTTTTAGATTTGTTCAAACCATATAGTATTCAAGAGGATAGATTACAAATGACAATCAATGTTGAAGAACAACATATCCCAAGGATTACCAGTGAAAAGAAAAGATTTACTAACTATATGATGATTAATTATAAATCTATAACCAAGAACATAACAAATTCATTAAGTCCCTATGTTGAAATAAAACTCAATCTACCAGAATATTGTAGAATTACATTTCATGCTTATCTTGATACATGATCAACATTATGTATAGCACAATATAATGTTTTACCAGCTTCTTACTGAAAACAGACCCTAAAAAGAAATACTATGCCCAAACAGCTAGTGGCCTATTTGAACCATACTCTTTATATGCTGAAAATATACCATTTTTATTAGGGAATAGAGAAGTCATAGTTAGAGAACTCTACTATGCCCCCAAAATAGAATGTGACATTCTTTTAGGACAAACTTTCCTCTTAGAAGATTATGCACCCTTTACACAATATAAAAATCCCACAAGATTTGAATTTACAACACTGTGTAACCACAAAATAATTGTACCACAAATACAAAAAGCTACATCTATAGCTCAAAAACCAATAAATCATTAGAGATCCTCAACCCAGCGTGGTGGATGTTATACAGAAATAGAAAAAGAAAATTTCAAATCACTATTATATAACAATGTAAACCTCCAAATAAGTGAATTTGAAAATGAAAAGCTAGAAAGAATAAAAAATAATCTCACAAACAACTTTTCAGAAAATCCATTAGAAAAATGGTCCATAAATAAAACAACAGTGAAAATTGAATTAATAGAACCAAATGTCATAATTAGAGTCAAACCTATGACATATAGTCAAGAAGACATAAAAGAATTTGAAATACAAATAAAAGAATTGTTAAAAGCAAAAATTATTAGACCAAGTAAAAGCCCCCATAGTAGCCCGGCCTTTTATGGTAAGGAACCATGCTAAAATAAAAAGAAATAAAGTCAGAATGATTATAAATTATAAGAAACTAAATGAGAAAACCAAATTTGATGGATATTACCTACTAAATAAAGATATTCTCATAAAAGCCATACAGAATAGCAAAATATATTCTAAATTTAATTGTAAAAGTGGATTTTGGCAAATATGTGTAGATGAAGAAAGTAAACCACTAACAGCATTTAGCACTCCTAATCCTTTAAGACAATTCGAATGGAATGTAATGCCATTTGGATTAAAAAATGCACCCCAAATATATCAAAGAAGAATGGACGAAGTATTTAAACCAATTAAAAATTTTTGTGTAGTATATATTGATGATATACTTATACATTCTACTACTTATAAAGAGCATCTAGAACACCTAGAAAAATTTTCATATATTATCAACAAACATGGAATAGTATTCTCAGAAAAGAAAGCTGAAATAGCTAAAACAAAAATCGAGTTTTTAGGACTCATCATCAAAGAAGAAGAGATTCAATTACAATCTCATATTGGAGAAAAATTACTTGAATTCCCTGACGAAATAGTAAACAAAAAACAGCTACAAAGCTTTTTAGGATTATTAAATTATTCTGAACAATTTATTGAAGGATGTGCTTTACTTAAAAAGCCATTTCTAAATAAACTCAAAAAAGATCAAGTTTGGAACTGGACGAATGAAGATACAAAGAGAGTCCAACACATTAAAAAATATTATTCTAATCTCCCTACACTATCTATAGCAGAAGATGATGATTATTTTATTCTTGAAACAGATGCTTCAGATCAGTCTTAAAAGCAGTATCAAAACATGGAGAAAATTATCCATGTCATAAAGATTATTCGAAAACCTGTATTGAAAAATTAGTTGCATATAATTCAGGAACCTTCAAAGATGTTGAAACCATATATGACTCCAATAGAAAAGAGTTACTTGCTGTCAAAAAAGGAGTTGCTAAATATGAATATTATTTGATTAAAAAATCATTTACTATTAGAACGGAAAATACTCAAGTTAAGTATTTTCTTAAAAATAATTTAGAGCCAAATGTTGCAAACAAGCCGTTAATAAGAATACAATCTTGGATGGCCAACTTCAAATTTGATATTCAATATATTCGTGGTAAAGATAATTTTCTTCCTAATTTCCTTTCCAGGAATGGAGCAGATCAAGCAAGAGTTGCAATCAATGAAGCTCAAAATAAAGGAGATGGAAGAGAAAATATACAAAATGGAGAATGTAAACCTCCAAAAAGAAGATATTCCACGAAATATTCAAAAGATCAGACAAGATATTAGAGAAAATAAAGAGGCTTCCTCATCTCAACCTTCACCAGCCATTATACAAGATATATCTGAAATTAACAAATCTAATGTTATACAGCTTTGAAACAATCTCCTATCCTTTGGGATAAAAGATGAAGCAAGATATAAATACAAAATATGTCTTTTCAATCTTGTGGCCTGTTGGTTTATTGAGATTGGTAATAAGCCATGGATGAAGACTTTAAACTACGGAAAATACAACAAGGTGAATTTTTATCCCAGAGCACCACCAAATTGGATTCGCCATATGTATGATATTGGAAACATACTCTGTATATATCCTAGCCAAAATCTCAAAGAAATTTCCATGCTTCCAGCAAGAATCAAAATAGCAATCGAAGAGTTTGTTCGAATTACTAAGCCCACTAATATCTATATCAGATACTTCTCTGCGGTTCCAGAATGGGATATTTATGATCATTATCTCATTCCAGTTAAAAATATTATTAAAATTGGATTAACGAGAAAATTGTTCGATCTAAACAGTCAAAATACTCATGAAGTCACTCATCAGGAAATCTTAAAGATTAAACATTTCAGAAGAGTTAAAGGATTCAAAGATCAATTTGATTTCTTAGTGGACACCATGAGCAAGAATGAAAATATCTGGATATACCCATATGAAGATCACATAATCTTCAGCAACTGTACCAGAAAGACTCGTGATCAGATTGGGCCCTACTTGACCACTGGTGCGACAAAATAATGAATAATGAAAATGATGGATCACCAAGCTTCCTTCAGGAAATGTGTAAGATAATGGTGAGTCACGCTGAACATAGCTGTCCAAATTGTATTATTGAAAATATGGACCACGTCTCTCTCAATGAAGACGACATGCCACCAGATTACTTTGAAGGAAAAATGATCGGGTAGGACCCTTCACTAACTACCAACAGTGATAATTTTATCACTTTGAAACAGCTGAGATCCCCACTTACCGACAAGATAAAAAGAAGATGCCTTCTTGATAAGGTTCAATTATTGAAGATAAGTTGTATCTTGAGTCTTTATATACCACTTACATATCAAGTTGTAAGGTATCGAAAGTTGGAGACAATCGCTGAGTATTCTCATATCTCTCCATACTATCATACATAGTCTAACTGTCCTTTCTTCAAGCATCAATAAGGTAATCCCTATGGAGTTCTAAACTCCAACTTAGGGATTACCAATAGTGTTTCTTATAAGAGTCTTTGTATATCAAGTGTGTACCTCTAAAGCTTAAGATATAAGCTTGTAATATGCTCATATTGATTTCTATAAAATTATTTGAAATATTTTCTTAACATCTCTTTTCTAAAGAAAACTTCCTTTGTTAGCCAGTCCCCGGCGGTAGTAAAATAGCCTTGCGCTATTTCCTTTATATCTCCTTGTTTTTCCATTTTGGCTTGTGTTGTCTCGTTTGGGAGTGTTTGGAGTGTCATTGGAAAAATCAGTAGGTTTTGTTACAATAAGGGTGAAGACAGCTAGTCTGAATTTCCGTGGCAGGATTGAATCCTTTTGGAATCATATCCGTTAGCTTGAACTAACAATGCAAGAGGAAGATGTAGAAAAGAAAATGAGCAGAAGTCATGTTGGACCCTTCTATTAAAATCATATGAGCAATAGACAAAAGCAGATCTTGTTTTGAAAATACACACATTTATACGCAAAGACTTGAAGAAGAACACTTAAAGGAAACCTAGCTTCTTATTCTGAAGGATAATTCCAGGTTTGGCGTTCTTATTTTCATGAACACTGCACAAGCATCCACATCTACTGATTGTGATCTTAAATGGTATTTAGATGATAAAGATATTTCGTTTTTATTAACTCTGGTTGATAAATTAGAAAAAATTTATTCTACTGGTCAATCTAAACTCAAAGATATTTATACTAGCATAGATTTTGCTTGTAAAAATAATATAAGAATTAATTCTGTAGAAATATTCAAAAATATAAAGAGAGTTGAAGATATTATCTCTAAATATAAAGAGTTAGAAGAAGAAGTATCAGAAGGAATTGTTTTATGATATATAACTCAAAAGAAACATCCTAACGCATTCAAGAAATTATCTGCATATATAGATTATTTAAACTCCAATACCAGGATATAATTTAAAAGGTTACGATAATCTTGAAAATCACGTGTGTAATTTATTAGAAGAAGAATTCACAAAATTAAATAATATCCAAGATAAAGTATCTTTAGAATATTTAAAACAAACTAGAATAATAAATAAATTATTAGTTAGACTCGAAAATATTATAGAGACTAAATTAAAATTGTTAGAAAGATTAAGTGACGAGGAGATAATTAGACATGGAAGAAGTTAAAGGGCAATTTAGGCACTTTACTCAAAAAAGAGGCATTTACAACTTATTTGTAAAACACTAGGCCATTTCTTTGTAAGGCTAGTTTGACAAGGCCATTTAAACAAATTCCCCTTTATATTCAGATGAGGTTAGGGTTTTCATTTTAGATCCGCAGCTTTTCCTTTTTCTCTGATTCTTCATCTTCTTCCCAATTTCCTCTTTGATTATTTGTGTTTCTTTGAGTGTGTTTCTAGATTTGGCTTTCAAAAAGGTGTTGCTACAGTAACTTGAACCTATAGTTGTTGGTCGAGTTGTGATATTTGGGATTAGGATTCCTTTGTGGATGATTGTATACTTCGTGTATTGGTATCTGAGTGGGTGGTCTATAAAACATTTGAATTTGTAACCTTGGTTGTTTTTTGTTATAGTGCAATGGTCTATTTGATTAATGGTAGAGCCTCAAAGGTAGATGTAGTCGAAAGAGACGAACTGTCTGTTCCGAAGAGAACGAAACATATCTTGTGCTATCTTGTTAGTTTTTACTTCGTGTTGTCTTGGATAAATTTTCTTAGATCTATATGTTTCTGGGTGTTAAAAAACGTAACAAGTAGTATCAAAGAATATTTGTGTAGATCTGATTTTATTTTAAACCTCTCCTTAAGAACTGAGACAACACTTAGGACTGTAAGTATTATTCCCTCGAAATTTTGAGAATATGAGCGGCTTTTCATTATTTTTGTCTCATATGTGTCTTATGTGACTTTCAGGAAACAAATCTGTAAATATAATTCTTCTTTCATGTTTTGGTTGAGTTAGAAAATCAGTTTTCTATAATAAGCATGTTTTGATTAAAAGAAGAATAATATATTTTTTTGGAAAAATCTTTTGTAAAGCCTATTTTTCCTCCAAATTTTGTTAGGTTCTATTAATAAAGAAATTATTTGTGTTTTCTTGTAAATATTTTGTTACTGTTCTAAAACTGAGTATTATTTGACTTCAGCTTGTCATTTTTTGCTGTCATAATGTTATTTGATTATAAACTCTTTCCTCAACTTTAAAGTTCTGTAAATTCTTGGTGATAGCTCCTATACTTTGAGTTTCTTGCATCCTTTTGAACTATATCTTGGACTTGAAAGACTATCCTGCAAGATCCCTTGACATGGGAACCTAATTCCCATGGAATCCTATGGTTATTTGGGCTTAAGGTCTTAAAGATCATTTCCGTGTTGGAAATCTTGTGTGTAAAACTTATTGTGTGCTTGTGTGTAGGGGTAGAATTGGGGTTTTTTTTTAAAAAAAGTGTTAAAAAATAAATTTTTAGTAATAGTCCGGTCTTCAAGTGCAAATTTTTTTCTGTAGCAGCCCAGTCTCCAAAAATCCTAGTTCCGCCCCTGCTTGTGTGTGCTATTTCTTTTTTAACCAAGTGTTAAAAATGACTTCAACAAGTTTTCATTTTGATACACTGGAAAATGTGATTTCTTTATTTGGCAACATAAAATGAGAGGCGTTCTTGTTCAACAAAAAGTTTCAAAATTTTTAGATAAATCTTATGCTGATTTTGTTATTGATGATAAAAAAAATTGAATCTGGTAAACTTTCTTGTACCTCTATTATACTTTATTTGTCTGATGATGTGCTAAGAACTATTGGTAAACAAAAAGATGTAGATGCTCTATGGAATAAACTTGAGGAAACCTATTTTGAAAAATATCTCCCAAATAGACAGTTTTTGTTAGAAAGAATTTTCAATTTCAAAATTGATTATTCAAAAGATCTTGATGAAAATCTTGACATTTTTAATAAATTGATTCAAGACATAAAATATTGTGGTGATAGAGGTATTTATGAATAAAAAGCCACAATTCTCTTGAATGTTATTCCTCAATCCTATAAGGAAGTGAAAAGTGCCATTAAGTAGGACAGAGATACCTTGACCTTAGATATAGTCATGAATGATTTAAGAAGCAATGATTTAAGTTCAAAAATGAAAAAGATAGTAGAAACTCTGGCGAAGAGTTAAGAATGAGAAGTATGAGCCAAATTAGAAGTTTTTATAACCAAAATGGGAACAATCATTCTGGTCAGCAGCATAAGGAAAAATGGAGAGGTAAGTCTAGGACTAAATCCAAGGCTAAGGGTAAAAAGTGTTATGGGTGTGCAAAAATGGGTCACTTCATAAAAGATTGTTATAAAAACAATAACAATTCCAAAAGAATAAGCAAAGTGAAGAAAAAAATGTTGTTGCCTCAAACAATGAGGCAATGTGAGATGTTTATGTAGCCACTTATGAAGAAAATGACTGTATTGTAAATATAGCCTCAGAATATGCCAAAATTGATGATTGGCTTCTTGATTCTGGGTGTACTTTTCACATGACACCCAGAAAAGAGCTTTTCCACACTTACAAAGAATTAACCCATGGGATGGTTGTAATGGAAAATAATGTCTTGCAAAATAGTTGGAATTGGCAGTATTTGAGCTAAAATGAAGTTGTATAACCCACTCTTGGACTAACCTACATGAAGGGGATGCTCGGATTCAAGGCTGATAATAATAGGAGAGTGGTCAGAGATGCCTTGTGCTTGGAAAGTCGCATTAGAGTTCTGAAAAGATTGGTACCTCTCTTGATTCACAAGTACTCTATCAAGCTTATTGGACTAAAATTTGAAACAGGGTATGTTTGTGATCTTGAAAATGTTAGACATGTCCCTAATTTAGCAAGAAACCTTATTTCTCTAGGATGTTTAGATGATGCCAGTTTTAAAGGCTCCTTTAGTGAAGGTCACCTTAAAATAAATAAATGTTCTCTTCTTGCTATAAGAGGAATAAAAAAGATTGGCCTTTATTTCACTAAAGCTGAAGCTGTCCCTTTATCCTCTGTTATGTCTAATATTACTAATATTGATAAAACCATTGTTTGGCACCATAGGCTTGCTCACATTAGTGACAAAGGCCTTCAGTTGTTAAAAAGGTAGCATGTGTTTAAAAATAATCATGTTTCTAAATTAAAATTTTGTGAAAATTGTATTTTAGGTAAACAATACATGGTTCATTTTTCAAGCGGCTTACATAAAACATCCTCTGTGTTGGAGTATGTGCATTCTGACCTATGGGTCCTTCAAGCAAACAGACACATGGAGGAAACAAATATTTCTTGTTCATAATTGATGAGTTTCCAAAAAGTATTTTTGCTAAAACATAAATCTGAACTTTTGAAAAATTTAAGAACTGGAATACTTTAATTGAGAATCAAACTCGAAAGAAATTGAAGTGTTTAAGAACAAACAATGGTCTGGAATTCTATAATGAAAATTTTGATATTTTTTGTAAACAAAATGGTATCAAAAGGCACAAAAATGTCCCTTACACCTCTCAGCAAAATGGTGTTGAATGGGACCCAATTAGAAAGGGTTAGATGCATGCTTGCTACCTCTAGGTTGTCCAAATCTTTTTGGAGGATAGGCAGTGGTTACTGCCTCCTCTTTGATAAATAGGCCTTTTCAGTTGCTCTAAATGGAAAGACACTTGAAGAGGTGTGGAATGAGAAACAAACTATCTAAGGGTTTTTGGGTGCACTGCCTATTCCCATATTAGGAGGGATAAGCTGGACCTTAGGTCTCAGAAATGTGTGTTTTTGAGGTATCCTGATGGGGTAAATGGCTATAGGCTTTGGGTCTGGTTTAAAAGTAATAACAAGTATGGATGTTATCTTTAAAGAAGATGAAATGACATGCCTAAATGAGAATAAAATGGAAAGTGATAAAGTCAGAGATAAAAATCAAAATGAGGGTGATTTGAATATTCCTATTGATCAAAGAGGTAATACTCTTAATCAGGTGGAACATTATGGTGATCATCTTCATGATGAAGTAGAAGATGAAGAAATTGTCTCTCAGTTTGAATATTCTATTCTTAGTCAAAATGCTGATCTTAATAGCTGTTACTTAACTAGAGATAGGGCCAGAAGAGAAATAAGAGTCCCTACAAAATATTCTGATTTTGATCTTGTCTCTTTAGTTGAAACTTGAAAGCATGTATGGTATTGAACCTCAAACTTTCAATGAAAGCAATTAAATGTAATATTTCTAAAGCTAGGTGGGTTGCTATGAATGAAGAGATGACTTCTCTTTACAAAAATAGAACTTGAGTTTTAGTTCCAAGGCCTAAAAGTCAGTCCATTGTTGAGTATAAACTGATCTTTAAACTGAAAGAAAGCAATACCAAGTCTGAACGTTTAAAGTTCAAAGCTAGACATGTTGCTAAGGGGTTTACTCAAAAAGAAGGAATTGATTATAATGAATTTTTTTTTTCCCGTAGTTAAATATACTACTATCAGAACTATGTTGACTTTAGTTGCTCATTTTAATTGGAAAATAGAACAACTTAATGTCAAAACTGCCTTCCTACATGATGAATTAAAAGATTTTATTTTTTATTTTTTTTATGGATCAACCTATTGGCTTTATTGATAAGAATAAACCTGATTATGTATGTTTGCTAAAGAGATCCTTGTATGACCTGAAACAATCTCCCAGGTAATGGAATAAAATTTTTGATACTTTTATGCTGTCATTACAGTTTTAAAAGAAGTAAGTATGATCATTGTCTTTAATTTAAATCGGATGCAAAGCCTTTGTATTTAATGATACATGTTGATGATATGTTACTTATTAGCTCATGTGTTGAAAAAAATAAAAATTATTAAAAGTAATTTGCACTCAGAATTTGAAATGAAAGATTTGGGATGTGCAAAAAAAAAATCATTGGCATGAATATTGAAAGAGATAGATTTAAATCTGTCTTGACTTTAAAATAGAGTCCTTATATTTTGAAATTAATTGAAAAGTTTGCTATGTTTGAAGCCAAGCATGTTGATGTTCATTTAGCTAATCATTGTATGTTAAGTAAAGATCAAAGTGAAAATGATGTAAATGAAATTGAATATATGGAAAAAGTACCTTATGCAAATGTTATAGGTCTTATAATGTATACATGGTCTGTACAAGACCAGACCTTGCTTTTGTTGTTAATTCATTGAGTAGATAGATGTCAAACCCTGGTATAAACATTGGGAAGCTCTTAACTAGCTTCTAAGGTACCTTAAAGGGTTTGAAAATGTTGGACTTATCTTGAAACACTGTAGTGAAGGCATTAAATTGAAAGGTTATGTCGATGCAAGCTATGCTAGTGACAAGGACAACAGAAAATATGTTACTTCTTATATGTTTACATTATACAGTGCAACAATCAGCTGAAAATCTCAATTGCAACATATTGTGGCACTGTCCACAACTGAAGCAGAATATGTGGCCATTTCTGAAACCATCAAAGAGGCACTTTGGCTTAAAGGAGTTCTAAATGAGTTAAGAAAGATGTTGTTTATTTTGACAGCCAATCTGCAATTCAATTGTGCAAAAAACTCGTCTTTCATGAAAGAAAAAAACACATTGATGTGGGATATTGTATCCAATGGGATACTTAGTCTGGAAAAAAATCCCATTAGAGTTCAATCCTGCTGATATGGGGACTAAGCCCCTACCTCAAAGTAAATTCAGATCATGTCTAAGTTTACTTAACATTTATCAATGTTAAGCATTGTTCCCATTTTATTTGCTTTGTTATTGTTTAATTAACTAAGTTTAGCTATTTTTTCCCAAGTACTTGAAGGAAATGATAACCAACAATCTGTCAGCATATGTTTGGTAGTGCTGAAATTATAATTTAAGTGCTTATATTATAAGTTGTTGGTGAATATGTAGATAAAAATGAGTTGTAAGTTGTGGGTCCTATGAAATGTGTGGATAAGAATTATGTTTGACCAGTTTGACCAGCTGAAATTATAATTTAAGCAATGGCAAACATATGCTGAAATGGTCTCTTGCACTATGTGTATTTCTCCTGATGGCTCAAGGTGGAGTTTGTATGTTTTGGAGCCCAAAACATTGATGACCCATGATGATGGAAATAAAAGCATAAGCCAAAGTCTATCCCCAACCCAAGTCTACAAATGTTGGCCCAACTATTTATGTCCAAATATGAAGAATGCAACTTATAAATGTTGAAAATGGGAAATGCGATATTGATATGCTTTAGTAGCCGTTGGATCATCAAGATTAATCTCATATGTTGGATTGGAGTATAAATAGTCCTTTATATTTAGATGAGGTTAGGGTTTTTATTTTAGATCTTAAGCTTTTCCTTTTCCTCTTATTCTTCATCTTCTTCCCAATTGTCTCTCTGATTCTTTGTGTTTCTTTTGAGTGTGTTTCTGGAATTGGCTTCCAGAAGCTTATTGCTACATGAACTTGTACCTATAGTTGTTGGTCGAGTTGTGATAATTGGGATTAGGGTTCTTTTGTGGATCATCACCGACCGTAGAGATGTTTTATCCACCATGGGCAAAAAAAAAAGTAGGATGTATGTCACTACGTCTTCATCCCTCACAAACCAAAATCCACATATCTCTCTCTCAATTTCTCTATTTCTCTATATTCTTCAAAATCGAACCACCCTCAAACAAAACTCTATCTTCAACATATTCTTCGCAACCCCTCGATCCATTAAAATCCTCTACTACGGTCAGATCCACCACAAAGAAAAGCAGTATACTAGTTGTATACTTCGTGTATTGATATCTGCGTGGTGGTCTATAAAACGTTTAGATATGTAACTTTTGTGGTTTTTTGTCATAGTGCAAGGGGTCTATCTGATTAATGGTAAAGCCTCAAAGGCAGATATAGTCAAAGGAGACGAACTGTTCCAAAAGGAACGAAGCATATATTGTGTTATCTTGCTATTTTTTACTTCTTGTTGACAGTTCTTGGATGAATGTTCTTAGATGTATATTTCTGGGTGTGAAAAAATGTAACGGACAATACTTACAAAAACACATATGCATAATTAGGGCTGGGCAAAAAACCTGCAAAACTAAACCGACTCGGGTAGGTTTGGGTCAGTTTTTGGGCCCGGTTGATTTCAAAAAAAATTTATTCTTTAGCTGGGCCTGAAACTGAAAACTCGGTTCGGCTCGGTTCCGGGGGTCCGATTTTTCAGAATTTTTTTTGGTTCGGTTTGGCAAAAAGCCAAACCAAATTTTTTTCAGTTTGGGTTGGGTTAGGTTGAAAACCAACCCAACCTGACCCACGCCCACCCCTATGCATAATACAGTAAATCATTCTCCTTATCATGCATATAACCGTGAAATTTGCTTCAGACAAAATTAAAAAGCTATCATTACAAATAAAAGTTTCTGTCTGTCAAGCATAATAAGAGGAATAGGATAGTACATGAGATCAATGAAATTGGGAATTTTTCAGTTGGATTTAATCAGTTTGGACGATTTCCTTGTACCATTAAATTTGATTAAGACGAAAAATCTTACAATTACATCACAAGTCGTATGAAATCTCGGATTAGGATGAAGTGACATAGGAGTGGCAAAAAAGCTCGTCAGCTCGTGGGCTCGCCAGCTCGACCCATAAAAGCTCGGCCCAGCTCGGGCTCAGAATCGTCGAAGGATGAGCCTGAGCTAGGGCCGAGCTCGCTCGACTCGACCAAAAAATGAGCCGGCTCGTTGCCCACGTGGTGGGCTCATGGGAATCACGAGCCATGAGCCAGCTCGGCTCGTGGCTCATGTAACGGTCACTTAATCGTGACCGTTGGATGGTCATCCAACGGTCACGAACGGTCACAACCATTTTTTTTATTATTTTTTTTGTTTTTTAATTTCATTTTTCTCTTATAAGTACTCATATTCTAAACTCATTATTTCACACTTCAATCTCTTATCTTTCATTCAATTATATATTCAATCCATTGACAATTCTTAAATTTCATTATCTCAATATTAGTATTATAATTACTATCTAATATCTCATTATCTCGATATTACTCTATAATTTTAAGTTGTAATTTTCTACTTCTACTAATTCTCTACATTTCTATTTTCTATTTTCTACTTTCTACTACATCTTCATCTTCTCCTATTCTCTTTATTCTATTATTCTAAATGGCATACAATTGAAGACTCGAAGTAATGATAATTTTAGTGGTCTTAATGATATTCCAATTCCAAACGATATTATTGATCAGTTTGGTGGTAGCACTGATCCAATTGATTTGGAAGACTTTTAAGAAGATGTCGATATACAAACTACTATCGGCTCTAGCACTAAACGAAAAGCCACCAAACAAAAGGCTAAGTGCTGGCAGTATTTTGAGTTGGTGTCAACTGGTAAACTAGTGAACGAAGTCCCTGAGTTCAAAGCGCAGTGTAAAAAACTGTCAAGAGAAGTTAGTTTGGCAAAAGGAGATAGGCATGACCCATCTAAACAGACACTTCAAAAAGTATCAATACAAATATAGATGTTTGGATACAAATCAGGCACAACTCCAGTTAGGATCTCTGGGAGCTGGGTCCAGTAGTCCCACTCTCAACAACTGGATATATTCACAAGAACTCATGCACCACGAAGGACTGCCAGAATTTATAGCAAATGTCGAGTTTCCAATATGCTTGGTGGACAATCCTCATTGGATGAAATTCATCCAAAAATATATCCAACCAAGGTACGTTAATATTTATAGAAATACACTTCGTAAAGACACTATTGTTAGATATAATACAAATAAAGAAGCAATTATTAATGATATTAATAATTACAACGATATTGTAACTTTTACATCAGACTTATGGACAAGTTTTAACAAAAAATGATACATGATTGCAACTGCATACTATATTGATAATAATTGGATAATACATAAAAAAGTAATATTATTTAAACAAATAGACTATCCTCATAATGGAAATAATATTTATCATATTTTATTAGGTATGTTACATGAATTTAAATGTGATTCTAAGGCTCGTAGTTTTACATTTGATAAGGTCCAAATAATATAGTAATTGAAAAATTAATGCCACATTGTAGTCTAGATTTTGATGGTATTTTATTTCATATTCGTTGTGTATGTCATGTGTTTAATTTAATATAACAATATGGATTAAAATTTATACAACCCCAATTAGAAAAAATTAAATATGCTATTAATTATATTTCGGTCTCACCATCAAGAAAACAAGCTTTTGCTGCTTTATGTATAGAAAATGGGCTGCATTCAAAAAGTTTTGTAACTAATGTTGCCAATAGATGAAATTCAACATATCTTATGCTTGAATCTTGTGAAGGCTACGAAGATTGTATTACTGTATATTATAACGGCCGACACTCACACGGCTCAGAATATGATTTAGAATTACATGACTAGGAAATATGTGGTCATGTTAGAAATTTTTTAAAAGTTTTTTTACGACGCAACAACTGCATGTTCTGGTGTGTATTATCCAACTACTCCACTTGTTTTAAATCATTTCTATTATATTGCTAACAATTTTAATAGGTATAAGAATTTTGCTCTTTTTTCTAATATTATACAGGTCATGAAAGCTAAATTTAGAAAATATTGGAAAAAATTGTCTATGTTATTTCTATTAGCATGTATTATGGATCATAGACTTAACTTAAAAGGTACCAAAGTAACAATAATAACAATTTCAGAAAAATTAACTTACGAAAATCCTATAACGTGTGATAATTTAGAACAAACTTTATGTTCTATGTATGAGGTCTATGCTGAAAAGGCTAGTACAAATGTTGTACGACCCCTTAATGCAACATATACTTCGTCATCAACTGATGACATTGACTTATGGAGTTACGTCAGTACACAGGAGTGGTCAAGGTCAACAATCAGTTGGTTCTTCTTCTAGTTATTCCCTGAACAATGATACACCTGTAGAGTTAGTTAGGTATTTTGTGCATGATGTGTTTAGCATGTTAGACGACGAAGAGAGAGAAAATTTTGATATACTACGATGGTGGAGACAACATCAACGTAGTTACCCAATTCTTTCAAAAATAGCACGTGATCTACTAACACCTCCGGTCTCAACTGTAGCATCGGAGGCTGCATTTAGTACAAGTTGCAGGGTTTTGTCTAATATCAGGTCAAGACTCAAAGTCGACATTTTAGAAAGTTTACTGTGTCTAAAAGATTGAGATGATGCCGAACTTCGAATCCAAGACAAAGTGGACAGAATAATGTCCGAAGAACTTAAAAATTTGAATATGGATTAATCAGATTCGTAATAAGTATTATTTTGCATTAGTATTTGATTTTTTTTTTATTTTAATAAAAAATTGTACACGTAACATTTTGTTCGTGTACAATTTTAACTCCTACAATTGTACACGTAACAACTTGGCTCAGCCCGTTCGACCCACGAGCTCGTGGGCCGAACCGAGCGCCCACTTTGGAGACGAGCCATGGACGAGCCGAGATCGTTTTTTATGGGCCGAGCCGGCTGCCGGCTCCATTGCCATGCCTAAAGTCACACAAGATTTGATTGTTGTAATTATTTTTGTAAATTCTCAAGTTTGTAGTTTTATCATTTACTATTAATAAAATACGAGTAGTGGAGTATATAGTATGCAAACAATGGACAAATATTTGATATGAATAATAGAGAATATAGGAAACTAACGGGTATAGAAAAAGGACTCCCAAATACTATAGTGTGTTCCACTTGGGAAAACATATGGGTCTTCAGCCAACAGCTCCAATGGACTTTGTAAACCGAATGCAACCTTCTGGTTGTGGTCAAGCAATTGGAGAGCCAAATCTACAATTTCAGCAGGAAAAAGCACATCAATCGAAACAATTTTTATCTCAGAAAAATTTCAAGATTGTTGTTGGAATGATTTTCTTGTTTGAGTAAAATTTTCCATACTCACCGTAAAATCTAGCAGTTACTAAAGATAGCATAAGTATCTCACCAGCTACATTTTTGAGTAGCGTGGAATGAATTTCATCTTTCATGCCAACAGAAAACAAGTATGAAGTCATCTCTCTATGACTTCTGATTGCAGCTAAATGGATTGGCAAAAGTTCAAGCCTGTTGCAAATATTCAGCAATTCGTGATTTTTGTTCACAAGCAGTTGGGCTGCTTTGACATTATCAAGTTCTGCCGCCGCATGAAGTGCTGTATTGTCGGAGCCGTCCTTCAAAGCCAGTAACTCTCGCGGCGTCAAACTAACCAGATTGTTGATAATGTGCCCATGTCCTCCCTTGATGGCCACCATTAGCGCTGTCTCTCGCGATGCAGTTAGCCTCTCTGTGAATGCTGATGTTTCATACTGATGGAGGAATCCATTGACAACTCTCTCTTTGCCCTGAATTAATGCCTCATTCACTTGTTGTAACCCGATTGGTGCATCCTCAACTGCTTTCATATCAATAAGTTAATCTCTGTAAATGTTACAATAAAATATTCAAATCATCACTCACCATCATGCACATTATCATCACTATCCTCTGATCGTGACGATTGCAGCTTCTTCTTCCTCATCAGGCATGTAGGTGTCTCAAATAAGCACTTCATCCTCAAAACTATTTATTGGTAGATGTGTTAATCTCTCACATACAATTTTAGCACAACACTCTCTCCAGATGCGTAAATATATAAGAGGGAATTGGACAAACTATATGTGTATTTTAAAGTATGTCTATTTTTATAACATTTGATAAATTGACCAAATTTAAAAATTTGGACAAAATTATCCTTAGATTCTCAATTGAATATCTATTATATTCATTTTCTTATCTTCATCTCTCTCTTTCTCTGACACTCTCTCCTCTCTTTTTCCACCAATGCCGTCCCCCTAAGCTCTATTTCCCACTCTTCTTTGTTATTTTTGTGACTGTATTTTGTTATTCTTATTCCAGATTCAAATACATTGATAAACCTATCACTGGTTTTTGAGCAATTTGAAAAATTCGATCGATTTGAAATTTTTGGAATCAGTTATAAGCTATTAATCATAAATTAGTTGGGGAATCAGTTTTTAAGCCATTTGAAACTGATGAAAAAATTAGTGTATTTTTGTTGTAGATTACATGCAACTTAAATTTGATATAATGTATCTCTATTTTTTTGTTGATATATTTTTGTTGTTGGGTAATTTTTTTCGATTTAATTATTATATTAGTAGATTGTATTAGATATTGAGTTTAATTTATAAATTTTGTAGATGTAGTTTGTTAGTATATTTTGTTGTCAAAGAATGAAATTGGTTACATTTACTCGAAAACAGACAGAAAAATAGGCACAAAACTCGTTTCTTCGTCGACAAAATGGACGTCACAAAATGGGAACCAAATTGGTGACAAATGGCTAAAGATAGATAAGTTATTCGGATTAATTTGTGTCTCAACTACCATTAAATTTTAGCAACACAAAGAAATAGTCATTTTACAAAAAGGTATATTTGAAAGTTTGTATCTAAATTTTTTTTGCAAATGTTATAAAAAAAAATTATATTTCAAATTCATTATTTATTTTTAAGTATATCTGAAAATTCCCCCAAAATATATATATCCACATGAACTCCTTATGTTCTTTACTTGAATTTCACTTCAACTTTAACCCAAACTTCGGATTCAATGCAACAATTTTTTTATATGGAAAACGTGCTTATTGACTTGATGGGAGACTAACCATAATTAAACATCAATAATTTATGGAAGGAATAAGAATCTAAAATAACAATATCCACATAGTTGTGCCGTGTTTTATTAATTAGTATCAATTTATCACACCTGTCACTTTGTTCCCTTGTCCGTGCCACGTCATCCCAAAAGCTCCTCTCTTTTAACTTTAAAATTATTTCTTATGAACAATACTTTAATTTAATAGAATATTGAAAAGAGAATAGTATGAAACAAATT
The DNA here is from genome assembly GCA_030279155.1 of Forsythia viridissima. Classification (NCBI taxonomy): domain Eukaryota; kingdom Viridiplantae; phylum Streptophyta; class Magnoliopsida; order Lamiales; family Oleaceae; genus Forsythia; species Forsythia viridissima. The sequence goes on from CM059042.1 coordinate 20,361,429, forward strand.
CAAGTTTTATATAATTAAAATAAATTCAAAAACAACTAATTCTAATTCTAACTTTTAAAAGTAAATAAAAATTCTAACTTATTCTTCCAAACAAAGACAAACTCTCTAAGAAACCAATCTAAAATAGATCTCTTACTAATCGAAACATGAAATTAAATTATCATGATAATAAATAAATAAAAATTACTTTTGCCGAAATATATATCTACCTAAATGTTAGAATTTTGCCCAAACACTATTGGGCTAAAGCTAACACACGAGTTTTGCTCAGAGGCTCGCTTCTACATGTTAAGTGATATTTTTATCTAACTCCAACATGGTCAATTGAGTCAAGGTATCTGATTACATCATATAGAGTGCATTTCGTACACTGTAATGGATTAGGGAGAATAAGATAAGTAGGGATATGATTAGAGAGTATAGGATTAAGAGAGACTATATGAATTGGATTTTGGTGTATTGTTCTAATATGGAATTTGGTGTACAAGTATTGAACATAAAAAATTTAAGACAATATATTTGGATAATTTATTTTTCTTTTACTTTTAAGGTAAAAGAGTTATCTTTTAAAAGTAATTCTTACGTTTGTGTCAATAAATAATTTAATTTTAACTTTGATTAACAAAAAAAGTTAATTAGTGCAAAAATTATTTATTTACTTATAAGTAAGTGTATGTTTGGTAAAGTTTAAAAGTAGTTTTTTAAGAGATAGTTGGTGAGATGTGTGGTTGAAAAATTGATAAAAGTTATTAGTTCCATGAAATATGTGGTTGAAAATGAGTTTGAAAAAAAAAAGGTTTATAAAATACTCTCCCAAACATGCTCTAAATTTACTTTATGTTTACAAATTGTTTGGATAACTTTTTGTTTTTATTTTTAAGTAAAAAAAAGTTATTTTTCTAAAAGTAATTCTTAGAGCATCTCCAATGCATTCCGTCTATTGCAATCTACTTGGCAGGTAAAATAGATGGACTTTTAGTCCATGTGGTACTACATCTATAGAATAGACGGTCAAATTAAAATTCATTTCCAATAAGTAAAATGGCTCAAATATTAAATATGATTAAATTGGTATACGAAATAGCAATTTTATGAAACTCCAATTGACATTATGAATTGAAAAAACATAAAAAAAAAAAAAGAGGGGCACATGCATAGAATAAGGGAAAATATTTGTTTTGGTCAATAAAAAAGAAACTTACCAATTCATGGCGGAGGGGTTTTTAGCTATAAAATTGTGGAATAATGCTATCTAGCACCAGTTTAAATGACATTAGAGCTATTGCTACAATATTCAATGAAGTTATGATGTATTTTTATTTATTGAACAATGTGATAGTAACCCCACTGCCACCTACATTGGTGCTAATCACCACTAGGTGCTAGATAGCATTACTCAAACTGTGCATGAATTGGTGAATGAGTGATACACAAACTAGTGCAAAATCAAACAACCATAAGAAAAAAATAAGAGAGAGAGAGAGAGAGAGATTAGGATAGAAAAAGTGAAGGAGAAATAAAAAAAAGTTTGTGGGTGCTCTACTTTGAACAACACAAAGCTTAATAGTAGTTTTCCCGATCCTTTTCGTCTTTGTGTAGATTGTTGATGATGTTCAAGACTGCAAGCCTATTGGGTTGGTTCATCGTTTCATCTCTTCTTTTGTTATCATGGTGAGATCCAAACTTGTTAATTTACATCTAATGCTCTTGTTGTTAATCACCTGGTCGGTGATGAATATTGTTGGTTGGATCCTCTACTAGTACTAAAGAAGAACATTGCATCCCAATATTGTAATAATGGAAGATTTGATTAGAGTTTAGGATCGTGGATGTTGGAAAACGGCCGAACCACATTAAAATTTGGTGTTCTTATTTCTTGTTTGAATTGTGATTTTTTGCCTATTTTCTATCATATAACTAGATATTCTGTTGTGCCTATTGAATTATACAAAGACGACAAAAAGAATCTTATTTATCTGTTGCGATAATTGTGTATTTTGGATTTTAAGCATTTTTCTCAATAGTGTGTGTAAAGACCATATATCACCAGACACTTTAAGAATATACAATATTTAATAGATCTAAGAAATAAAGATACAAAAACGTAAAAAGAACACAATAATTTGTTTCGGCCGAAGCCCCAAAAGTTCAATAATCAAATTGAGCACCTAATCTCCTGTTGAGCATCCATAAAGTGGAATATGCTCTAAAGCACTTATTAATCAACCACAATGGCAACAAACGTGTACATCACAATCAGTTACAAGTATCTGAAACCACAAATGCTTGAACTCAAGAAAATCCCAAATAATCTCCAAAATTAGTGTTCACCGACAACACAATAAACCTTCTCTTCTCTGATCTTGCAACTATAGATTATAGAACACCAAGTTCTTAATCTTTATTACCCAGAAATTAGAAAACAAAAGAAAATGAAGAAATTAGATGAAGAAGAAGAGAATTTTAGAGAAAACCAAGTGAGAGAATTGCTTTTTCTCTCTGTACACGAAGAGCCCAAAAAACCAACATCTGAAGAGTCAAGCCAAGCAAGTGTCTAAAGAAAAGCTCTAGAAGGTAATCCAAGGGATACAAGACATCCTCGTGTCAACATCCCTAGAGAGAAGCCCACTAAGCAAATGCGTGTTTTGAATTAGAAACTTTAACCAATTTGAATTGCACCACACGTTTTTTCTCAATAGGTCCACCTTGCTACCAAAAATTGGTTGATCAATATTATGCTAAAGATTTTCATCCACCCTGACTTCATTTGCTCTTATACCTACAGAATTACGAAAACAAAAAACACAATTAATCAGATTCAAACTTGATCAATTGAGAAGTTTCAAACAATTTTTGAATTTATTAAAAGAATGACTTTTGTACCCATATCAGAAGGATTATATTGAATTGCTATCTTTTTCAATTTTAGAACACCCTTTGATATGACGTCTCTAATAAAATGATATTTGACATCTATATGCTTAATTCTATCACGATACATTGGATTTTCACTTAAATGAATTGAACTTTGATTATTAGTAGACGATGCGTCATTTTCATCAACAAAGCTAAACTTCTTTAATAAACCACTAAGCCAAATTCTTTCTTTAATAGCATTATAAGCTGCAATCTACTCAGTTTCAGTAGAAGATGGAACAAAAACCTTTTGAAGCTAAGATTTTTAGCTAATAATAGTACCATACAAAGTGAAACAATAGGCTAAAGTTGATCTTCTATTATCCATATCCCTAGCAAAATCAGAATCAGTTTGCCCTTTCAAGGATACACCTTCTTTACATTTTTTTAAGATTAATCCCAAATCAATAATGTCATTTAAGTATTTGAGGATCCACTTAAGGGCTTCCCAATGGATCTTACCAAGATTAACCACGAATCTTCGTAATGCTAATGCTATGAGCAAGATCAGGCCTAGTGCAAATCATAAGATACATGACAGACCCAACCACATTAGCATAATGAACTCTTTCCATTCTTTCAAAATCTTCTTTTGTTTTGGGACAGAAATTAGAAGACAATTTAAAATGATTTGCAATAGGTAAGCTAACAGATCTGGAATTAGACATGGCAAACTTTTCATAGATTTTTTTTCACACAAGTTTGTTGATTTAGAATTAAAAAGTCATTTTTCTTCTCTTTGAATTTGCATTCCTTAGTTTCTTTTTGGAGTCTCTAAATCTTTCATTTCAAATTCAGAATTCAATTTTCTTTTATTTCTTGAATTTTACATTTGTCATGGCTAGCTGATAACATATCGTCAACATAAAGAAGCAGACAAAGAGAATTAGCCTTACCAGAGCCTTTACAATAGAGGCGAGATTCATACTTGCTCCTTTGAAAACCAAGATCAAGAACAAAAGTAGAGTGAATAGTTGGTGTTTTATGTAGAATTGAAATGAAGGGAATAAGGGAGATTACGGGGAATAAAATTGAGGACTTTTAGGCAGTGTTCTAAAAGGCGCGCCTAGGCGGACTCGATGTGTTTGCAAAACGCATCGCATTGAGGGTATGCGCGTAAAAATACGGTCAACTCTTTTTGTTGACCGCCTAGGCACGAATAGACGAGAATATGCGAGAATAAACACGATTAGGTGAGAATATGCGCGAATAATCGCGCATAACACGTATCAAAGCAAGCAAGCCTCTTTTTAAATTTATTTCCAGATTGGGCCAAAATAAACTTTTTTTTTAAATCTACAAGAGGTGCTAGAAATGCTCAAGATGAAATAAGGGAGCCCGACGAAAATGATTTTGTATCGGATGGCACAGAAGATGAGTTAGATGAAGAAGAAGAGCTTGACTTAGAATTCGATAAAGAGTTAGACAAAAGTTAAGCTATGTTGGTATGTATAAAATTATAGAAAACTATTGAGTAATTTGTGTTTATGTTTGTGGTAGTTGTAATTTACTAACTTTTGAAAACTATTATGCTGGGATGTTATTTTGTAATCTAATTGTAGGCTAGGATATTAAAATTAGTCCTACAATTTTGATTTTGAACCGCGTTGAATGTGATATGTTCAACCATGATATGTGCCTTAATATAAATCTAATTTTTCTTCATTGTACAACGTGCATCTAATTTTAAAAACTCATGTATTTTTTTTAAAACTGGGCCTGTAATTTTGTAATCTAAATATGTTGTTAAAATTTAAAAATTGAGCATTAAAAAAATTCTTGATGCCTATAATTCTTGATGCTTCACCTTGCCGCGTTGTCATGTATTACGCATTTTAGAACCTTGCTTTTGGGGATGAAAATAGCAGTTAGGTTGGTCGGTGAAAAGTAAGGAAAAAAGTGATAGAAAATGGGGTTGAAAACTGGGAGATAGAAAAAGGTTTTCTTCAGGTTGAGGGGGGCTATTGTACATGGACGGTTTTCAGGAGGTTTCTTAGGAATATTTCAGCTATAATTCAAGTGGATTAGAGGGTGTGAAAATGGGTAGGTAGTGGATGGTTTTTGGCAACAAAAATGTGGTAATGTAGCTTATCAAAATTTGGGGCCTAAAGGGTGGTTTTTCAGCAGTTTTGGAGGGAAAATCTGAGGTTGTTTTCATCAAGTTTAGGAGGGATCATGAGGACGTTTTCAGCAGTTAGATTGGGGGTTAATTAGCTGCAATATGTGGGTAACAAGGTGGGTAAAAACTGTAGATCATGGGGGAGAAAATGGCTGAAGGAAATGGGAGGAAGTGGGTGGTTTTTGCTTAGTCATTAGGGCTGTTTGGAGTTATAAATTGGCAGGGTTAAGGGGCTATTTGGTGTGTTTAATTTGGCAAGAAATAAAGGGTTGATTGGATAAGTCTTTCTTGAAGTATAATAGCACGATAATGAAGTTGATTCTAAGTGAAAAGTTGACTGAAAAATGGTCGAAACTAAGATGAATGAATTGACCGAAAATGGGTAGAGAAGATGTTTTATTTTTGTTAGTTTTCAATTTTTCGGTTGGTCTAAAATAAATCTAAAATTAACTCAAGATAAATTATTCGGGTTAAGAAAATTTAATTAGTCTCAATGATTAATAAAACATCATGCACGTCATATCAAATAAAAGGCAAGCTCGTGCAAAATAATCACGACTAAAATATTTTAAATCATACTCGGATGTTCGTAGCGATATCGGAAGTTAAAATTTTATTTTCTTGAAATTAAAAGATGAAAATTTTTCCGATCGTTACAGCAGTAAATGCCACTGTGGCAATGAGTGACGCTGCAACTATGCATAAAGTTGCCATGCTAATGATCCATTGCGTCTCATATGAAACCAATTCACGGTGCTCTTCATTGAATATTGTCAATTCTTCCCATCGGAATTCTTCAGCTTCCTTTCTTGAGGCAGAACAAATTTATCCACTTCCTGCATCAATGGTAACTTTTTTTCTTAGACCAATCTTTGTATGCTGTGAGGGTGCATACGTGAAAGAACTCTTTTTCTGAATTTTACTACTTTTATATCCAAGTGGAGCCAAAAACCGGGGCAATTTCGAGCCTGAGATTAACTATATGACATGAATTTATTACCTTCTTCAACTATGGTCCATAAATCTTCCAAATTCCAATAATTATAATCTTCTCAACCCAAAATTGAAATGGTGGATGTTGAGAAGTTGAGACTTGCTAGAGTTGCCATTCTCAAATGTTAGAAGCACTTGATGTGTATATTTCTACAGGAGAAATAGAAGTAAAGACCTTTGTGGATGATGAAACGGTAGTAAACAATGAAGAAAGTTGACTCGTATGCTTTCAGTTTCGTGAAGAATTATGTTTGTATTTTGGCAATTTAGATTAAACACATGTTGCCTGTTTCTTCATATTTAGGTTGGAGGCATCCTTGCCTCCAAAAAAAATATTGCCAGTGGCGCTTCTGGTGGCAAGGTTTGTATTTTGGCAATTTATATTAAACACATTGATGATAAATATATTTCCCCTCCTTCGAGCACGGTTGCGACAGTGGTGGAGACCTGCAAAAGATGGCAGGGCTTTTTTCACCGTGTCCACTCCGGTGTGATAATCAGTATATGATTAAAACATATGTGCATAATAGCAATATGGAGTGTATAAGAGTTGTATGTTATATTTTTACCTGGGAGATTGGCCTCTATTTATATGGATGGCCAGCAGTTATTGATGACAGGTGTCCCTTCATCTCCTTCATTTGATGATGGGTGTCTCTTCATCTCCTTCATTTGATAACGGGTGTCCCTTCATACTCCCTCATTATTAGGAGTTAATGTGGGATGTTTCATCTTCTCAATGGCTGGTGTTTCATCTTCCCAATTGTTGATGGTGATTATCATTTTATGGGTCGCCTGTCTGGCTTGCCTAATGGCAGTTGGATCATTGTTATCTATCTGTTAGAGACGAGCTTATGATACCAACGAAGTGGGCGAGTCGATGAGACGGGCGTGCTAGGACGTGCCACTATTGACAGACAACATATATCAGCTATCATTATTTCTATCATCACACATGTTGCCCGTTTCTTCATATTTACACTGGAGAAGTCCAAAAAAAATATTGCCAGTGGCGCTTCTGGTGGCAACATTTTCCCTCTGGGAGACACAGCTACTGCCTTCTCCTTTGCCGTTTTAGGAAATTGAACAAAGAAAGGTGAAACTACTTATGTGGCTACAGCAGAGTTGTAGAGAAGATGAATATTGAGAAATGTTTTTAGTTCATGTTATAAAAAACTAGTTTTTCACCTGTACGATGCACGAATTTATGTTGTGTGATAACCATATCGATAAAAAAATATAAAAGTTAATTGGTTATAATCAGATCAAATGCAAAAGCATCGTTTAAATAACAAAATATTACAGTGTTATTTCAATGAAAGTTTAAAATTCAACATAGTTAATTCAAATTATGGAAAACTTCTTTGAAGACAACATTTGTGGTTGAATTGGATGATGCTCCATCTCTATCACAAATTAGTATCTTCAATTTTGCACAGTTTGTAATTCTGGAGACTGCAACATAAAATTGTCCATGACTAAAAACTAGTCTTTTCAGATAAAGTCCTACATGCAATAGTGATTGACTTTGACTCTTGTTAATAGTCATAGCATATGAGACAATCAAAGGATATTGCATTCTTTGAAATTTAAAAGGTAATCTTGGATTTGATGGAGTTAAAGTCATTCTTGGAATGAACATTTTATGTCCAGCGATGAATAATAATAAAGGATCTAGTTAAATGATGAAAGATTGTTTTACCTAGGACTTCTAGCGATATCAAAACGGCCGCACTTTTCACAATAAAATCTTGTACGTACCTACAGCATTGACTTTTTTCGGACACTTCTTACACGATAGATACCACCAATCTCGATCACTTTCAATAGCTATAATAGTAGCAAAAACCCAACAACTGCCCATCTAAAAAAAAAGTGTATGACAAAGTCTTTAGCTAACTAAATCAATCACATAATAACATGATTTTCATGTGTATAACATATTTACCTCTAAAGAGTCAAATAACGGCTTAATAGTCTTTACCTCGCTGGCCCCACTTGCAAGGTCGTCACAAATAGAATAAATAGAAGTGGAAGATATCTGACTTATCCTTTGAGAGATACATTCGTTTCCAGTTAATAGCCTTACAATGAATTTATAAGAAGTAATTAGAAAAATATATGAAAAGTATTAATGAAAATGGTGAAAAAACAATAAATAAATAAATATAGATATTAAAAAAATATTATTAGTCGTACTTGTCACGAAATTCTTTAACTTCATCGATTTGTGCATTGACTATAACTTTCAAAACATAGTATGTATTGCATATTTTGACCTCGCTTGCAATTCATGAAACTATGTATTAATCAACTACGTCGAAATAATCAACTATTACACAAAACACATAACACCTCGAACCAACATCTGATTTTTTTGCACGACACATCTGAAGTAACATAATTACTGGTTCCGGATTATTAGATTCCAAAATATTATTAACTTCATCAGTATAATCGCCCCCACAAAGTGCAAGACAATCGATTTCTCCTGTTTAAATTATGCATATAAAAAAAATTGAATTGTCACATCTTATTAAATATACACTAATAAATTACATTTTAATTCTACACATAATAAATATTATAATTAGTATGCAAAGTCCTCGAGCACAAAGTCAATCAATTTGGTAGTTCTTCCGGACATGTCTTTAGACTGAGCACTGTCATTGGCAACGACCTCATCGATTATATCTGAACAAAAATTTTAACAAAAGAAAATGCAGAAAACATGGACCACAATAATTGTACGTTATCAATTATTCGATAAAACAAAAAAAAAAATATAAACACGAAATATTATTCAATTGTTACCTAACAACTCAATCTCATCAACGTCTGGTGTCGAAAATAATTCACCGAAAGGCCTGAATACATAAATTTATGATGGAAAGTTATCGTCCCCAACTTCTATAACTTGTGTCTTCGGCATAAAATTGAGCTTATACTTGTGGGTTGTGGCCTTGAATTTGTTAATATTGTACCCAATCACAAAATTTCTCATCACATATAACAGTCCCTCGCAGATCAATGGCTTAAATGTCTTAACCAAACTACGTTTCACACTTGCATGCATTCTTCCACCCTAATAAAGGTTTTAAAAGCATTGTGTGTAAGAAGCTGTGATTACTTCTCCACAAAAAAAATGCTTTTACAATAAATTTATATGCTAATTAGTAGATAGGACAAAAAAACAAAAAACAAAAAATGTCTACCAATGTAAAACACAAAGTGACAACAAATTTTAAACTTCTTTCTGATTTTAAAAGTTGCAGTAAGAATTATTCAAGATCTTTTTTCTAGTATACTATTAATATTTTATTTATCCTTTTTAGGCCTATCTGGCGAAAAAATTGACGCATAATCAGATATAACGTTTCTACATTCTGACCGACGGATAATTTATAAATTTCTTCTATTTTTCATCTTGAATTGTAAATATATTTTCGAATTTGAACTAATATTTCTTTTTCTATGCTTGAACAGGAAATACACTTTAAAATCTAAATGATGATGAAAATGTAATCATGTATGAGGTTTTATCATTTTTCGGGTTCTACATAGTTTTTCTATGTAGACAGGATAAAAACAAAAAGAAAAAGAAAAATGTCTACCAATGATACGCACCGTATTAAAAGAGTTTAAAAAATAAGACAAAATACCTCTCTATCAATGAATACCATTTCAAGACTGTACGTCTTTTCAATGTTTCTGTAATTGGGTATCTCTCAAATGCACACAATCCGAACTTTCACACCACATTGTGTTTTCGTTGGATTGATTTCTTTGACCAAATTAAAAAACGGCGCCATTCCTTTAGATGGGGTTACTGCCAACGTAAATGAGAAAAAAAAAAAAAAATTAGAGGCAAAAACTTTAACTTCTTTTTATATACAATTTCGAAGTAAAAATGGAGACTTGTATGAACAAAAATATACTTGCACACAAATTATGTATTTTATCGTAGTTTTTTAAAACAAAACTTACCGATATATATATTCCAAAGCACGATTTCCAATCATGCCAAAGGCAAAAAAAGTAGGAGTGCGTGTTTATTGTTTGCAACTAATGCATTTTGGAAAGCATCATGATGCATTGGGAATACGAATCATCATTTTATATTGCATGACTTTTTGTTAGGTTGAATGCATACTTTTCTTATGTTAATGTTAATAAAAAAACGAACAGTCACATTCATATATCAAAAAATTTAATTAAGAATTTAATTTAATCGTATTACTAATTACTAATACAAATTACTAATATCGTATTTTGTTGTAATTTTTTAATACTAAACTTACTAATATATATACCGAAGCACGATTTCCAATCATGCCAAAGGCAAAAAAAAAAGTGCAGAGCCTATTTTACTAATGTATGTTGGAAAGCATCATGAAGTATTGGAATATGAATCGTCATTTTATACGTGCATGAATTTTTGTTAGGCTGAATGAATATTTTTCTTACTTTAATGTTAATTGCAAAACGAATAGTCATATTTATATATCAAAAAAATTTAATTAAGAATTTAATTTAATCGTATTACTAATTACTATAATTACTATTCACTAATATCATAAATTTTAATTAAGAATTTAATTTAATCATATTAATAATACTAATCACTAATATCTTTCATATGCGATCATTATCACTATTATTAATATTTAGGTAATAATTTCCTATCATATTAATATTATATGTGCATTCAATACAACAATAAATTGTCAAACAATAAGTGCATTCATATTACATTCAATAATATATGTAATAATAATATATGTGCATTCCTAGTACAATACGTGCATTCAATACATGTATAATAATGTACGTGCATTCTTAGTACAATACACTTTTCTTTTCGTTTTTGAGAAACTTAATTAATAAGTTTATTTAATGTAATTGTTTTGTAGGAAATTTTGGAGGAAAAAGCATTGCAAATATTTTGGCGGCTATCTTTTTTTAATATATTAATAAGATAAGATTGTATACAATAGTCACTTCATGCAATGCTAAGAAAGAAAAAATACAGAAATATTAATTGAGTCAATTAACCTCCAAACTGACTCATCAAACTATACACAGAATTTAAGTGCATTAGAGTCCAAGAGTTATTGCGAGTAAAATATATTTATATGTTGTAACCTAAGATTTAAACATTCAAATAAATTAGATTTATTTTTCAGTTTTTAGTTTAAAATTTCAGTTTTAAGCAAATTCAAAGACCCCATAATTTCATGATTAAAACTATTTTGAATAACATAAATTTTCATAAAAATGGAGGTTGAATTTTCTACTATAAAAGGGTACAGTTTCATGTTTTTAGACACATTACAAGACAACAAGATTAGAAAAATACACTATACACCATACTTATTTTCTTGTTTTGGCAACTAGTTAAAAATGCTCGTTCTTATCTCCCTTTGATCGTGTCCATAGAAGTAAAATCGACTATGAGCTAAAAGAGTTTTATCTTGGAGTTGTGCAGTGTTGACAATACCTGCACGAAAGGGAGGCCACACGACTTTAGGACAACGATTTTCGCGACTCTTTAAGGCCAGCCATTTCTAATTCAATATATATTAACCAACCATTTCTAATTCTATATATATTAAAATATTTTCTGTTAATTATAGTTTAATTAATTTATTACACAAATCACTTTTTACAACAATCTAAAGTCGTGTTGTGATTTGTGTAGCAAAATTCATTTTTAGCTGTGTAATCAATTTTCAGAATGTTGGAGAATTTCTAATTGCTTTATTGCATGAATTTTACATTGTGGAAAACTTGCATAAACTTTCCATTCATTGACAATATTACACTCTCGTCAATATTTTAAGTTGAGCACATATTTCTATTTTAATAATTCAGTGCAGAAAGCTTTACACTTATTTTTAATCTAACTTTGAATTAATTGTGCCATCAATTTAAATTTCAAATTATTGGCACAATATTTGAATAATTTTTTTTAACAGTTTCTCCTGTTAAATGTTCGTTTCCCATCATTTTATTGTGCATTAATTTAATGTTAGTATATAAAAGATAATTGTATAACCAAATAGTTTTGTAGACTTGAACATTTTTGTATTGTTCGGTTCCTAATTTTGTTTACATTACTACTTGATTAGATTAAGAAAAATAAAAATTGACTTGTGTTTAAGTTTCTCTTATTTTCAGTTTTATTGTGCTTTAATTCACTAATAACTCAATAGGTTTGCACTTGATTGAATTTTAAATTCCAGTTTCAATTTAATTGCTCCTAAAATTATATCTACTAGAAATTAATTTAGTCTAATAAAGGTTTTATTTGCACTTATTTGCCATTTTTGAACTGTTATTTAGTTTCATAGTGGACGTTATTTGAAAGTTGAATTTTGATTTAACTAAATATATCTTTGGCTTAATTGTGATATTGACAAACTTATATCTATACAGTTATTTCTCTTCTTTGCCTTAGTTATTCATAGTGTAAGAAATGACACATCGTGAAGATAAAATTAGTTCTAAGCCTAAAAATTTTGATGGAAATTTTTTTAAGAGATGGCAAAAACAAATGAAATATTTGTTGACTATTCTTGGGTAAATTTCTGCCATAGAAGAAATTACTAATGAAAGTGGAGTGTCCACATCATGGTTCAACTCCGAACAAATTGAATTATATTGTCATAATCGAATTCTCAGTGCTCTTTCTGATATGCTTTCTGATATTTATCAAAAGATCACTGGTTCTAAAGAGCTTTGGAAAACTTTAGAGGATGAATATGAAATTGATGATGCTGGCATAAATAGGTTTAATGCATCAACTTTTAATAAATATTTTATAGTAGATGGAAAATCTATAAATGAACAAATTCATGAATTTCAAGATTTGTTACGACTTGTGGAAGAGAAATGGTCAAATTTTATTGAAGATTATAAGGTGCCATGCCTTATAGATAAACTTCCACCCTCTTGGTCGGACTTTGCTAAAAGTCTTTGACATAAGGAAGGGATTATGACATTAATTAAACCAAGTATTTAATTCTTTGAGAGTAGAAGAACAACATAGAAAGGGTTTAAGCTAGGCTAAGGCAAACTTGGTTGAAAATTCAAAAAATTCTACTAATACTTCAAAACAGTTCAAGTCTCAAAATATTAGGTTTAAGAAGAACTTTCACTATAATAAGAAAAATTTTCAGCCAAAGAATAATTACACTGGGGATGGCAAAGGGAAAGGGAAAGAGAATCAAAGCCATGTTTTGTGTGTGGAAGGACGAATCACGTGGCGCAAGACTGTTACTTCAGGAAAACTAAGGAGTACAAGCCTAAGTCTAAATCCAAAAAGATCAAGTGAATATGTTGGAAGACTGTGAACCTTATATTAGGTGTGAATCATCAATCCCTTTAGTCAATTTTACTTATAAAAGTAATGATTGGTGGTTAGATTCTGGAGCAAATATCCATGTTTGTTTTGATAAAAGTTTGTTTAAATCTTATCAGACTTCAAGTGGAGGAAGCGTAACTTTGGGAAATGATAATATTGCTCGTGTATTGGAGAATTGGAAGAATTCAGCTTAAAATGACTACTGGAAAGTTTTTGGTTTTAGATCAAGTTCAGCACGTTCCTGAAGTTAGAAGAAATTTAGTTAGTGTATCTTATCTTATTCAAAGAGGTTTTAAGGTTGTAATGGAGTCGAATAAAATTGTAATAACCAAGAATGATGTATTCATTGGAAAATGCTATATTAGTGATCGATTGTTTAAGTTGAATGTTGTTGATGAAAATTATCAAAATTCTTCTATTGTTCTTAATATTGAATCTAGTTGTTTGTGGCATAAAAGATTGGGACATGTTAGTCATAAGAATATCAAGAGATTAATGGATCTAAATTTGATTCCAAAAACTCAAGTTGATAATAGAAAGTGTGAAGTTTGTGTACAAGCTAAATAAACTAAGATACCTTATAAATTGGTTCAAAGAAATACAAATCTCTTAGAGTTGATTTATAGTGATGTTTGTGATTCAAATAGGTCTCCAACTGGAGTTGGGAATAAGTACTTTGTAACTTTTATAGATGATAATTCTAAGTATTGTTATGTTTATCTATTAAAGACTATGGATGAAGTCTTTGATAAGTTCAAAATCTATAAAGCTGAGGTTGAAAATTAATTAGGGAGTAAGATAAAAGTCTTAAGATCTGATGGAGGAGGAGAGTACACTGCGTATGGTCTTAATGTTTTTTGTGAAGATAATGGTATAATACATGAAGTTACACCTTCTTATTCAGCGCAATCTAATGGGGTTGCTGAAAGAAAGAATAGAACTTTAATTGACATGGTTAATGCTATGTTGATAAGTTCTGGAGCACCCGAGAATTTATGGGGTGAAGTTGTTCTAGCTTATTGTTATATATTGAATCGAGTGACTATTAAAGACAATGTTAAAACTCCATATGAGTTATGGAGAAAAAGGTTTCCTAGGTTAGGTTTCATAAAAGTATGGGAGTGCTTAGCTAAAGTTATTATACATGATCCTAAATGGAAGAAAATAGGACCGAAAACTGTAGATGTCGTCTTTATAGGATATGCTCAAAATAGTTCTGTGAATCGATTTTTAATTGTAAACTCTGAAGTCAGTAGTATTTCGAACAATACTATTATAGAAGCTATGGATGCTACCTATTTTGAAGATATTTTTTCTTTTAAGACTAGGATTCCAAGTGAACCCTCTACATCTATGAATGTGATTTTAATAATACTCCATCTAGTTTATCTTTAGAAGCTGAACCTGAACTTAAGAGAAGTAAAATGAATAGAACGGAGAAAAGTTTTGGAGAAGAATTCTTCACATATTTAGTTGAAGGTGAACCTAAAATATATAAAGATGTTATGTCATCTATAGATGCACTTTATTGGAAAGAAGCTATCAATGATGAATATGAGTCAATTATACAAAATAATACTTTTATTTTGTGTGATTTACCTCAAAGAAATAAGGCTATAGAATGTAAGTGGGTATTCAAGAAGAAGTTGAAATCTAATGGTAATATTGATAAATATAAAGCTAGGTTAGTAGCAAAGGGATTTACTCAAAGTGAAGGAGTTGATTATTTTGATACATATTCTCTTGTTGCTAGAATAACTAATATTAGGACTATGTTAGCATTAGCTACGGTTCATAAGTTGATTATTCATCAAATAGATGTTAAGACTTCATTTCTGAATTGTGGCTTAAATGAAGAAATATATAAGGATCAACCAGAGGGTTATAAAGTTAAAGGACAAGAACATAAGGTATGTAAATTGATGAAGTAAAAGATTTGTTGAAGTCTGTCAGACAACCGCCTAACCATCCCAGCCGAGCAAACCCAACTGAGAACGGTCCTCTACTGCACTATTGGCCCCAAATCGGAGCCATAGAGATGTTAATCACGCTCTGGTCAGGCAGGCATATTCCACTAAGTGGAACCGAAAATTTTCATTCAAGATCTTTTTACCAAATTTTCTTTTTAAATTGCTAGCACATTCAGAGGCAATGTGACCATATCCTTCACAAGTACGGCACTGGATACAATTTTTTGTTCTCTTTGGAAGATTTGACTGATTTTGTCTATTTTGGTTAAGATATTTATTTATGCATGATCCCAGATTTTTAGTTGATTTGTGTTTTTGAGCCTGTTTCAAGAATTTGTCAGACTGTTTGGTTACTAGGACAATATCAATGTCTGAATCACTCTCATCACATTCATCTTTTTTTTTTTTCTCAACCCGGGAAGCTATGCTTGTAGCTTTTTCTTTCTTTCTTGTATTGAGATTTAGTTCATAAGTCATTAATGACCCAACCAGCTCTTTAATTCGATATCGTCGATGTCTTTGCTCTCTTCAATTGCGGTTACTTTGGAGAGGAACCTATTTGGCAATGACTGCATGACCTTTCTGAATAATTTTGACTCATAATATTTTTCTCCAAGGTCATATGCTTGATTTGATATGTGACATAGCCGATCATAGAAATCTTTGAATGCTTCATTGTCCTTCATGCGTAGGTTTTCAAATTATGTGGTGAGCATTTGTAGTTTACACGATTTCATCTTGGAAGTTCCTTCATATGCAATTTGTAGGATCTCCCAAGCTTCTTTTGCTACCAAGTAATTAGATATTAGCCTGAATTGATTAGCATCTACAAAACAAAAAATAGCATTTAAGGCTTTGCTATTCCAGCTAGCATTATTGAAATCAGCAATTACCCATTCTTCAGAAGATTTTTCTCTTTCTATATTATTTTTAGTGAGAGTGGGAGGACTATAATCTCTAATGATAGAATGTCATGATTTTTCATCTAGGTCTTGAATGTAAATAGTCATACGAATTTTTCAATTATTATAATTCCTTCTATCCAAGACGGGTGATCGAAAAGAGGCATCGTCCATACCTAGTTCATAGGATCTCACTTTCTAGAAGTGGACCTGCTTTGATACCAATTGTTAGTTTTAAACCAAGGTAGCAAACAACCTAGAAAGGGGGTTGAACAGGTTGTTATTGAAATTAAGGGGAAGCTGTAAATAGTTTTTTAAAAACAAACAGAAATTGTTAGAACATGTTATACGTGCTTCAGCCTTTTTGAAATTACAATTTTAGACATAATCTAAAACTTTATCAGCAATTTACAAAAAATAAAACATAGTTAACAGGAACAATAAAACATCCCTGTTTTAGATCTTTTTTAAGTAGTCAAGAAATGCAGTCTTGAGTCTTAATCTTGGTTCATTTTATGAGTGTATCCGAATTGTCTCCACAAATCAGAATAAGGACCTAGTCCTTATCTTGTCGCCGAAATGCCGTTTTCTTTCACAGTAGATTTCTACAACGCTCACATTCTCAGTCTTACAAAAATGAAGGTTTTTTTATCGGACTAGGACTTTTGAATATTTTTTTTGTGACGCACAACTAACAAATAATTTCCTCATAAATACTTGAGTATCTTTGGTTTCAAAGTTTGTAAAAAACTTGGAACATCACATCTCTTATTTATAGCAAAAGAAGTTTATATAAACATAATGACTTATTATTTATCTTATATAGATATAAGATAAAATAAGTCTTTAAGTTTAATAAGCTTTATAAAAGATAAGATGAGATATATCACAAGACTTAAATATGAAAATAATTTCAATTCAATATTTTCATTTAAGTAGACAAAAAGAAAATAATATTTCAATATGTTATCTACTTAGAAATCTAGTTCATATAGAATGTTTAATATACAATTAACTTAATCACTTATTTATCTGATAAATGACAAGAGCTTTAGAACAACTGATAAATAAATTGGGATTAGTATAGCATTAAGATTTCTATTCAACTAGCAGATAACGATTGACTCCTAGTTGGCTCTATTCAATACGAATTTAATTAAAATAAATTATAATTAAGAACGCCAACAAAATCGGATTCTCCAACACACACGAAGATACAAACAACGTTATTAACTTTTATTTCTTCTTAATCATGTTGATCAAGTCTAACAATCATAATGTCTTAACGTATATAAGAAAATGACATATTTAAATTTCATGCAAGTAGAATTATATTTATGAATAAGTATAACGTCTATACACAAATTCAAATTTAAAATTAAAAGTGGTTTCTGATCGATAACAACATCAAGTCTAACAACCATGACACATCTATATAATTGTCAACTTTTGCGATATATATATATATTGGGCAATGATAAAATGACACATCTATTTTAAAGGCGAGTGGAATTATTTTATAAATAAAGGTCTACAAATAAATTTGTAATTAAAAATTAAATAATATATTAAATCAAAAATCATTTAAAATATAGACCATGACTAATAAGTAATGAATAAAATAAATGAAGTTGCACGCTCAATTCATGTCATGCATGACTTGTTGATTTCCAAAGGCAATTTGTGAAAAGTTGTTTCTTCAAAATATTAAATAAAGAAAACAGCTAAAACAGCTCTATCATAAGAAACGTGTAGATTGAAATGAAGTAATGATTACAAAAGTATAATGCTCGTACAATTATTGATACTTAATAAATGCTGGTAAGAAGTACAACTAATGAAGTCTTTCGTAAGAGAACTTAAAGTATTGGTTGCACTAGTAGTAGGGGGAACAACGTTACTCCTATTTGTATCCATTTCTGTTTCCATAAGATAACCCTTCAATATATTGTTGAACGTAACAATAACCAAAATTAACAGTATTTAAAATTATCACTAATTAACCAAACTTATATATTAACAGTAGATTGTTGAATGTTGAGAATAAATTAAGAATGCATTAGTATCTTAATTTTAGATCAATCCAAACACTAATACAAATCATTGTTGGAATAAGTAAATATACATGCAGAGATACTGTAGATCCCAATTCGGAAAACAGATGAACAATATATACAGATTATTGATTGTAGTAACCAAAATCATGCAGAGATACTGAAGATCCCAATTCGGATTTGTTGAATTAAATTAAGAATGCCACTTATTATCTTACTTTAAATTAACAGATAACTTTTGCAATTAATAATAGCATGCAATTACAGATTACTAATAGCAAATAATACACTACGGATAGCATGCAAATAGCAAAGAATGTAATAATGATAGTGTGCAATTATTACAGATTACAAATAACACAATTACTACTAATGCAATTATAGATTAATGTAATTACAAATTAGTTTAATGCTTAACAAATTAATATATTTACAAACTATCAACTGACCAGATTAATGAAATTAAAGACTGTTAAGCAATCTGTACGCAAAGCACGGAACTTTCAGATTTGAAAATAATATAAAATGCAAATATAAAATTCCAAATTCGTCTTAAATTTGTTGGTTAAATATGAAATGAATAGAGCAGATTATATTATACACTTACTTGTCGATGAAAAAATAATTTCAGAAATTTGCAAAGACTAAAAATAGTGGATCGATGCTAAAGTTCGACTCTATACTCTTAAGAAGAATTTGTCCCGCTATGGTGCTCACGAGTTGATGACAATCGTCTCCCAAAGTACAACGATCCCTTCTTGTGATGGCAGCACTTCAAATCACAAGAAACAGCGAATAGAAAGTGTTTTTGTACTCTCTTCTTTAATACAGGAAAAGAAATAAAAGTATTTGTACTTAAATGCAAAAATTGGAAGTTCGAATAAATGTTATGCAAACTGGAGGGACTAATTTATAACATGCCAAAAGTTTCAATTGAATGGACAAAACTGTTGGACCATGTCAGTTTTAACCCCAACAGTTATGATTTGAAGAGACAAGTCTGAAAAGACATGTCTCAAACAGACACCTTTTAAATTAATTAATTAAATTCGAAAGATTTAAATAAAATAAATAAATCTTTATTTTATTTGTCCAAAAAGATTATAATGGGCCAAGCCCAATCTTTTGACCCATGACCCATGACCCACAACCCACGACCCGTGACCCAAGCCCAAGCCCGAGCCCGGCCGGATAGGCGGCGGCGGCGCTGCCGCGCGCGTGTTGGCCTTTGGACCAAACCCAATAAGATCTAGGTCTCCCTCCTTTCAAAGACTATTGGTACCCCTTGGGACCCAAACCCAATTGTCAAACTATGGATATATAAAGTAGTCACAAGTCTTTTTTATCTTTCCTGCATTAAAGAAGAGAGTACAAAAACACTTTCAGTTCGCTGTTTCTTGTGATTTGAAGTGTTGCTATCACAAGAAGAGATCGATGTATCTTGGGAGATGGTTGTTATCAACCCGTGAGCACCATAGCGGGACAAATTCGTCTTAAAAGCATAGAGTCAAACTCTAGCCTTGATCCATCATTTTAAGTCTTTGCAAATTTCTAAAATTAATTTTTCATCAACAAGTAAGTGTATAATATACTTTGCTCTATTCATATCATATTTAACCAACAAGGTGAGAAGTAGGAGCCAAAACAGAAGTTCTTACAATCAAAATGGGAACAATCATTCTGGTTAGTAGCATAAGAAATAAATGGAGAAGTAATTCAAGGACAAAATCTAAGGCTAAGGGTAAAAAGTGTTATGAGTGTGGAAAAATAGGTCACTTCGTAAAAGATCGTTATAAAAACAATAATAATTCCAAAAGAATAAGCAAACTGAAGAAATAAATGTTGTTGCCTCAAACAATGAGGCAGTGTGAGATGTTTATGTAGCCACTTATGAAGAAAATGACCCTACTGAAAATATAGCCTCAAATTCTGCCAAAATTGATGAATGACTTCTTGATTCCGAGTGTACTTTTCACATGACACCCAGAAAAGAGCTTTTCCACACTTATAAAGAATTAACCCATGGGATGGTGGTAATTGAAAATAATATATCTTGCAAAATAGTTGGAATTGGCAGTATTAGACTAAAATTTGAAACATGGTATGTTTGTGATCTTGAAAATGTTAGACATGTCCATAATTTAGCAATAAACATTATTTCTCTGGAATCTTTAGATGATGTCGATTTTAAAGGCTCCTTTGGTGAATGTCACCTTAAAATAAATAAATGTTATCTTCTTGCTATTAGAGGAATAAAAAGGATGGGGGGTGATCTCTTGACCCCCATGTGGGCAAGATAAGGTGTCCACATGCTGATAAGGCAGTATGTGGGCACTTGATGATAAAATGCACTTTATCATCAAGTGCCCACATGCTGCCACATCATGTGGACACCTTATCTTGCCCACATAGGGGGCAAGAGATCAATGGCCTAAAAAGGATTGGCCTTTATTTCACTAAAGCTCAAGCTGTTTCTTCATCCTCTGTTATAATCTAATACTACTAATATTGATAAAATCATTGTTTGGCACCATAGGCTTGCTCACATTAGTGACAAAGGCCTTCGGTTGTTAAAAAGGTAGGGTGTGTTTAAAAATAATCATGGTTTTAAAATAAAATTTTGTGAAAATTGTAGTTTAGGTAAACAATATAGGGATCATTTTTCAAGTGGCTTACATAAAACATCATCTGTGTTGGAGTATGTGCATTCCGACATATGGGATCCTTCAAGCATAAAAACACATGGAGGGAACAAATATTTCTTGTCCATAATTGATGATTTTTTCAAAAAGTATGGTTGTCTTTGCTAAAACATAAATCTAAAACTTTTGAAAAATTTAAAAACTAAAATACTTTAATTGAGATCAAACTAGAAAGAAATTGAAGTGTTTAAGAACAAACAATAGTCTGGAATTGTGTAATGAAAATTTTGATATTTTTTGTAAACAAAATGGAATCAAAAGGCACAAGGATGTCCCTTACACCCCACAGCAAAATGGTGTTGAATAAGACCTGTTACCATACGATTCTGATATGGCTTCCACGTCAGCAAGGGCCCCATCTAAGCCCAGCAAGAGCCCCGTCTAAGATCCATCAAGAACCCCAGCTGGGCCCTGCTAGGGCCTCGGAAGTTCTGATAAAGTGCCCGAAGGCCCATCGTACACCTTGGCCTTTGGCAGCCAAAAATCCTCGGGACTCGTGGAGGACCTCGACACTCATGGCCGATCTATAGGGCCTCGTCAGGCTTTGTATCATTCATAACCAGCAGGTAGCACGATATGCCAAAATGACCAGAGAAGTAATTAAGGAAAGATCGTGTTGATTTAGCGCACGAATTCTCACAAGGAAACCGAATCATAATCTCCTAAAATCATACAACGTGATAAACTCAAAGAATGAAGATAATTTCAGAGATTTCGTGGGTAAGGAATGATCTTTATCACATAAGGAAGGAGGATCCGATTGAGTATCAAATTGATTTTTCTCCAAAATCAATTAGAACTCTTGCGCTATAAATGTTGTTCCAAGGTACGCACTCTTTTACGCTTAAGAATCCCACCCTAAACTCTGCTCAAATCTCTGCCTGCTTGTCTCTCCCACACTCCATTATCTCCACCCCCCGTGTATCACCCATATACCGGCTGTTGACTTAATCGTTGGAGTGCCAATGATCACCAGACCCTTTTTCTCCAGAGATCGTGGTGCCTAACGATTGTCCTAGTGTACAGGTAACATACAAGTTGGCAGAGAAGTGACTGGAGATCTGTTGACACGTGGACGTTGCAGGTTCCGACGTCAACAGATTAGCGCCGTCTGTGGGAATCGAAAAACTTTACACGACCAAGAGCTTGTGGTAAAAACGTGTTTTCTACCCGAAAGAGCATGGCATCCGAACATTCCACAGAAGAAGAGAAGGAATCCCACCACACTAACCTGCGACAGAAGAGTGTTCAGGATTTGCAGAACGTGACCCGTCGTAAAAAGAGAAGACAACGACAGAAATGGACGGTGGAACAGGAGAACCAGGACCTGAAGATGGATAACGCTCGGATGAAGGCAATGCTTGAACTGATGGAGAATCAATCCCTCCAGCATGGACCTGAGCGCAGTAGTGTCCGAAGGAGCACTTCACAATCCGTTCATTGGACAGCCGCCGTTCCCAAGAGGAACTGCCCACCACTAACGACAGGAACCCTCGTAACCTCGACATGAGCGCACTGTAGAGGACTGCCAAACGTGAGGATATCACCCCAATGGTAATGACCACACATTCGGAGCTGATGGACGTTGACTGCGATGGAGTGGATGAAGAGTTTATACTGGACGAGGGTCTGGATCTCTGAATCATAGCATCGGATTCTCTTGCCTCCCCTGCCGAGGAGTTGGAAGCATTTTCGGTAAACCTCTTGGAACCAACCCAGGTATTACGAGTGGGAGAGAAGCTCAAGGAAAGAATGAAGGAGGAGCTGAAGCAGTTTCTCTGGGAGAACGCAGACGTCTTCGCATGGAAACACAGCGATATGGTCGGGATCGACCCGTCGGTTGCGTGCCACGTTTTGAAAGTAAATCCAAAAGTACGCCCCTAAGATTCAAAAAAGGAGGCCTTTGAGTGCCGAGAGGTACAAGGCATTGAAGGAAGAAGTTGACAAGCTACTGGCCAGCGGGTTCATCAGAGAAGCGATTTATCCCCAATGGGTATCTAACCTGGTTCTGGTTCGGAAGAGTACCAAGAAGTGGAGGGTATGCATCAACTTCTCAGATCTGAACCAGGCATGCCCTAAAGACAGCTTCTCATTGCCGCGCATCGACCAGCTGGTCGATGTGACTGCCGGCCACAAGTTACTCAGCTTTATGGATGCATACTCAGGCTACAACCAAATCCCGATGTTTGCGGGAGATGAGGATCACACCTCGTTTATTACGGACCGAGGGCTATACTGCTATAAGATGATGACATTCGGCCTGAAGAACACAGGGGCCACGTACCAACGGTTGGTAAACTGCATGTTCGCTGGATAGATCGAGAATACGATGGAAGTATATGTCGACGATATGTTGGTGAAGAGCGTAAACACCGAGGATCACATAGAGCGCCTAAGGGAAATGTTCGAAGTCCTTCGTAAATACCACATGAAGCTTAACCCCTTGAAGTGTGCGTTTGGAGTTGCGTCCAGAAAGTTTCTCGGCTACATGGTCAACCAGCGAGGGATAGAGATTAGCCTCTAAACCAAAGAATGGGGAGACATTACTCGTTTACCTCGGAGTATTAGAGAAGGCAGTTAGCTCGGTGTTAATCCGAGAAGAGGGCCCAGCGCAATTCCCGGTCTATTACGTGAGAAAAGCCCTGCAGGACGCAGAGACAAGGTATCCAGACATGGAAAAGCTCGCCCTGTCATTGATCATCGCATCTCGGAAGCTTCGACCATACTTCTAGTCCCACAGCATAGATGTTTTGACAAACCTCCCTCTACGGCAGATACTCCAAAAACTAGACACGTCAGGACGGCTGATGAAATGGTCAGTAGAACTCAGCCAGTTCGATATCAGTTACAGGCCACGACCTTCGATAAAGGGACAGGCCTTAGCAGACTTTGAAGATGAATTCGCTCATATCCTCGATGGTTCGCTTGAGTCTCGACCCTTGGAGGTACCAACATGGAAGTTATATGTTGATGGATCCTCGGGGAAGGCCGGAGCTGGAGCCAGGATCCTGCTAATCAACCCCGATGGCTATAATCTCAACTGCGCGCTTCGCCTGGAATTTAAAGCCTCCAACAACGCAGCGGAATACGAGGCCTTTCTAGCAGGCTTGAGGTTGGCACGAGAGATGAAGGCGAGGAAACTCTGGATTCATAGCGATTCACAGCTAGTTGTCAGTTAGGTTAATGGGGCCTTCACGGCACGCGAACAATCCATGGTGTCATACCTGACAAAGGCCAAGGACCTGTTGTCCCACTTTGAAGAGTACAAACTTCTCCAAATCCCACGAATGGAAAATGGCTATGCGGACGCCCTCTCAAAACTGGCAAGCAATAGAGACTCCGACTTAATGAAGGCCATCCCAGTTGAGAGGCTCAACCGGCCTTTCATCGAAGAATCTCCTGCACCTGCCATCCTGACTATCTCTGATTCTCCGAAGTGGATGAAAGAAATCATCGAATATTTAACTGACCAGATACTGCCCAATGACAAACTGGAAGCACAGAAACTCTGCAGAAGGGTCGCAAAATTCGTACTACAAGACGAAATCCTATATAAAAGGGGGTTCAGCCACCCTCTCTTACGCTGTTTAACGCAGGAGGAAGCAGTATACGTGATGAAAGAAATACACGAAGGGATATGCGGCAATCACTCGGGAGGAATGGCCTTGGCACAGAAAGCCCTGAAACAGGGGTACTATTGGCCGACCATGAAGAAAGACTCCCATAATTATGCGAGGAAGTGTGACAGATGTCAGAAGTTCGCAGCAATACCGAAGCTCCTGGCTCAGAACCTTATCCCGGTGACTAGTCCTTGGCCCTTCGCCAAGTGGAGAATCGACTTCATCGTTCCCCTCCCGACAGGAAGAGGTGGGGTCAAGTTCGTGATTGTAGCAGTGGATTACTTCACCATGTGGTGTGAAGCCGAGCCTTTGGCCAAGATCACAGAGGAAAACGCTTGAAAATTTGTATGGAAAAATATTGTCTGCCGCTTCGACATTCTCCACTCTCTCATTTCCGACAACGGCACACAATTTACAGGGATGAAGTTTAACGCGAACTGTGAGAACCTCGGTATCCAAAGAGACTTTTCAACCCCTTATTACCTCCAATCCAACGGCCAGGTGGAAGCCGTGAATAAAATCATTAAGCATACCCTTAAGCGGAAACTAGAGTCCGCAAAAGGAGGATGGGCTGAGAAACTACCCGAGACCCTGTGGTCCTATCGGACCACCTCTCGCACAGCCACAGGTGAAACCCCGTTCTCCATGGCGTACGGGACATAGATAATGATTCCCGTCGAGGTAGGGATACCCTCGCCCAGGCACCTGCACTTCGACGAGGTGACTAACGAGGATTTGCGAAGAACGGGTCTTGACCTGCAAGATGAGAAACACGCGGAGTCGCAACTCCGCATCGCAGTTTACCAGCGGAAAATGGTCTGATACTACAACTCCAAAGTCAAAGGCAGGAGCTTCCATGTCAATGATTTTGTCCTGAAAAAGATATTTTAAGCTAATAGAGAAGTGGGGGCCAGAACCCTACGACCCATTTGGGAAGGACCTTATAAAGTCATCGAAGAAATCCGCCCCGAAACTTACAGACTAGAAGATTCTGAAGAAAGGGAGACTAGAAGATTCCGAAGAAAGGGAGATGAGACACCCTTGGAACATCGCCCACTTGAGGCCGTATCATCAGTAGTTTCATTTTTGCACTGTTTTGATCTTCTTACAATTTCTTGTCTGGCGCCCTGAAACTCTGCACCTTCTAATAAAATCTGTCGTTTATGAATCCGAAGTGTTTCTCATGCAAAAAGAACTAATGCAATCAATTTGGCAGCGAGGGAGTGTGGTTCACGGCCAACTCTCTCAACTCGGTGGATAAACATTTAACGCGTATTTAAACAAGTACAATCAATTCAGCAGGGAGGGGGTGTGGTTCGCGGCCAACTCTATCAACTCGCTGGATAAACATTCAACGCGTATTTAAGCAAGTACAATCGATTCGGCAGCGAGGGAGTGTGGTTCGCGGCCAACTCTATTCACTCGCTGGGTAAACATTAAACGCGCAAACATGCAGCTACGATTTGGAACAATCATAAAAGTTTCCACTAGTAATTCATGAGATAATTACATCATAAAACTTTACAACAGCATAATCAGGAGGCATCGTCTCTAAACGCGTCTACGGTTCCTACGTCTCAGCGTAACCGTGGACCCCTAGTTTGGCTAGCAAGCCCTTAGCTTTCGTCAACTCGTTCAAAACTTCGGTCAGTTCTTTATCTTTGGCTTGAATCATACTTTGGCAAGATTTCGGCTGTGACTCGGCCTTCTTCCGGGCAACGATGCACACCTTCTGGATTGTCTGGGCCTTCGTAACGTCATACGTGGCACGAGTTCGCGCGTCTTCAGAAAATGCGAGTCGTGCCTGAAGACGTTTGATTTCGGCCCGCATCGCTTCGGCATCTTCGTCCTCACCAATGACGGAATGTATTTCGTCAACCTTCATCTCCAGTATTTTGTACAGCTCGCAGTTTAAAACGTAGCTGCAGGAGGTGTACATTTCAGCCAACTTCATCAACTCCGTCACTTCCGCGGTGTCTGCCGCCTTCCCAAAGGAAGAAGTCCAATATTTATAGACTGACGTAGCTGCAAGGACAACCGCTAGAGGTAATTTTCCTAAAATTGATGGATCCATCTTGTCCTAGCGGGCCCCAATGTTGATGTATTCGCACCTGCCAGGAGGGGGAGACATGGACGTCCGGGACGCCTGTTCTCCACTCTCAGCTCCGGGTTTCCTTTTCACCGATTGTCTAACGTTTCCGAGAGGAGGCACGAGTCTAGCCAGATTTGATGAGGATGGAATATCTGCTGTCGTCTTTGGTACTGGGAGAATATGGGAGTTACCCACCACCGTCTCTGGCTCCTGCAGTACTGTGGGCCTGGAACCGGACGCCGTGGGTGACGCCAAGTGGGGAAAGGATGCATCCTCCACGACCCCCCCCCCCCCCACGCCTTATCTTAAACTTTGAGACTTTGGAAAAATGGAAGCCCGACATAACTAGCAATAATCAGAGTCCGGGTATGACGACAGAGTAGTAAGGAAGATGGTGATTTAGGGGAGTCTTATCAAAATATATAAGCCCAACGGGATACCAACAGTCGGATGGGCCGGCACGTGGCAGAAGACTGAAAGCACATTCAATAAACCCTAGGAAGAAATAACAAGCGTGTGGGGACACGCGGCACGTGATTGTGCGAACACCAAGGCGTGATAGCTATGCCGCCGACGCCTGCCTACGATAAAGTGATTTTGTTAACGTTCGCCCTAACCTTGTCGGAATTCCTACATGACGAGGAGGTATTAATTATCCCTCGCGAACCACTCCGTGCCACCTGGGGCGTGTTTGATGGCCTCGGAATGATACCAGTGATTTCGTAAGCGACACAGAACGTCAACGAAGTCCGAAACAAACGCATGAAACAAAGGTATCACAAACGAATGATAACACACGCGCAATTAAGAAGGTAAACTCGACACGATTTTATTAAACCCAGAATACAGAGCAGAAATAAATACATCTGAAATATGTTCTAACACCCCGCCGCCTCCATGGGTCGGCACATGAGGGGGTCACTAGATCCACTAAACCTATCCCCTGGTCTACGTCCTCCCCAGCATCGTCCAGATTGGGAGACCTGACGCCACCATGATAGGGAGCCTCCTAAACCAACCTGAGTTGATTTGATGGCTAATTAGGTCACATTGTTCAAAAAATGCCGTTGACGCCTTTTTACAGTGGGCCACACCCTCCCAGTCCCATCAACCGTTCAGGGCAGGGCCAGGCTAAGGCTGCTAAGCCTAAATCTCCACACCGTACGTTTGGTCTCCTGAACGTTGATTAGTTGGGCTTTTGGTCCTCTGAATGTTGATTCTCAGATTGACGGGCATCTTGGATGCCAGTTCTCCAACCGTACTACCATCACACGTCAGTTATACGAGTCCCGATCACGCGGCTCTGAAAGGTTAGATACAAAAGGCTCACGGTAGAAGTGCCTTAGTGCGTTTTCATTCTATATATAATGACTGTGTTGGAAATGGATACGATGCAATAAATACGGTCATCCCAGGGGGATTTGGACCGCCACGCTACTGTTCTACCTCCCCCAAGGCGTTGAAGACGCCAATTCTCCAGATTCCACCAGATGTCTGCTCCATTAATGTCCAAGGAGGTGATTCTCAGATTTGAGGCGTTCCCCCCACGCGCAATCACCCATAAAATTAAAACGACGGGAAAGCAAAAAATTAAGTGCAATACGTCAAGCAATTTATTCAATAACATAGGCAAATGCAGATAACAATTTCAAAAGTCTGGATGCCCCGCCGCCTCTTCATGGGTCGGCACATTGCGGGCCTTCCTCCACAGTTGGAGGAGGTATTTGCTCATTAACTGCACTAGGTTCAGCGTCAGGAGCTTGAGCATCGGAGGGATCCTGTCGAAGGAAAGAAAGGTCCCACTCTGGATGGATATCCGCGATGCGCTCCACCAACTGCTCGTCCCCAGCGGTCATCAAACGGTGGGCGAGGTCCTGGTACTCGGGCGTTTCCACGAACGCATCCTGATAGGCCTCCACCGCCCTGGCCTCGGCACCTGCACATTCGACTGGGATCCTCTCCAATTCCAGCCTCGCGTCCGCCAGCAACTTCCCTTCTTTCGCGATGATGATTTCCAACCTACTGTTCGCGGCGGCTAGTGCTGTCTCGGCAGCAAGGGCCCGATCTTCGGCCAGTTTCTGAGAGTCCTCGGCATGCTTCTGAGCCTCCTCGGCATTCTTCTTAACCTCTTCGGCTCGCTTCAAAGAGGCTTCGGCAGCCCGCTTCTGTTCCCAGGCGTCTTTCTGACACTCTCTAGCGGCCTTCAATTCAATCTCATATTTTTCCTTCACGTCCGCCTCCCTCGCCACTGCGGAGTCCAACTTGAATTGAAGCCCCCTCTTTTTGGACTCCAGCTGCTCCTTTTCGAGCCGCACGGCCTTTAGCTCCTCGGATAGCTTGGCGGACTTAGCCCCTTTCTCGTGACATTGGCCGTCATAACTTTCCAAGGTACTGAACAATTCCTTGCTCAGCACCAGGCCCCGTATCAGATTCATTTCTGCCTACTTCAGTCGCCCCCAAACAGTGGCCCCCTCGGCGGCCTTTTCCCACTTCTGAGTCCAGTATTTGTGCACGCTCACCGCCATCATTGCGGGGTGGACCAGGAGCATTTCCATGAGAGAGGTTTCCAGTTCTCCTTGGCGTTGAGATATGCCGACGGGGCTCTCCTGCCCAGACGAGGGGCTGGATTTCTTTGCACTCTCGGTCCGACCCGACTTGTGGACATCCCTCATAAACCTCTCTGTGGATACAGGAGCCTTCCTCTTTCGCGAAGCTGCATCACCCGTATCCTCGACAATTCCCTTTCCCTTGTCCTTGGGTGGAATGGGGCTGGGTGATGGAGCAGCTGCCGAAGGCGGGGGTGGAGGGAGAATGTCCTGGCTAGGAGTAGATTCTGATGGCACAGTAGCCGGGATATCTTATGATGGTCTAGATGCCTCCATCACCAGTGCCTGGACAGAAGAACCCTCTCCACTGGCGGGACGGACAATGTGGAACGTAGGGACGCTTTTGAACCTGAAAGCTGTTAAGCATAGACATAAGTACGCGACGCGTCCAGGTAATTCTCTACTATAGCACCAGTATATTAAGGCAAGCGAGACTTACACATCAATCTACAGTTGGCCAGTAGGTTGTCGTCCTTCAACAGGTTCCCGAGGCTCCTGAAGTCTCTACTGAGAGATTGAACCTTGTCCCACTTCGACCTCAGCTCCCCCTGGCTTCTCTTCGGGATTGGTGGTTTCCCGCAATCTGTAAAGACAAGCAATACATTAAGTCAGGAACTATTAACAAAATTCCATACGAATGCGGTGGTTTATACCAAGTTCTCCGAATTGTCGAGGGATAGACACTTGAGGAAGAGGGTCCTCTGGCACAAATTCCCAGTCTCCGCCGACGAAGATAAACCTCCCTTTCCAATTGTGCACCTTGTTGGGGCTATCGGTGACCGTTCCCCACTTCTGACCCGGCCGGGAAGAAATGTTATACCAGCCAGCAGACCGGTAAGGCCGATATATGGACTCGAATTCTCTAGAAGACAAGTCCCTTCCCGCCTCGGCAACACTCCATAATATGTAAGAGGCAACCGTCTACTCCCAGCCATTTGGCGTTATCTGACAGTGTGCCAGGTTCCAGTCTCTTAACACCTGGCGAAAGAAGGGATGCATAGGTAGGCGAAGGCCTTGCTGCATCGTGGGTTCGTAAATCGCCACGTACCCTTCGGATGGATGGTCGGCACGTTCCTCCGGGCCCGGGGCTCTAAGTTTCACGGGCGCAGGAATGTCATAAGACAACCGTATGTCCTCCAACTCCGCCTCAGTGATCCTTGACTGAGCCATAGATGCTTCAGTTGCTGACCACTTTAGCTCCTCGTTGAGAGCCCTCGCGGCCGGAGCATCCCTCTTATCAAGTGATTCCCTCATTTCAGGCACCCCAACGTCGGGCCTCCTTTTCACCGCCGTCTCTTCCGTCGGCACAGACGGACAAGCCTCCCCGCTCGTAGACGGAGTCGTGGGCTTACAATAGGAAGCTCCAGATTTATCTCCATACAACTTCAGAAGATGAAGACGATGTGGCGGTCGATGAGGAAACACTCTCAATAATACTAGGGTTTGTTGGGGGTGTTAGAGGGGTTCTGTGAATCGTCGTTTCCAGACGACATTATGCTATCCTCAGGTTATGGAATCGTACAGTAACCACGAAAATAAACAACAGAAACGAATTACAACTGCTTTCAGCGCGCTTATCTCAAAAATACAACTTAAACGACACACCCACTAGGAGCTTCTCGCTTATCAGCAAAGTAGTCACGATGAGCACAAATGCAAGAAGAAGTTGTAATGTCTGGGGGGGTGCCTGGTTTTATAGTGGTGCACTCTAATATCCACCGTCCAAATCCCAAGCGTCTATCTAAGCATGCAGACAATCGACGCGTGTTTTAAATTGCACTACAGGTAGGAAAGCGAAAACCCAAACGTTTAGGGAATCGAGGACGCACGCGCCCCATGCGCGCCTCCATTTTCTACCACACGCAACTGCATTAATTGCATACACCCTCTCACTCATGATTGCCTGACCACGGAGGGACAGTCTTGATTGACAGAACCACACCAACAGTGGACACGTCGCCAATGGTCTGGCTCCTTAAAGCTCTCACCCGTCATGAATGTTCGGCTTCGGACTTGGAGAACTATACTGGGTAGGTTGAAGACTTACAGCTACACGCGTGAGAACTTCATCCCGCCAAACCCACTGAAACCGTATTTCCTGCGAAGCACATCAGTATTCTATTTATTCTCAAAGTCCCACACCCATTATGAATAATAGGCTTGGACTTGGGGGACTATTGTTACCACACGATTCTGATATAGCTTCCACGTCAGCAAGAGTCCCATCTAAGCCTAGCAAGGACCCCATCCAAGGTCCATCAAGAACCCCATTTGGGCCCTGCTAGGGCCTTGAAAGTTCTGATAAAGCGCCCGAAGGCCCATCGTACGCCTTGGCCTTTAGCAGCCAGAAATCTGCGGGGCTTGTGGAGGGCCTCGACACTCACAGTCGATCTATAGGGCCTCGGCAGGCTTCGTATCATTCATAACCAACAGGCAGCACGATATGCCGGAATGACCAGAGAAGTAATTAAGGAAAGATGGCGTTGATTTGGTGCACGAATCCTCACAAGAAAACCGAATCATAATCTCCTAAAATCATGCAACGTGATAAACTCAAAGAAGGAAGATAATCTTGGAGATTGCGTGGGTAAGGAATGATCTTTATCACATAAGGAAGGAAGATCCGATTGAGTATCGAATTGATTTGTCTCCAAAATCAATTAGAACTCTTGCGCTATAAATACAATGTTTCCGGTTGTTCCAAGGTATGCACTCTTTTACGCTTAAGAATTCCACCCTAAATTCTGCTCAAATCTCTGCATGCTTGTCTCTCCCATACCTCCATTATCTCCACCCCCCGTGCATCACCCATATACCAGCTGTTGACTTGATCGTCGGAGTGCCAACGATCGCCGGACCCTTTTTCTCTAAAGATCGTGGTGCCTAACGATTGTTCTAGTGTGTAGGTAACATACGAGTTGGTAGAGGAGTGACTGGAGATCTATTGACACGTGGACGTTGCAGGTTCCGACGTCAACAAGACCCTATTAGAAAGGGTTAGATGTAAGCTTGCTACCTCTAGGTTGTCCAAATCTTTTTGGGAGGAGATGTAGTGGTTACTGCCTCCTATTTGATAAATAGGTCCTCTTCAGTTGCTATAAATAGAAAGACATCTGAAGAGTTGTGGAATGGAAAACAAACTGCCTAATCAAATCTAAGGGGTTTTGGGAGCACTGCCTATTCCTATATTAGGGGGGATAAGCTGGACCTTAGGTCTCAAAAATGTGTGTGTTTTAGATATCCTAATGGGGTAAATGGCTATATGCTTTGGGTAAGAGGTGTACCTGGTTTTAAAATAATAACAAGTATGGATTTTATCTTTAAAGAAGATGAAATGACATGCCTAAATGAGAATAAAATGGAAAGTGATAAAGTCTGAGATAAAAATCAAAATGAGAGTGAGGGTGATTTGAATATTCCTATTGATCAAAGAGGTAATACTCTTAATCAGGTGGAACATTATGGTGATCATCTTCCTAATGAAGTGGAAGATGAAGAAATTGTCCCTCAGTTAGAATATAATATTCTGTTCCTGATCAAAATACTGACCTTAATAGCTATCAATTAACTAGATATAGGGCCAGAAGAGAAATAAGAGTCCTTACAAAATATTCTGATTTTGATCTTGCCTCTTTAGTTAAAAACATGAATGGTACTGAATCTCAAACTTTCAATGAAGCAATTAAACGTAAGATTTCTAAAGCCTGGTGGGCTTCTATGAATGAAGAGATGACTTCTCTTCCCAAGAATAAAACTTGAGTTTTAGTTCCAAGGCCTAAAAGTCAATCTTTTGTTGAGTGTAAATTGATCTTTAAACTGAAAGCAAGTAATACCAAGTCCGAACCTTTAAAGTTCAAAGCTAGACTTGTTGCTAAGGGGTTTACATAAAAAGAAGGAATTGATTATACTGAAATTTTTTCTCCAGTAGTTTAATATACTACTATCAGAACTATGTTGACTTTAGTTGCTCATTTTAAATGGAAAATAGAACAACTTGATGTCAAAACTGTCTTTTTACAAGATGAATTAAAAGAAATATTTTTTATGGACCAACCTATTGTCTTTATTGATAAGAATAAACCTGATTATGTATGTTTGCTAAAGAGATCCTTGTATGACCTGAAATAATCTCCCAGACAATGGAATAAAATGTTTTATACTTTTATGCTTCATTACACTTTTAAAAGAAGTAAGTATGATCACTATCTTTATTTTAAATCTTATGCAAAGCCTTTGTATTTAATGATATATGTTGACGATATGTTACTTATTATCTCATGTGTTGAAAAAATAAAAAATATTAAAAGTACTTTGCACTCAGAATTTGAAATGAAAGATTTGAGATTTGCAAAGAAAATCTTTGGCATGAATATTGAAAGAGACAGATTTAAGTCTGTCTTGACTTTAAAATAGAGTCCTTATATTCTAAATTTAATTGAAAAGTTTGCTATATCTGAAGCCAAGCCTGTTGGTGTTCCTTTAGCTAATCATTGTGTGTTAAGTAAAGATCAAAGTCCAAATGAGGAAAAGGAAATTGAATATATGGAAAAAGTACCTTGTGCAAATGTTATAGGTTTTGTAATGTATACCATGGTCTGTACAAGACCAGGCCTTGCTTTTGCTGTTAATTCCTTGAGTAGATACATGTCAAACCCTGGTATAAACATTAGGAAGCTCTTAAGTAGCTTCTAAGGTAACTTAAGGGTCATAAAATGTTAGACTTATCTTTAAACATTGTAGTGAAGGCATTAAACTGAAAGGTTATGTAGATACAAGCTATGCTAGTGATAGGGACAAGGAAAATCTGTTACTTCTTATATGTTTACATTATATAATGCAATTATCAGCTGTAAATCTCAATTGAAACACATTGTGGCAGTGTCCACAACTGAAGCAGAATATGTGGCCATTACTGAGGCCATGAAAGTTTAAGTATTGTTCGAATTTTATTTTCTTTGTTATTGTTTAAGTAACTAATTTTAGCTATTTTTTTCAGGTACTTGGAGGCAATGATAACTGATAAGTGTATTTTATACACTTATTTATACTTGTAAATTTATTATATATTCACTATATGAGCATATTCCTATTTAAATGAGTTCAATTATTGTATACGTAGGTACAAAATTCAATTTGGATGAGTTTGGAACGCAAAAAGAAGAGTATGAAGCTTAATTGACGCTTACTGTGGTGAATTCAAAAGTTTCGGGAGCAAAAATTAGATTTCTAAAAGTTTGGAGACTAATTTGCACAATTTTGAATAGTTGGAAGGCTAATTTGGAAGACTTTAGAAGGGTGATGACCAATTAGAATGTATTTGGAAGCTTTTAGATTGAATTGAGAAGATTTAAAGAAGAAATGACCAAAACGTACATCAGAAGCCAAATCGGGGACCAAATTGTATGTTTTCAAAACAAATGTCACATCTAGGTAGTGCGACCTAGGTGCAGTAGTGAAAAATTACTGGAGGTCGCACCTAGGTAGCAGAATGCATTGTGCGACCTAGGCGTGACTTAAGTGCGACCTACGCTAAAGGAAAGTCATAAATGCGGTTTTCTAAAGTTAAGAGGGATTATAACTCTTTTAAGACACAATTTTGAAGACTTTCCAAGGACTATAAATAGACTTCCTTTAGGTCTTTTGAAAGGGTTACGCAATTGAAGAGAGATAGAGATCAAGAGCAAGGAAAAGAATAATTCTTGGGCAACATTCATCACAGTGCAATCGGTGATTTTGGATTAATTCAAGATTGGGGGTTGTATCTATTATTCTTCTTTTTCTTCTAGTTTATGAATTCTTTTATTAATATCGCTATATTCATAAGAATCATGTCCGACTAAATCTTTTATATCGAGGATAAATGATGAAATCTCATGTTTTTGATTAATTAGAAGTTATTTGTTTTCGTAAATTTATTGATTCCGGGTTGATTATTTATTATTCATTATTTCCGTTTTGATGTTTGATCGCCATTAAAATATTTTTGTGGTCTAGATTTCTTTCTAGAGATTCAATTTAGATGATCACGTGGTAATAAATGAAATAGGATCCAATAATAGATAGAGATTACTATTATATTTTATGAAATCTTTCTAGATGATCGTTATGATTATTACCTTTGTGTTAGTTAACTGGGAATGGTTAGGTTTATATAGAGGTATAGAATTGATTGACCATCTAGAGAGGCTTTTGATTATATTAGGATTATCGATTTTTGACCTAGGGCAATTATTTGCGAAGACGAGTAATTGATAATTAATTGTTGAAACGTGATGGTGGATTCATGAATCATAGTGCTAGTAAAACTTGAATTTGATAATTATTCTATTTTCTTTTACGTGATAATTTAGACTTAGTTGAATTAAAATAAGATAAACGTAGGAATTAAAATCATAAAGAATATATGATTTAATTTTGTTAAAACTCTAATTATATAATTAATTGGTTAATTGATAGCTAGTCCTCGTGGGTTCGACACTTTTCACATCACTTTATTACTTGTAACCAATCCGTCCACTTGCATGATTAAAATCTAAAACAATAACCAACAATCTGAAATGGTCTCTTGCACTATGTGTTTTTTTCCTCATGGCTCAAGGTAGAGTTTATAAGTTTTTTTGAGCCCAAAACATCGATGGCCATGATGATGGAAATAAAAGCAGAAGCCCAAAGTGTATCCCCAGCCCAAGTCCACAAATATTGGCCTAACTATTTGTGTCCAGTTATGAGGAAAGCGACTTATAAATGTTGAAAATAGAAAATACGATATTGATTTGCTTTAGTGGTGGTTGGATCATCAAGATTAATCTCATCAATTGGATTGAAGTGTAAATAGTCCCTTATATTTAGATGAGGTTAGGGTTTTCATTTTAGATCCGAAGCTTTTCTTTTTCCTCTGATTCTTCATCTTCTTCCCAATTGTCTCTCTAGTTGATTCTTTGTGTTTCTTTTGAGTGTGTTTTTGGAATTGGCTTCAGAAACTTGGACCTATAGTTGTTGGTCGAGTTGTGATATTTGGGATTAGGGTTTCTTTGTGGATCATTGTATACTTCGTGTATTAATATCTGATTGGGAAGTCTGTAAAACGTTTAGATCTGTAACCTTGGTGGCATTTTGTCGTAGTGCAAGGGGTCTATCTGATTAATAGTAGAGCCTTAAAGGCAGATGTAGTCAAAGGAGACGAACTGCCTGTTCCGAAAGGAACGAAACATATATTGTGTTATCTTGTTAATTTTTACTTTATGTTGAATGTTGATGATTCTTGGATGAATGTTCTTGGATGTGTAAGTTTTTGGGTGTGAAAAAATGTAACAGGCAATACTCAGGTCTGGCTCTGGCCCTGGCCCTGGCCCTAGGCCCTAGGCGGCAAGGCAACTGCCTAGTGCCCCCAACCATTTAGGGCCCAAAAATTTTGGCCCAATTTTTTTTTTTTAAAAAAAATTCAGCCTACACTTACATGTGATTCCTAAATAGAAAACAAATCCAAATCTAACATACGTTATCTATCTTAATCTAGTCTTTAAATTGTAGACAATGCAATTTTTCCTTTAAATTTGTATACATAGAAATCTTTATCTTGATTCAAAACGATTTTTCAAATTGTTAGGATTGGGACAATAAATAAAAAGGTGAAAAATAAAGAACACAAGAGATTAGTCCTATATATAACAACTCAATTAAAGTTCTCTAATTATAATAAAATATTAGGACAACCTAAT
This sequence comes from Forsythia viridissima, assembly GCA_030279155.1. NCBI lineage: Eukaryota > Viridiplantae > Streptophyta > Magnoliopsida > Lamiales > Oleaceae > Forsythia > Forsythia viridissima. The sequence goes on from CM059042.1 coordinate 20,398,487, forward strand.
TACGAAGGTAAAATCTCGAAAAGCACCCTTACTTAAGGTCGATCTGTGCTCAGCTCCGCATAGCGCAACAAATTAAACTACACAGCTTAACACAAATTCCAACTATTTTTTCATTGAGTGAAGAAGAAGAAAAAGATACATTTTTTTGGCTTGTAAATCTGTCAAAAATTTACATTTTAAAACATCTCAATTTATTAAGAGCCCATTTAAAATTTTCGTCTAAGGCCTTCTAAATCTCTAGGCCGGCCTACTTACAAAAACACATATGCATAATATGGGAAATCCTTCTCCTTATCATGCATATAACTGTGAAAAATTGCTTCAGACAAAATTAAAAAGCCATCATTACAAATAAAAGTTTCTGCCTGTCAAGAATAATAAGAGGAAGAGGATAGTACATGGGGAGATCAATGAAATTGGGAATTTGTCAGTTGGATTTAATCAGTTTGGATGATTTCCTTGTAGCAGTAAATTTGATTGAGATGAAAACTCTTACAATTACATCACAAGACGTATGGAATCTCGGATTAGGATGAAGTCACACGAGATTTGATTGTTGTAATTATTTTTGTAAATTCTCTTCTTAAGTTTGTACTTTTACGGATGAATGCCACCTCCTGGTTGTGGTCAAGCAATTGGAGAGCCAAATCTACAATGTCAGCAGGAAAAAGCACATCAATCGAATCAATTTTTATCTCAGAAAAATTTCAAGATTGTTGTTGGAATGAATTTAATCTTTTTTTTTTTTTTTTCAAATTTATTTTCAACCACATATTTCGTGTACCCACAATTTTTATTAACTTTTCAACCACATATTTTAATATTTTTTTTTAAATCTCTTAAAAAACTGCTTTTAAACCTCATCGAACATACAATAAATATGTACCAATATTCAATATTTATTATTGTGGGGACAAACTTTAAAGATTTTTTACACATTTGTCACTAAATCCTTGTTTGGGAAAGTTAAAAAAGTTGCTAAATTGTGAAGTTAAAGTCAACAATTAATTCTAATCATACATTTTACGAGATTCACAACTTTTATCTACTTTATCAATTTGTTCCGTTGTCCATGCCACATCATCCCAAAAGCCCCCTCTTTTAATTTTAAAATTATTTCTTATATATGCTGATGTAGAAGCAAAGAACAATACTTTAATTTAATTCTATTGATTGAAAAGAGAGTCGTATGAAACAAATTCAAGTTTTACATCATTAAAATAAATTAAAAAACAACTAATTCTAATTTTAGCTTTTAAAAGTAAATAAAAATTCTAACTTATTCTTCCAAACAAAGACAAACTCTCTAAGAAACCAATCTAAAATAAATCTCTTACTAATCGGAAATTAAATTATCTTGACAATAAATAAATAAAAATTACTTTTACTAGAATATATGACTAACGGATTTTTTGCCCAATCACCATTGGGCTCATGCGCTTTAACACACGAGTTTTGCTCAGAGGCTCGTTTCTACATGTTAAGTGATATTTTTCATCTAACTCCAACACGGTTGATTGAGTCAAGGTATCTGATTAGATCATATAGGGTGCATTTCGTACACTGTTATAAGGAGGGATATGATTAGGGAATATAGGATTAAGAGGGACTATATTAAATGGATTTTGGTGTATTGTTCTAATATATAGAAATTATTTATATAAAAAAAAAATTCTCATATATTAATTCGGTCTAAATTTTTATTTTTAGCCTCCTAAATCCGCCCCTTCCACTATCTTTACACCAAACCCAAAATCTACAAATAAATTTGTCATCCACTATCTTTATCATCAAACCCATATTTGCAATCAAATTCCCAAACCCAAATATGCAATCAACACAAATTTTCTGGAAAATCCCATAAATTTCCCACCATCATCAAATTTTGCCATTCATTTTTCGGTGCTAAAACCTCCACAAGTCAGACGTCGAAAAGCTCATGCATTCGGCAGGAGTTCGTTAAAGATCTGTTTGATAACAAGACCATTTTGATCCATGACGGGTTTGCGAATATGGGATCTAGCTATACCTTATGAAAATACTTGTATTGCTTGCTCCTTTAAATGATAAGTTACAAATCATGAATAGTAGACGTTTAATATATACGGCCGAGCACAGAGAATTTCCCTCAACTTTTTCCTACATTTAATGTTTTTTTTATTAAGTAATTATATATTTTTAGGTTAATGAGTAATATACAATTGTTGAGGTAATACTATTTTAACAATAAAATTTTAAAATTTTCTGTACTTGATAATTAAATGCTATTTTTTAAAAACTTCATAATTATTAAATAATTAGGCAAATTACCCCGTGAAGAGGGTGATTAAAAGAGTTGAACTCTTGACACAGCTGATTGAAAAAAAAATGGCAGGACAAATTACACAAGGCAAAGTGCAAAAAATGAATTGGAGAGAATACCTAAAGCAGGAACTACAAGCTTAAAACGGATAGTTACACAAACTTGCGTTGGATTAGTGGGCCAAAGTCCAACAAATTATAAGTAAAAGGGCTCAAATATTAAATATGATTAAATTAGTATTACTAAACGGCAAAATTTACGCATATACACTAATTTTTTTTTTTATAGAAATTGAAATATACTTTACTTGTATAAAATAATAAAATATTACCAATTTATGATTGTATCAATTGAAAAATACTACACATTTAAAAGCTATGTTATTTATAGAATATTATCTTCTTGAAAATCAATACAACCGATTAAATTGAAAATCTTATCCCAAAAATTCGCCTCAATATTATTTTCAAAATTCAAATTCTCCTAATCTAATCAACAAATTCAACGTTGCGAAACTATTTCTTCTCCCGCACCAACTTCATAATTTCAGAATATTGATAATATTCTTAGAAAACAATTGCAAGGAAACATATTGCAAAGAAAACACAAAATTATTGAACATCTAGTGCAAGTAAGTGCATAATGCAATCTTCTAACTTCTCGAATGATTGCCATAATCGAGACTAGGCGTTTTTTCAACATATAACATAAAAAAATGTACTTTCATAAGAAGACTGATTTGAAATAACAAACTGGAACAACATAACGCAACACATAAACCTTTATTACAAGAATGCAGCAACAATTAACCAATTTGAACTAATTTGAAGTAACAACTTGCAATATCGTCTACTTGTATATACACATATATAATATTCGACTACGTATTTGTACCAATCGAGATAATTAAATACCACCATACATCGTGGCATAATGCAATAATATTTAATAGTAGCCAACTCTATTGTCTTGATGATTTTTCTTCACGATGGAAAGGCTGCACACGATTGTGCTTTTGGATTTGAATTTGCTACAACTACGCATCGTAGTCATCTCACAACTTCAGAAAAATCGATTTGGAAAAAAAAAAAAAAACTAATGAAAGATTGAACAAAAGAGATTATCATAAAAATATAAAATTTTCTTACTTCAGAAAAAAAAGAAGTTAAATAAGAAACGCGTGATCTTATTATATAGGGTTTGAAATTAAAAATGAATTTGATTTAAATGGTGAGCAACGCGTATGAGGAAGGGTAAATTAAGAAATAATTTGATTGTTACTTAAATTTGGTAATAATATGATTAAATCTCTTAACAGTAGCTATAAAATTTAATAGATGATAATGATAATAAATTAATAAATTAATTATTTTTATATAGTAACAGTACAACAAAAATAATAAATAATAATTTTATAAAAAAACTATCTAATAAAATTCAAAATTTCAAAAATAAAAAAGGTACGGGATATAATTTTCATTTACTAAAAAGCAATTTGATGGAAACCTCAATTTATATTATGAATTGGACTGCAAACCGTGAGAAAAATTATAAGAAAAGAGGTGTGGGGCCCATGTGCATTGTATAAGGGAAAGATTTATATTCAATAAAAAGGAAACTTACCAACTTATGTTGGATGGGTTTTTTGATTTCTCTATAAAATCGTGCATGAATTATAAAATCGTGCATGAATTGGTGAATATGGGGTATAAAGCATTAGGGTCAAAATTTTGCACTTGGAACCGTGCAAAATCACGCAACCAAAAGAGAAAGTAAGAGAGAGAGAGAGAGAGAGAGAGAGAGGGATAGAAAAATTGGGTGATAAAAAGTGAGAGAAAAAAATAAAAATTTTGTGGGTACTCTTGTAAAATATGAGAGAAAATATATGTGGAGAAATAATTCTTTGTATTGATGTAAGTGAATTATGAATAAGGTTACAAGATATATATATAGATACTAATAGAAAACTAATAGAAACCTAATAGGAAAGGAATTCTACTTAGAATAGGAATATTACGTATATGGTTTCCTACTTACATGGTATTTTACTACAAATAGAATTCTATCATTAAGGTAAAGAATAAGGTAAGTAAATATTTGTTAATACTCCCACTCAAGTTGGAGCATGTATGTCAAAAGTGCCCAACTTGTAAGTAAAACTGTGAAATGCGTTCTTACCCAGTGCTTTAGTAAATAAATCCGCAATCCGATTGTTGCTTGGAACATAGGCAGTCTTAATCTCTCCTTTATCAATTCGTTCACGAACAATATGACAATCTATTTCAATGTGTTTTGTTCTTTCATGATATACTGGATTAGCATCAATATGCATTACTGCTTGGTTATCACAATATAAGGTTGTTGCTTGTGGGTGATCTACACATAAGTCTGTTAGCAATTGTCTCAACCATATAAGTTCACATGTAATGGAAGCAATTGCCCTATACTCTGTTTCTGCTGAAAATTTGTACACAGTCGTTTGTTTCTTGCTTTTCCATGATATAAGCGCATTTCTCAAAAATATACAATATCCCATAACTGACCATCGTGTAGTAATATCTCCGACCCAATCTGCATCACAAAATCCTGCTAACTGCAATTTCCCACAAGTGCATCCAATTGAGTGTTGATAAGAACCCAATTCATCCCATAGTTCCTTTAATTTGGTATAATAGGCTGACACCGATTGATTTCTTTGTCGATGCTCAGCAATTTCTTGGCGAATCTGATATATTCGCTCATCATTACCTTGAGAAAAATCGCTCTCGTAGGTCATTCCATACCTCTATGGCAGATTTGGAGTATATAATAATTTCAGCAATATCTGGATGTACCGAATTAAGTATCTAGGACAGCACCATGTGATTACTTCGATCCCATATGGCATAATTCTCATCTTCTGCTTCTGGTGTTTCGATCTTTCTATCAATGAAGCCAATTTTATTGTTAACAATTAGAGCAATTCTCATAGATCTACTCCATTGTCCATAATTGTTTCCATCAAGTGGTTTAGAAACGAGGATTATGCCGGGATGATCGGATTGCTGTAGAGCCATGGGATCCGATTGGGCAATCGTCGATTCTATGGTGTTTGTGCCAGACATCGTTGCTCAGAATCAATGCTCTGATACCATGTAAATTATGAGAAAAAATATATGTGGAGAAAAAATTCTCTGTATTGATATAAGTGAATTATGAATAAGGTTACAAGATATAAATACTAATAGAAAACTAATAGAAACCTAATAGGAAAGGAATTCTACTTAGAATAGGAATATTACACATATGATATCCTAATTACATGGTATTCTACTACAAATAGAATTCTATCAATAAGGTAAAGAATAAGGTAAGTAAATATTTGTTAATAACTCTAGTGCGAACAACACAAGCTTAATAGTAGTTTCCTTGATTCTCCTAATCTTTTAGTAGATTGTTGGTGGAGCTCAAAATTGAGATTCTATTGAGTTCCCTCCCCCTCCCCCTATCCAGTGAGCTAGAAACTTGTTTAAGTTTAAAGTTATTGTTGTTGGCTTCCTAGTCGGTGATGAATTTCAATGGTTGATTTTGTAGTAGTACTAGGGAAGAACAATAATGTTGTATCCCATTATTACAATATTAGAAAATTTAATTGAAGTTTGGGCTTGTGGATATAAGCAAATTACATAAACACATTAAATTTGATGTTCTTATTTATTGTTTGGATTATTGTTTTTTCTGCCTAATTTTTGCCAGATAATTATTGATTATTTTGTTGTGCCTATTTTTTTTTTTTTAAATTCAACACACCATCACATCCCCAAATGTGGTTGTCAGGCCTTCACTAGGAAAGAATTGGAGAGGTTCAGATACCCCAACCATATATAAATAATTCATAAAAAAAAAATACATGGTAGGGGGGCATAAAGCTTGACCTCCAATTATAAAAGCTAAAGCAAACAAATAAATGAATAAATAATAAACTAATAAATAGTGAGGTACTACTTCCTAAACAAATAATCCTAAAAAATTCTATAGATCCCTAACTGTAGGAAGCCCATGTATATTAATCTGAACTAAGCAGCAGTAACGTCGCGGTAAGTCCTAAGCGATGTACTCGAAATAGCAACGATGATCCCAACCCTCTGAAGCAAGTAAGTTAGCCACCTAGTTGCTCTCGTGATAAATATGAGATATAGTATCATGGTCGAAGGCAATGAGATGTCTGATGTGACGAAGAGTGGCCTGAATAGACCAAAGTCCTCCACCTCTAGTGATGCAGTGAATGACCAAAGTAGAGTCGAACTGAATCCATAAATCTGAGAGTACAATCATTTGAGTAAGAATGATACCATCAAGAATAGCCCTGAGCTCGGCCCCCAGAATAGGGCACTCGCCATATGAAGAGAAGAAGGCTCGAATAAACTGACTTGACGAGTCCTTAATAATCCTCCCTTTACTCGCAAATCCATCTTTGACGCATCCATCAGTGTTGACATTGTAAAATCCTACTAGTGGAGTACGCTAATAAACCAAAACAAGAGGATGAAGGGATGGAGTAGTAAGAGAGATACCAAAAAGAAGAGCAATATCCATATCCCCTCGTCAATTAATAACCCAAAATAAACGGCATGTATATAGTAGGGAGATAGTATGGTAAACTCTCAAGATGATCCGTCTCGGATCCATAGAGATATCTTGGTACTTCGCATCATTCCTTGCAGTCCAAATAAACCAGAGAATCAAAAGAAAAATGATCGTGCAAATATGACCTTACCTGACAAACTGGCCCGAGAAATGCCATGACTAAAAGCGATACTGAAAACCCTCCATTGGCCAAAAGATTATATGAAAAATGTCAGAAAAATGGCACCAAACCTGGTCGACAATACAGCTGTCAATAAATAAATTTGTGCCTATTTAATTACAAAAATGAAAAAAAAAAAGATTATTTTTTCCCTACGCTAATTTTGTATTTTGGATTATTAGTCTTTTTCTGAACTTTTATGATATTTTTGTGTTAATTAAATGGAGGATTAGGGAACAACATGACAACCATGACAAAACCATAGCAATAAATTATTCATTTAGAAGTCGTGAATGTAAGATCTGCTCTGTTGTCTAGACTATGAGGATACTATTTTGGGTAACAGTGGCAAGCCAAAAGATATGTCTGAAAAAGAATGGGCAAAGTTGAACAAAAAGGCAATTGGAAAAATTAGGCAATGGGTTGACAATAGCGTGTAACAACATGTTCTGAATGAAACAAAGGTTGACATTATGTGAAAAAACTCTACAAAAGTTATACGAAAAGAAAAAATGCATAGAACAAAGCTTTTCTTTTCAAGAAGCTTACATACTTGAGGTAATGAAAAAAATAGAATAGAACGAGGTTTAACGGTACAAGATATTTACTAGATAATGAGTAACGCGAAAAGAACGTGAGAAACTCTTGCTCAAATAGTTGTGACAGTCATGGCAAGTCACAAGAAATATTCAAGCCAAAGAAAACTATTGAATGTTGCTTCTGCGGTAAACCAGGACACATGAAATATCAATGCATGGTTATTCATAAATGAGTAAATGAGGAAAAATTGGTGAACACGATAATGAAGGAACGAATACAGGCGATATGCACCTGAGGGTGATATTAGTGTTATTCAAGCATTAATACTATCAACCTCACATGTCAAAATTATCGCTGGGTGATTGATTTTGATGCTACACATCATGTCACTTCTCGCTAAGATTTCTTCTCACCTTATAATAGCAGTCGCTTTAACTTTGTAGAGATGGATAATGATGTTTAGATTGAAATTTTTGGCATGGGAGATGTCTGCTTGAGTCTCAAAACTGCATGTAAGATGATCTTCAAGAATTTAAGGCATGTTCCAAGAGTTCACCCTAATTTGATCTCTACGAGTACCCTTGATTATGAGGTCTATCACAATCATTCTGGTAAAGGAAAGTGGAAATTCACTAAAGGGTCTTTGATAGTACTTGAAAGCAATAAAGTCAATTCTCTGTATAGGATTGATGCTTGAAGTTTCTAGGCATAAAACAGGCTTGGTGGACCACAACATGAGGCTGATGAGAGATTTGTTGTGTTTCTGCCCCCATTTATTATGGTGGATTAGTGGACCAAGTAAAATGGCTCAAATATTAAATATGATTAAATTGGTATATGAAATAGCAATTTTATGGAAACTCCAATTGACATTATGAATTGAAAAAATAAAAAATAAAAAAGGACGAGCACATGCAAATAAGGGAAAATATTTCTTTTGGTCAATAAAAAAGAAACTTACCAATTCATGTCAAAGGGGTTTTTCGCTATAAAATTGTGGAATAATGCTATCTAGCACCAGTTTAAATGACAGTGGAGCTACTGCCACAATATTCAATGAAGTTGTGATATATTTTTATTTATTAGACAATGTGACAACGACTCCACTGTCACCTACATTGGTGTTAACCACCACTAGTGCTACATAGCATTACTCAAACAGTGCATGAATTGGTGAATGTATGATACACGAAGTAGTGCAAAATCAAACAACCATAAGAAAAAATAAGAGAGAGAGATTAGGATAGAAAAAGTGAAGGAGAAATAAAAAAAAATTTGTGGGTGCTCTACTTTGAACAACACAAAGCTTAACACTAGTTTTCCCTTTCGTCTTTTAGTAGATTGTTGACGATGTTCAAGACTGCAAGCCTATTGGGTGGGTTCATCGTTTCCTCTCTTCTTTTGTTATCCTGGTGAGATCCAAACTTGTTAATTTACATCTAACGCTCTTGATGTTAGTCACCTGGTCGGTGACGAATATTGTTGGTTGGATCCTCTACTAGTACCAAAGAAGAACATTGCATCCCAATATTGTGATAGTGGAAGATTTAATTAAAGTTTAGGACCGTGGATATCAGAAAACTGCTCAACCACATTAAAATTTGGTGTTCTTATTTCTTTTTTGAATTGTGATTTTTGGCCTATTTTATCCCATATAATTAGGTATTCTGTTGTGCCCATTGAATTACACAAAGACGACAAAAAAATCTTATTTATTCCGTTGCGATAATTTTGTATTTTGGATTTTATGCATTTTTCTCAATAGTGTGTATAAAGTCCATATATCATCAGACACTTCAAGAATATACAATATTTAACAGATCTAAGAAATAAAGATGCAAAAAACGTAAAAAGAACACAATAAATTGTTTCGGCCAAAGCCCCATAAGTTCAATGACCAAATCCAACACCTAATTTCCTTTTGAGCATCCACAAAGTGGAATATGCTCTAAAGCACTTATTAATCAACCAAAGCAGCAACGAAAGTGTACATCATAGTCACAGTTACAAGTATCTGAAACCACAAAAGCTTAAACTCAAGAAAATCCCAAACAATCCCAAAAATTACTGTTCACCGAGAACACAACAAACCTTCTCTTCTCTAATCTCGTAACCAAAGATTATAGAACACCAAGTTCTTAATCTTTATTACGCAGAAATCAGAAAACAAAAGAAAAAGAAGAAATCAAATGAAGAAGAAGAGATTTCAGAGAAAACCAAGTGAGAGAATTGCTTTTTATCTCTATACACGAAGAGCCCAAAAAACCAACATCTGAAGAGTCAAGCCAAGTAAGCGTCTAAAGGAACGCTCTAGAAGGTAATCGAAGGGCTGCTAGACATCCATGTGTCAACATCCCTAGATGGAAGCCCACTAAGCAAAGGCGTGTTTTGAATCAGCAACTTTAACCAATTTTAATTGCACCACACTGCTTTTTCTCAATAGCTCCACCTTGCTACCAAGAATTGGTTGATCAATATTGCGCTAAAGAACTTCAACCATCCTGACTTCATTTGCTCTTATACCTACAGAATTACAAATCAAAAAACACAATTAATTAGATTCAAACATGGTCAATTGAAAGTAGTTTCAAACAATTTTTGAATTTATTTAAAGGAATGACTTTTGTACCCATATCAGAAGAATTATATTGAGTTGCTATCTTTTCCAATTTTAGAACACCATTTGATATGATGTCCCTAATAAAATGATATTTGACATCTATATGCTTAATTCTATCATGATACATCGGATTTTTACTTAAATGAATAACACTTTGATTATCAGTAAATAATGTATCTTTTTCATCAACAAAGCCAAACTCCTTTAATAAACCACTAAGTCAAATTCTTTCTTTAATAGCATCATAAGCAGTAATGTACTCAGCTTCAATAGAAGATAGTATTAGAAGATCTCGTCAATCAACATATTTGACTTACCTTGATTTCAGAAGATCTCGTCAATCAACATATTTGACTTCCTTTGATTATAGAATTGGATCTTTGTAATTATGTAAAAGAATTATATTTGCTCATTTACCTAGAATAGCTTCTCATTTACCTAGATTAGCTTATTTGTATAAGTATAAATAGTTGTATCATATTGAACAATGCCAACACACAAAAATACATTTATCCCAATTCTTTTTTCAAAACTTAACATAGTATCAGAGCTCCGTTTTTGGTGATTGCATACCCCACTGCTTTCACAAAAATCATACCCAAACAAACACAATAACCATGCCATCATGAGTGATTCCAAGAGCACCGTGACTGAGGCTTCATCAGAACTCTCAGACCTATTTACCTTACACCATTCAAACCAACCAAGAAACATTTTGGTTTCCAACGTTCTCATAGGCGAAAACTATGGAGCATGGAGTCGTGCTATGAGTATTAGGCTAAGTGCGAAAATAAACTCAGTTTGGTTGATGGAACCATTGAAGCTCCATCAGAAACTAACAAAATATATGCATCATGGCAGAGATGCAATGATATGGTACTTGTCTGGATCTTCAACTCCGTTCATGGAGACATTGTGAATAGTATTTTCTATTACACAACAGCATCAGAGGTTTGGGTAGACCTTCGATATAGTTATTCACAAGGAAATGATGTACGAATCTTCCAACTCAAACGCGAAATTGTTGAGCTCAGACAAGGCCAACAATCCATCACTTTTTACTATACCAAAATGAAAGCACTTTGGGATGAATTGTCATCCTACAATGAAGCTGCCACCTGCACACATGGAGGACTCGAGAAAATCTGTGAACGAGAAGAAAAAGACAAGGTGGTGCAATTTCTTATGGGGTTGAATGATACCTACTCCGCAGACAAATCCTATTGATGCAGCCTCTTCCAAACACAGTAAAGACGTATTCTCTTGTGCTCCAGCAAGAAAAGCAAATGGAGGTCTCTCTCAACCACACCAATACAAATTCATATGCCATGAATGTGATTCACAGCAAGGAATTTGCTTCCAAGAACCCACAATCTTAGAAAGGAAAGGTACCACTTCACTGCTCGCATTGTGACCAAGATTATCACACCATTGACAGATGCTATTACCTCCATGGTTTTCCACCTGGCCATAAATTTTATGGCAAGAACATAAAACCTACAAACAAGTGAAGATTCACTGCAAACCATGCTAAGGCAGATGTGGAGAGCTTCAAAAGTCCTAGCACCAATCAAAATGATGGCCCAACATTCACCAAAGAAGAATACAATCAAATCATGGAAATATTAAAGAGTAGCAATGGTAACCCACAACCCCTTGCTAATGTCATAGGTATAATCATACCCACCTCTAACATGTCGCAAGTTGCCTCTCATTCGACCCTATATTGGATCATTGATAGCGGGGCAACTGACCATATAGTGTCTACATCACACTTGCTTGACAAAGAAACACCATGTGTTTCAAATTCAATTCAAATGGCAACTGGTAGCCAGGCACACATAGACTCAATTGGTTCTATCAAAGTCTCTTTTAGTATTACACTTGATGATGTTCTCCACGTGCCAAAATTTAAAATCAATTTACTTTCATTGAGCAAACTTACTCACGCATTAGAATGCATACTGATATTTTTCTCAAATTTTTGTGTCATAGAGGACGTACGTACGAGAAGGATGATTGGTATGGGCAAGCAATTTAATGGGCTCTATTACTTGGGGTCGGACCAAAATCCCAAACTTGCCAACCATGTCAGCCGTCACACAAACCTTTGGCACTAAAGATTGGGACATCTTTCCCACTGTCCTCTAAAATTATTGACCGAAAACAATCCAACAATAATATCTGATTCCCATCTTATTTGTGATATTTTTCCACTTGCTAAACAGACTAGATTATCGTTTCTATGAAGTTCTGTTCGTACTACTTCACCTTTTGATTTAATCCATTGTGACATTTGGGGACTCCATCGAGTCAATTCCCATTTTGAGGCTCGTTATTTTTTGACAATTGTTGATGATTTTAGTCGATACACTTGGATTCATCTTATGCATTTTAAATTTGAAACACAAGAATTATTATGCTCTTTTGTTTCTTGGGTGCAAACACAATTTAATTGTACAATCAAAGCACTTCGTGCTGATAATGGCGCTGAATTCACTTACATGCATCCATTTTTTGATAGCAAGGGCATTTCTTTTCAAACTTATTGTCCATCAACACCCCCAACAAAATGGAGTTTTTGAGCGAAAACATTGTCACATTTTGAATATGGGTCGAGCTTTGCATTTTCAAGCAAATTTACCCTTAACCTTTTGGGAGATAGCATCCAAACTGCTTGTTATTTGATCAATCGTTTGCTCACACCATTACTTGGCAAGTTTTTCCCTTATGAATTATTGTACAATAAATCTCCTGAATTTTCTCATCTTAAAGTATTTGGTTGTTTATGTTATGCAACGAATTTGATGCCCATCCATAAATTTGATCAATGAGCTCGACGATGCATTTTTATTGGATATCATTTGGGTCAAAAAGGCTATCGTGTTTATGACCTTACCACTCACAAATTTTTTACCACTCTTGTTATTGTGTTTCATGAATATATTTTTTTCCTATTCTATCCATCTACCAGATCATCAAGATGATGCTCCTATCTTACCCTTACCATTCACCCACCATGACACTCTCCCAAACCATTTACCACATCCACTCACCTCTACTTCACTAGATGCATCGACCAGTCCTTCCCTTACAGATTCTTCTCCCACCACAAATATTACTTCAGCCATAGAAAATCATTTACCCCATCCCACATCTAGTGATGGCAAAAATATCCGATCCGCCCCGAACCCGATGGATACCTGATCCGAATAGAGCAAAAAATACCTGATCCGCGGATTGGCAGGGCAGATCGGGGCAGATATCCGTTATCCACCACAGATCTCGGGGCTGGGTGGGATGGGGAGGGGCGGGGCGGGGCATGGCAGGACGGATCGGGACTGCCCCGATCCGTCCCGAATTAAAAAAAAAGGTTCAATTGTAAAAAGATCAAAGATTTGGGACTGGGACTGAAAATGCAATTTAAACTTCCTAAACTAATGTTAATACTATTCTCTGAAATCTGAATCTCTCTTCCCAGTTCCGTCATCCGTGCTCTGCTTCCAATCCAAATTGAAGATTTACATATACATTCTAGAATATTTGATGGACTTTCTCTACCTTTGACGTCCACAAAAGCCATGTATATTCCCCTACAATTCTCAGTTTGTGCATAAGCTGGTACAAACTTCAAATAGAATTAATATTTATTTGTTTTTGTTTTTTTACACATTTCGTTGCCCTATGCAAACCTTAGTAATAATACGTAGGAAATTGGAAATTTGATGCCCCTCTCCGAGATGGCCGGTCTATTGAAAAAAAAAATAGATCAGTATACTGATCAGGGCTCTGATCCACCCCGAAAAATGGCAGATCGCGGGGCAGATTTGGATTTCCTACAATTATTGCGGGGCGGATTTGGATCAGGCCGATCCGTCCCGTTGCCATCACTACCCACATCCCCTACACCACCTCCACCACGCCAGTCTGGACGTATTACCAAGCCGTCCGTTCGTGTGCACGAATATCATGTTTACTATGCTCAACATCTTGCTTCCAACGCCTCATTCTCCACGTCCGGCACAAGGTATTCTCTTTCTCACTATGTATCTTATGCTCATCTTTCGCCATCCCACATATATTTTGTTTGCCAAATCTCCACCACTGTGGAACCTACCACTTTTGAACAGGCAAACCAATATCCTAAATGGCGAGCTGCCATGGACTTCGAACTCCAAGCCCTTGATGAGAACCACACATGGACACTTACCAATCTCTCTCATGGACATCGTGCAATCGGATGCAAATGGGTCTATAAAAAAATATAATCCCAATGGCACCATTGAGCGTTACAATGCTCGCCTCATTGCAAAAGAGTTCACTCAACGGGAGGGTATTGATTACAAGGAGACCTTTGTCCCTGTTGCTAAGTTGATCACAGTGCGATACCTTTTTGCCAAATGGATGTTCAAAATTCCTTCATTCATGGGGATTTGTCTAAAGAAGTTTATATGCAGCTACAAGCACGTTTTCGTCGACAGGGGAAGTACACTGTATGTCTACTTAACAAATTCTTATACGAACTTAAACATGCCTCTCGGAACTAGTTTCACAAGTTTGCCAACGCCATTCGTCAAGCGGGTTATCGACAAACCAAGGCAGACTATTCTTGTTTACTAAGGTGCGTGGAAATTCATTTACGGCGGTCCTTATCTATGTTGATGACATGACTATCAAAGGGAATGATGATGATGCGATACTTGATCTCAAGCAATTTCTTCACAGCCATTTTCGAATAAAAGATCTTGGCAAGCTAAAGTATTTTCTTGGAGTAGAAGTTGCACGATCCGCACAATGTATCTCCATCTCCCAACGTAAATACACGTTGGATATTCTTGATGAAGCTGGTTTACTTGGTGCAAAGCCAGCCAAATTTTCCATGGAAAAGAATTTAAAATTATCTCCTACAGAAGGAGAAATCCTTAAGAATGCATCTCAATACAGGAGACTTGTTGGTAAGCTTATTTATCTCACCACCACAAAGCCCGAAAATTCTTATGCAGTCTATGTTCTTAGCCAATATATGTAAGAACCACAAAAACCACACCTTGAAGCGGTTCATTGCCTTTTACAATATTTAAAGGGTGCACCGGGCCAAGGTCTTGTTTTTCCTTCACGAGGCAATATTACCCTGAGAGGATACTGTGATGCAGATTGGGCTTGCTGCCCCCATTACGAGAAAATTCGTCGTGTCATGGAAAACCAAGAAACAATCTACTATTTCGCGATCTTCAGTTGTAGCGGAGTATCATGCAATGGCTTTAGTCACATGCGAGCTCACTTAGATGAAATATTTACTTGCTGATCTTTAAGTTCACCATCCTGGACCAGCCAAGTTGTTTTGTGATAATCAATTAGCCATCCATATAGCTGTAAATCTGGTATTCCACGAACGCACCATACATATAGAGATTGATTGTCATGTTGTGCGTGAAAGATTTAGACGGGAGTCATTACAACAGCCTATGTTCCAACAAAACAGCAAATTGCCGATATCTTCACAAAGCCATTGGGACAATCAATGTTTCATTCTATCCTTAGCAAGCTAGGTGTAGCTGACATCCACACTCCAGATTGAGGGAGAGTATTAGAAGATCTCGTCAATCAACATATTTGACTTCCCTTGATTATAGAATCGGATCTTTATAATTATGTAAAAGAATTATATTTACTCATTTATTCTTTGTATAAGTATAAATAGTTGTATCATATTGAACAATGTCAACACAAAAATACATTTCTCCAAATTCTTCTTTTTAAACTTAACAGATAGGACAAAAACCTTTTGAAGCTAAGATTTTCAGCTAATAATAGTACCACATAAAGTGAAATAATAGGTTGAAGTTGATCTTCTATTATCCATATCACCAGTAAAATCAGAATCAATATATCATTTTAAGGATACACCTTCTTTACATTTTCTGAAGATTAATTCCAAATCAGAAATGCCATTTAAGTATTTGAGGAGCCACTTAAGGGCATCCCAATGGATCTTACCATGATTAGCCATGAATCTTCATAACACTAATGCTATGAGCAAGATCAGGCCTAGTGTAAATCATAGGATACATGACAGACCCAACCACATTAGCATAATGAACTCTTTCCATTCTTTCAAATCTTATTTTGTATTGGGGCAGAAATTAGAAGACAATTTAAAATAATTTTCAAGAGGTAAGCTAACATATCTGGAATTAGACATGGCAAACTTTTCATGGATTCTTTTCACATAAGTTTGTTGATTTAGACTTTAAAAGTCATTTTTCTTATCTTTTTGAATTTGCATTCCTAAGATTCTTTTTGGAGTTCCTAAATCTTTTATTTCAAATTCACAATTCAAATTTTTTTTTTAAATTTCTTGAATTTTGTCATGGCTAGCTAATTACATATCGTCAACATAAAGAAGCAGATGAAGAAAATTAGCCTCACCGGAACCTTTACAATAGAGGCAAGAATCTTACTTGCTCCTTTGGAAACCAAGATCAAGAACAAATGCATCAAATATTTTGTACTAGTGTCTTGGGGCTTGCTTCAGTCCACACAAGGACTTTTTAAGCAGGCAAAACCTAAAGGTTGGCTCATGTAAATGGATTCAATCAATTCACCATAGAGAAAAGAAGTTTTCATATCTAACTGATCAAATTCCCAACCAAATTGAGATACCAAGGATAAAATGATTCTTATAGTGGTATATTTTACTAAAGGTGAGAAATTTTCAATGTAATCCACACCATCCCTTTAAGTAAACCCTTTAGCAACATGTCCGGCCTTGTACCTGACATTGTTCTAACCACTATCTCCTTCTTGTATTTTGTAAATCCATTTACATACATTTAATTTTTGATTTTTAGGTTTTTCAACCAAAACCCAAGTATTATTCTTAAGAAGAGAACTTATTTATTCTTCCATAGCAATTTTCCATTTCTTTGAATCGTTGCACTTTACAGCTTGTTCATAGGTGGTTGGTTCATTTTCAGTTACTTCTTGATATGTGAATAAAGAGACAAACTTATCATCACTATACCTGTCAGGAGGTCCGATTTGCCTTTTCTACCTATCTCTGATGAGTTGATACTCACTAAAAGGCAGAGTTGCATGATCAAAAGGATTCTCATCCTTATCCTCCTCATTTTGAAATTCATTTTTAGTGTGATTCAAATTCTCTTTCTCCCATATTTTATTCATTTTCAAGATTAGAAGACTCCACCCCAATTCTAACATCTATATCTTGCAAGCTTACATTGTTTTCTTTTAGATAAGGCATTAGAGATTCATTAAACACCACATTCCTCCTAATTATGACTTTATACCCTCTTTCTTCTTTAACCTACAGTTTATAGCCTTTTATATTTTTCCCATAACATAAGAAAATACACTTGAGAGACCTATGCTCCAACTTACCAATACTTTGATGATCAAATGCAACACAACCAAAAGTTTTAAGGTGGGAATATTCAACAGGTCATTTTGGTCCAAAGTGCCTCACGGACTCTAAAGTTTATGGCACTGGAGGGGAGGGGCTTCTATTCTCCAAATAGGCAGCAATCATTACTGCTTCACCCCAAAATGATTTATATAAATAGAAGTTAAAAGCATGCACCTAACTTTGTTTAGAAGAATAAATTCATTCTTTCATCAATTCCATATTGCTAAAGGGTATAAGTCAATGTTGTATGTCTTAAGATTCCATGAATTTTACAAAATTCATTAAATTCAAAATTACAAAATTCAAGATCATTATCAGTTCTCAACACTTTAATTTTATGGTCAATTTTTTAAAAACTGGAAATGTTTCATGTTTGGTTTTCAACAGAAACAATTAAGTTTTTCTAGAAAAATCATCAGCGATTAGCAAATAGTATTTAAAATCAGATTGAGTAGAGACAGAAGCAGGCCCCCATAAATCTGCATGCAAGTAATCAAGTAATTGTTAAGACTTTTGAATTCTAGGCAAGAAGGAAAGCTTAGCTTGCTTTCCTCAAATACATTTTTCACAAGAGTAATATCATCAAGATTGATTTTACCAAAAACACCTTGATTTTCTAAAGTTTTTAGACATTTTGTTCCAATATGACCTAATCTTTCATGTCATAATTTGGTTGAAGTGTTTTTATCATTTGAAATTGTTGCTGATAGACCAAGAATGCCTTTTGCTTTTAGAAAATATAAATCATGTCTCTTCTGGGAATTTATGATCATGTCACAATCCCGAAAGGTTTTTATTTGTCCATGTCCAATTCTTATATCAAACTCCATATCATCCAAGATATCTAAAGATATTATGTTTCTTTCAAGTTTTGGCACAAATCTTGTTTTATCTAGGACTAAAATAGTTCCATTTTCTAAAACAATACTAAAAGATTATATTCCATCTATAGTGCATGTCATATCATTTGTCATTACCACTTGCCCACCATTTGTTTTCTGAAAATTAGTGAACAAGCTCTTGTTAGGACACATGAAAGGTACAACCTAGATCAATGATCCATTCTTGATTCAAGTGCCTTTCAAAACTCATTAACACTACACATGTTCAGTCCTTCTTCATGGTAAGCTAAAACTGCAGTACCTTCTCTAGTTCATTTTTCTTTCAATTCATTTTGCCTTTTGTATCAATCTTTTATAAAATGACATGTTTTTCCACAAAAATAGCATTTATTTCCTTTTGCATTACTCTTAGACTTGTTTTTATCTTGATTTTTCCTCTTACCCTCAGTGTTTTCTTTCTTAGAGTGATAGTTAGATTTACCATTATTTTTCCTTTTTACCACCAAGGTTTCTCCTCTCAGGTTTTCTTTTGACTTAGCTTTTAACTCCATGTCCTTGTTTCTAAGGGCACTTATTATAATGTCAATAGTTAATATATCCCTCCCATATTCTAAAGCATTTTTTAAATCTTTGTGGCTATCACTTATGGAGTTTAACAAGACCACAATCAATTGATCTTGTGAGTTTTTCATCACAATTGGCAAGATCTTGGGACAGTTTAGTAAATCTATTTAGATTTTCATCCAAATCAAGAGAATAATTTATTTTAAAAGAAAAGAAATATTTCAGAAGATGGCGTTTAAATTGAAAAGTTTTAGTCACATAATGGGACTATAGTTTGGTCCACAATTCAGTCGATACTATAAAGTTCAAATATCATCAGACACTTCAAGAATATATATTTAACAGGTCTAAGAAATAAATATGCAAGAAACGTAATAAGAACACAAGAATTGGTTACAATCAAAGCCCTAGAGATTCGGTGACCAATCCAACGCCTAATTCCTTGTTGAGCTTCCACAAAGTGGAATATACTATAAATCACTTATTAATCAACCACAAAGGCAGCGAAAGTGTAAATCACAATCAGAGTTACAAGTATCTGAAACCACAAAGGCTTAAACTCAAGAAAACCCCCAACAATCTCCATTAGTGTTCACCGAGAAGATAACAAACCTCCCATTCTCTGATCTCGCAACCAAAGATTATAGACCACTAAGTTCTTAATATTAGCACTCATCGTCCTCAGTGATAATTTCTATCTACAATGACTGTCAGTTTGTCATGTGCGCCTCACATGAACAATTAAATAATCAAATTAACTGACAGTAAGATTAATAGCATCTTAGAAAAAATCAGAATAATGTACTATGCAATACTACTCAACAGTGTTATTTTAGTGGCATCTACTGCTTAATATTTCTTGTACCATTCTACAATAATTAAATGCCTAAAGTATATTTTAATTTATTTCTTGCAAAGAAATATCAACTAAATGTTTGAACTCATCTCAAAGCACAATACAGTACATGGTGATTGAAGTCTAAGAAACTAACCAAAAATGCTGGGACCAAGTGTGGATTTGATCATATTAAGGAGGAGAGGAAGTTGAAGGTAGGTAAACAAGGCAACTGATACACAAGCCAATATGATTATTGGTATGAGAATTGATAAGTACAATTTTGTACTAATCAGTGTCTACAAAAAGAGATAGTTATGAGTACTCTTACATATTTTCAGCATAATGGCGTATTGTTTTTATTCATTATAGGAAAATAACCAAATTCAAGTGTCAATCAAACGAAAAAAAAGCAAACGGAAGAAAAATGGACTAAATTGAATAGATAAAGAGAATTGAAGGGCTTGTCAAGTAAATACCAAAGAGAATAATTTTGGAGCTGAATCTCAAATAACCATGCGACCGCTTGGTTACTTAGTGATGCGATCACAAGGGATGGTTTTCATCTGCAGAACATAATTGGACAGAACCATGTGATCGCATGTTTATATCGTGCAGTGTTTTTGTTGTCTCCTGATAGAAATAGAACTCTATTCAGTACAGGATAAAACAACAACTTAAAACACGTTTCGGAGCGTTCGGGAAGGATATAAAAGACAGAGAATAGACAAATCGCTGGATGCGAATTTTGAGAAGAAAAATACAAGAGAAGAATCAAAGATCAAGGAACGGATTGAAAATTCTTGGGCCGAAATCATGGGTTGTATTTCTATTTTCTTCTTTTTCCTTTGGAACATGATTAATACAATTCTTGTAATATTTTACAAAATCATGTCCGGCTAAATTACTTATTGCTAGGATAAACGATGAAACCTCACGTTTTCAATTAATTAGAAATTTTTCTATTTTACTAATTAATTACTTTTGGATTGATTATTCTTTATTCCTTTTTTCTAATGTTTTAATGCTTGATCACCATTGGAATGCTTTGTGATCTTTATTGAAGTCTAGAGATTGAATCTAGATAAGTACATGGTATTGAATAACATAGGGTCCAATAATAGATTTACTATTATGCCTTATAAAATCCGTTTATGGTGTTCTTGTGATTTAAATGTATGTTTTTATGTTCAAAATGTAATTAGAGATAATTAAATTCGCATATCAATATAGAATTAATTGACCATCGAGAGAGGCTTTTAATTATGATAGGATGAACGATTTTCAATCTTGGATAATTATAAGCTAAAGCAATTAACGAATATTTGATTAAGGAACGTGTAGGTGGATTCACGAATCCTAGTGCTGGTAAAACTCAAACTTATTATAAAACATTACTTTTGGTTAATCGATAATTTAGATTTAATTAAACTCAAGTACAATAACTTTAGTCTTGAATTTATAAAAGAATCCGTGTTTTTATCTTATTAAAACTCAAAATATACATTAATTAGTTAATTGGTAGCTAGTCCTCGTAGGTTCGATACTCTTCACATCATTATATTACTTGTTAACGATCCGTCCACTTTCGAGATTAAAATCTAGTTTTTGA
This sequence comes from Forsythia viridissima, assembly GCA_030279155.1. Classification (NCBI taxonomy): domain Eukaryota; kingdom Viridiplantae; phylum Streptophyta; class Magnoliopsida; order Lamiales; family Oleaceae; genus Forsythia; species Forsythia viridissima. The sequence continues at coordinate 20,420,014 of CM059042.1, forward strand.
CGCCATTGCCAAACTAGTTTTATTAATTACTACGTTAATTAATAATTTAATTTTAACAATTTTTTTTTATATTTTATATTTTTATTTTTTATTCTTCTCATTCTTAGTTCTTTGTGTAACTCCTGAATTCCAAAAATTTTCTAAAGTTTTAGGTATCGATTATGTATGCATCGTGCAAAAGATAAAGATCTGTTTGATTTCGACCCAGAAATTGAATGGAGTTTTCACCAACAACAACGTGAACAACGAGAAAAAGAAATAAAACAAAAAAAAAGACACTATGAAAGACAACAACCAAGTCCATGATCTACCAACTGCAGATGTGAGAAATAATCTTGCACCTATGGCTCGACCAGTTGAAGTTAATGAACGAGATATTCTTATGGGTGAGTATAAGATGTCTCCGATTGTTGAGAATCGGTCCAGCATAATCTATCCACCTTATGGACACGATAACTTTCAGTTAAGACTAGATGTGATTAATTTGTTCTTGAACAATGTGCCGTTCTATGGGAGAACAGACGAAAAACCTCATTATCATCTTTCTCGCTTCATGGAATACTGTGGAAATTTCAAATACCACGGTGTTAATGAAGAGGCACTTATGATGAGACTCTTTCCACACACTTTAAAAGATAAGGCTAGAGAATGGTTAGATTCTCTACCGTATGGGATCATCACTACTTGGACTGATTTGATCCAAAAATTCACACTGAAATACTTCTCTCTGGCCAGAGTGAACAAACTGAAACATGAAATCTCCAATTTTCAACAATCTGACTTGAAAAATTTTCATGAGGCCTAGAAAAGATTCAAGGAATTGCTCTGAAAATGTCTAAGTTACGGTTTTCCTTTAGCGGCTCAGAATCATTATTTCTACTCTGGATTAGCTTCAAACAGAGTAGATTCTACAGCATGTGGCTTTATCCAAAATTATTCAACTAGCGACATTCACGACTTGTATGAGATGAGCGAACAGTTTGTAATGTGGCCAGACAAATGGTTGTAGAAGAAAGCAATAGGAGTGCACGAAGTGGAAATCAATTCGCTCCTACTGACAAAAATTGATTCATTAGGCAAAGTAGATGGAAACAATGAAACATTCTCAGTCAGCCAATATAGTTCAGATGTCCCTTCCAATATGTGCAACATGCAGGGGCAAACCATCATTTATCAAAGTGCCCTTTAACCACCGCTGATATGTCATCACCTGAACAAGCTGCATATGCTCAAAACTTCCAGCGACAGTAGAATAACCCATAATCGCATACTTATAATCTCGGATGGAGAAATCATCTAAATTTCTCCTATGGCAATACCCAAAATATTCAAAATCTGCCAAATCAAGGGAGACCACAAGAAAGAAAATGAAGATTGGAAAAAACTATCACAAAGTTATCAGAATGCATGGAATCTAAATTAAATGAGATGCAGAAAAGACAAGACAAGATGTCCCGATAAAGAATGTAGAAAATCAGATTGGGTAGTTGGTTAAACTATTGACCAAGTGACAACCAGGCACATGGCCAAGCAATACCGAAGTCAATCCAAAAGAGCAAGTGAATGCAATCATCACGATAAGTGAAGTTGAGTTTCCAGAGATTCATGTGAAAAGATCGGGTGTTGAAAAAAACATGCATTAAGTAAAGAGAGTGAACAAATCAGATGCAGTAGTTGAAAAAGAAAAAGAAAGCTCTCAACTAGATTATATTCCGCCACCGGTCAAAGCTTATGTTCATCCAATTCTATTTCTTCAAAGGCTGCGACTAGACAAGAAATTTGAGAAATTCTTCGATGTATTCAAAAAACTCCAAATCAACGTATATTTTGCTGACGCTTTAGCTGAAATGCTGAGCCATACAAAATTTATGAAGAAAATTCTTTCAAACAAAATGAAGTTGGGAGAGCACGAAATAGTCATGCTTACCGAAGAATGCAGTGCAATCATGCAAAACAAGCTACATCCAAAATTAAAAGATCCATGAAGTTTTACTATTCTTTGCATAGTTGGTAGTTCATTTTTTGAGAAAACATTATGTGATTTAGGTGCTAGCATTAATTTAATGTCTTACTCTATTTTCATGCAACTGGGTCTCGGATAAGCAAAGCCAACCACAATCTCACTACAGTTAGCTGATCGATCAATTAAACATCCACTCGGGGTTATTGAAGATATCTTAGTGAAAGTGGACAAGTTCATATTCCCAATTGACTTCATTATCTTAGATATCGAGAAAGACAGAGATGTACCACTTATCTTGGGAAGACCTTTCTTAGCCACTGGACGAGCACTAATTGATGTACAAAAAGGGTAGCTAGTGTTGAGATTAAACGAGGAGCAAGTCACTTTCAACGTGTTCAAAGCAATTCAATATCCAATCTACTGTTACTCGTGTTTTCAGATCGATATCATCGATCACGGGGCATCTAACACCTTCACTTTGGAAAATCCCTTAGATCCATGTAAAACGTGTATTATGCATTCTCAAGAAGAAAATTCTGACTATCAAGTTCTTGAAGAATGTGCCAGATATTTACAAAGAGCTGAACGAATGGAAAGAAGAAATAAATACATGGAATTAGGCACCACACCTTCTCAACCGCCACCTTTAATTCAATAGGCTCCTACTCTCGAGTTAAAGCAATTACCTTCTCACCTTATGTATGCCTATCTCGGTGAGTCATCTACTCTTTCGGTGATTATTGCAAATTCTATCAATCAAGATTAGGAAGAAAAACTATATCGAGTCTTGAGAGAATACAAATTAGCCATCAGTTGGACTATATCAGACATTAGAGCTATTAGCCCATCCATATGCATGCATAAGATCCTAATGAAAGAAGCATACAAACCAATAGTGCAACATCAACGTAGATTAAATCCTCATTTGCAAAAGATAGTCTAAGATGAAGTCTTAAAACTACTCGATGATGGTATCATCTATTCTATTGCCAAATAGCACTTGGGTAGGCCCGGTTCAGGTGGTGGTGCCTAAGAAAGGAGAAATTACAGTCAAGAAGAATGACAATAATGAGCTTATACCAGTCAGATTGACTACCGGCTGGCGAGTTTGTATTGACTACAGCAAGTTGAATGATGTCACTCGAAAAGACCATTTTTCTCTATCATTCATCGATCAGATGCTGGAACTATTGGCAGGTCATTCTCATTACTACTTTCTTAATGGGTATTTAGGCTACAATCAAATTCATATAGCCCTAGAAGATCAGGAAAAGATGACCTTTACTTGCCCGTATGACACGTTTGCATATAGGTGTAATCTATTTGGCATGTGCAATGCTCCTGCCATATTTCAGCGTTGTATGATGTCCATTTTCTCTGATATGGTCAAAAAATTTATAGAAGTATTCATGGCTGATTTTTTGATTTTTGGATAATCATTCAACGAATGCCTAAAAAATTTGACCCTGGTACTTCAGTGTTGTGAGAAAACGAACTTGGTACTTAACTGGGAAAAGTGCCATTTTATGGTCCAAGAAAGGATTTGTTACGACACAGGATTTCAGAAAAAGGCATTGAGGTAAACAAAGCAAAGATTCAAGTTATAGAGAAGCTTCTTCCTTCGAAAATAGTTAAAGGAATTCAATCTTTCTAGGACATGCAGGGTTTTATGGACGGTTTATACAAGATTTTTCAAAAATAACTAAACTGTTGTGCAGTTTGTTAGTAAAAAAGTCAAATTTGATTTTTCCATAGACTGTCTTAGAGCTTTCAAAACTCTTAAAGAAAGCCTAATCTCAACACTAGTAATTGTAGTCCCTGATTGGGATCTACCGTTCGAACTCATGTGCGATGCATGTAATTATGCCATCAGGGAAAATTTGGGACAACGAAGAGAAAAAGTCATACATTTCATAAATTACGTCAGCCGAACTCTCAATGACGCTCAAATGAATTATGCCATTACAGAAAAGGAACTACTAGCAGTAGTATTTGCCTTTGAAAATCTTGATCTTACTTAATTGGATCGAAAGTGATAGTGCACACGGACAATGCAGCATTGAAATATTTCTTTACTAAAACGGATACAAAACCAAGACTGATTCAGTGGATATTACTTCTTCAATAATTTGACTTGGAAATTTGGGATAAAAAGGAGAGCAAAAACGTGGTAGCCAACCACTTATCAAGAATAGAGCAATCAGAAGGAAATGAAAAAGGTGAAATAAATGAAAATTTTCTAAATGAGCAGATTTTTGGGATAGAGCAGTTAGAAAAAGAAGATAGCGCACCGTAGTATGCCGATTATGTGAATTATCTTACAAGCAACATCATGCCACCTGATTATGATCACCAATGCCGAAAAAAGTTTTTTTCGAAACTTAAATACTACTTTTAGGAAGATCTTATTCTCTACAGAAGAGGTGCAGATTAAGTAATTAGAAGTGTATACCTAAAGAAGAAATGGAAACTGTCTTGGAGCAATGTCATTCCTCACCATACAGAGGCTATTTCGGTGCTATTAAGACAGTAGCCAAACCATTTCCACCCTCTTTATCAAATTTCTACATTTTAGTGGCCATGAACTACGTTTCAAAATAGGTAGAAGATGTAGCCTTACCGACTAATGATGGTCGGATGGTGGTGAATTTTCTCAAAAAGAATATTTTCACACGTTTCGGGACTCCTCAAGCAATCATAAGTGACAGAGAAAAACATTTTTGCAACTGGCAGTTTGAAACTCTCTTGGCATAATACAGTGTGAAGCACCAAGCGGGTACTCCTTACCATCCACAAACTAGTGGCCAGGTAGAAATTTCCAATCGGGAGTTGAAAAGGATTCTGGAGCTAAATGTGAGTACCTCGAGGAAAGATTGGTCGAACAAACTAGATGATGCTATTTGGGCATATCGAACTATATTCAAAACTCAAATTTGAGTGTCACCACATCGCCTAGTTTTTAGGAATGCGTGCCATTTACGAGTTAAGTTGGAACATCGAGCTTACTTAGGATTCAGAAAGTTAAATTTTGATTTGAAAGAAGCCGGTGAAAAACGAATGCTTCAATTGAATGAAATGGATGAATTTAGATTTGAGGCCTGTGAAAATGCCAAACTATAAAAGGAGAACACGAAGAAGTGGCATGATAAGAACATTCAACAAAAGCAGTTTGAGGCGGGACAAAAAGTTCTATTATTCAATTCACGACTCAAGCTCTTTCCGAAAAAACTGCGTTCAAGATGGCCCGGGCCATTCATGGTAGTGAAAGTCCATCCACATGGGGCGGTAGAAGTTGCTTATGACATGAAGGGCAGGTTTAAGGTGAGCAGACAAAGACTAAAACAATACTTGGATGGTTATTTTTCGAAAGAAAAGTCGTTCACCACTTTAAGCAATCCGAAGTAATCACCACGACAAAGCCAAGCTAATGACTTTAAAGAAGCGCTTTAATGGGAGGCAACCCATTTTTCTACCCTTTTATTTCAATTTCCATATCAATTTACTTCTAGGATTTCAATAAACATTTTTTGCACGTTTTAGTTGTTTAGGACTTAAAGTAAGCTTTATCAATCCTTAGGTAACGAGAAACAATGGTCATCGTCATTCTGCACAGGTACACACTTCATTTTATTTAAGTTATGTTTTTAAAAAAAAACTAAAACTAAATTATAATACCTATGCGATCGCATAGGTATAACCCATGCAACCGCATAGTCTGATTCTACCCAGAATTTAGGTGAATTACGATCGTAGGTTACGTTTACCTTGCGATCGCACAGTTCAACCGAAAGTGTTAAATCACAGAAACAACCCATTTCGATTTTGAAAAAAAAAAGGATCATCTCTCTCTCTCTCTCTCTCTCTCTCTAGTGAATTCATAAACTAATCTTCAACACCCCATTATATTAATGTGGAAATCAATCCCACATCATTTCAATTTCATTTAAACTTCATATCAATTGAAATTTCAAGGTAAGTTCTCCATCTTAGGTTAAAAAAATTATTCTGTTTTTCCTATCCTTCCCATTTACACAGTTTTTGTGCTTTATATGGAGACGTGGGATTTAGAGTAGGCTTGAATTGAATGAATAAAGGAGAATTGATAAGGTCTAGATCCTTAGGATTGTGTAAAATTTTTTTTTTGATTAGATTACCCAAATTGCTCAACCTAGGAAGAACAACACCTTGCTTCCAAGGTGTTCGACAAAATGCCCCAACCCGATGTTTTTGCAAAAATTGGGGTTTGTGTGACCATAGGCTAGACTCATTGACCAATATTATCACCTAGGATCGCTCACTGAGGATTGGGCATACTTTCATCACCAAAATCCAACACTTGACCATTTAGGCACCCTAAGGCATTCCATGATAGCCCATGGCAGGCCACTATTGTTTCCTTCCGTTAGCATTTTCGTCATCCATCCGTTGACCCAAATGACCTCGAAATGTTATGAAATTTGAACATGTGGTAGACCAAATTATTCACTTCCATACCCTACTTTTTCAATTAACTTTTGAACATTATTGGGTAATTTTCTCGGGATTCGAAGTAGCTTAGTCGAACACAATTTTAGAGAAAAGTTGCCTAACGTTCGGGATAGTTTATGGTGACAAATGTAATCATGTGTGTTATTTTTCGTATCTAATACATGACTAACTCATTTTCATTACTTTGTAGGCCATGCCTCTGAAACAACCTGACCCGACCAATGCAGAAAAAAGAAAGAAAAAGGCTACCAGAAACACCTCAAAGAGATCATGCGTGGAATCCACCAACTCTCCTCACTATCTATCCAAGGAGAACAAAGAGTGGTTTAACAAAGTTACAAGTCATTGGAGTATTTGGAGAGAGTGGAGGTTATAGTTAGAAGATTTTCCACACTCCGAGGTGTTCAACTTAATAGATGTGTGCGGATGGTCACGACTTGCAGAGACTCCAAAAAAGATCTTCTCCCAGCTTGTCCATGAATTCTACGCAAATTTCAATCAAGAAATAGATATCCAAGGAACGGAGCACTACGGACAAACGTGGGTGCGGGCTAAATGGTTTATGTTTACCCCGTGTGTCATAGACTATTACTACGGGTTTACAATAGAATATGTTCACTTGCTACCCACTGTCCAAGATATGGGTGAAGTGGCATAATATTTTGTATGGACGAGACTATACATAGCTACTACCCGGGAAGGACTTCGAACATAGTAAGTTGACATATTCACTACTAATCCTGAATCTATTTGTAAGCCAGAACATCAACCCGAGCACGTATCGCACAACCATAAAATGATGCAAAGGCTCATTTCCTATACCATTCGGCTCACAGAAGGAAAATAGATTTAGGAAGCTACATCTATGCATTGATCAATAATCTAGGCTTCCAGACGGACAAGAGGCACACTATTATCTTCTCGGCCTTGGAAAATGCACGAAAGCACACTACACAAGCTGCAAGGACAGCCCAAGCTGCAGAGGAACAGCCTCAAGAGGGGCAACCAGCCGCGCCTTAGCCTACCGCACCTTCAGGAAACATAGCGACCATGCTACAACAATTACTAGAAGGTCAGGCTGAGCAGACAAGGCTCACTGTCGCTACAAGAACTAAATTGAGAATGGTGCAGCAGGAGTTAACGACGCTGCAATCTTGCATGAACGTAGTCAAACATACTCAGATGAATCATGAGAGCGGTCAACGGCAAACTGACTTAGAGCAGAGTCGGATTAGATAGATGTGCCGGTCAGCTGGATGATATTATGCCAAGATTTGCCGACCTGCACCTAGACAAGGTCCTCCACTAGTGGATCCTACCATTTTATCCTGCACCATCCGATCCACCTCCGAGAAGTCTCTGATCTTTGTATAAATCCCTTTTGATTTTTAACTTTACATTGGAGACAATGTTTCTTTCAAGTTTGGGAATGGTGGATTAAAATTGGATAAAAATTCTTTATTCGATTGTTAAAATGCTTGATTCGATTGTTATGCTAGATTTTGATCGTTAAAATTGAACGTTTCGTTTTTGAAATAAAAAATAAAAAATATATTTAATTTATTATTTGTGTGCTTAAGTGCTATAAATAGCCTTGCCAGTTAATGATGAAACTGTTTCTTTTAAGTTTTACTTAAATTCATGACTTGTAGACAAAAATATTACTCTTGGTTAAATGTGAAGCTATTAACCCATGTTTGATACCTTGTTGTGTCAGTTAGTTAAGACGATTTAGCTATGTTGGTGTACCTTTGTCAAGAACAATAGGATGTCCTTTGTAGACTAGAACTATAAACGTAAAACCAAGAGCGATTAAGTGTGGTAGTAGTTAAGCAGTAATGGTGGCTATCTAGGTTTGTAATTGATTCCATGTGTGTTGAAAAATTGTGTGGAATACTTTAGGCTAGTTAAAGGAAGCTAGGTAATGACCAAATGTTAGGATTCTAATCCCCGCATATGAACTTATTACACGCCAAGAACTAGGCTATTACTATCTTATGACTCTTTTCGTAGCCTTTTTTACTCGAGTGATAAAGTCCGTAGGAGTTCTCAAAACTCAGTGCCCTAAGGTATGCAAAATCTGGGAGCCATCGGCCTAACGCTTGATTAAGGAACGTGTAGGTAGATTCACGAATCCTAGTGCTAGTAAAACTCGAATTTATTATCAAAATTACTTTTGGTTAATCGATAATTTAGATTTAATTAAACTCAAGTAGAATAACTTTAGTCTTGAATTTATAAAAGAATATGTGTTTTTATCTTGTTAAAACTCGAAATATACATTAATTAGTTAATTGGTAGCTAGTCCCCATGGGTTCGACACTCTTCACATCATTATATTACTTGTTAACGATCCGTACACTTGTGGGATTAAAATCTACAACAAGAATTAGGTCATTTTTCTGAGAAACTACAAGAAATATTGTAGAACTAAAGGCAATCGTTAGACAAGCTACAGAGAGGAACAAGGAAATTAGGCCAATTATCAATCTGTTGGGCAAGGCATAAAGAAAATCATTTACTGCTTAGCGGGATGTGAAAATGTATAAGAACGATATAACAGTAGTAATTGACAAGATAAGTGCAAGAGCATCTGAAATGGCAAAGACTATGAAGGATTTTCGATTGGAGAAAATGGGGAGGCCATTGGAATTGTTCCCTCCAGGTACTGTGATTGTAACACCCCGGATATTCTAAATCCAGAGGGTCACTAAAATAATCTCTAAAATATATTTAACGTCTCCAAATAATATTTCCCGTGCCCTTAAAGGGTTTTAAAAAAATAACTTTTGCGAAAAATAACAAGTGTGCAAGGGAAAATAATTTTACTTCAAATTTTCATGGTTTTGCCTATACTGTGATAGGTGTGGCCACAATTTATTTGACCTTTCAAAAAAACTCCCAAAACTCAGAATTTTTTTACCGTTTATACTTGGGACTACAAATTACAACATGTTAAAATTTCAAACCTTAGTTACATTTTTTGTTGGTGAAAATAATAACCGAAGTTGCTTGAAAAATTGTTCCGGGTGCCTGAAGGAAGCCCGATAAAACATCCATAATAAATTCATATGATGGAATTTTTGAGTGATTCAAATTTTTGTTATTAGATCACATATAGGGATTTCTATATCCACTGATTTCACTCAAAAATACCAAACGTACATAGAGTTATGATTTTTCAAAGTAGGGACAGGAAGTTGAAAAATCTGAAAAATGAAACCAGGAAATTTCTAACTTGAAACTTGAAACGGCAATTAAACCAACGTCTCGTTTTCCATAAATAGTACATAATTAACTACTAAAAATCAAATACTTAAAATATTGGATTTACACAATAATTGACTCGATCATCTCGATGTTAAAACTTAAATTAAATAAGGAAATTCCACGTCATGCTCGCTAGCCTCAATGACAATCAATTCAATCTATCAGAAAATTTGTTCGTTTTGGACTGAGTATTTCATAAGAATCACTCAGTAGCAATACATACTAACATGTGGGAAAAATTATAATGAAACATAAATGCTAATGCCATCATTTTAAACGTACATAGGAACAACATAAATTGGTAACCGGCACCATTAACTTAAATGTGATTTCCTTCAATCACCGCCATGCATATGTGATTACCTTCAATCACAATCATAATGTTCCTTTATAAATAATTTATATGGTATTTACATAACATAATAATTTCTCGAACATCATTTAAAAATCATTGCAAAAGTAGTAAGTAAAACTACCTCGAAACAGAGTTTTCAGTTGAAGTTGTGATGGAGAATGAACTGTTACTGCACCTTTTCCAAGGTCTAATTTGTTGGGTTGAACTTAATTACTTATTGAACCAAATTAATTAATTATATTAATTAATTGGGCCTGTTTGTTGATGGGTTCTATTTGGACTAGAACTAGGGCTAAGGTTAGTGCCGCCTATAAATACAAAGGCACAACAGATTAAGTTCAAGAGTTGGTTTTTATTACTTGCTAGCACAAGCAAAAGACAACTCAATACAATTACTCTCAAAAGTTCTGCTTTCATCTGTTCTTGATCGTGGAAGTCCAGATCTGTTCTTGCTGTGTGGATTACCATTGGAGGCTGGACAATTGGACAGCTGTGGTATTCAAGATCGCACCTCCAACTAATCAGATTTCACGGTGTTCATCAAGGTAAACTTCTATCACAAATTCTATCTAAGTACAAGGTTGATCCGACTTATAGTAATTGCAGATTTAATTTCTGCTCTGCATGTATACCTCGATTCTTTACAGTAGTATCAAAGCCTACCTTGTTACTTGTTAGAGTTCGTTAGACTGCTTTGATGAATCGAACAATAATTGTTATTTGTAAACTTCTATCACAAATTCTATCTAAGTACAAGGTTGATCCGACTTATAGTAATTGCAGATTTAATTTCTGCTGTGCATGTATACCTCGATTCCTTACAGTAGTATCAAAGCATACCTTGTTACTTGTTAGAGTTCGTTAAACTGCTTTGATGAATCGAACAATAATTGTTATTGGTTTATTAATTTAATTTGAGTTTTTGCAGTAATAATAAAATTTATGAATTTTATTTTTTGAAAAAGATAAATATGAAATTGGTTTTAGATTTAATCGGAATGGGTTTAAAAAAAGGAAAGGGAGAGGCTCGAGGACGAAAGCACCGCCGCCGGTGGAAATAGCCACCAGCGGTCGCCACCACTGGTCTTTGCAGCTGATGCCGGTGCCGCTATTCATGGAACAGAAGAGTGGACTCCGGTGTTGGACATCGAAGTGCCACTGCCTCCTTCCCTTTTCTTTAAACGGCCACCTTGAAGGTAAGGTGCAATTTTTTTTTTTTTGGTTGATTGAAGATTGGAGCTTCCCATGTAATTTTGGAAATTGCATGGGTAGCTCCCTAATTTCAAAAGTTTTAGTTCGGGCCTTCTTGCAATTTCAAAAATTGCAAATGAAGGACTCACTGTTTTTAAAAATTAAAAGCGTCCGACTCTGTAATTTCAAAAATTGCACATTAAGTCCTCAAACTTTAAAAGGAAAAATATGGTCTCAAATGCAATTTTATTTTTTGGAAAATTGTAATTATTAATTTATTTAATGTTGGTCAAATATTCAAAATTAAATTAAAATTATTTTTAAACTATATTTTGTTTCTGACCAGATTAAATTTTGACTTTACTTTATAAAATTATAATTTTGACCATATACTAATTTTATCTTCAATTAGAGTATGACTTTAAATTAGGAGATAAAATAATTTTTGATAATCCCTTTTATGAATAAAATTAATTGATTAATTTTGTTATTGAAAAATTAATTAATCAATTAGATTAATTATGTAATTATGTCTAGTCCGTTTCAAAATGTCTAAAAGGTTTAGACTTATACTGTCAAAGCTGCAAATTTAGAAATTAATATATTTTTTATATTAGATATTAAAATAGATGTTTAGTGAATGATTATGGACTCGACTCATGTGATTGTTATATGATTAATTATCCATGTTGATTGTTGTTTGGGCCTGCGAGCCTATTATTTATTTAATTAAGTTTTTGAACTATTTATTTAATATGGACATGCGTTCCAACTAATATAGGATACAGGTTGCTGTTGGGCCACAATGAAGCAACTAGTATAGGATACATGTTGCAGCAGGACATGGAGATAGAGATGATTGCATTAAGCATTCGATGAACGAATGCGACGTCCTTTTAGGAATTGACCGACTGATCTTTCCTTTGGCTCAAGAAGATTAGATAGATAAAGTCCATAATCATCCACAGTTGTTATTATGTATGATTGATTGCATGTTAGATATTAGGTAATATACATAAATGTGATGAGACAGACCCCTCTTTATCAAAATATTAAATTCGTATTAAATGTTTAATACAACGTGCCTTTCATTGTTATAGTGAAAAATCAGAGTATATTATCGATGTCAGTTTGTTGAGTCGCTCAAGGCTGCTCACTCATAGATACGTTTATCACTATGAAATATTCGATGTTTCTAAATAATGGGTCGAATTTAACTAAAATTTTAGTTTTTAATGAGTCGCTCTAGGAAATAAAATTTTAGGAACACAATCAAGTAAAACACATAAGATGTGTACGACAATAAGTTGTCTACTTGATGATCGTCACATAGAGATGTGATTGATAGAGTATCTACATGTATATTTTATTAGGGCTTGTTTAGTCGCTCAAGGTTTTAATAAAATAAAAGGGACCCTAGCCAACTGAGAATCTAATTGTTCTATTGATTAATATTTGAGGGTCATTAATTCCATTTAAACAGTGGGAGTATAATTAATTCATTGAGCAGCCAATATCGAAAGCTCTTACTGAGGAGGCTATGCCAGAGAACATGCCTGCTTATAATAAACACAGTGTTGAGAATAACACTGCAACATTTGATGCTTGCAGTATGTCATATGAGTTAGAAAAGCTGCACGATGGTATGAATGTCTGTACCAATATAAATCATTTCAAGTAGTTGAATGATAAATATTCACGGATTGAACGGTATGAGACATCCAAAAAGGTTATACAAATGTATGATGGTAAAAGAATCTTCAGTCAGTGCTCATGAACTGAAGATAATTGGTTTTATTGAAAAATTAAACCAATTGAGTTTTACCATAGAACACGAGCTGAGTGTTGACTTAGTTATGCAGTCTCTACCTAATAGCTTTTGGCAGTTCATTATGAACTTCAACATGAATAAGATTCAGTGTACCCTACTCGAGCTGTTAAACATGCTGAAAGTTGTTGAGCCCATGAGAATGGGAAAACTTTGGCCATTGACACCTCTAAGAGAAGTAAGAGGAAATCCAAAAGAACCTTTCAAAAAGGATCCAAGGCCAAATATACTGAAAAACAGTTAAAGTATACAAAGACAAATCCAAGTCTGATGATCTATGTTTTCAATGTGGAAATAAATGGCATTGGAAGATGAACTACAAGGCATTAAAGAGATAAAACCAAAAAACTCATATCTTTACTATTGCATACTCAGTCATATAAATAAAAACGCATCACCAAGTTACATAAAGATAGATACTTGGATTCAAATGATTATGAATCATTTGATAAGTGTGGACCATGCTCGTTAGGCAAAATGACCTAGACCCCTTTTATGGAAAGTGGGTCAGAGTTGTAGACATTTTGGATCTTGTACATACTGATGTATATGGACAAATGTCTACAGATGCTAGATGTAGCTTTTCTTACTTAGAGATGACCATTCAAGATATGGTTTCATATGCTTGATGAAATACAAGAGTGAATCCCTTGAAAAGTTTAAGTAATTCAAGCAAGAAGTAGAAATGCAACCTGAGAAAAATATTTTGACACTTAAATCTGATCGAGGTGATGAATATTTAAGGAGTGAGTTTTTAGACTATCTAAAAGAGAATGAGATTCTTTTGCAGTGGACTCCACCGTATTCACCACAACAAAATGGTGTATTTGAAAGAGAAACCGCACCTTACTTGATATGGTATGGATAATGATGAGCCACACAGTTCTTCCAAAATCGTTTTGGAGATATGCACTTAACACTACATGTTACACACAGTCTTATCTAAATCGGTCAATAAAATTCCATACGAGTTATGGAAACGGAAAAGGCCTGATCTTTCATACATGAAAGTTTGGGGATGTGACGCTTATGTGAAGCGCGTTGAATCGGACAAGCTAGGAGCTAAATCTGATAAATGTTTATTTGTGGAGTATTCAAAGAAAATTGCAGGATATTATTTCTACAATCCTATCGAGATGAACGTCATAGTATCGAAATAGTTGTATTCTTAGAGAAGACAGTGGGAACAAAGTAGATCTTGAAGAGGTTTAAAAAATCACAAATAAAATTGACTAATTAGATGATCCAATGGCTGAGCTTGCATCTGATGAGGCACAAATTGGGAAAATGAGAACCACCAGTTCCCAAGGACACGCTAGCTCTGCGTAAGTCAAGCAAGGTTATTCGTTATATTCAGAGATAAGATCTCCTGATTACTAGTAATGTATTACTAATCGAGGAAGATGAACCTACTACTTATGCAGAATTGAAGTTAAGTGTTGACTCAAAGAGATGGCAGGAAGCCATAGAATTCGAGATGAACTCCATATACGAAAACAAGGTTTAGATCTTGGTTGACCCGCCTGAAAGAGTAAAACCTATAGGCTGTAAATTGGTTTACAAGAAAAGGTCGACACGGATGGTAATGTTCATACTTACAAGACAAGATTGGTTGCGAATGGTTACAAGCAAAGACAAAGAATTGACTTTGATGAAACTTTCTCACTAGTACCCATGTCTAAATCAATTCGAATTTTGCTTGCGATAGCAGCATACTATGACTATGAGATCTGGAAAATAGATGTCAAAACTGCAATCCTTAACGAAAATCTTAGTAAGGATGTATACATGACACAACCCGAAGGTTTTGAATCCACTGAGCCAAACAAGGTATGCAAACTACATAAATCCATATATAGATTAAAGCAAGTCTCTCGGAGCTAGAATCTTCGTTTTGATGAGACAATCAAAATGTTTGATTTTATCAAAAATGAAGATGAACCGTATATGTATAAAAAAGTTAGTGGGAGTAAAGTCATGTTTCTAATTTTGCATGTGGATGACATACTATTATTAAGAAACGATGTCCCGATGCTAAAATCAGTTAAATTGTGGTTATCCAAAATTTCTTCATGAAGGATATGAGAGTGACAGCGTATATTCTTGGTATAAAGATCTATAGAGATAGATCTAATAGAATGCTTGGCCTATCTCAATCTACATACATATAGATAAAATCTTGAAAAGATTTAGTATGGAAGTGTCCGAGAGAGAACTCTGTCCCATCGGGTATGGGATCTATCTCTCAAAAGAGTGTCCAAAATACAGATTGTGAGAGATAGCATGGATATGATTCCTTATGCATCAGCAATATGATCTATCATGTATGCCATGATATGTACTCGACCAGATGTTTCATATGCTTTGTGTGTCACAAGCAGGTTCCAAGCAAACCCTAGCGAGAAACATTAGATCATGTCAAGAACATTCTTAGGTGGTTAAGAAGGACTAAAGACATGTTCTCCAAATGAACTCAGAGTTCAAGGATATGTCAGCCTTTAGTCTGATAAAGACGATAGAAAATTATAATCCGAATATGTATTTACTCTAAATAGTGACGCGGACAATTGGAAAAGTTCCAAACAAGATATGACCGTTGATTTAACTACAAAAGCCGAATATATAGCTGCTTCAATGATCCTTGCTTCTAGTTTCTCGTTGATGAAATGCTTATCAACTTCCACATGTTTAGTTCGATCGTGCAGAATTAGGTTGTGGGCAATATCACATGCTGCCTTGTTATCACAATATAGCTTCATTGGGCTATCATGCTTAATATTCAGATCTTCTAATAACATATGGATCTATAATAATTCACATACTACCTTAGCCATTCCTCTGAATTCAGATTCAACACTAGATAGAGCAACCACAGCTTGCTTCTTACTTCGCCAAGTGACCAGATTTCCTCCTACAAAAGTGAAATATCCTGCTGTAGACCGCCTATCTTTGATTGATCCAGCCCAATCCGCATCAGTGTACCATTTGCATCTAGCTTATTATCCTTTTTAAACATAATCCCTTTTCCTGGAGATGACTTCAAGTAGCGCAAAATACGAGTAACTACGTTCATATGTTCTTCGCTAGGAGAATGCATGAATTGGCTCACGACACATAGTGCATATGCCAAGTCGGGCTGAGTATGTGCAACATACATCAGTCTTCCAACTAATCTTTGATACCTCTCATTGTTTGTCGGAACTTGATCCGGATATATGCTTAGCTTCAAATTTTCTTCTAAAGGAGTGATAACTGGACTACATGCCGTCATAACAGTCTCACTTAGTAAATCTAAGGCATATTTTCGTTGAGATAGAAAGATGCATTTCTTTGATCATGACACTTCAATACCAAGAAAGTATTTCAAAGGACCAAGGTCCTTCATCTCAAATTCTCGGGCTAGATGGTTCTATAATGCGCTCCTTTCTTCTGAATCATTTCTCGTTACTATCAATGAGACAAGTAATCATTCTTTTATTATGCTTCACAAAAAGAGTATGATCTGAGTTACTTTGCTTGTATCCAAAAACTTTCATTGACTTCGTAAACCTTCCAAACCACGCTCTCGGAGATTGCTTCAGACCGTATAAAGCCTTTTTTTAATCGACAGACATGTTTTCCATCATCTGGTTGTATTTTACATCCGGGTGGCAACTCTATGTATACTTCTTCTTGAAGGTCTCCATGCAAAATGGTATTCTTCACATCGAACTGGTGCAATGGCCAGTCAAGATTCACCGCTAAGGATATAAAGATATGGATAGTATTTATTTTTGCTACTGGTACAAATGTTTCTATGTAGTCAATTCCATAAGTTTGAGTGTACCCCTTGGCTACTAGTCTAGCTTTAAATCGTTCAATGGTTCCATCTGTCTTGTATTTGACTACGAAAACCCACCTACACCTAGAGGTGTCAAGACGAGCCGGCCGAACCCGCATCGGCCTACCCATTTCGACCCAGAACCGCAGGCTGGCCCGTGAATCGGGCGAGCCGTTCACGGGCCAAAGAGGTCGAACCGCGGGCCATTCAAGGGCCAAGTAGGTCAAACTGCAGGCCGGCCTGTGAATCAGATGGGCTGTTCACTGCCCAGGTGGTTCGGCATTTAATCGTTGGTTTATTTTGATTTTTTAAAATAAATAGCAGATAGCCGTTTAAAGTGAAAGATGTGACAGATGCATGTTGTTTTAGTCTTTAAATATATGTAAAAAAAATAGAAATTGAATTAAAAAATTAAAAAATGTGAATTTATCATTTTTATTTAGTAATTTAACACATTTTTTGTTATATATGTAAATATTTTTTTTAATTACAATAGGTAACTAAATTTTTTTTAGTAATTTAAAAAAATTAATTTTTTATTCATACAGGCCGAACCAGATTGAACCGCGGCCCACATGGGCTCGACCCGGATGGGCCGACATGTGGGCCGGGCGTGTATTCAATTTTTATGGGCTGGGTTGACCCGGCCTACAACCCACCATGGTACGGGCTTTTTCTAATGCGGGCCGTCACCGAGCTTTATCAGAGGCGGGCCGGGTTGACACCTCTACCTACACCCAATAAGTTTTTTTCCTTTAGGCAGCTCGACAACTTCCCAAGTTGAGTTCTTTTGAAGTGACTTTATTACCTCATTCATAGCTTCCTTCCACTTGGGATCTCTTAGAGCTTCCTGTATGTTAGTAGGAATAGATACAGCAGATAATTGATTTACAAATGATCCACTTTCCTTTGATAGTCTATGGTAGGATACATAGTTGCTTATGGGATACTTAAGATTAGAACTAAGAACATGTTCATAGTTAACTCTAGGTACCTCTAGTGGTTCGATTAGGTAGTACTTTTGGAAGGAATTGTGATTCAGAATGTACATGGGGTTCGGGAAAGGAATTGTCCTCATAAAACAATTGGTTAGATGGTACTTGAAGTGAAACCTGATTCTGATTTTCCTCATTCAAACAAGCATCTGGTTGGTCGAGAATAGGTTGCCACGCAGCCCGGTTGCCTCCCCTAAGCACTCACCACTTTTATCCAAAAATTCACCACTTATCCGAATGGTCCAAATGAGGATTTAGGTTTAGAGTCTACAATTCATTTCATCTCTCACCCAGAATTGTGGACTTGGGAACAGTATAATACATGTCATTTTCATGAAAGACAACGTCAAGGGTGACATATATCTTTCGTGATGGAGGATGATAGTAGTGATAGCCTTTCTGAAGTGAGGCATAGCCAACAAAGACACATCGTAGGGCTCGTGGTTCCAGCTTATTACGCAACGGCTTGGGAAGATGCATAAATGCCACGCACCCAAAAATTCTAGGTGATAAATTTGGAACAGTATGAGCACTAACAATCGAATGAAGGAATTCAGAGGGGGTCTGAAAATTTAGCGAGCTAGAGGGTACACGATTAATGAGGTAAGCTGCAACACTAAGTGCTTCACCCCAGTAACTGGTGGGCATGTGAGCTCCAAACAAAGAGGCTCGTACAACTTCAAATAGGTGGCAATTCTTGCGCTCCGCAACCCCATTTTGCTGAAGGGAATAAGGGAAAGTCATTTGATGAGATATGCCATGTTCTTGTAAGTACTCCATCAGGTTTTGATTAACAAATTCTCCACCATTATCAGTGCGAAGAACTTGTATGTGAGATTGGTATTGAGTGGTGATAAACTTATGAAATTTCTGAAACAATGAGCTAACTTCATTCTTTGATTTCATCAAGTAAACCCAAGTCATACGAGTGTGATCATTAATAAATGAGACAAACCAACGAGAATCATTCAGGGACCGGTTTTTTGTCGGCCCCCATACATCAGAGTGAATCAACATAAAAGGTACTGGATTTTTATTCATGCTTAATGGGAACGATACACAGTGAATTTTTGCAAGTTCACAAATATCACATTTGAAATTTGAAGTATTTAACTGAGAAAACAACTTTGGGAGAAATTTTTTTAAATATCCAAAAGACTCATGACCAAAGCGCCTGTGCGACAACCAACTTTTGGAGAAGTTGTTGTTCTGATCCACTGAAAGAGCTTAAGCTAACTAATGTGAGCTAGTAGGTTGCAGATCCAGATAATACAGTTTCCTCCTTTTAGTACCTCAACCAATCGTCTTCCGAGTTCGAATGTCCTTAAAAACACAAAGGTTAGGCCAGAAAATCACAACACAAGACAACGCACTAGTTATTTGAGCAACAGACAATAAATTATAGTTGAGATAAGGTACAACTAAAACATAATTAAGATTCAAATTTTGTGAGAGAGAAATTGAACATTCTCCAATCACAGGTGAGAGATTGCCATTGGCGGTAGAGACTAAGTGTGTGGGATTGTTTCATAGACTGAGCATGCTGACTGTCAAAAGTCATATGATCCGTCGCACCGGAATCAATTATCCATGTACTATTACTACTATCTGATACAGAAGTATGGAAAACTTTACCAATGTTACCTGAAGTAGCAATCAAAGAGGAAGCTTCTGCAACATCATTGGAAGGTTTGGTTACAGCAACAGAGGCTTGGTGGTTTGGCTTAGAATTGCGCTTGAGTGGCGCCTTTGCTGGATCCCACCAATCTGGATAGCCAATTAGGTCATAACACTGTGCCTTTGTATGGCCTTTCTCACCACAGTGAGCACACAAACGTTCGGGTTTGGTAGCACCTATCTCATAAATACTCTTCTGAGATCGATCTTGGTTACAATCAATCTTTTGAGTGAATTGTCGAGGCTGGGGCTTAGCGCATCGAGCCATTAGAGCGGAAGACTCAGGATTTTCGGGTTCACCATTTAACGTAGCTCATCGAACAGCATCTCGACGGACATAGGCATGGTTGTCGTCAAGGTCCATTGAGGAGTCCTTCCGAAGAACCTCACCTCTAATCTGTTCGAATTCTGCATCCAGGCCACTAAGAAAGATGTGCACTCTCAACCGTGCAACAGATTTCTTATATTTGACAATATCATCGGGATCTTTCATGAAAACTCTATCACGATGTTCTAACTCTTGGAAAATTTCGACAAGCTCACCATAATAAGTTGATAAAGGTCGACCAACTTGTTTGGTGGTAAAGGCACGCTGATTTAGTGCAAAAAGTTGTGTCTCATCCGATCCATCATAGAATGCTTTGGCAAGAGCACTCCAGATTCCCCTTGTGGTACGCAGTCGCAGATAACACTTCATTATCTCCGGCGACATAGAGGTCAGCAACCAGCCCTTGACCTTTTGATTCTCTGCATACCACTTTGCATAGGTAGTATCAGATTCCTTTGGTGGATTAGTTTTACCCATAATATATTCGAGTGTCTCACGTCCTACGATTTGCATCTCTAATATTTGGGACCATACATCATAGTTAACTTCAGTGAGGATAGCTCCAGCATGGAAGCCAAAATTTTCAGATTGAATATGAATTACGGGGATTGATGTTTCGGGAGTAGAGGATTCGGGAGCTATATGATTGTTTGCTGCAATGGTTGTATAGAATAGTATAGGAGGCTTAGGTTTCGATGGAGGTTTCGAGAGGCTTTGATACCAAGTCAGAATTTGGTATCTTTCATTCACATATCTTTCTTTACAATATTGTGGGTATAAATAACCACTATACATAATTGGAATGCTAAAGTTAAGGAATACGAATCTCTAATCTAGGAAACAATCAATCTATATATGGAAGTATGCCAACTTGGAATTATTTCTAAAATCTTAAACAGGAAGCATTTGTAACAAGCATTTGTAACTGAAAGATACCAGCACACAGCACCAAGGAATAAAGCAAGCAATCTGTTGAAGAAGAAGTGTACTGTGCATTTAGAGAGTTGTCATTTGGGAAATGTGACTTCAGCTGGTTGAATGCATGGAATGACTTGCTCATTAACATTCTCATTAACATTAACAAAACAGGATTAACTCTTAATAATGGAGGAGTACAAAAAAAATATTGCCAGTGGCGTTTCTGGTGGCAACGTTTTCCCTCTGGGAGACACGGCTGCTGCCTTCTCCTTTGCCGTTTTAGAAAATTGAACAGAGAAAGGTGAATCTACTTATATGGCTACTGCAGATTTGTAGAGAAGATGAATATTGAGATGTTTTAGTTCATTGATAAAAAAAATTGTATACAATGGTGAAGAAAGAAAAAATACATAAATATTAATTGAGTCAATCAACCTCCAAACTGACTCATCAAACTATACACAGAATTTAAGTGCATTAGAGTCCAAGAGATATTGCGAGTAAAATATCTACTTACTAAAAAGGCCAGGACCATAGGTGGAGTTGAACATATCAAGGAGGAGAGGAATCTGTATGAAGGTATACGAGATCACTGGTACAGAAGCGAGCGCGACTATTGGTATGAGAATCAGGAGATTTTTCTTAGCAAATACAAGAAATAAGGTTGAACTAAAGGCAATCATTAGAGATATTACAGAGAGGATCAAGAAAATTAGTCCACAGATCACTCTGTTGGGCAAGGTATAAAGAAAATCCTCAACTCCATAGCGGCAGGTGAAAATGGATAAGAAGAATAGAACACAAGTAATAGATGTGAAAAGTGCAAGAGCATCTGAAACGGCAAATACTAAGAAGGAACTCTCACTGGAGAAAATTGGGAGGCCATTGGAATTGTTCCCTCCAGGTACTGTGATTGCGGCAGCAAATGCCACTGTGGCAATGAGTGATGCTGCAACTGAACATGCACTTGCCATTCCTGTCAACCATTTTATTTCCTTTGAAGCCAGGTCAGCGTGCTCTTCATTGAAGATCGTCAACGGTGTCTTCCTTTCAGTATTTAGCAATAGACTTGCTTGAGGCGTTACAAGTTTCTCAATTTCCTGCATCAAATGGGAAATGTGAACACAGATCAGTGAGGGTGCACAAATGATTTATAACCTCAGCCCAGGTGGCTCTAATTGAGAAGACAGAAATATTTTCTACTGTTTTTGCAAAACAAGAGATTCATGATTATCTAGATGAAGGTAAGAAAATGATAGAATTAGAAAATCCAAGTGGAGCCAAAAACAGGTAATTTTTTTTCCAGCCTGAGTTTATTACCATAAACCACTGGAGTTCCCGCTGCATTTGAAGAATAGGTCCAGGACCAAGATCAAGTCGGTCTTGACGCGCTCTGTATCCTGCCATATGCAATATATTGTTGCCACCTTCAACAAACCAATGATCAATGTTTTTCTTCTGATGCACTATCTTGAAAATCTTTTCGTGACGGTACATTACAGCGTAATGAAATACTGAATAATTATTTTCATCTCTCATCTCTATTACGGCAGGAAAAGAATCTAGAATTTCAGTGACAATCTCTTCTATTCCATTCCGTGCCCCTATAAGAAATGAATCCACAGGTATTGAGGAATCCATAATTGAACACAAGTGTTTGACTAGTTGAATTGCTTGATAATGCCTCAATTTTTCGTAAGAAATGCGCTTCATACGTGGCACTGTAATTGCAACAAATATCCCACTAATCACTTCACTGCTAAATAATATGTTAAGTGACTGACTGAGAATATTCTTAATTACCTACAACTTGAAGCACTTTCCAAAGTATTATTACGAGTATCTCTTGGTACGCTGCAAATGAAAATAAAACCAATCTTGTGAGGACTTGAAGTAAACCCTTGCTAAACATGGGAGTTTTATTGAAGATTCTTACGCTGAATAAGAAATAATAATTTATGTGCATGTATTACTATATATATTGAGGAAATTAAGGAAATAGTGCAAAAATCAAATATTTAGTACTCGCCTTGATCCTCGTGCGATCTATAAAGGGTAGAAATTGGTGATTTCGTCATCATTTCCTCTTGAATAAACACCATGGGAACACCTACAATTCAGAAAGGATAAATAGTTGATTAAAATTTATTGCCATGATGATGGAAATAAAAGCACAACTATTTCCATAAATTAAGCATGCTTAAAAAATTTATTGGTCGTCAGAAATAAGTTTTAAATGGCAGCACAGGAATAAAAGCATAATTTATGGCAATCAAAGCATTATTTCTTTTATTTTCATCATCATGGGTTATTGTTTTAAATTTTTTGAGCCCCCATCATGGCAATAAAGTTTTCTTTTATTTCTTTTATTTCCATCATCATGAATAAAAGCAGAAGCCCAAAGTGTATCCCCAGCCCCAAGCCAAGTTCACAACTGTTGGCCCAACTATTTGTGTCCGGATATGAATAATGCGACTTATAAATCCTGGAAATGGAAAATGCGATCTTCGTCTGATTGAATAGCCATTGGATCATCAAGATTAATCTCATCCATTGGATTGGAGTATAAATAATCCCTTATATTCAGATGAGGTTAGTGTTTTCATTTTAGATCTGCAACTTTTCATCTTCCTCTAGTCTGATTCTTCATCTTCATCCCAATTTTCTCTCTGGTTCTCTGTGTTTCTTTGAGTGTGTTTCTGGAATTGGCTTCCAAAAACATGTTGTTACACTAACTTGGACCTATAGTTATTGGTCGAGCTGTGATATTTGGGATTAGGGTTCCTTTGTGGATCATTGTATACTTCCTATATTCATATCTGATTGGGTGTCTGTAAAACGTTTCGATATGTAACTTGGGTGATTTTTTGTCATAGTGCAAGGAGTCTATCTGATTAATAGTAGAGCTTCAAAGACAGATGTAGTTGAAAGAGACGAATTGCCTGTCTCAAAAAGAACGAAACATATCTTGTGTTATCTTATTATTTTTTACTTCCTGTAATAAAAACATATTTAATTTAATTCAAAAATATTAGTGTAATATCAAAAGGTTCAACTTTATAGTCATCAATTTTTCTTTGTAAATCATTAAAATCATAATAACGTAAATAAAATCAATTTAATAAATGGCGGATTAATTCAAAGTAGTTTTTTATGAGTTTTTGATAAAAATTGATAAAATGTGTGGTTAAAAATTGTGAATCTTATTAAATATGTGGTTGAAAATAAATTTTAAAAAAATAATAATTAACCAATCTTATAAAATCTGTGGTTAAAAATCGTTATATAATACTTGATGTACAACAGGTATTACCTTAATAAAATAGGAGTAGTGGAGTATATAGTATGCAAACAATGGACAAATATTTGATGATGAAAAATAGAGAATATAGGAAACTAACAGGTATAGAAAAAGGAATCCCAAATACTATAGTGTGTTCCACTTGGGAAAGCAGATGGGTCTCTAGCCAATTGATCCAATAAAATTTCTGACCATATACCCAATGCCACCTCCTGGTTGTGGTCAAGCAATTGGAGAGCCAAATCTACAATTTCAGCAGGAAAAATCACATCAATCGAACCAATTTTTATCTCAGAAAAATTTCAAGATTGTTGTTGGAATGAATTTCATCTTTGAGTAAAATTTTCCATACTCACCGTAAAATCTAGCAGTTACTAAATCAAACATAAGTATCACACCATCTACATCTTTGGGTAGGTTGGAATGAATTTTATCTTTCGTGCTAACAGAAAACAAGTATGAAGTCATCTCTCTATGACCTCTGAGTGCAGCCAAATGAATTGGCAAAGTTTTACTCATGTTGAAAATATTCAGCAATTCATGATTTTTGTTCACAAGCAGTTGGGCTGCTTTGACATTATCAAATCCTACCGCCATATGAAGTGCTGTATTGCCGAAGTCTTCCTTGAAATCCAGTAACTCTGGCGGCGTCAAACTAACCAGCTTTTCGATAATGTGCCAATGTCCTCCCTTGATGGCCACCATGAGCGCTGTCTCTCCAGATTCAGTTAGCCTCTCTGTGAATGCTGATGTTTTATACTGAAGGAGGAATCTATCGACAACTCTCTCTTTGCCATGAATTAATGCCTCATATACTTGTCGCAACCATCTTGGTGCATCCTCAACTGCTTTCATATCAATAAGTTACTCTCTGTAAATGTTATAAGAAAATATTCAAATCATCACTCACCATCATCCACAATATCATCACTATCTTCTGATCGCGGCGATGGCAACTTCATCTTCTTCATCAGGTATGTAGGTATCTCAAATAAGCACTTCATCCTCGAAACTATATATTGGTAGATGTGTTAATATCTCACGTACAATTTTAGCACAACATTCTCACCATATGCGTAAATATATATGAGGGAATTAGACAAACTATATGTATTTTGAAATATGTCTATTTTTTATAATGGGTAATTATATTCACACAACACTTTTTATTTTTGGCACCACATTTTAATTACATTTAATATCCTTAATCTATGAACATTATATCACTCATGTCCCCAACTTTTTTTTTCACATTTTTATTCTCAACTTTTCATTAATTAGTATATCTTGTATTTGATAACCATTTCCGTCTAAAATATTTGTTGAGAATTTGTAAAAAAGCTTATTTATTTGTCATATTTAAAAAAAAAAACAATAGATACAAAAGTATAATAAAATATTTTTCCTTATTTCAAAGCACGTAAACAAAATATCTCGACAGAAACCATCATTAATGATAAAATATGCTAACTAATGAAAGTTGAATATAAGAATTCGATGACAAAAAGTTAAGAACATAATTGCAATAATGAACAAAAGTTGAGGATCTTAAGTACAATTAAAATGTGGTGCACTTATAACAAATTGTAGTATGAATATAACTACCCTTTTATAATATTTGATGAATTGACCAAATTTAAAAATTTAGACAAAATTATCCTTATATTCTCAATTGAATATCTATTATATTCATTTTTTTTATCTTCCGCTCTCTCTTTCTCTCACACTCTCTCTCCTCACTTTATCCACCAATGCCGTCCCCGTCGCCATAAGTTCTATTTTCCACTCTTCTTTGTTATTTTTGTGACTGGATTATGTTATTCTTATCCCAAATTCAAATACATTCATAGATCTGTAACTAGTTTTTGAGCCATTTGAAAAAGTCGACCGATTTGAAATTTTGGAATCAGTTATAAGCTATTAATTATAAATTAGTTGGGGAATCAGTTTTTGAGCCATTTAAAACAGTTGAAAAAATTAGTGTATTTTTGTTATAAATTACATGAAACTTAAATTTGATATACTATATCTCTATTTTTTTGTCGATATATTTTATGTTGTTGGGTAATTTTTTTTTTAATTATTATATTAGTATATTGTATTAGATATTAAATTTATTTTATAAATTTTGTCGATCTAATTGGTTGGTATATTTTGTTGTTAAAAAAATGAAATTGATTACATTTACTCAAAAACAGATTGAAAAATGGACACAAAACTTATCTATTTGTCGATAAAATGGACGTCAATATCATTGATAAAATGACCGTCTATTTTGTCGACATCGACAAAATGGAAACCAAATTGGTGACAAATGGCTAAAGAAGGATAAGTTCTCCGGATTAATTTGTCTCAACTACAGTTAAATTTTTGCCACACAAAGAAGTAGTCATTTTTACAAAAAGGTTTATTTGAAATTTTATATCTAAAAAATGACATATTTACAAACGTTATAAAAAAATTTTATATTTCAAATTCATTATTTATTTTTAGGTATATTTGAAAATTTTCCTAAATATATATATCCACACGAACTCCTTATTTTCTTTACTTGAATTTCACTTCAACTTTAACCCAAACTTCAGATTCAATGCAACATTTTTTTATATGAAAAACGTGCTCATTGACTTGATGGGAGACTAACGATAATCAAACATCAATAATTTATGGAAGGAGTCAGAATTAACAATATCCACACAGCTGTGCGGTGTTTTATCAATTATCAATTTATCACACCTGTCACTTTGTTCCCTTGTCTGTGCCACGTCATCCCAAAAGCTCCTCCCTTTTAACTTTAAAACTAGTGTATCACTTGTGCGATACATAGCACTTGTTTTTTATGATACCAATTTTAAAATATTTTAAGAATATATTGTTTATTTATTATAATCAAATAAAAAAATATCATATAAATAATATTTGATTACAAACTTTAAAGGTTAAAGATGTAATGGCTGAAAAAGTTTAGAGACTAATTATACAAGTTTATTTTAGAGACCTCCGCTACAATTTCCCTAGACAGTTAATTATTTTATTTTATTTTTGATACACAGGTATCCCAGTTTTTTAAGATAGACTATTTTCTAGACCCTCAAGACCCTTGCTCCTAGAACCTTGGAGAAGGTAAATCGCGGGTTATGCTTCAACTAGTTCCCAAGTTCCCCTCATCTGACTATAAACTTCTGCGCACAAGGAGCCGTTCCCAAAGTGATTGCTCCATACCGAATAAAATTCAGCCACAGGTTCCCACCAAGATTCGAACTCCCACCATGCCGCTGGAAGCAAGCCTTAAGCTGATTGTTCTACCAGTTGAGTTATGTCCCGGGGGGCGACAATTCATTATTTCATTAATTCATGTTGCCTTTTGTAGCAATCTTCTATATTTTCTTTCTAAGGGTGATAGTTAGATTTATCATTATTTTTCATTTTTACCACCGTGGTTTCTCCTATCAGGTTTTCTCTTGACTCAGCTTTTAACTCTAGGTCTCGTTTCTAAAGGCACTGGTTATAATGTGAGTAGTTAAATATACCTTCCATATTCTAGAGTATTTTTTAAATCTTTGTGTCTATCATTTATGAAGTTTAACAAGACCATAACCAATTAATCTTATGAAAAAATTTCATCACAATTAGCAAGATTTTGGGACAGTTTGGTAAATCTATTCAAATTTTCATCCAAATCAAGAGAATAATTCGTTTTAAAAGAAAAGAACTATTTTAGAAGATATCATTTATTTTGAACAGTTTTATTCACATAGCAGGACTGTAGTTTGGTCCACAATTCAACAAACATTATAAAGCCCAGATATCATCAAACACTTCAAGAATATACAATATTTAACAAATCTTAGAAA
Source organism: Forsythia viridissima (assembly GCA_030279155.1). Taxonomy (NCBI): domain Eukaryota; kingdom Viridiplantae; phylum Streptophyta; class Magnoliopsida; order Lamiales; family Oleaceae; genus Forsythia; species Forsythia viridissima. Next base: position 20,448,002 of record CM059042.1, read on the forward strand.
TAAAGATGCAAGAAAAGTAAAAAAAAAAATGCAAGAATTTGTTTCAACCGAAGCCCTAAAGGTTCAGTGACCAAATCCAACACATAACCTCTTGTTGAGCATCAACAAAGTAGAATCTACACTAAAGCACTTATTAATCAACTACAACAACAACAAAAGTGTACATCACAGTCAAATTTACAAGTATCTAAAACCACAAAGGTTTTAACTCAAGAAAACCCCAAACAATCTTCAAAGTTACTGTTCACGGGGAACACAACAAACCTTCCATTCCTTGATCTCGCAACCAAAGATTATATAACACCAAGTTTTTAATCTTTATCACCCAGAAATCAGAAAACAAAAGAAAATGAAGAAATCAGATAAAGAAGAGATTTTCTGAGAAAAAAATGAGATAATTGTTTTTTTCTCACTATACACGAAGAGCCCAAAAACCCAACATCTGAACAGTCAAGCCAAGCAATCATTTAAAGGAAGGCTTTATGAGCACAATTTTAGTATACATATTGTCTACTTATCTTATTTTGTTATTAATTATTTATTGATAAAAGTAATAATTAATATCTTATTTAAATTAGGACATATTGTGAAAAATTACGAAGATTTGGGGATCAAGATGAAAGTTTTTGAAGTATTGGGACCAAACATAAAGTTTTGAAGCAAAAAAGACTAAATTTGCAATTAAAACTTGAAGTGAGGACTAAATAATATACATATTAAAACTTGAAGGACTAAGTCTGCAATATTGGCATTGGAACCAATTTTTGGTTAATTTCTCACTTCAGTCAATCGTGGTTTGGTCGCAGCACTGCACTGTTTGCACGTCTGGGCATTTTTTAGCTTGTTTTCAACTAAGTCGGGGCATTTTTCGTCTCTTCACGTACGCGAGTTTTAAAATTAGTAAAACACTACATAAATACCGAATTTAGGTAAAAAAAAAATGGAGGAAGACGGCAAAAATCACGAAAGAAGAATTACATTACGAAGAAGAGTTTTTTGAAGATTTATCCTCCTTTAATTCATGCCAGGTTGTATCAATTATTTTATTTTTTTAAATTTAATTATGTTATTCTTATTTTCTTGAGCCAATGTAGATGATGAAACCTTGTTTAAACGAAGTGATTATCTTGTTATTTTTTAAATTCTGTTTTAGGGCTTTAACTTTCATGGTTCGTTCTTGTTGGATTCATTAAATAAAATCTCATTCATCTTAAATATCATGTATTTTTGCTAGTTAGAAATTAATTTAATTAATTCGTGCTTGGTGCTTAAACGTGTTCTATTATTTTCTTTTGATTTTTCGTTATTTTATTATCGAATTGGGATAAATAGAATGCTTAGGATGCAAAACATTTTGATTCTTTATTTTCTTTTAATTAAATTTGATACGGGGAATGCTTAAGTAATTTAAGATCGAAACTAAGGGGAACCGATATTAGATTTTCTTCTTTTGGATTTAATTGATAAATATTTTTAGATGACAAAATATTGATTTTGAATTGTCGTTTGTTTTTTAGAATTAATCAATAATTGGATAATTGATAAGTTAAACAATGGTGGATTCCGAAACCTTGGTGTTTTAAACCACTTGAACCTTCAACTTAATTGTTTTAGCATAATTAATTAGTCTTTAAATTAAATTATTTCAACCAAATTCCTTTTGACCCAACTAGCATAGAATAATAGTTAATTCGGATTAAATTTGACTTTCTTTATTACGGTTTCTGTGGGATCGACCTCGTTGCTATTTTTCTATATTCCAATAGATTCGTGCACTTCAGAGTTATTTAAAATTTGACAACAAGGCTCTAGAAGGTAATTCAACGGCCGCAAGACATCCACGTGTCAATAGAAGCCCACTCGGCAAAGGTGTGTTTTGAATCAACAATTTTAACCAATTTTGGTTGCAGCGCACACTTTTTCCCAATAGTGTGACAGATTGGTTGGCAAATACCGGCTACAAAGAAAGGAGATTTCATATTATATATCCGCAAGATCTCAAGGGAGAGATACAATGGGATTACTTAATTTTAGACTAATGCATAAGTACATCTTAACATTGTAAGTTTATATAAAGTCTATGGTGTGGAAATTTATTGATTATTTATTCTTTTTTTAAAATTTATTGTAAGCTATATGGGATTCCTCCTTGTTTCGTAGGTCAAGTATTACGCATTCCTCCGTATAAAAATTTTCAAATTAATATATTATGATAGGGAGCAAAGTAAAACTCTCCATTAAGGTTTTGGTGAGTCTGCATAAAAACCTTTGCCAATTCGTGAATGGATTTCGAAAAACAAAATATTACCCTACTCCAACCTTTTCTTAATATTTGTTTTCACAATATATTTCCCCTCGTCTCAGCTTTCATTTGCTTCTGCACTTCTACCCACAACCTTTACTTCTCTTTTCATAAATTAGCACTCATCATCCTCAATGATAATTTCTGTCCACAATGACCGTTAGTTTGTCATGTGCGCCTCGTATGAACAATTAAATAATCAAATTAACTGAGAGCAAGATTAATAGCATCTTAGAAAAAATCAAAATAAGGTACTATGCAATACTACTCAACAGTGTTATTTTAGTGGCATCTACTGCTTCATATTTCTTGTACCATTCTACAATAATTAAATGCCTGAGGAATATTTTAATTTATTTCTTGCAAAGAAATATCAACTAATTTTTTGAACTCAGCTCAAAGCACAATACAGTACATGGTGATTGAAGTCCAAGGAACTAACCAAATATGCTGGGACCATGTGTGGATTTGATCATATTAAGGAGGGGAGGAAGCTGAAGGTAGGTAAACAAGGTAACTGGTACACAAGCCAATATGATTATTGGTATGAGAATCAGGTCATTTTTCTGAGAAACTACAAGATATATTGTAGAACTAAAGGCAATCATTAGAGAAGCTACAGAGAGGAACAAGGAAATTAGGCCAATTATCAATCTGTTGGGCAAGGCATACAGAAAATCATTTACTGCATAGCGGGAGGTGAAAATGGATAAGAACGATATAACAGTAGTAATTGACGAGAGAAGTGCAAGAGCATCTGAAACAGCAAAGACTATGAAGGAATTCCGATTGGAGAAAATGGGGAGGCCATTGGAATTGTTCCCTCCAGGTACTGTGATGGCAGCAGCAAATGCCACTGTGGCAATGAGTGACGCTGCAACTGTGCATGAAGTTGCCATGCTTATGATCCATTGTGTCTCGTGTGCAACCAATTCATGGTGCTCTTCATTGAAGATCGTCAATGGTGTCTTCCCATCGGAATTCTTTGACTTCCTTTCTTGAGGCAGAACAAATTTCTCCACTTCCTGCATCAATGGGAAATTTTTCCTGAGACCAGTCTTTGTATGCTGTGAGGGTTCATACTACTACTTTCAGATCCAAGTGGAGCCAAAAACCGTGGCAATTTCGAGCCTGAGATTAACTATATGACAAGAATTTTATTACCTTATACCACTGCAGTTCACGCTGCATTTGAAGAACAGCTCCAGGATTAAGATCAAGTCGATCTTGACAGCCTTTATATCCCACCAAATGCAATATATTGTTCCTTCTGTTATCCAGTAACAGTGATAAGGAAATCTTGAACTGCTCACTCTGCTGATGCACAATCTTGAATATCTTTTCATGGCGGTACATTGCAGCAAGATGAAACACTGAATGGTTCTCTTCATCTAAAAAAGTTATCGAGTGAGGAAACGACTCCAGAATTTCTTTGACAATCTCGCGGATTCCATTCTGGGCCCCTAAAAGGAAAGGCCCTGTAAGTATCGAGTTAGCTTGGGTATTATCCAAACTTTTAATTTCTGAGCACACGCGTTTTACTAGTTGAAGCGCTTGATGATGCATCAATTTTCTGTGACGAATGCGCTTGAGGGGTGGTACTGTAATTGCAACAAATCACATTACTTCACAGGTAAATAATCTATTTCTTTGTAATTAAGGATGTTAAGTGCAAGTTTGGTACGAGGTATAAAACTGTTTTGGACTCTATAATAGACAAGATTCTTTTTATTCCAAAATACTGTCCAATATCTAATCCACCTTACCAAATAGCATATGTGAATGCTAGAGCATATTCCTTACCCAGCATTTCAAGCAGTTTCCAAAATATTACATGGATCTCTCGGTACCCTGCAAAACGGGAAAAAACCGAGATTGTGACGACTAGAAGTAACTCTTGCTAAATGTGGAGTGATACTCAAGATTTTTCTCTAAACTTGAAAAGGAAAAGATATGATTTGGTAATGATCTAGTACAAAAATCAGATGTCAGCTACTTTCCTCTCGAAAATCGATTTCTGCAGCGCCTATGCAATTTGATGGGAGAATAATATGGTGATTTCCTCATGCCTTCATGTAGTGAATTCTCCGGCATCACAATCATCTTCATCGGAACACCTAAGATTCAAAGACAATGGAGAATTGGAAATAATGCATCTTAGTATACATATTCTAGGAACACCAACAATTCAGATAGGATCAACAATGGAAAGTGGTGATTCTTGGTAGATATTTGTGAATAAGAAAGAACACAGAAGAAAGAAAGAACAACCAACTTTATTAGTCAGACAACATAATAAAAATACAATTACAAGAGAGTTTACATAGTAATGAAAACCCTAATCTATATTAGATAAACAATCATAATATATTCTAACATATTCTAATATACATTCTATATTCTAACATCCCTCTTCAAACTCACGATGCTACAGCAATAAGCAGCGAGAGTTTGTCAAGTAAGACACGAAAACGATGAACCGGACGTGACTTTGTGAAAAAGTCAACAAGCTGCAGCGACGAAGAAACAAAAGGTAAAGAAATAGTGCCATGCTGAAGATGGTGGCGAATAAGATGACAGTCAATCTCAATATGTTTCGTGCGCTCATGTAACACAGAGTTGTGAGAAATTTGAATAGCACTTTTATTATCACAATACATAAGAGTTGGAGAGGGAAAAAAAACACCCATGACAACAGGTAACCAACGCAACCACACAATCTCAGTATTCAGGGGCGGATTTAAGGATGGACGTCACTGGGCCAAGGCCCAGCCCTGTCCTGGACCACAGATGGAATATTTATAAAAAAAAAAAAAAAAAATTCAACGCTTAGTGCTTGGAAAACCAGTGGCCCAGCCCAAAGCCCCAAACCGTCAGCCATTTTAACGTATAAGCGTAAGGATTCTATCTTCAGTTCTTGTCAATAAATATATATTTTTTTTTAGCGCTTTGGAAATATGTAAATATCTTATAATCTTACAGCATTCCAATTGAATTCTTGCTGCACGACAACTTTTTGATGAAATGACCATGCTGTTTTGCCTATTTTAACTTCCACAGCCCCTATTGTCTTGTGCTGTAAATCTTCGTGCTTGCAGTTGGGGAAGAAAAACAATGGACTGGGGTTTTGTGCATAGAATTTGGGACAAATGGGCAACCAACAACGTTGGTTCTTCAAGTGAGCAGTGCATTTAACACTAGTATTTGAAGTAAATACCTAATTTAAAATCATCAGTAATAGACACCTCCTGCCCTAAAGATTATGACTTATTTTTGTGCAATTGACTTTTTGTAAGCTTTTTAAAGATGATGAATTATTTGAAAATATTATATTCTCATTAAAATGGGCTCAAAAACTTTTCGGAGGCGCTGCCCCCGAACCTCCGTGTGGGGGTTCCCCTCACCGGCCCTTCCTTTTGCCATATCCTAGCTTTGCCCCTGTCAGTAGTGGTAGACGCCATAGCACGATACTCTATTTCAGTAGAAGAACAAAAAACCACAGTCTGCTTCTTACTCTTTCAATAAGTGAGTTACCCAAAAATAGACAAAAACCAGTAGTGGACTTACGATTAGTTGGGTTGCTGGCCCAATCAGCATCAGAGTATGCATGGAGCTCCAAGAAAAAGGTCGATGAAAATAAGAGACTCTGAAAGCAAGTACCACAAAAATAGCGTAGAATACGAACAACAGCTCCTCAGTGAACAGTAGTCAGAGGAGAGACAAACTAACTAACAATGTGAACTACATAAACAATATCGGGACGGGTGATGGTGATGGTGAGATAGACGAGACTTCCAACGATAGTGCGGTACAAATTAGGATCAAGCAAAGGGATACCGTCAGAAGGTGAATAATGAACATTGGTTTCAAGAGAATTATTAGCAGTCTTTAGTATCAATGAGACGAGCATGCTCAATAAAATCAGTTGCATACTTAAACTGAGTAAAAAGATAACATCTAGGAGAAGAAGAAACCTCGATCTCCAAAAAATAAGATAAATGACCTAAATCATTCATTTCAAAACGATGAGCCAAATCAGATTATGAAGTAGCAATACCATCAACATCGTCACCAGTGATAATCATGTTATCAACATATAAAAAAAGCAAAATACGACCAAATGAGGTGCATCTAGAGAACAAAGCAGAATCATGATAGCTGGATGTAAAGCCAATAGAGGCAACAACAGTAGAAAACTTCTCAAACCAAGCGCGAGGTGTCTGTTTGAAACCATAAAGTGCTTTTTTAAGTTTGCAGACATATCTAGGATGATGAAAAACACCATAAGGAGAAACCATATAGACGTTCTCCTGAAAAGTTCCATTCAGGAATGCATTTTTAACATCCAACTTAGAGAGATTCTACTGGTAAACAAAAGCAACTGCAATAAGTGTACGAACAGTAGTCATCTTTGCAACAAGAGCAAAAGTCTCCTCATAATACAAACCATACTGCTAACTAAACCCCTTAGCAACCAACCTAGCTTTGTATCGCTCAATCGAATCATCAAATTTGGTTTTGATTTTGTAGACCCAACGAGAACCAATAGCATGTTTACCCTGAGGTAATGAAACCAAATCCCAAGTGTCTATCTTATGTAAAGCAGAGAGTTCATTAGCCATAGTCTGTTGCCAAAGAGGATCTAGAATAACTTCTTTATAGGAAGAGGTTCAGAAAGCTTATGAATAGATGTTAAGAAACAGCAAAAAGATTCCGAATAACAAGAATAAGCAAAATCGAGTAACTAAGTAGACTTGCGAATACGTGGAGGATATCGAGAAGAATGAGATTGATCAACAAACTTAGATGGTGCTTGGATGGCCATAGAAGGAGAAGGATCATTATGAGTTAGCGCATGCGTACCTGTAGTGGAAGACGGATCAACAACAAGAAGAGTATGGCAAGGTGAGCTATCGGTATCATCAGAAAAAGAATCAATATGATTGAGATTAGTCTTAGTCACAGTATGAATATTATCAAAAATAGAAAAGAAAGGAATATGCTTAAAAAATACAACATGGCGAAAAACATATAATTTTTTATTAATAAGATCAAAACAGCGATAACCCTTTTGTCCCTCCCCATATCCCAAGAAGACACAAATAGCAGAACATGAAGTCAACTTACTATGTTCTACATAGTAAGTTGTAACCCTTTTGTCCCTCCTCATATCCTAAGAAGACACAAATAGCAGTTCGTAGTAAGTACATGAAGATTGATGAATTGTGTCATCAGAAGCAAGCAATGTAGAAAAGTCAGTAGACGTATACTCTCCACCCAAGTCACATCTAAAGCACTTAATAACAGCAGAATGTTGAGTTTTAACAAGTGCTCTAAAAGAAAGATAAATGGAAAGAAAATCAGAACGTCGTTTTATAAGATAAACCCAACAATAACGACTATAATCATCAATAAACAAAATATAATATATAAACCCTCCTTTTATAGCAATAGAAGCAGGCTCCCACATATCAGAGTGAACAAGGTCAAATGGTGCAACAAAACAAGAAATACTTATAGGAAAAGATAAAATAAAAAATTTAGCTAATTTATAACCACTACAATCAGAAATATCATGAGTTCGAAAATCTCTCAATTGTCCTTTAAAAACTAAAAAATTTATACGACTAACAGAAACATATCCAAAGCGAGAATGCCACAAATAAAAACTACAAGAAGAAAAATTCAAAGAAAATGATGACAGTTAAGATTACGCAATTCAAAAAAATCAGCAAAACAAACGACCAAACAAACTGCTTTGAAAGACGAACCTCAACCAACGGCCAAACAAACACCACCAGAAGATCGAAAATTTATCAAGGAACAATCTGTATAAAAGGAGCAAACTCATCGAAGGTCACAAGCGCCCGCACACGCCTCCAACGTCTCTGCGCGTGAGATTCACCCGCCGCCGCATCCAGTCGCATCTCTGCTTAGTACAAGAAATTTTTTTTTAACAACAAAAATTTTAGTCTTGTAAAGTCTCTCGACGACCATTTTTCGACAAAACAACCTAAAAATGATTTTCTATGACAAAAAATGTCATTGTTAAAAGTGAAATTTCTTGTAGTGATCTCCACGCGTTGCACATGCCGGCTATGGGCGGTCGTCTCGTCTCTGTAAGTCCAGATATGGTCACCACTCTCCCATCCGAGGTCGCATTGAACGAAAAAGTGGATTTTCTTATTCGAGTTAAAGGAATAATAAGGTTTTTTAATGTGCGGAACTTTGAATAGGAAAAGGAAAAGAAAGAACTTAATATTCAATATATAATCGAGGCTCTGATACCATATGAATAAGAAAGAACAGAGAAGAAAGAAAGAACAACCAACTTTATTAGGTAGACGGCATAATAAAAATATAATTACAAGAGAACTCTAATCTATATTAGGTAAACAATCATAATATATTCTAATATATATTCTAATATATATTCTATATTCTAACAATATTATCATGCTATTTTAAATGATAAAAATTCTTTCCTTTGGTCCCTTCAGTTTTGAAACGACAACGTATAATTACGGAAAAACATTAAGCTCAGATGTGGTTACCTTGTCAATAATTCGACACAAAACTGAAGGATCCTACTTTATGACATAACTATGATGTTGTGGTGAAACCACAGGAGCAATCTATGTTGCTCCCTTGGTTAAAGTGATAAAACTGCCTAATCAAGCAAGTTCTGTTTTCTTGCAGCATTTCAATAAAATGTTAACTACTTAAATTTGACAATAGCTTGACATTAGTTCCAAAGTTTATTAGAAACATTTCTCACAGAAGATTAGGCCACTTGCGCGACTTGGGACCCCGGGAAGATGAGCAGATGTTTTCAACACCGGGAAGATTGATGGTTGAAAAAGAAAAAAACATCACCAGCACAAGGGCTAAAATGTTTTATATCATGTTTTGGCATTTATGTTTTCTTCTTTGCTCCTTCGTCATTGAGAAACTACTGTAGTAAAAGTAGTTTATTTCCAAATGTAATCAGTTAAAAGGCAACTTGACGCTACTAGAATCAAATGTGAAACTTGATAGACAATTTTCCAAAACACATGCCCTACAAGCAACATAAACTATGTTCTTTTGATATTGAACTCTTCTAATTCTTGACTTTTCAGCCCATCTGCTGTTTAAAGTTTAGACATCTCAATTCCAGCTCCTTATCTCCACTGCTGATAAATATAGTTGTGAAAATTTCTTCTCATGCCGAGAAGCAGAATAAAATAACAGTACGCAAACACAGGAAATGTAATTGATCAAGAATAGAGACTAAAGAAACTAACATGAATAGATTAAGTACCGCCAAATACTTAAGTGTGCTCCACTTGGAAAAGCAGATGGTTCATCAGCCATCAGCTCCAAAGGAGATGTATCTTGCCATGCCAACTTCGGGTTGTGTTCAAGTAAATGGAGAGCCAAATCTAGAATTTCATCAAGAACATATCAGTCTAAACAATTTCTATCTCAGAATTTTTTTTCAAGATTCTCAGTAACATTATTGTTTGAGATAGCTTAATTTTCCCATAAAGAGTGATACATCAAAACATTAAATCAGCATAAACAAGAGTTTATTATTCGAGCAGTAACTTTACATACTCACCGTAAAATCCAGCATTTATTACGAAATTCATAAGCGTCGCACCAGCTTCATCTTTGGACGGATTCGAGTATTCATCTTCTCTGGTGACAGAGAATAAATATAAAGTCATCTCTCTATGACCTCTCATAGCAGCCAAGTGAATAGGCAAAGATCCATCAATATTCCAAATATTTGGCAATTCTTGGTTTTTCCTCACAAACAGCTTGGCTGCTTGAACATTTCCAAGCACCGCCACCGCGTGAAGCCCTGTATTGCCGAAGTAATCCGTCAGAGCCAGTGCCTCCGGCGGCATAAAATCAACTAGTTTCTTGATAAACGGCAACCCTTGTCCGCCCTTGACGGCCACGAGGAGTGGTGTCTCTGCAAATGCAGTTAACCTGGCTGTAATTGCTTCTTTTTCTTGCTTGATGATTGTTTCCACGTTCTCCCAGTTGCCTTCAATTAATGCTTTGTACAGGGGTAGTGACCAGCTTTGATCATCCTCAACTGCTTGAATAAATGAAAATATGCTTATATATCTTCATTGTCAAAGTTAATCAGTAAATATAACAAGAAAAATCAACAATACTCGGGCCATTTTGTAAGAGAAAAAAAGGAGCTTGTTACTTTAACAGGAATTTCTCATTACTCACCATTCACAATATAGTCCAAGTTAGTGATGTTGTTATTAATCAATCGCAATTGGGGCAACTCCATCTTCTCCAGAAATGATCTGCAACTCAGTATCAGACTATTCCCCACTGCCCTTGCCTTATCATTTCATTACGTGGCATATAGTGAAGATAGCCTTCAAGAATTGCTAAATCTTCAAAAGAGCCTTTGACCAAATAAAACCTAAAATACCCTTAACATATAAAGAAATACCCTTAACATACAAAAATTTTTAATATTTGCAATATTGCAGCCTTATAATTACGATTTTAAGTTTCCGCACCCCAAACTGGTATTAGAGCCAATCAATAATATAATTATGTCAAATAATTATAACAAAATATCAAAAATTAATATAATTGAACAAATTAATTGGATAAAAACCTTTTTGATATATAAATTCGGATTAATCGAAGAAAAGCATATTAGAAAAGAAGATCAAGAAATTCTCAAAGAAATTCTGCAAATTGGAATATTAAATAATACAAATAAACAAAAATTACAGAATCTTAGAAATAAACTTTCTGAAGAATATATATCGTTAAACGATCAAATAAAATTAATAAAAACTCAGCAAGAGTTGGAAGAGTTAAAAGAAGAAATAAAAATATTAAGAAAACCTTTAACTCTAGAAGAAAGAATAATAAATATAGAAAACGAAATAATGGATTACAAAGAAATAATTACTGAAATTGGGAAAAGATTAGGATTTCAATTTGAAGAAAAAGACAAATTATTAAAAGAAAATATTGTTATGATGAATGAAGTAAAACAAAATTTTCCAACAGAACAAAAAACTATAATAGAAGAATTTCTTGAACAAAATAATAAATACTACCAACAACTTGAACCTTATAACCTAAATCCAAATATGAATACTCAATTAAAAGATATTTCAGAAAATCTTTTAAAAATTAATGAAAATATTAAAATGTCAACAGCAATAACAGGAAAACATATAAAAATCTATACTAAAGAAGAACCTCAAACTCTAGAATCTGTATATAATTTAATGAATGAAACCAAACAAGATCTAGAAGAAAAATTCTTTGAAACTTCGGGAGAAGATGCAGAGAGATATAGAAAAATGTTAGAAGATTTAGAAATACAAATGGCAAACATAAGTTTAGGAAATACTAAAATGAATACTAGTACCACGGGAGTTAGTAGTTCTACTACCCCTCCTACTATAAGACAACCTCCATTTACACCTACTACACTACCAAAAACTGAAGGAATATACCCTACAGTATGCTCAGGTCTTGTACCACCCATTGCACCAAGATATGAAGGACCCGGTCAAACTAGTGGTGTAAATAAAGAAAAGGATAATGAAGAATATAATAGTTATAGATATCCAACAGATGAAGGAGAATTATATACCTGGTATAAATTCAGCCCAGAAGTAGAAGGCCCAAACAAAAGAATAAATCCTAGCAAAATAAAGGGCAACTTCAAAATAACTACCAAAGAAGAAAGTCCTATAGAAAATCTAACAGAACCAATATCAACAACAGGAATATGGTTAGATCTAGATTCGGGAGATAAAGATAAAAAGATATCTGCTTGGGTTAAAGCCTCTAGCCTTGCTATACAATTTAGCAAAGGATGGGATACATATACAGCTTTCAATTTTCTTGAACACACCTTCAGAGGAAATACTGAACAATTGTGGAAGAAAACTCCTGATCAAATAAAAAGTAATATAAAATATGGAGAAGAATTAATAGCTGACTCAAGAGAACATTTAAATAACCAAACAATTATGAATATATTAAAAAGATTAGAAAAATACTTAAGAGCACAATTTCTTGGAGAAATTGCAGAAGAAACTAGTATAGAGAAAGAAATAAGAGAGAAATTAGAAGCACAAATAGAATTAGAAAACCTAAAAATCTGTGATATGTGTGAACTAAAAGGATACTTAAGAGATTTTGAAAAAATCTACATAAAAGCTTTAAATAAAGATATGAGTTATAATGAAAAATTAAATTATCTCAAAATAATGTTTCTAAAACTTCCTTACCCTTGGAGCATAAAAATACACCAAGAATATGAAAAGATTAGGTCTGCCATGACTCATCCTGAAATAAATGATACTTTTGGCAATAGAGAACAATTTATTATCAATACAAATAATAAATGGTGTAGAGAAATAGCTGATAATAAAGCAATAAAAAAGATGACAAAGAAAAAACCCCTTTGTTGTAATCAAGATATTTTTCATACTCATCAATGGGGTTGTTATCCAAAAGAATATAGAAAGAAAAGGAAATTCAAAAAATTTCTTAAACCTTATAAAAAGAAAGATTTTAGGAAAAGAAGAGATAATTGGAAACCTAATAAAAAACCTTTTAAAAAGAGAACAAAACCAAAAGGTTGGATACCTAAGAAAGAATATATTAAAAAATGTAAATGCTTTATATGTCAAAAACCAGGACATATAGCACCAAACTGTCCAGATAAACATAAAAATAAAACCAACTCAAAATTTTTAGAAGTATACGAAGAAGCTATATACGACTCAGAATATGAACCTTATGAAATAAGTGAAACCGAATCAGAAATTTCTACTATATATATATATTCTGATAGTGAAATAGAAAGTGAAGAAGATAATGAATTCATAAATTACAACTTTATGAATGAAGTAAGAGTTGAAGAAAGTATGGAAATACAAGAGACTAACATAGACAATATAGAAGGAATAAGCCAAACTGTTACCTTCGAAGAAGAAAAATATGATGAAATTATGAAAAAAGTTTTATCCTTGAATCAAAAAGATGTTTTCAAAAATAAAACATTTTGGAACATATTACCAAAACTAAACAAAACTATTTATGTTATAAAACATAATGAAGTTCCTATTTATATAGAAAATGTAAAAGGATCTACAACAATTCCCATACTAAATAGGAAATGGATAAATGAAGAACTAGCTAAAATAAAGCCTGATATTAGAAACAAAATCAAAAATGTAGAAATTGGAGGAATCCAGATCCTTATGAAAGGATTCTTCAGACAAGGTATGGATATACCAGTCAACATATTTTGCATGGATAATAGAATATTGCATGATCCTATAGACGCCCTTTTAGGAGCAGTTTCAGGTAATTTGGTATACCAGAAACTAATATTTACCTTAAAACCAGGATTTGCAGTATCTTTATTAGATGAAAATATAGACATATCCTTAAATTTATATCATAAAATAGATAGATTAGATATGCCAGAAAAATCTAAGGCAGTAAGCCTTACCATAAGATCTATATTTGCTTTTACTACTAGCCACCATCAAGAAATAAGAAGAAGTTTTGAAGAAATAAAAATTGAAGAAGGATTTGAAGAATTAGCGCAAGCTATTCCGCCTAGAAAATTCAGATCCCACGAAATTGAGATACCTGAAGAATTTGTTTTAGATTTCAAAAGAAGAATTAAAACAATTAAAGAAACAGGACAAACCAGTAATCTACAAGGCAATGTTTCTATTGATTCAATAGGAAATATGATAGCAAAATTCCCTCCTAGAAGAAGTCTTAGTCTTCCTAGGAAAAGCTACATAGGAGAGACATCCACTCCAAGAAACCATTGGAAAAAGAATATACCAATATTTGCCAAATTAGATAGACATGGAATAGAAGAACAATTCTACATCCTTACTGAATGGATAAAACCTACAGGAGAAATACAAGAAACGATTGCCCTAATTAATACAGGAGCAGGGTCAAGCCATGTTCAAGGAAATACAGTTAGTATGTTACCGGAACAAGACTTACCTCAAGGATACAAATATAAAGATTATCATGGAATAGAATATGAAATCACAAAATTCGTAGAAATGAATCTTATACTTACCAATATAAGAGGAGAACAATTCCCTATAACTATAGTTATACATAAAGATCCCAATAGGATAGAAACCAATGCACCAATCCTATTAGGAATGGACTTTTTAGATATGTTCAAACCATACAGCATTCAAAATGATAGGTTACAAGTAACAATTAACCTTGAAGAACAACATATCCCAAGGATTACTAGTGAAAAGAAAAGATTTACTAACTATATGATGATTAGTTATAAATCTATAACCAAGAACATAACAAATCCATTAAGTCCCTATGTTGAAATAAAACTCAACCTACCTGAATATTGTAAAATTACATTTCATGCTTATCTAGATACAGGATCAACATTATGTACAGCACAATATAATGTTTTACCAGCTTCCTACTGGAAAACAGATCCTAAAAAGAAATACTATGCTCAAACAGCTAGTGGCCTATTTGAACCATACTCTTTATATGCCGAAAATATACCATTTTTACTAGGAAATAGATAAGTCATAGTTAGAGAACTTTACTATGCCCCCAAAATAGAATGTGACATTCTTTTAGGACAGACCTTCCTCCTAGAAGATTATGCACCCTTTACACAATATAAAAATCCTACAAGATTTGAATTTACAACACCCTGTAACCATAAAATAATTGTACCACAAATACAAAAAGCTATATCTATAGCTCAAAAACCAATAAATCATCAGAGATCTTCAACCCAGCGTGGTGGATGTTATACAGAAATAGAAAAAGAAAATTTCAAATCACTATTATACAACAGTATAAACCTCCAAATAAGTGAATCAGAAAATGAAAAGCTAGAAAGAATAAAAAATAATCTCAGAAATAACTTTTCAGAAAATCCATTAGAAAAATGGTCCGTAAATAAAACAACGGCTAAAATAGAGTTAATAGAACCAAATGTCATAATTAGAGTTAAGCCTATGACATATAGTCAAGAAGATATAAAAGAATTTGATATACAAATAAAAGAATTATTAAAAGCAAAAATTATTAGACCAAGTAAAAGTCCACATAGTAGCCCAGCCTTTATGGTTAGAAACCATGCCGAAATAAAAAGAAATAAAGCCAGAATGGTTATAAATTATAAGAAACTAAATGAGAAAACCAAATTTGATGGATATTACCTACCAAATAAGGATATTCTCATAAAAGCCATACAAAATAGCAAAATATATTCTAAGTTTGATTGTAAAAGCGGATTTTGGCAAATATGTCTAGATGAAGAAAGTAAACCACTAACAGCATTTAGTACTCCTAATCCTCTAGGACAATTCGAATGGAATGTAATGCCATTTGGATTAAAAAATGCCCCCCAAATATATCAAAGAAGAATGGACGAAGTATTTAAACCAATTAAAAAATTTTGTGTAATATATATTGATGATATACTTATACATTCTACTACTTACAAAGAGCATCTAGAACACCTAGAAAAATTTGCATATATTATCAACAAACATGGAATAATACTCTCAGAAAAGAAAGCTGAAATAGCTAAGACAAATATAGAATTTTTAGGACTCATCATCAAAGAAGAAGAAATTCAATTACAATCTCATATTGGAGAAAAATTACTCGAATTTCCTGACGAAATAATAAACAAAAAACAGCTACAAAGCTTTTTAGGATTATTGAATTATTCTGAACAATTTATTGAAGGATGTGCTTTACTTAAAAAGCCATTTCTAAATAAACTAAAAAAGGATCAAGTTTGGAATTGGACCAATGAAGATACTAAGAGAATCCAACACATTAAAAAATACTGTTCTAATCTCCCAAAACTATCTATAGCAGAAGATGATGACTATTTTATTCTTGAAACAGATGCTTCTGACTATTGTTGGGGAGCAGTCTTAAAAGCAGTATCAAAACATGGAGAAAATTACCCATGTCATAAAGATTGTTCCAAAACATGTCCTGAAAAATTAGTTGCATACACTTCGGGAACCTTTAAAGATGTCGAAACTAGATATGACTCCAATAGAAAAGAGTTACTTGCTGTCAAAAAAAGAGTTGCTAAATATGAATATTATTTGATCAAAAAATCATTTACTATTAGAACAGATAATACTCAAGTTAAGTACTTTCTTAAAAATAATTTAGAACCAAATGTTGCTAACAAGCCATTAATTAGAATACAATCTTGGATGGCCAACTTCAAATTTGATATTCAATATATTCGTGGTAAAGATAATTTTCTTCCTGATTTCCTTTCCAGAGATGGAGCAAATCAAGCAAGAGTTACAATCAATGAAGCTCAAAATAAAGGAGATGGAAGAGAAAATATACAAAATGGAGAATGAAAACCTCCAGAAAGAAGATATTCCACGAAATATTCAAAAAATCACGCAAGATATTAAAGAAAATAAAGAGGCTTCCTCCTCTCAGCCCCAACCATCTATTATACAAGATATATCTGGAATTAACAAATCAAATGTTATACAGTTTTGCAATAGTCTCCTATCCTTTGGGATAAAAGATGAAGCAGGATATAAATACAAAATATGTCTTTTCAATCTTGTGGCCTGTTGGTTTATTGAAATTGGTAATAAGCCATGGATGAAGACTTTGAACTATGGAAAATATAACAAGGTGAATTTCTATCCTGGAGCACCACCAAATTGGATTCGCCATATGTATGATATTGGAAATATACTCTGTATTTATCCTAGCCAAAATCTCAGAGAAATTTCTATGCTGCCAGCAAGAATCAAAATAGCGATCGAAGAGTTTGTCCGAATTACTAAGCCTACCAACATTTATATCAGATTCTTCTCTGCAGTTCCAGAATGGGATATTTATGATCATTACCTCATTCCAGTCAAAAATGTTATCAAAATTGGATTAACAAGAAAATTGTTCGATCCAAACAGTCAAAATACTCATGAAATCACTCCTCAAGAAATTTTGAAGATTGAACATTTCAGAAGAGCCAAAGGATTCAAAGACCAATTTGATTTCCTAGTTGACACCATGAGCAAAAATGAAAATATCTGGATATACCCATGTGAAGATCACATAATCTTCAGCAACTGTACAAGAAAGACTCGTGATCAGGATTGGGCCCTACTTGACCACTGGTGCGACAAAATAATGAATAATGAAAATGATGGATCACCAAACTTTCTTCAGGAAATGTGTAAGATTATGGTGAGTCATGCTGAACATAGCTGTCCAAATTGCATTATTGAAGATATGGACCACGTCTCCCTCAATGAAGACGACATGCCACCAGACTACTTTGAAGGAAAAATGATCGGATAGGACCCTTCACTCACTACCAACAGTGATAATTTTATCACTTTGGAAAAGCTGTGGTCCCTATTTACCGACAAGATAAAAAGGAGATTCCTTCTTGATAAGGATCAATTATTGAAAATAAGTTGTATCTGAGTCTTTATATACCACTTACATATCGAGTTGTAAGGTATCGAAAGTTTGAGACAATCACTGAGTTTTCTCATATCTCTCTACTATCATACCAAAGTCTTGCAGTCTTTTCTTCAGAAGTCAATAAGGTAATCTCTATGAAGTTCTAAACTTCAAATATAGGGAGTACCAAGAGTGTTTCTTACTAGAGTCTTTGTATATCAAGTGTGTATTTGTAATATGCTCATAATGATTTCTATAAAAGCATTTGAAATGTTTTCTTACAATTCCTTTTCTAAAAGAAAACTTTCTTTGATAGCCAGTCCCCGGCGGTAGTAAAATAACCTTGTGTTATTTCCTTTAAATCTCCTTGTTTTCTCGTTTTGGCTTGTGTTGCTTTGTTTGAGAATGTTTGGAGTGTCATTGGAAAAATCAAATAGGTTTCTAAACTGAAAGATTTGTTACAATAGGGGTGAAAACAGCTAGACTGAATTTCCGTGTCAGGGTTGAATCCTTTTGGATTTATATCCGTTAGCTTGAACTATCAATCCAAAAGGAAGAAGTAGAAAAGAAAATGAGCGGAAGACATGTTGGACCATTCTGTTAAAAACCTTATGAGCTATAGACAAAAGCAGATCTTGCTTTGCTAATGCACATTTATACACAAAGACTTGAAGAAGATCACTCAAGGGAAACCTAGCTTTCTTTATTGAAGAATTATTCCAGGTTTGACGTTCTTATTTTCATGAACACTGCACAAGCATCCACATCCACTGATTGTGATCTTAAATTGTATTTAGATGATAAATATATCTCGTTTTTATTAACTTTGGTTGATAAATTAGAAAAAATTTATTTTACTGGTCAATCTAAGCTCAAAGATATTTACAATAGCATAGATATTGCTTGCAAAAATAATATAAGAATTAATTCTGTAGAAACATCTAAAAATATAAAGAAAATTGAAGATATTATTTCTGAATATAAAGATTTAGAAGAAGAGGTATCTGAAGGAATTGTTTTAGGATATATAACTCAACAGAAACATCCTAACGCATTTAAGAAATTATCTGCATATATAGATTATTTAAATGCCAGGATATAATTTAAAAGGTTATGATAACCTTGAACAAAATATATTAGATTTATTAGAGGAAGAATTCGCAAAATTAAATAATATCCAAAATAAAGTATCTTTAGAATATTTAGAACAAACTAGAACAGTAAACAGATTATTAGCCAGATACGAAAATATTCTAGATATTAAATTAGAATTGTTGGGAAGATTAAGTGACGAAGAAATAAATAGACATAGGAGAAGTTAAAAGGGCATTTTGGGCACTTCATTCAAAAAAGAGGCCTTTACAACTTATCTATAAAACACTAGGCTATTTCGTTGTAAAGCTTGTTTGACAAGGCTATTTGAAAAAATTCCCCTTTCATTACATACTCTTCACTTGACTCGGGAAATATCTACTGATTGGGGTCAACTTTAGAGACATTTCTTTGACTTTATGAAATTTATTAAATGTTTGTTTGGTTTTGTTTAAAATTAGTTTTTTTTTTTAATTGGTAAAAATTGATTAAACTGGTTGAAAATTGTGGTTTTTATGAAGCACGTGGTTAAAATTAATTTTTTACTTTGAGTTTAAATTTTTATCAAAATTTAATTGAAATAAAAAAGGACTTAAAAATTAAAAAGAAGTCCTTTTTATCAATTTTCTAAATCTATGCTTTGGAAGAATTTTTTTTTATTTTTTTTCTTCAACTTATTTTTAGTTAAGTACAAATTTTATTAACTTTTCAACAATACATCTCATCAAAATAAAATTTCAAAATTCTCCAAAATATTATTTTTAAACTCTACCAAACAAAAACTAATTTCAAAATGGGAAATTGGCATAATAAGCCAACCAGCCTTTGATAAATGAGCAGGTGGATCCTCAACTTTTTAGCACTTGAGTCTTCGGTGACATTCACTTCAATTTCGCTGCACCATGTACCAGGCAAGCACCAAGTTACAAGGAACAAAAAGATAACAAGATAATAATAAGAGAAATTTGTGGTTTTTATTTTCTATCTTTACAAAATATAACAAATCTTTCCTCAATCGTTTTTTTAAGTATATACATCCTCAATTTTTCAATTATATAGCGAAACTCATGATTTCCTCCATTTTAGCCATTAAATATCGAATTTGCCCTCTTCTTTAAATAAACAAAAAATAAAAATAAAACAAAAATAAAAAAATTGCAAAGAAAGTTCCATTACTTTTTTAAAAGTACAAATAAATTCCAACTAAAAGAATTAAATACATATTAGCCCACAAAAAAGAAAAAGTAATTAAGAAACACCCCTGCCCCCACACCCACGTGTTGCCAAACACCATCTCCACAAATGCAATTACGATGGTGGCGGCACCACCTCCACCTCCACATCCACCTCCACCTCCACCTTAGAAAATGTAATTCAGAAAAAAAAATTATAGTATGTTGGTTCGCAAACTATCATCGATAGTGGACACCTCACCCGCCCTCCACCATTTGTTGTAAGAAACAAATCACAATCTAAATCGTAGAATTCAAATCGCAACTGTCGATTTTTAGATATTATCTTCAATACGCCCTTAACATATAGACACGATTTATTGTCCTTACATTAAAACTCAAGTACCCTTTATTTAATTTTTTACTGTCTATGAGTTTCATGGATTTTTTGTTTTAGGTATAATTATGACATGACAAAATTGTTGTTAATACTAAGGAAAATTTTGATGACTGTGATTATTTTAGTTTATATTTTGATAAATGACAAAACTTTCAACAAATTGAAAAAATCAGAGTTATTCTGCTTTAAAATTTATCTCCATAATTTATTTAAAGATTGTAAATAAAAAACTATTTAGATAAGAGATAAGATTTTGTAACCGAATTTTGAATGTGACTCAAGATAAACATTTGATATACGTATATAATTATATCTCTCTCATCAATGTCTATTCCTAAATTTTGGAATTAGTTAGTATCTTGTTTGAAAATTAAATAAAATGTTTCTTAATAACGAAAAAAGATAATATTTCTGTGACTGACTTTCGGTTGTCTACATGCACAAGGTAGGACACAAATTTTGATATGTGAATGTGATAATACCATAATTTCAAATCTTATTTGTTTTGAATTCAGGTTTTTATAATTGAATTTTAAATAGTACTGTTGTTTTCATGATTTTAGAAAATTTTATAACACAATCACGCATTAGTCAATTCGTGACCACATCGATACTGTTAGTCGTCCAATTAAAGGTAATCTTTTCAATTTTTGTTATGTTTTAAAAAGATTCATCACTTCTCAATAAATATACCAATACTACATTCTATGATTTTGAATGTGTCTGTTCTTTATTATTATCTGGCGATCTCTTTAAAAGTATATGAATTTACGAATAAAATAATGTATGTGATTGAGTATTTGGTGATTAATTATATGACATACATTCTGTGGTTGTAACTGGCCATTTGGTGATTTTGTTTGTGACTGATGTGGATGTGGCTTTGACTGACCATTTGATGATTTAGTTTGTGATTGTTGTGGCTGCGGTTGTAGTGGGTATTCAGTGATCAAGTTTGTGATTCATTTTATGTGGTTGTGACTTTGCGTTCATGTTAAGTGACATTTTACGTAAGTTATAAAAAAAAATATTGTATAATCTGAATTTAGATGATTGTGACTACTACTATGTAACTTCGTATGTAAAAATTGTGATCACAAAAGATTATTCAGTGTGCTATTGGAGTCAGGGTGTTATAATGATATGTGACTTACATGTGCGTTTGAGAATTAGAATAGATGTATGTTGTGACTACTTTGTTGTTACTTATGTTCTATTGTTGTGACTTTGCTAACATGTCATTCGCCAATTTACTTAAGTTATCATAAAAATATCGTGTGACCTGAAGTACACAACTATGACCAGTAATATGTGTCTTTGTATGTATCAAATGTAATTACAAAAGTGTATTTAATGTGACCACTTAATTCCGAGTACTATAAAAACATTATTTTTGGCTGAATTTATTACATTTTTGAATTATTATGACATTCGAATTGTTCCATTTTGCAACAATGGAATATACTAGTATTTTCTTGTGTTACAAAGGCGAATGAGTGTCAACATGACTGGTATCTTGGTCTCACAAAATTGCATGTACAACCAAGTAGATTATTTTCAAAACTACAGTTATATCCAGAAATGATCGCAGTTACAATACAAAATAAAAAGCACTTGCAATTTCAATTTAGCTTATTTCATCATTTGAATGCATTTACAGATGTTTTATGATTTGAAAATTTCGACAGACGAAAGCCGACTCAAGATCAAGCAAGCATAGCGACAATGATGAAGAGTATGTACAAAGCATGACATTTGTGTTGAACAGAATTGCTATATCTTCTAAATTTCTTCTAGGATGGTGTTCTTGTTCTTTCCAAATCTTGATCTTCTGATTCACTAAAATAAGAGGAATTATAAGAGATGACGATGGTTTTGCCCCAAAATAATTTTTCGAAAACACATGGTTTCCAGATGTTTTCAAACATCTCAGGCAGTGAATTTGGGAAAGATTATTTTTTGATGATGTTCTGGATTTTGAGATTTCTCTCACTTCATTTTGAAGATGAACATCTCATAGTTTTGGGAAGACTTAGATTTTCTTATGGTATTTTGAATTTATGGTTCTCTCTCTCCAAAGATGATATCGCTTCCTGTTTATTAGGAGACGATAACAAAAAATTATATCTTTAGTTGAAATTATATGAAGTTATTAGTTACATTTTAATTCATTTTTTTTCAAAAAAGGCCTAATTTTGCACACACAAAAATAAAAATCATAACATGATTTGTCAAAATACAAGTTAAGAATAGTGTTTAGCCTAACTATCTCAAACATTAACAATCGAATATGTTTTGAGTACTATTATGAAATCCAATATTAAGAACAGATGTCTAAATTAAAGAGGACCGTAGAAGATAGATGAAAAAATAAAGAAAATACTTTGCTTGAGTCACCTACTTAAGGTCTGCTCGAGAGTTTTGGAGTACAGTTTATGAGCGTTTATGAAGAGTCCAGTTGGTGGTTTTATTAATAGTTTTTAATACAATCAAACTCATGCTTGAGAGTTTATTATCCAGCGGTTCTGAAAGTTTTTTAAAAAATAAAATTACATATATAACCAAATATTAAAAAATATAGGTATTTGTAAACAATACGAAGTATATAAAAATTTAAATATAAATATATTCGACTGCAAAAAATTTCAAAAATAATTCAATAGCACATAAAAAAATTATTGTTTGGAGAGAAAAGTCAAAATGTGGGTTTGGAGAGAAAAAAAATGAATTAGGGTTAATTTCACCAATTGTCACTGAAGTTACCTTTAAATTACAAAATGGTCACTGAAGTTCAAAAGTTTCAGTGGTGGTCACTGAAGTTAGAAATCCTTTCACTAATAGTCACTCTATTAAATTTCTAATTTAAAATAGTGATGTGGCATGATGATGTGGTATTTATTTATTGCATGATAGTCTATATACTTTATATAATATTCACTTTAGTCCATATATTTTAATTAAGTCCTTCAAAAATTACATCTTAGGTCCTTAATCTTTTACATCTTTACACTTTGGTTCCCAAATTCTTAATTATCTTTTAGTAACGTCCTCCAAAAATTGCATCTTAGGTCCTTTAAATTTTTACATCTTTACACTTCAGTCCCCAAATTTTTAATTATCTTTCAATTAAGTCTTCCAAAAATTGCATCTTAAGTCCTTCAACTTTATACATCTTCAAACTTTGGTCCACCAAATCCTTGATTTTAGTGGCCAAAATAAGTGTAATTTTAATGGTTAAAATATGTGCACTTTCAATTAAATCTTTGACTTCACACTCAAATTTTCACTTAAACGTACAAAATAATATAATAGGGTTTGACCACTAAAATGTCTACTTTTAGTGGTCAACTCTAAGTGATAAGTGCGAATATTACACTTATTTTGACCACTAAATAGTTTATTACTTAATTATATTATTTTGTTCGTTTTGGTGAAAATTCGAAAGTATATTTATTTTGACCACTAAAATTGCGCTTATCTTGGCCACTAATATCAAGGATATAGGGGACAAAAGTTTGAAAATGTATAAAGTTGAAGGACCTAAATACAATTTTTTAGAGGACTTAACTAAAAGATAATTAAAAATTTGGAGACCAAAGTGTAAAGATGTAAAAAGTTGAATGACCTAAGATGCAATTTTTGGAGGACTTAACTGAAAGATAATTAAAAATTTGGAGACCAAAGTGTAAAGATGTACAAGATTAAGTGTTGAATAGAGATACCCTGCCGGTAGCAAATTGCTTTGCTGTTTAGTTGCTGTTTTTGTTGTGTTTTTTTTGTCTCAAAATTTATTTGTTAGTATAATTATTAGTTAAATATATTATTATGCTTCGTGTTGCTTATTATGTTAAATTAAATAGTTAACAAATCACCAGAATTGCTTATTCTATATTTTTTCTTGACCTGAGAACTCCATTCTCATAGAATCCTGTGTAATATATGACACTATATTTGTGACCATTAATTGCAAGATTACAATTTTTGCATTGGTTACTTATTTTTATTGTAGCTTTGTGTTACAATTTGTTTGAGTTTTGTCTAGTTATTTCTGTGTGAATTTTGTTTGATTTGTTAAAAATTTCAAAAATGACTATTTATAGTTTTGATTTTGGTGTGTTTAATGGAAAATGTGATTTTTCAATCTGGCGAATTTTGATTCAACAAAATGTTTCTAAAGCTATAGATGTTATTGAATTATCAGAAAAATGAATTTGGCAAGCTAGCTAGCACTTCAATAATTTTACACTTGTCTAATGCTATTTTGAGAAAAATTGGTTAACTTGATTCCATACAAAAATTTCGAAAAAAGTTAGAAGAGCTGTATTTTTGAAAATCTACTCCAAATAAACTTTTTTTGCTTGAATGATTTTTTAGTTTTAAAATTGACTCTTCTAAATATCTAGATAATAATTTGGATGTCTTTAACAAACTGGTTCAAGATATTGTTAATTATGATGAAACTGTATTTGAGAAATACAAAATAATTATTTTGTTAAATGTTATACCTGGAACCTATAGGGCAGTTAAAAGTGCCATTAAGTATGGTAGAGACACGTTAACACCTGAAATTGTTATTGATTCTTTGAGAAGTAAATAGTTAGAATTAAAAGCTAAGAAAATAGAAAAAAAAGTTAGAGAAGTCCATATGGTAAGGGGTAGATCTCAATACAAGTAGGGTAAGAATCACAAGAGTCAGAATAGTAGTGAGAATAGTAAAAAGAAGGGTAAGGGCAAATCTATGGATGTGGTAAGACAAGTCACTTTATGTTATAAAGAGAAAAACAAACACAAAGAAAATTAGAGAAATAAAGTGAATTTGGTGTTTTCTAATTCTGATTTGGAACCCAATGGGGTTTATATTTTAATAAACTCTTTTGATGACTCTGTTGAATTAAATTTATCTGTGAAATCTTATCTAAATGAATGGATACTTGACTCTGGTGCATCTTTTAATGTTAAATCAAATAGAGAGTGGTTTGAAACTTTGACTCTAGTACATCTTTTCATGTTACATCATATAGAGAGTGGTTTGAAACTTTGCATGAAAGTGATTTAGATCATGTTATTATGTGTAACAATTTAACGTTTAAAGTTACTGATATTTCTGTTAAATTTAATAATGGTTGTGTGCTCACTTTATGAGTATGTTTGGTAAAGATTTTTGTAGATTATAAACAGTGTGTCCTACAAAATGTGTGGATAAAAAATAGGTAAAAGTTGTGGGTCGTACTAAATGTGTAGATAAAAATAATGTTTGACCAGTTTAAGTGCTTATAAGTAATAGCAAACATACTCTAAAAAGAGTTAGATATATTCCTGAAATGACTATGAATTTAATTGCAGTTGGTGAATTAGAAGAAATGAGTTTAACTGGTTAAATTGAAAACAAGATGCTCAAAATAACCAAATGTGCTCTTGTAGTTTTTAAGGGCATAAAAAGAAATGGCATTTACGTTACTGTAGGAGAAGTAATTAAAAATTTGAGTTTTTCTTCAGCCAACACAAATGACAAACACACAAGTGGCACGGTAGATTAGCTCTTATGAGCAATAAGGGGCTTAAGCTCCTTAATGAAAAAAGGGATCTTTTCATAAATAAACCACTTTTTAAAAATAATTCTAATTTTATCAACTTAACAAATTTATTCCAAAAATACTACATTCTTAAAATTATATTAATTAATAAAATAATAAATTAAAATTAAATCTATACTACAAAATATATATTTCCACGTGAATTTACTTAAATTTGCATTTGAGTCCTTAATTATTTGCACAATAAGTCCTTCATCTTTATAAAATTTTCACTTTAGTCCCTATATTTTATCTTTTATTTCAATTTCGTCCTTTTTTATTTGCAACTCAAATCCTTCAACTTTTAAATTTGTACAAGTTGGTCCTCATATTTATACTTTTATATCAGTTTAGTCCTTTATAGTATCACTATTTGATACATATGTTACAAATGATATTGTGTATCAATATTTGATACAAATATTACAAATGATATTTTGTAACAATCTGTGTTACAAATTGAAATATAAAATATTAGTGATACAAAATATTAATTCATGTAGCATGTATTGTGTAAAATAACATAATATAATCTGTAACATATTCAGTGATACAAAATATTATTTGTAACATTTGTATCAAACAATGATACACAATAAGATTTGTAACATTTGTAACAGATTGCGATACTAAACAAAAATTGTTACAACTGCAAAATCAACTCTAAACTTCAATAAGTTCGTTATAGTATGATATAGATATGAAACACAATGTTAAATTTAACAAATAAAACTATTGATTTCATCATTTGTAACATACGTAACATCAGTGATACAAAATACCAATTCATGTAACATGTGATATGTAAAATAGCATAATATAATATGTAACATATTCAATGATACAAAATATCATTTGTAACATCTGTATCAAATAGTGATACAAAGGACTAAATTGATATAAAAGTATAAATATGGGGACCAACTTGTACAAATTTAAAAGTTGAAGGACTTGAGTTGCAAATAAAAAAGGACAAAATTGAAATGAAAGACGAAGTATAGGGACTAAAGTGAAAATTTTATAAAGATGAAGGACTTATTGTGCAAATAATCAAGGACTCAAAAACAAATTTGAGTGAATTCACGTGGAAATAGTTATTTAATTTTAATTCATTATTTTATTATTTAATATAATATTAATTATGTAGTATTTTTGAAATAAATAAGTTAAGTTGTTAGATTTAAAATTATTTTAATATTTGTAAGTAGTGGGTGTAAATATCCCATGAAAAAAGGTGTTTTGGTAAATATTGTATGCCTAATATGCCTTTCTATGACCATTGTGTGCTTGGTAAACAACATAAATTGTCTCTCTTCGGGTGTTTATAAAACAAATAGAATTCTTGACTATGTGAATTCCAATTTGTGCCAGTAATCCTACTTTGGGTGGGAAAATATAGTTTCTGTCTATTTGGAGAAGACAAAATGAAAATGTAACTAGTGAAAAGATAAAATTTCTAAGGACTGATAATTAATTAGAATTTTGCAATGTTGAATTTGATAGGACGTTAATTAGAATTTTGCAATGTTGAATTTGATAGGACGTGTGTTAAAAATAGAATAACAAGACATAAAACTTTCTTACATTCCTCAACAGAATGGGGTAGCTGAAAAGATGAATAGAACACTACTTGCTAAAGTTAAATGTATGATGATTAGCTCTAATGTCACTAAATATTTTCGGGGTGAAGCTATGATTACTACTTGTTATTTGATTAATATTTCTCCTTCAACTGCTTTGAATGGTGATACTCCTTATGAAAAATGGTATGGTAAACGTGCTGACTATTCTATGCTTCTTACTTTTGGTTGTGCCTCTTTTTCTCATCAAAGTGAGGGAAAGCTTGAACCTAGAGCTAGGAAATGTGTTTTCTTAGATTATCCCGAGGGGGTGAAGCGGTATAGGTTGTGGGATAGCATCTAGAAGGGGGAAAAAGTCATAGTGAGTAGAGATATTACATTCAATGAATCTGAAATGCCTTGTTTAGGACCTGATTTAGAAAAATTAGGTGAAGATCAACAAGGGGTTATAGTAGATAGGTGAAGTCTATTAAGGTTAGTACACATATCCCTAGTACATCTAGTGAGGTAGAGATTCAATAACCCAAAAGAGATTATAGAAGTGAGACTGTTGTTGATGAATATTTAGATGGGGAAGATTCTTTAAGAGACTAATAATTAACTAGAGATATGATGAGAAAACCTCATGGAGAGCCTTAGAGATTTGGGTATGAGTCAGAGGTGGCTTTTTCTTATGCTAGTTTTGAAGAATTAGTCGATATGGAACCAAAATCATATCAAGAGGCTATTCAGAGTGAACAATCAAATGAGTGGTTAGAGGCAATGAATGATGAGATAAGTTCTCTGGAGAAAAATCAAACTTGGGATTTAGTTCATAAGTCTAAAAATAAATATTTAGTAGGTTGTGTAAGGGGATTTTTAAGGTCAAAGAGAATACTACTAAGGACGATCCTTTAAGGTTAAAAGTTAAGTTAGTAACTAAGGGGTTCGCGCAAAAGGAAGGAGTATATTATAATGAATTGGTGAATGTGTGGTATAAAGTTGTAGGGTCAACATTTTGCACATTGAACGTTGCAAAATCACACAGCGAGAAGAGAAAGTAAAAAGAGAGAGAGACAGACACACATAAAAATTAGTTGATAAAAAGTGTGAGAGAAGTATAAAAAGTTTATGGGTACTCTACTGTGAACAACACAAGGCTTACTTCGATCTTCCTAATCTTTTAGTAGATTGTTGGCGGAGCTCAAAACTGAGTCTATTGAGTTGGTTCGTCGCTTCTCCTCTTTTTTGATATCATGTCAGATAGAAACTTGTTTAAGTTTGAAGTTATTGTTGTTAGCTACCTAGTTAGTGACAAATTTTGATGGTAGTACTAGAGAAGAATAAGAACGTTGTATCCCATTTTTACAATAGTAGAAAATTTAATTGAAGTTTGGGCTCGTGGATATAAGCAAATTACAGAAACACATTAAATTTGGTGTTCTTATTTCTTGTTTGGATTACAGTTTTTCTGCCTAATTTCTGCAAGATAATTATTGATTATTCTGTTGTGCCTATTTAATTACACAAACGAAAAAAAGAAGATTATTTATTTTCCTACGATAATTTTGTATTTTGGATTATTAGTCTTTTTCTCAACTTTTATGATATTTTTGTGTTAATTAAATGGAGTATTAGGGGAACAACATGACGACCTTGACAAAACTCATAGCAACAATTATTCCATTTGGAAGTTGCGAATGTAGGATCTATTCTTTTGTCTAGACTATGAGGATATTCTTTTGGATATAAGTGGCAAGCTAAAAGATATGTCCAAAAAAGAATGGGAAAAGTAAAACAAAAAGGCAATTAGAAAAATTAGGAAATGAGTTGACAATAGCGTGTAAGAGCATGTTCTGAATGAAACAAAGGCTGACATTATGTGAAAAAACTCTATAGGAGTTATATGAAAAGAAAAAAAAATGCACAAAATAAAGCTTTTCTTTTCAAGAAGCTTACATACTTGAGGTAATGAAGAAAATAGAATACAACGAGGTATAACGGTACAAGATTTTGTACAAGTTAATGAGTAACGTGAAAAGAACAGGAGCAAAAACTCTTACTCAAAGAGCCATGATAGTCATGACAAATCGCAAGAAATATTTAGGCCAAAGAAAACTATTTAATGTTGCTTCTATGGTAAACTAGGACACATGAAATATCAATGCATGGTTATTTATAAATGAGCAAATGAGGAAAATGGTGAACACAATAGAATACAGACAATATGCACCTGAGGGTGATATTATTGTTATTCAAGTGTTGATACTATCAACCTTTCATGTCAAAATGCTTGCTGGGTGATTGATTTTGATGCCACATATCATGTTACTTCTCGCTAAGATTTCTTTTCACCTTACACTAGAAGTCGCTTTAACTTCGTAAAGACTAAGAATGATGTTCAGTGTAAAAGTTTTGGCATGGAAGATGTCTGCTTGAGTCCCAAAACTGCATGTAAAATGGTCTTCAAGAATGTAAGGCATGTTTCACCCTAATTTGATATCTATGAGTACCCTTGATTTTTAGGTCTATCACAATCATTTTGGTAAAGGAAAGTGGAAATTTACTCAAGTGTCTTTGTTAGCACTAGAAGGCAATAAAGTCAATTCTCTGTATATGATTGACGCTTGAAGTTTCTAGGCATAAAACAGGCTTGGTGGAGCCCACAACATGAGGCTGGGGAGAGATTTGTTGTGTTCTGTCCCATTTATTATGGTGGATTAGTGGGCCAAAGCACAACAAATTATAAGTAAAAGGGCTCAAATTTTGAATATGATTAAATTGGTATACGAAATAGCAATTTGATGGAAACTCCAATTGACATTATGAATTGAAAAAAAACATAAAAAAAGAGGGGCACGTGCATAGTATAAGGGAAAATATTTCTTTCGGTCAATAAATTACCAATTCATGTCTGAGGGCTTTTTCGCTATAAAATTGTGGAATAATGCTAACTAGCACCAGTTTAAATGACAGTGAAGCTACTGCCACATTGTCTAATGAAGTTGTGGTGTATTTATTCATTGGACAATGTGACAGTGACCCTACTGCCACCTACAATGGCGCTCTTCACCACTAGTGCTAGATAGCATTACTCAAACCGTATACGAATAAGTGAATGTGTAGTACACGAAGCAGTGCAAAATCAAACAACCATAAAAAAAGTAAGAGAGAGAGAGAGAGAGAGAGAGAGAGAGAGAGAGAGAGAGAGAGAGAGAGAGATTATGATAGAAAAAGTGAGGGAGAAATAAAAAAAAGTGTGTGGGTGCTCTACTTTGAACAATACAAAGCTTAATAGTTGTTTTCCAGATCCTCCTTGTCTTTCAGTAGATTGTTGACTGCGTTCAAGACTGCAAGCCTATTGGGTTGGTTCATCATTTCCTCTCTTCTTTTGATATCCTAGTGAGATCCAAACTTGTTAATTTACACCTAACGCTCTTGTTGTTAGTCACCTGGTTGGTGACGAATATTGTTGGTTGGATCTTCTAGTAGTACTGAAGAAGAACATTGCATCCCAATATTGTGTTAGTGGAAGATTTATTAGAGTTTAGGCTCGTGGATGTTGGAAAACTATCGAACCACATTAAAATTTGGTGTTCTTATTTCTTGTTTGAATTGGGATTTATTATTATTTTTTTCCTATTTTCTCCCATACAATTAGGTATTCTATTGTGCCTATTGAATTACACAAAGACGACAAAAAGAATATTATTTATTCTGTTGCGATAATTTTGTATTTTGGATTTTAAGTATTTTTCTCAATAGTGTATGTAAAGTCCACATATCATCAGACACTTCAAGAATATACATTACTTAACAGATCTAATAAATAAAGATGCAAGAAATTTAAACATAACACAATAATTTGTTTCGGACGAAGTCTTAGAAGTTCGGTGACCAAATTAAACACCTAATCACCTGTTGAGCATCTACAAAGTGGAATATGCTCTAAAGCACTAATTAATCAACCACAACAGCAACAAAAGTGTACATCATAGTTAGAGTTACAAGCATATGAAACCATAAAGGCTTAAACTCAAGAAAATCCCTAACGATCCACAAAGTTGTTGTTCACCGATAACACAACAAACCTCATCTTCTTTGATCTTTCTACCAAAGATTATAGAACACTAAGTTCTTAATCTTTATCACCCAAAAATCAGAAATCAAAAGAAAAGAAAGAAATCAGATCAAAAAGAAAAGATTTTCAGAGAAAAACAAGTGAGAGAGTTGCTTTTTCTTTGTGTACACGAAGAGCCCAAAAAACCAACACCTGAAGAGTCAAGCCAAGTAAGCGTCTAAAGGAATGCTCTAGAAGGTAATCCAAGGGCTGCAAGACATCAACATGTCAGCATCCCAAGAGAGAAGCCCACTAAGCAAATGCATGTTTTGAATCATCAACTTTAACCAATTTTAGTTGCATCACACACTTTTTCCCAACAGCTCCACCTTGCTACCAAGAATTGGTTGATCAATGTTGTGCTAAAGAACTTCATCCATCCTGATTTCATTTGCTCTTATACCTGCAAAATAAAAAAAAATTAATCAGATTCAAACCTGATAAATTGAAAGTAGTTTCAAACAATTTTTGAATTTATTTAAAAGAATGACTTTTGTTCCCATATCAGAAGGGTTATATTGAGTTGCTATCTTTTCCAATTTTAGAACACTCTTTGATATGATGTCCCTAATAAAATTATATTTGAAATATATATGCTTAATTCTATCATGATATATTAGATTTTTACTTAAATGAATAGCACTTTGATTATCGGTAAACGACACATCATTTTCATCAACAAAGCCAAACTCCTTCAATAAACCACTAAACCAAACTCGTTCTTCAATAGCATCAGAAGCAGCAAGCTTCAATAGAAGATAGGGCAACAAACCTTTTGAAGCTGAGATTTCCAGCTAATAATAGTACCACACACTGAAATAATAGGCTGAAATTAATCTTTTATTATACATATCCCCAGCAAAATTAGAATCAGTATATCCTTTCAAGGATACACATTCTTTACATTTTCTAAAGATTAATCCCAAATCAAAAATGCCATTTAAGTATTTGATGAGCCACTTAAGGGCTTCACAATGGCTCTCACAAGGATTAACCATGACTCTACTTAAAACAGTAATGTTATGAGTAAGACCAGGCCTAGTGCAAATCATAAGATACACGACAAATCCAACCACATTAGCATAATGAACTCTTTCCATTCTTTCAAAATCATTTTGTTTGTTTGTTTTGGGACAGAAATTAGAAGACAATTTAAAATTATTTGCAAGACATAAGTTTACAAATCTAGAATTAGACATGGCAAATTTTTCAAGGATTTTTTTCACATAAGCTTGTTGATTTAGAATTAACAAGTCATTTTTCTTATCTCTTTGAATTTTCATTCCTAAGATTCTTTTTGGAGTCCCTAAATCTTTCATTTCAAATTCAAAATTCAATTTTTTTATATTTTTCTTGAATTTTACATTTGTTATTGCTAGCTAATAACATATCATCAACATAAAGAAGCAGATAAAAAGAATTAGCTCCACTAGAACCTTTACAATAGAGGCAAGAGTCATACTTGCTCATTTGGAAACCAAGATAAAAAAAACAAAGCATCAAACCTTTTGTACAATTGCCTTGGGGCTTGCTTCCGTCCATACAAAGACCTTTTAAGCAGGCAAACTATTTCAGACTTTTCACATTCCTTAAAGACCTAAAGGTTGGCTCATGTAAATGGTTTCATCTAACTCACCATAGAAAAAAGTAATTTTCACATCTAATGATCAAATTCCCAACCAAATTGAGTGACCAACGATAAAATGATTCTTATGGTACATGTGAGAACTTTTCAATGTAATGCATACCTTTTCTTTGCATAAACCCTTTAGCAACAAGTCCGGCCTTATACCCGACATTGTTCTAACCATTATTTCCTTCTTTTATTTTGTAAATCTATTGACAAACAATTGATTTTTTATTTTAAGGGTTTTCAACCAAAACCCTAGTATTATTCTCAAGAAGATAACTCATTTATTCCTCCATAGCAATTTTCCATTTCTCTGACTCTTTACACTTTGTAGCTTCTTCATAGGTGATTGGATCATTTTCAGTTATTTCTTGATATGTGAGTAAAAATGAAAACTTATCATCACTATACCTGGTAGAAGGTCTGATTTGCCTTATGTGCCTATCTCTGGTGAATTGATACTCACTAAGAGGCAGAGTTGCATGATCAAAAGGATTTCCATCCATATCCTCCTCATTTTTAAATTCATTTTCGAGGTGATTCAAATTTTCTCTCTCTCCCATATTTTCTTCATTTTCAAGATTAGAAGACTTCACCTCAATTTTAACATTTCTATCTTGCAAGCTTACATTGTTTTCTTCTAGAAAAGGCATTAGAGGTC
The DNA here is from genome assembly GCA_030279155.1 of Forsythia viridissima. Lineage (NCBI taxonomy): Eukaryota > Viridiplantae > Streptophyta > Magnoliopsida > Lamiales > Oleaceae > Forsythia > Forsythia viridissima. Next base: position 20,482,000 of record CM059042.1, read on the forward strand.
CATTAAACACTACATTCCTCCTAATTATTACTTTATACCTTCTTTCTTTTTTAACCTAGAGTCTATAGCCTTTAATATTTTCCCCATAACCTAAGAGAATACACTTGAGAGACCTAAGCTCCAACTTACCAATACTTTGATGAGTGCACAACGAAAAGTTGGTATAGTCAACAGGTCTTTTAGTCCATAATGCCTCAAGGTCTAAAGTTTATGGCACTGGAGGGGCTTCTATTTTCCAAATAGGCAGCAATCATTATTGCTTCACCCCAAAACAATTTAGTTAAACTAGAAGTTAAAAGCACGCACTTAACTTTGTTTAGAAGAATATATTCATACTTTTAGCAATTCCATGTTGTTGAAAGGTATAAGTCAATTCTATGTCTTAAGATTCATGATTACAAAATTCATTAAACTCAAAATTGCAAAATTCAAGATCATTATCAGTTTTCAAACATTAATTTTATGGTCAAGTTGATTTTCTATTTGAATTTTCCAAGTTTTAAAAAACAGAAAAGTTTCATCTTTTGTTTTCAACAGAAACACCCAAGTTTTTCTAGGAAAATTATCAATGATTAGTAAATAGTATTTAAAACCAGATTGAGTAGATATGGAAGCATGGCCCCATAAATCAACATGCAAGTAATCACGTAATTGTTAAGATTTATGGATTCCAGGCAAGAGGGAAGCTTAACTTGTTTTCCTCGAATACATTTTTCAAAAGAAGTGATATTACCAACATTGATTTTACCAAAAACACCTTAATTTTGTTAAGTTTTTAGGTCTTTTTGTTCCAATATGACCTAATCTTTCATTCCATAATTTGGTTAAAGTGTTTTTATCATTTGAAATTGTTGTTGATAGACCAAGAATGAGTATTGCTTTTAGAAAATATAAATCTCGTCTCTTCTAGAAATTTATAATCATGTCACAATCTCTAATGGTTTTTATTTATCTCTGTCCAATTCTTATGTCAAACTCTATATCATCCAAGATACCTAAAGATATTTGGTTTTTTTTTTCTCCAAGTTTTGGCATAAATCTTGTTTTATCCAGTTTCTATTTTCTAAAACAATACTAAAAGATCCTATTCCATCTCTCATTACCACTTGCCCACCATTTGTTTTCTAAAAATTAGTGAACCAGCTCTTGTTAGAACACATATGAAAGGTACAACATGTATCAATGATCCATTCTTGATTCAAGTGCTTTTCAAAACCCACTAACAATACACCATTTTCAGTTTCTTCTTCATTGCAAGCTAAAACTATATAGTACGTTCTCTAGTTCTTTTTTCTTTCAGTTCATTTTGCCTTTTGTAGCAATCTTTTATAATATGACATGTTTTTCCACAAAAATAGCATTTATTTCCTTTTGCATTACTCTTAGACTTGTTTTTATCTTGATTCTTCCTACTTCACTCAGTATTTTCTTTCTAAGAATGATAGTTAGATTTATCATTATTTTTCCTTTTTACCACCGTAGTTTCTCATCTCAGGTTTTCTCTTGACTCAGCTTTTAACTCTAGGTTCTTGTTTCTAAAGGCACTGATTATAATGTCAGTATTTTTTAAATCTTTGTGCCTATCATTTATGAAGTTTAACAAGGCCTCAACCAATTGATCTTGGGACAGTTTAGTAAATCTATTCATATTTTCATCCAAATCAAGAGAATAATTCATTTTAAAAGAAAAGAACTGTTTTAGAATATACCATTTATTTTGAACAGTTTTAGTCCTACTGTTTAGTCACACAGTGGGACTGTGGTTTGGTCCACAATTCAGTAGATGTTGTAAAGCCCATATATTATCAGACACTTCAAGAATACATAATATTTAACAAATCTAAGAAATAAAGATGCAAGAAACGTAAAAAGAATGCAAGAATTTGTTTCGGCCGAAGCCCTAAAGGTCCTGTGACCAAATCCAACACCTAATCTCCTGTTGAGCATCAACAAAGTAGAATCTACTCCAAAGCACTTATTAATCATCCACAATGACAACGAAAGTGTATATCACAGTCAGAGTTACAAGTATCTAAAACTACGAAGTTTTAAACTCAAGAAAACCCAAACAATCTTCAAAGTTACTGTTCACCAAGAACACAACAAACCTTCCCTTCTCTGATCTCGCAACCAAAGATTATATAACACCAAGTTCTTAATCTTTATCACCCAGAAATGAGAAAACAAAAGAAAATAAAGAAATCAGATGAAGAAAAAGAGATTTTCAGAGAAAAACAAATGAGAGAATTGTTTTTTTCTCTCTGTACACAAAGAACCCAAAAAACCAACATCTGTATAGTCAAGCCAAGCAATCATTTAAAGGAAGGCTCTAGATGGTAATTCAACGGATGCAAGACATCCATGTGTCAACAGAAGCCCACTTAGCAAAGGTGTGTTTTGAATCAACAATTTTAACCAATTTTGATTGCACCACACACTTTTTTCCAATAGTGTGACAAATTGGTTCGCAAATACCGGCTACAAAGAAAGGAACTTTCATATTATATATCCGCAAGATCTTAAGGGAGAGATGCACGGTTTGATCAAGATTGATACAATGGGATCACCTAATTTTAGACTAATGCAGAAGTACATCTTAACATTATAAGTTCATATAAAGTATAAGGTGTGGAAATGTATTGATTATTTATTCTTCTTTTAAATTTATTGTAAGCTATATGGGATTCCTTCTTGTTTTGTAGGTCAAGTATTACGCATTCCTCCGTAAAAAAATTTCAAATTAATATACTATGATAGGGAGCAAAGTCAAACACTCCATTAAGGTTTTGGTGAGTCTGCATAAAAACCTTTGCCAATTCGTGAATGGATTTCGAAAAACAAAATATTACCCCACTCCAACCTTTCTTAATATTTGTTTTCAAAATATATTTCCCCATCATCTAAAAACTAAATAATTAAATTGTGGTCATGGTCTCAACTTTCATTTGCTTCTACACTTCTACTCACAACCTTTACTTCTCGGTATTGCTATCTTGAACCTTTTCATAAAGTAGCACTCATCATCCTCAGTGATAATTGTTGGGAAAATTACGCAAATTTTCCTATAACCAGATTAGTGAGAATGTGAAATAATAGTGAAAAACACACACAAAGTTGATAACGGAGTTCAGCCAATTGTGCCTACGTCTCCAGATCTGCTGCAAATCGTTTTACTAAAGGGAGAAAATAAACAAAGTGTTTACAACACTTACAACTCACAACCTTTTCTCTCAAACTCTCTCTTATTCTCTAATTTTTGGGATGCTTTACAAATGAGAGCTAAGAGGTTTATATATGCTTAAAAAAAATTGGGTTGGTGGAATTTAGGCAATGGTTATGCACCTCCATTGTCAATTGTCCAAATTAGGAACCCCTTATTTTTAGCCAAGAATGATTGGTGCTCATTTCTTTGACAATTGCCTAAATTAGGCATTCCTTATTTTAAACAAAAAATGATTGGTGCTCATTTCCTTTACAATCTCCCACTTAAAGACTGATTTCAATCTGTCTTCACACCTCGATTTATGCAGCTGATCTTTCCAATCTTGTTACTCTTGCAGGCCAACTGAAGTTGAACACAACTTCAGTTTATCAATAGCCACCGTCTTTGTCAACATATCCGCTGGATTCTTGCTTCATTAGATCTTCTCCAGTATTAACACCTCATCTTCCAATAAAGATCTGATGAAGTGATAACGAAGTCCAATATGCTTGGTTCTGGAATGAAATGCTGAATTCTTTGCCAAGTGTATTGCACTCTGACTATCACTATGCAGAACATTCTTCTCTTGTTTGAACCCCAACTCAGTTAACAAACCTTGAAACCATATCATCTCTTTATTGGCTTCAGTCACTGCTACATACTCAGCCTATGCAGTGGATAGAATGACAATCTTCTGTAACTACAACATCCAACTAATAGCTATATTTTCAATAGTAAATATATAACCGGTGGTGCTTCTTCGGTGATCGACTTCACCTCCAAAGTCTGCGTCTACGTAGCCTTGTACTTTTAACTCATCCTTTCCAAAGTATAAACACTTCTGTATGGTACTTTGTAGATACCTCAAAATCCACTTTACTGCTTCCCAGTGAGCTTTCTCTGGATTTGACATAAACCTGCTAACAACTCCCACTGCATGTGGCCAATATCTGGTCTCGTACAGATCATCGCGTACATCAAACTCCCAATGGCTGAGGTGTAAAGAACCTGAGCCATGAAATCTCTCTCTTCCTTCGTCTGAGGAGATTGATCATTAGATAAGCGAAAGTAACATGCCCAGGGTGTGCTGGCTTGGCGTCACCCATGTTGAATCTCTGTAAAACATGGTTGATATACTCTGACTGAGATAACTGCAAAATTCATCTATGCTTATCTATTGTGATTTGCATTCCAAGAATCTTCTTTGCTGGACCCAAGTCCTTCATGTCAAACTCCTTTGACAATTGTTGCTTTAACCTTCTTATATCTTCCACATCTGAACCTGCTACTGACATATCATCGACATAAATTAGTAAAATGATATAACTGGACCTATATCTTTTGAAGTAGCAACAGTGGTCAACGTTGCACTTCTGGAAACCTTCCTTGTGCATGAAGCCATCAAACTTTCTGTATCACTGTCTTCGGGCTTGTTTCAGGCTATACAAACTCTTATTAAGTCTGTACACCATGTTCTCCTTTCCGCTTTCTGAGAAACCTTCTGGCTGGTGCATGTATATCTCCACATCCAAGTCTTCGTGAAGAAATACGGTCTTCACGTCTAACTGTTCAAGATAAAGATCTTCAATGGTAACAATACTCAACACTGATCTGATAGTATTGAGCTTTCAACTCCTTCTTTCTGTTGGACTCCTTTGACAACTAGTCAGGCTTTGAATCTCTTAGAACCATTATGGTCATCTTTTACCCGGTACACCCGTTTGTTGTGAAGTGCCTTCTTCTCCAAAAGTAACTCAGCTAGTTCCCATGTCTGGTTGTAAATTAGAGACTCCATCTCGTATTTCATGGCAAGCTCTCACTTGCTAGCATCTGACAAGCTTCATCATAGCATTCAGACTCCCCTCCATCAGTCAACAACAAATGATTCGTGTATCTCCTATTAGGCACATGAGGCCAAGAAGACCTTATCAATACAGGAGCTAGAGTAGGAGGTTGCGGTAAGTTGGATTGCTGCGTACTGCTTTGTCCAACGATTTTCTCTAGCTAATGACTTGATGTAATCAGCTCCGTCACGAGACTATCTAGGACATCATCTGCATCTGCAAATACTGGTCCCCTCTGCTCTGAGTTTCTGGCGTCAGTTTTATGCATGTCCTTGTACATCACTCTTTCATTGAAAATTACATCTCTGCTGCTGATCACTTTCTTTTTTTCATCATCCCAAATGCTGTAGCCAAACTCATCCCTGCCATAGCCGATGAAGGTGCATTTCTTAGATTTGGGATCAAACTTATTCCTGCATTGATCACTGATATTCACATATGCTACACAACTGAAAACTAATAGATGTGATAGTTTTACCTCTTTTCTGCTCCATACCTCATATGGTATTATGTGCTCTAATGGAACCGATGGGCCTCAGTTGATCAAGTAAGCTGCTGTGCTGACTGCTTCGATAGACCTGACTGTATACAAATGCTTCTGGCTCTTTCTGTCAACGTTCAGTTCATGCGCTCAGCTACACCATTGTGTTGAGGCGTACCCAGCACAGTTCTTTCCATTTTGATTCTGTTCTCATAACAAAACTTCTTGAATTTGGTGTCTTCATATTCACCACCATTGTCGGTTCTAAGCCTTTTAATCTTCAGATCTGTCTCATTTTCAACTATAGCTTTCCATATCCTGAAAGCTTCAAACACTTTAGACTTATGCTTTAAAAAATAAAAATGTCTTAAGTTGTTAGATCCATTCACAGGTCGCCAGAAATAACATGAACAAAATTAAAAATGTCTTAAGTTGTTGGATGAGGTTGCATTTTTTTTCCTCTTTTTTTTTTATTTCAAATTTATTTAATTATATGTGACAGACTCCATAATTATCTCTATTTACCATATTAATTAGGATTCTTTATTTGATTAAATATCATAATCTATCCTAATCTTTTCAACATCTCTCCTCATTTAAAGTAACCCGCATTTCATTTCGGCCACCTTCTTCTTGCTGGAAAATCTTGACCAAAGATAATAAACTCAAATTTAAAATCGTTTGTGCTGGTGTAATTATTCCGATAAGATTTAAAATATTTTCTGTTGAATTGTATTATGTAATATTTCCTTGATGTTACAAAGATTTGGTTTCATTTATAACACAATTGATGTTATTTTCATTCAGATTCATTTGATCCTGGTTCATTTGAAGTTTAAATTGCATTGTTATAGCTTTTGTAGCAAAAAAAAATTGACATTTGAAATATCATGATGCGAATGAACCTTGATGTTAAAATTTGCGATCCAACTCTGATGTTACAAATTTTGTTGCCAAAAAAATCTGTTATTAAGTTTTTGCGAACAATGTTACGAAATCAGTTACAATGAATATATTATTAATGTGTTGCAAACAATGTTCCAAAATCTGTTTCATTGGCTCTGTTATTAATGTGTTGCGAACAATGTTATAAATTTTTTTGCAATATTAAGTGATAACATATTACAAGTAATTCGAAAATATGTTACGATATATGTTACAAGTATGAAAATATGTTAATTCCCTAAATCACTAGCATCACTAACATCCAATAACCAGATGGGTTCGTCGGCGGTCCCTTTTGATTCGGGTCTGGCGAAAACTTCTGTGAACACTGACAAAATATTTTGCATAAATTCGGTGTCTAGTTTTTTGATCAAAATTTTTGGTATTTCTAAATGAAAAAGATTAAATCAGAAGTGGAAGAGAGGCAAAAGCAACAAGCGAGATTGTTGTTGTCGACAATTGGATGAGGTGTGATGAATAAATTAAAGGAAAATGATGAGCAGTTGCAGAGAATGGAGAAGACGAATTTGGTTTTTCAAGAAAGGGTAAAGAGTCTTTTTATAGAAAACCAATTATGGTGTAACTTAGCACAAACAAATGAGGCCACGGCCAACTCTCTGCGTTCCAACCTCGAACAAGTCCTAGCCCACGTTACTGACGAGTGCCTATCCGGTGGTGCCGCTGTCGTTGGTGGCGGAGGAGGTGAGGAGGACATTGAGTCATGCTGTGGCAGCAGTGATTGTAGGGATGTCGAAGGAGAAGATGGACGGCGGACGGTGGTGGAATGCAGCGGCATGATGTGCAGAGGGTGTGGAGAGAGAGAATCGTGTGTGTTGTTTTCGCCTTGTAGGCATCTTTGCCACTGCAACATGACGGTGAGATGTTTGGGATGAAGAGGGTTTGTGATGGAAATCTCTTCGCCTCAATGGTTTTCTGATTCTGTCTACGTGATTTATGGGAATAATATATTTTGTTTTCTTTTTTTTTTTATATTATAATATATTAAAATATACATATAAATACAAATACTACACAGTATTTTTAGAATAATTACAAATCAAAAGTAAATTTAACAATATATTGTATATGTATAGTACTGGGTGTAATTTCCTCAAATTTTATTGGGCAAATTCAGGGTCGGTCATCGTTGTTGTACTTATGGGCTCTAAAGTCATATGACCAAAATTTAATTCAATTAAAGTCATAATTTAGCGCTAAAAAACCAAATTACCCATGCAATTGCAAAAAAAAAATGTTAATTCAATAATACTGTTTTATCTATGATACTGTTTTATTTAGATAATGTGTATTATTATATTTATACAATACTTTTATCTTTGATATTGTTTTATTATGATAATATTTCAACCTATGATACTGTTATTGAATGCAAACAGTATCAATGATACTGTTATTGTACTTAGTTTTATATATGATACTATTTTATATAGATAATGTGCTATGGTACACTTATACCATGATTTTATCTTTGATACTATTTTATTATGATAATGTTTCAACCTATGATACTATTTTAATCTATGATAATGTTATTGAATGCAAACAGTATCAATGATCTTGTACTACTAATGGAGCATTTTAAGAACAATATAATTACTTCAACTAGTAAAATATCTATGATACTATTTTATTTAGATAATGTGATATGGTATACTTATACCATGTTTTTATCTTTGATACTGTTTTATTATGATAATGTTTCAACATATGATACTATTATTTAATCTATCATACTTGTTACCACCCGATTTTGGTAAGGCCTCCACGTCAGCAAAGGCCTAGTAAGGATCCCGTATAGGCCTAATTCAGGCCTCGCTAAAGCTTCCCATAGACCCGGCAAAGGCCTCGGAGGCCTAGCAAAGACTACGTAAAATCTCAAAAGGCCTCGGAGGCCCATCGAGCATCGTAACATCCCTAGATCAGAGTATTGCGAAGCCCCTGAAAGTCCTCGACACTCATGGCCGACCTAGAGAGCCCCGCCGGGCTTCGTATTTATTATAACTAACAAGCAGCATGATATTTTGGGATGATCAGAGAAGTAATTAAAAACAGATTGTGTTAGATTGGCACACGGATCCTCACAAAGAAACCAAATCTCAATCTCCTAAAGATTAGACAATGTGATGAATTCAAATAAGGACGGTAATCTAGGAGATTATCTTGACAGCCGATCATCCCTATCCCATAAGGAATGAGGATTCGATTAGATATCTAATTGATTGTTTCCTAAATCAATTAGAACACTTGTGCTATAAATACAACGTCTCCGGTTATTCTAAAGTATGCTCTTTTTACACTTGAATTTCATCCCTAAACTCTGCTCAAATCTTTGCCTGCTTGTCCCTCCCACACTCTCATTGCTTTCATCCTCCGTATATTACTCTATATATCAACAGTTGACTTGATCATTGGAGTACCAATGATCGTCGGACCCTTTTTCCCAGGAGATCTTGGTGTCTAACGATTGTCCGAGTTTGCAGGTAACATACAGGTTGGCAGAGGAGTGATTGGAGATCTGTTGACACGTGGACATTATAGGTTTCGACGTCAACAGATTGGCACTGTTTGTGGAAATCAAAAAAATGTTACATAACCTAAAACTTGTGGTAAAAACATGTTTTCTACTAGGAAGAGCATGGCAACTGAACACTCCATGGAAGAAGAAGTTGAATCCCATCACACTGACTTGCGGTAGGAAAGCGTTCAGGATCTCCAGAACGTAACCTACCGCAAGAGGAGAAGACAATGACAAAAGCAGACAGTTGAACAGGAGAACCAGGACCTAAAGCTAGACAATGCCTGGATGAAGGCAACGTTTGAACTGTTGGAGAATCAATCCCTCAAACATGGACCCAAGCGTAGTTGCGCCTGGAGAAGTCCTTCAAGGTCCAGCTCAATGAAAAGTCATCGATCTCAGGATGACTCGCCCGTTTCAAACAGCCAGAACCCTCATAACATCGTTCCGAAGCCCTCGCAGGACGATCAGAGAAGGAGACCTCTTCTGGCACGAGAAAACCAGCTTGTTCCTACTGCTAGCATGTTTGATAGGTTGGGAGTAGGATTCTCCATAGTGCCATCCCTACTAGTACACAGCAGGCACAGTGAGTACAGTGAGGCCCGCATGGAAAGAAGAAAGGACTCGAAACAAAGTTACGTGAGGCCCGAAGAAGAGAAAGAGAGGCTAAAATACTACGAGGATGATAATGACGAGAATCTCTCATTCACCAATTACATAAAGGCCATGGAGATACCCATGAACTTTTGAATGTTTCTTATGGACAAATACAATGGGAGAGGCGACCCTACATATCATATCAACATATATAAGACGAAGCTCCAAGGCTACTCCTCTACAGTGAAGTGTCAAAATTTCCACACCACACTCACATCCAATGCGAAGATGTGGTATAACAAGCTGAAACCATGACGCATCCAGAGTTGGCCTCAGCTCAAAAGAGAGTTCGTTAATGCTTTCATTGGCAACTGAACAATGATAGCCGATATCGCCCAACTCTATGAAAGGAAGGAAAAACAGTCAAAAGCTATTTCAAGAGGTTCAGCAACGTCGTCAACAAGATTGAGACTGTAACTGATGAAAAAGCCTTGGATGCACTTGTGACTAGACTTCACATGCGCTCCCCCTTCTAGAGAGACGTCCAGAACAGTCAACTAAAGACTTATAGTCAGGTGGTAGACTTCGTCCAACGTAAAATTAGGTTCGAAGAGATGATTGAAAATAGAGAGAAAGTTGAAAGGGACAAGAGAGACCACTATAGAAGAGATGGGCGACACTCTCTTAACCTTGTTTTAACCGCTTTTAGAGAAAGCGCTCTCCCGGACCACGAAACAGGCACTATAGGAGATTTAACCAGACAGAGATAGTCCCTACCCCCTATCCCAAGACACCTGCGGTGGTTCTCTTGTCAGTGGACGCACCACCCAAGTTCTATCGTATACACAGGACTAGGGTACATAACACAGAAGACTGCCCGGACGTGAGAAAACTGATCAACTGAAAAAACCATAGGCAGGGAGAGGAGAATCGACCCGCGCAAGGACGTCGAGAGCTGCCTACTCAGGGGCGAAGACCTCTTCTTCAGTGCCAGGATGATGTACATCGCCGCAATGACAGGAGAAATGATAGAAACAGAGATCTGCCGATGGCAGAAGGACCCGCGGGAGCCCCCTCAGTCTGAGAAATCAATACGATCATATGAGGGTCCTATGTCGGAGGGCACACGATGAGCTCGTGGAAAAACTACGCGAAGGCAGCGAGAGAAGAATCCATGGAGAGTTGGCAGGTTCATGGACACCGATCAAAAGCTCCAAAAATCTCATTCACTGAGGAAGACGAGGTCGGTATATACTACCCCTACTGTGATGCCTTGGTGGTCTGTGCTGTCGTCGCCAGAAATGGACTAGGACGGATGTTGATCGATGATAGAAGCACTGTGAACATCCTTTTCGACAGTACCTTTGATCAGATGGACATGGATCATGAACTGACAGCCATCTCAGAACCACTATTCAGTTTTACAGGAGATAGCCTCGTTCTGTGAGGAAGGATTACCCTCGCGGTAGACTTCGGAGAGCCCCGTGTCATCTTAGAAAATTCATAGAATTCTTGGTAGTTGATATTAGTTTCGCCTACCATGGAGTCCTCGGAAGGCCTGCGCTGAAGGATTTACAGGCGGTCACATCCATCCATCACTTGGCAATGAAGTTCCTGACGCGAGGAGAGGTCCCCAAGATTCGCAGAAATCAGACAGAAGCAAGGACCTGCTACATGAATGCGTTACGAAAAATAGTAAAGCGCAAATATGTTACCCCGGTGGTAATGACTATACATTCAGAGTTGATGGACGTTGACCCTGAAAAGATGGATGAAGAAATGATACTGGACGAGGGTTTAGACCTCCGAATTATGGGCTCAGACCTTCTTGCTTCTCCAGCCGAGGAGTTGGAAGCATTTCTGGTGAACCCTTCAGAACTAACCCAGATGTTGCAGGTGGGGGAGAGGCTCGAGGAAAAGATGAATGAGGCATTGAAGAAGTTCCTACGAGAGAACACTGATATCTTTGCATGGAAGCATAGCGACATGGTGGGGATTGATCCGTCAGTGGCTTGCCATGCCTTAAAGGTGGATCCTAAAGTGCGCTCCAAGATACAAAAGAGAAGACCTTTGAGCACCAAAAGCTATGGCGCCTTGAAGGAGGAGGTCGAAAAGTTATTGGCCAATGGATTCATCAGGGAAACAACATATCCCCAATGTGTATCCAACCCCGTATTGGTAAGAAAGTGCAACAAGAAATGGATGGTATCCATAGATTTCTCAGACTTGAACCAAGCGTGCCCCAAAGATAGCTTCCCATTGCCGTGCATCGACCAACTGGACGATGCGACTGCCGACCACAAGCTACTTAGTTTCATGGATGCCTACTCAGGTTACAACCAGATCTCGATGTTCACGAGAGACGTAGATCACACTTTGTTCATTACGGACCGAGGATTATACTGCTATAAGATGGTGCCCTTCGGCCTAAAGAACGCAGGAGCCACATACCAGCGGCTAGTAAACCACATGTTAACAGGACAGATCAGAAACACTATAGAAGTATACGTCGATGACATGCTTGTAAAGAGCGTGAACGCCGAGGACCACATCGGGCACTTAAAGGAAACATTCAGAGTCTTCTGCAAATATCGCATGAAGCTTAACCTCCTAAAGTACGCCTTCAAAGTCGCATCTAGGAAGTTCCTCGGTTACATGGTAGACCAACACGCGATAGTGGCTAATCCCAAGAAGATCAAGGCAATCGCTGAGATACGGTCACCATCTTCTCCTAAGGAAGTCGAGAGCCTGACGGTAATGTTGACTGCCTTGAATCGATTCATATCAAAGGCAACCGCTGTTGTAAACCCTTCTTCCTGACTATCAAATGAGAGAAGAGGTTTGAGTGGACCGAAGAATGCGAGAAGGCCTTCCAAGACCTCAAGGCCCTCCTCGGAAAAGTCCCGCTGCTGTCTAAGCTGAAGAATAAAGAAACACTACTCATCTACCTCACGGAATCTAAAAAGGCAGTGAGTTCGATCTTAATCCGAGAAGAAGGCCCGACGCAACTCCCTGTCTATTATGTAAGCAAGGTCCTACAGGACGTGGAGACGAGATACCCAGACATGGAGAAGCTCGTCCTATCTTTGATTATCGCCTCCCAAAAACTTCAGCCGTACTTCTAGTCACATATCATCGATGTCTTGACAAACTTTCCTCTGAGACAGATCCTCCAAAAGTCGGACACCTTAGGAAGGCTGATGAAGTGGTCAATTGAACTTAGCCAATTCGATATCTTCTACAAGCCAAGACCTTCCATAAAGGAATAGAATTTAGTAGATTTTATGGCCGAATTCACCTATATCCCCGAGGGCTCGCTTGAAGCCCAGCCTCATGAGGTACCAACATATAAATTATATGTTGACGGATCCTCAGGTGAGGCCTAAGCTGGAGCTGGAGATGGGATTTTGCTAATCAGCCCCGATGGCCACAATCTCAATTGCGTGCTTCACATAGAGTTCAAAGCCTCAAACAACACTGTGGAATACGAGGCGCTCCTAGCAAGCTTGAGATTGGCGCAAGAGATGAAGGAAAGAAAACTCTAGATTTACAGTGATTCGAAGCTGGTCGTTAGTCAAGTCAACGGGACCTTCACGACCCGCGAACAGTCCATGGTGGCGTACTTGACAAATGCCAAAATGGTTACGCGGACGCCCTCTCAAAATTGGTAATTAGCAGGGACTCCGACCTGATGAGGGCTATCTTAGTTGAAAGGCTCAACCGACCATCCATCGACGAGGTTCTAGTACCAAATACCATGATGATATTCAAATCTCCTAAATGGATGAGGAAAATCATCGCATACTTGACCAACCAGGTCCTACCAAACGACAGGCAAGAAGTGCGAAAACTCCACAGGAGGGCAACGAGGTTCGTACTGCATGATGAGATCCTATATGAAGCAAAGTATATGATGAAGGAAATACACGAGAGAATTTGCGGTAATCACTTAGGGAGAATGGCTTTGGCACAAAAGGCGTTGAAGCAAGGGTATTATTGGCCAACCATGAAGAAGGATTCGCATAAGTACGTGAGAAAGTGCAACAGGTGCTAGAAATTCGCTGCTATACTGAAGCTCCCAGCTCAAAACCTTACCTCGGTCATTAGTTCTTGGCCTTTCGCCAAATAGGGGATCGACTTTATAGGTCCCCTCCCAACCGAAAGGGGTAGAGTCAAATTTGTAGTTGTAGCAGTGGACTATTTCACCAAGTGGTGCGAAGCTGAACCTTTGGCCAAGATCACAGAGGAAAACACATGGAAGTTCATGTGGAAGAACATTATTTATCGCTTAGGGATCCCCCACTCTCTTGTTTCTGACAATGGTACACAGTTTGCTGAGAAGAAGTTCAACTCAAATTGCGAAGACCTGGGCGTTCGGAGGGATTTTTCTACCCCCTACTATCTCCAGTCTAATGGCCAGGTGGAGGCTGTGAACAAGATCATCAAGCACACCCTAAAAAAGAAATTAGAATCCGCCAAAGGAGGATGGGCTGAAGAATTACCTGAGACTCTATGGTCATACCAAACCACTTATCGGACGGCGACCGGTGAAACTCCTTTTGCCATGGCATATGGAGCAGAAGGAATGATTCCTGTAGATGTAGGGATACACTCTCCCAGATACTTACACTTCGACGAAGTAACCAATGATGATTTACGCAGGGCGAACCTAGACTTGCAGGGTGAAAGACATGCAGACTCGCAGCTTCGCCTCGTGGTCTATTAAAGAAAAATGACCAGCTACTATAATTCCAAGGTTAAGGGCGGGAGTTTTCACATCAATGACTTCGTCCTGAAAAAAGTGTTCCAAGCTAATAAAGAGGTGGGAATCAGAACCCTCGGGCCTACCTGGGAAGGACCTTACAAGATCATCGAAGAAATTCAGCCTGGAACTTACAGACTGGAAGATTCAGAAGGAAGAGAGACGAGGCACTCCTGGAATATGCGATCGTATTATCAGTAGTTTTCATTTTGCACTTCTTAGTTTCCCAGAATTGTTTCCGGCGTCTCTAGATGCCGCACTCTTTTAATAAAGTTCATTGTTTTCTGAACGAAAGTATTCTCTACCCTATTGTACCGATAAAGAGAAAATTCAACAGCGAGGGAATGTGGTTCACAGCCAACTCTGTCAACTCGCTGGATAAACATTCAATGAGCATTCAAACAAGTAAAGAAAATTCGACAGCGATGGAGTGTGGTTCGCGGCCAACTCTGTCAACTCGCTGGATAAACATTCAACACGCATTCAAACAAGTAAAGAAAATTCGGCAGCGAGAGAGTGTGGTTTGCGTCTAACTCTATCAACTCGTTGGATAAACATTCAACGCTCATTCAAACAAGTAAAGAAAATTCGACAGCAAGGGATTCTGGTTCACGGACAACTCTGTCAACTCACTGGATAAACATTCAACGCGTATTCAAACAAGTAAAGAAAATTTGGCAGCGAGGGAGTGTAGTTCGCGGCCAACTCTGTCAACTTGCTGGATAAACATTCAACGCGCATTCAAACAAGTAAAGAAAATTCGGCATCAATGGAGTGTGGTTCGCGGCCAACTCTGTCAACTCGCAGGATAAACACTCACGCGCCTTCAAACAACTAAAGATAAGCTGAAATCAAAGGAGTATGGATCATGAATAACCCCTTTTGACTCGCTGGATAGACAGCTAATGCATTTTCGTTAGCCTACGCCACAGAATAAAGCGATCTTGATAAAAATATACCTCGCAAAAAGTTTAACATTTACAAATCAGGATAACAACGCTGATAAAAACTGACATGACCCTTAAGTCCCGGTCAGACCCTTGGGATCCGCATAACCTGGGACCTCGATATTTGCCAACAGACCCTAGGCCTTCGACAACTCCGTAAACACCTCGGTCAATTCTTTATATTTGGCATGGATCATGTTTTGACAAGACCTCAGCTGCGATTCAGCTTTCCTTTGAGCCTGAACATAGGCCCTTTGGATCGTTTTAGCTTTGGTGATATCGTATATGGCACGCGCCCTCGCATCTTCAGAAAAGGCAAGTTGTTTTCGAAGGTCTTTGTTTTCTAAACGCAGTGCGTCGACATCCTCATCTCTCCTGATTGTTGAACGCAGCTCGTCAACCTTCATTGCCAGTACCTTGTACAATTTGCAGTTAAGCACGTAACTCCAAGAAGTATACATTTCAACCAATTTCAACAACTCTGTCAATTCTGCGTTATCAGCGGCTTTCCCAAAAGCTGAAGTCCAATACTTATGAACTGAGGTCGCTGCTATGGCGGCCAGAGCTGGCAATTTTCCTAAAACGGTTGGGTCCAGCTCGTCCCAATGAGACCCAATGTTGATGTATTCGTATTTACCAACAGGATGAGGAATAGGGGTTTGGGACACTCCTCGATCTTGGAGAACACGATCCTCAACCTCTGAAGAAGGATACTTTCGGCCTCTCTCGGTCCTTCGAGAATCTTCTGCATCCTCCATCTCCTTCCCGAGCATGGACGTCTTTTCTTTACTATCAGCGGCTGCCTTTCTCTTGTCTGATCGTCTAAAATTTTCCAACAGAGACACAGGTCCCGCAGGGAACAGAACAGAAGGCACCTTCGATGTCACTTCCTGCACCAACAGGATAAAGGAAGAACTACTCACCATTGTCTCCGGTGCCTGCGGGATGGAAATCTTTGGAACAAACACCGCAGAAGATACTGGAGGCGGATGAAGAATATCATCCACAATCCCACCACGCCTTATCTTGAGCTTTGGCACGTTGGAAAAATAAAAGCCTGACATGACTAACGACGGCTGAAATCTAAATATTGCGGTAGGAAAATAAAGGTAGGAAAAATGAATGGAAGGTTTGCAAGCATATATATAAGCACAGGAGAATACGAGCGGTTAGATGAATGGGCACGTGTGGAATGGGTGGATCCACCTAAATAAATCCTGGAAAGATATACAGGATGCATGGAAATACGCGCCTCATAGGTGGCACCGTCATTACAACATGATGGTGCCACCAATGCATATCCCACAGGGAAACGTAAAGTATAAGAGCCTCGCCCATGTC
Organism: Forsythia viridissima; assembly: GCA_030279155.1. Taxonomy (NCBI): domain Eukaryota; kingdom Viridiplantae; phylum Streptophyta; class Magnoliopsida; order Lamiales; family Oleaceae; genus Forsythia; species Forsythia viridissima. The sequence goes on from CM059042.1 coordinate 20,498,655, forward strand.
GCGAGGGCGTATTAACCCATGAGCCTCGCAATTGCGTAAAAGTGAGGACAGAGGTGGATGCATGGACTACAGAATAACGCGTCTGCATTGGCTGTTCTTCAACAGCCGCCAAAGGTTGTCTAGTCCAGAAATTACAAGCCATCCATTCAGACATCTCTTCGCCAAATAACTTATCTCAAAACTTCAACTGGGCAACAAACATGGAAAATCTGGTACATTCTTATTTTATTCATCGCAATCCGAAGTACAAGGCAAAAATGAACGAAGATGATTATTATCCTACTACTCTGCTACCTCTTTGGGTTGGCACATATCAGAACTAGGACCGACTGAATCAATACGTTGGTCTTCGTAACCCAAGCCTCGTCAATGGCAAAAATCTAATTTCACCATGATCGAGAGTCTCCCAAAATCAATACGAGTTGATTTGGTGACTAATTAGGCCATACTGCTAAAAAATGTCGTTGACACCTTTGGCAGACGGCTTCTAGCCCCGTCATCTGAATCAGGATCACCGATGGGTTAGCCATCGATGTCCAGTAGGAAAGTACCGTTCGGGACCTTCTGGCTAAGGCTACTAGGCCTAACCCTCTCGTACGTTTGGTCATTTGAACATTCATTAGCTGGGCATTTGGTCCTCTGAATATTGATTCTCCAATTGTTAGGTCCTCTAGACATCGGTTCTTTATTCACACTTTCATAGCGCATTTGATACGAACGTTGGAGTCACACAGACCGGGAGAAGTTATAGCCATGGGGGTTAACTCACATGGTCTGCCAGAATTATGCATGCGTGAGAAACGCAATCAAGGGCTCTTGATCTTTTTATAGGAACTGCATGGGAACTTGACTCAGGGCAATAAATGAGATAATTAATGTACAACCATCAAAGGAGTATTTGGAACGCCACACACCTGTGTTGCCTTCCCACTTACTGGGACATGAAAGACACTAACTCTTCGAATTCTACAAGGAAGTCTGAGCCATTAATGTCCAAGGGAATGATTTCTCAATTTCACGAACAACTTTCCATGTCCAGTAGTCACAATCGTTCATAAAGGTACCACTCTGAAGGCACACAATGAATTTTCATACGAAGATGATATGCTAGAAAATAAATTCGATTGTTAATGCTGGAACATATACAAAAAGAGGAACAAGATTCAAAATCTGGATGCCCCACCGCATCTCTATGGGTCAGCACAATGTGGGCCTTTCTCCACAACAGGTGGAGTGATTTGATCTTAGACTTCATCGCGACCTTCACCTGGAACAGCGTTGGGCGCAAGGACCTCGGTAGGAGAATACCGAAGGAAAGAGATATCCCACTCTGGATGAGTTTCTGCGATCCGCTCCACCAGCTGTTCCCCATCTATAGTCATTAAACAATGGACAAGGTCCTAGTACTCGAGCGTATCCACAAACGCGTCCTAATACGCCTCCACCACCCTGGCTTTGGCATCCGCACGCTCAGCCCTGACCCTCTCCACCTCTTGCCTAGCCGTGGCCAGCAACCTATACTTTTCTACTGCGATGACCTCTAGGCTGCTGTTCGCAGTGGCTAACGCAGTCTCAGCTGTGAGGGTTCCATCTTCGGCCAACTTCTAAGCCTCCTCGACACGCTTTTGAGAAGCATCGGCAGCCCTCTTATGATCTCAATCTTGTTTCAAACTCTCTTTTGTGGCCTTTAGCTCGATTTCATTCTTGCCCCTCATGTCAGCCTCATTTGTCATAACCAAGTCTAGCTTGAACTGGAGAGCCCTCTTGTCTGACTCCAGCTGCGCATTCTCAAGACTCATGGCCTTCAGGTACTCAGACAGCTTCCTGGATTTGGCCTCTTCTTCACTGCATTGACCATCAAAACTCTTAAGGGTGCTGAATAATTATTTGGTCATGACCAACCCCCGTATCAAGTTCATCTCTACGAATTGCAGCCGTTCACACATTGTGGCTTCCTCGGCCATTTTTTCCCATTTTTAGGTCCAGTACCTATATACACTCGCTGCCATTATTGTAGGATGGGCGGGGAACAGTTCCATCATGGAAGTTTCCAATTCTCCATAGCACTGAGAAATGCAGACACGGCTTCCCTGACCGGTCGAAGAGGCAGAATTCTCTGTACCCTCAGCACTTCCATCAGGGTGTAGGCCGTTCCCCCTCAGCTTGTCTCATCTTACGGGCATCCCTCATAAACTCTCCCACAGCTGCGAGAACCTTTCTCTTCTGGGCGGCTGCCTCACCCGCATCCTCAGTGATTCTCTTCTCCTTGTCCTTTGAGAGAGCAGAGTTAGGAAGAAGATAGGAAGATGAAGGCAGAGATGGAAAAAGAACAACCTGGCTTACTACCTAGACATCGGAGGCCGGAGGATGAACTGTCCTTAACGGCGTGGTGTCCTGGACCTTTTGTGATGGACAAGACATCTCCTGTAGAGGAGCTTGGGCTGTGGAGTCTTCTCCACTGGTGGGTCGAGCGAGGCGGAGCGAATGAATACTCTTAAACCTGAAAGATGTTAACACATACCCAAGATACAACTCATTAAGACAATTTTTCATAACGAAGCCAATACATTGCAGCTTACGAGACTCACCCATCAGTCCGTAGCAAATTAGTAAATTGTTGTCTTTCAACAAGTTGCTGAGACTCTTGAAGTCGTTGTCAAGCGCTCGCACCCTATTCTACTTTGACCTCAACTCGTCTTGGTCCTCTTCGGGGATGGGTGGCTTCCCGCAGTCTGCAAAAGTAAGAAAGACATTAAGCCAGGGACTATGATCAAAAATCTGCACAAGGACACGTAGAGAATAGGATTCTTCGGCATAAACTCCCAGTCTTCTCCAACGAATATGAACCTCTCCTTCTAGTTATGCACTTTGTTGGGACTGTCGGTAGCCATTCCCCATTTCTGGCCTGGCCGAGGAGAGATATTATACCAATCCACAGACCGGCAGGGCCGGTAGATAGATTCAAACTCCATTGGGGTCAAGTTTCCTCCAACCTCGGAAATATCCCACAATAGAAACGAGGCCACCATTTTACCCCCAGCCATTCGATGTAATCTGGAAAGGGGCCAGATTCCAATCTATCAGAACCTCACGGAAGAAATGATGCATGGGCAGGCAAAGACCTTGCTGCATCGCGGGTTTGTAAATTGTGACGAATCCTTCAGGTGGATCGTCGGTGCCCTCCTCGGGATCGGGAGCCCTGAGTGTCACAAACGCAAGAATATCGTAGGATAACCGTATGTCTTCTAACTCCGCTTCAGTGATCCTTAAACAAGCCATGGACACATCGGTGGCCGAACGCTTAAGCTCCTCGTTGAGCGCCCTGGCCGCTGGGGTATTTCTTTTATCAAGCGACCCTCTCATCTCAGGTACCCCGGCGTTACGCCACCCCTTCCCTACGGTCTCTTCCAACAATCCAGTTGGGCGAGCCCCCCTCCTGCTTGTGGATGCGGTGGACAGGCGTGCAACTGTAGGCGCTTGGTTCACTTCTTTCACACCCTTAATTGATGGAGAAGATGAAGAGAAGGATGATGACTCACCCTGGATACTAGGATTTGTTCGAGCATCTTACCGGTTCTGTGAGTCATCGACATTACAACCCTTCTCAATTCTAGAAGAAGATACCCCTAATACTGCCAGAGTGTACGGCAGAGAATGGTGTCAAAATTAAGAAATCAAGAAATAAAAACGAAGGCAGACTACGAAGCAAATCACAATAACTCTCGCAGTGGTTACCTAAGAATTGTAGTCAAAATGAAGCACACGCTTTGAAGTTTCTTGATTATCGATGGAGCATTCCACAAAACTCACAAAATGCACATGTTGACATCGGAACCTACAACGTCCACATGCCAACAGATGTTCAGTCACTCCTCTGCCAATCTGTATGTTACCTGCACACTCAGACGACCGTTAAGTACCAAGATCACCAGAGAAAAAGGGTCCGACTATTGTTGGTACTTCGACGATCTAGTCAACTGCCGGTATATAGAAATAATACACGGGAGAGGCAAGCAATAGGGTGTGGGAGAGACAAGTAGGCAGAAGTTTGAGCAAAGTTTAAGGTGGGATTTAAGTGTAAAAAAGAGCGTACTTTGGAACAACTAGAGACGTTGTATTTATAGCGCAAGAATCCTGATTGATTTAGGTAACAACTCAATCAGATACCCAATCGGATCCTCCTTCCTTATGGGATAGCGATCATTCCTTGTCAAGGCAATCTCCAAGATTACATTTCTTATCTAAGCTTATCATGTTGCATGATTTTAGGAAGTTATGATTCGGTTTTCTTGTGAGGATCCGTGCACCAAACCAACACAATCTTTCTTTAACTACTTCTCTGGTCATTCTAGCATGTCGTGGTGCCTGTCAGTTATAATTGATACGAAGCCTGGCGAGGTCCTATGGGTCGGCCGTGAGTGTCAAGACCCTCTCTGGGCCCTGTAGAATTTTAGCTGCAGAAGGCTAAGGTGTTAGTTTGGGCCTCCAGAACCTTTTATCAGAACTTCCGAGGCCCCAGCAGGGCCTAGATAGAGCCTTTGCTGACGTGGAGGCCATATCAGAATCGTATGGTAACAATAGTCCTCCAAGTCCAAGCCTATTATTCATAATAGGCGTGGGATTTTAAGAGTTAAAAGAATAATTTTGTGCGAAGAAAATTCGGTCTCCATGGGTTCCGCGGAATGTGTTCCTCGCGCGTTTAGCTATAAGACTTCAACTTACCCAGTATAGTTTCCCAAGTCCGAAGTCGAACATTCATGATGGGTGAGGGCTTCAGGAGGCCAGACCTTTGGTGACGTGTCTGCAGTTGGTGTGGTTCTGTCAATCAAGGTTGTCCATCAGTGGCCAGGCAATCATAAGTGAGAGGGTATATGCAATTAATGCAATTGCGCGTGGAAGAAAACAGGGGCGCGCGTAGGGCGCGTGCGTTCTCGGTTCACTAAATATTTGAGGTTTTGTTTTCCCACCTGTTGCTCAATTTAAAACACGCGTCCATTGTCCGCAGGTCCAAATGTGACGCTTGGGATTTGGACGGTGGATATTGGAATGCATCACTATAAAACTAGGCATTCCCCCTACACTGCAACTTCTTCTTGCGTTTGTGCTCATTGTTAATACTCTGCCCGATAAGCGAGAAGTTCCTAGTGGGTGTGTCATTTTAATCGCATTTTCGAGGTAAGCGCGCTGAAAGTTGTTGTGATTTGTTTTCGTTGTTTCCTTTCGTGGTTATTGCCCGATTCCATAGCTTGGAGATTATACCCTGTAAGCGTAATGTTGTCTGGAAACGACGATTCACATAACCCATCTGATGCCCCCAACAAACCCTAGTATTATTGGGAATGAGTCATCATCGACCGCCACATCATCTTCATCTTCTGAAGTCGTAGGGGGAGTAAACCCAGAGCCTCCTGCCGTATGCCTGTCGACTCCGTCTACGAGTGGGAGGGGGGCTTGTCCATCCACACCGGTGAAAGAGATGGCGGAGAAAAGGGGACCTAATGCTGGGGTACCTGAAATGAGGGGATCACTTGATAAAAGGGATGCTCCGGTCGTGAAGGCTCTCGACGAAGAGCTCAAGCGGTCAACCACCGAAGCATCTGTGGCTCAGTCAAGGATCACCGAGGCAGAGTTGGAGGATATACGGTTGTCCTATGACATTCCTGCGCCCGTGAAACTTAGAGCTCGGGGTCTGGGAGAACGCGTCGACGATCCTCTCGAAGGGTACGTCGCGATTTACGAACCCGCGATGCAACAAGGACTTCGCCTACCCATGCATCCTTTCTTCTGTAAGGTGTTGAAAGACTAGAACGTAGCCCCTTGTCAGATAACACTGAATGGCTGGGGGTAGATGGTTGCCTCGTACATATTGTGGGGTATTGCCGGGGCGGGATGAAATCTTATCCCGATGGAGTTCGAGACTATATACCGGCATTGTCGATCAGTAGACTGGTACAACATCTCTCCTCGGTCAGGCCAGAAGTGGAGAACGGCTACCGATAGCCCCAACAAAGTACACAATTAAAAAGAGAGGTTAATCTTCATCGGCGGGGACTGGGAATATATGTCAGAGGACCCTCGCCCCAATGTGTCCATCCTTCGTCGATTTGGAAAACTCGGTATATATTGCTGCAGTTGTGTAGGTTCTAATAATTGTTCCTGACTTAATGTCTTGCCTGTTTTTACAGACTGTGGTAAGCCGCCAATCCCTAAGAGGGACCAGAGAGAGTTAAGAGTGAAATGGAACATGGTACGGGGACTCAGCAATGACTATAGGAGTCTCAGTAACCTGTTGAAGGACAACAGCTTATTAGCCAGCTGCGGACTGATGTGTAAGTCCTCAAGTTTTGACACCTCATCATTGACGTGAATAATTGCCCAAACATGTTGTAAATTGTTGTTTGTGCTAATAGCTTTCAGGTTCAAGAACATCCCTACGCTCCGTCTTGCCCGCCCCGCCAGCGGAGAGGGTTCTTCGTCCCAGGCTCTGGTGAAGGAGGCATCTGGGCCATCGCAAGAGGTCCAGGATGCTATACCAACAGGGTCCGTCCACCCGCTGGCTTCCGATCCCCCTTCTAGCCAGGACGTTCCTTCTCCGCCCCAGCCTCCGTCATCCGTTCCTTCACCCAGCCCTGGTCCACCTAAGGATAAGGGGAAGAGAATTTTCAAGGATACTGGTGATGCAGCCTCGCGGAAGAAGAAGGCTCCCACACCTGCATGAGGGTTTATGAGAGATGCCCGCAAATCAAGTCGTACCGAGGGTGCAAAGAAATCCAACTCTTCGTCCAGGCAGGGGAGCCCCGTCTGTATTTCACAACGCCAGGGAGAACTGGAAACCTCTGTCATGGAAATGCTTCCTGCCCACCCTGTAATGATTACGGTGAGTGTGCACAAATACTGGACCCAGAAGTAGGAGAAGGCCGCCGAGGAAGCCATTATTCGGGAGCGACTATAAATAGCAGAGATGAACTTGATACGGGGACTGGTCTTGACCAAGGAATTGTTCAGCACCTTGGAAGGATATGATGGCCAGTATTGCAAGGAAGAGGCTAAATCCAAGAAGTTGGCCGAGGAACTGAAGGCCATGGGCCTCGAGAAGATGCAATTGGAGTCCGAAAAAAGGGGGCTGCAGTTCAAGCTGGACTTAGTTGTGACGAAGGAGGCGGACATGAGGGGCAAATACGAGATTGAGCTAAAGGCCGCCAAAGAGAGTTTAAAACAAGCCCGAGATCAGAAGAGGGCTACCGAGGCTTCTCAGAAGCGTGTCGAGGAGGCTCAGAAACTGGCTGAAGACCGGGCCTTCGCAGCTGAGACTGCGCTAGCTGTCTCGAACAATAGGATAGAAATCGTCATCGCAGAGAGGGAGAATTTGCTGACCGAGGCGAGGGCGGAGTTGGATAGAGTCCGTGCTGAACGCGCAGGTACCGAGGGTCGGGCGGTTGAGGCATACCAGGATGCGTTCGTCAACACGCTTGAGTATCAGGACCTCGCCCATCAACTAATGACCATCGGGGGCGAGCAGTTGGTGGATCGGATCTCAGAAACGCATCCAGAGTGGGACCTATCATTCCTACGGCAAGTCCCTACCAAGACATCAGTCGAACCTGAACCTGGCGTAGCTAACGAACCAACTCATCCACCGGTTGTAACCGAAGGCCCGCAATGTGCCGACCCATAAAGAGGCGGCGGGGCATCTGAACTTTGGGTTTTGTCAACTTTTGTATGTTTCAGAACTGATTATCAAACCCATTCTTTTTATGCATTCCTGTTTCCGCATTAAATTTTTATGGATGATCACAAAATTCTAGGAATCCCTTCCTTGGGCATTAACGGTAGGATCTGAAGAGTTGGCGTCTTTAATGTCTTGGGCATTTAATGTATGTGTGTGTGGCGTTCCAACTTCTTCTGGAGTGCCCTTATTCAACATTGTGTCTGGTCCCGATGCAACTTCTATATATATATACAAGGAATCCCTTCCTTGTGCATGTGTAGCTTCAATAAAATGTGTGAATCCGACTCTGGCGTCCAGGAATCTCTTAAGTCGCATTATTGGGCCTACATGTCCGACCACGTTATGGAATTATGGGTAAAGAAACGGCGTTCAGGATGCCTACCGATTGGAGAATCAACGTTCAACAGACCAAACACCTACCCAATCAACGTTCAGGAGACCAAACGTACCAGGGGGTTGGGCCTAGCAGCCTTGGCCCGACCACCTCCCGAACAGAAGGTCGTTGATTCAGATGATGGGGCTGGAGGGCCACTGCCAAAAGGTGTCAACAGTATTTTTTGAACAGCGTGGCCTAATTAGTCACCGAATCAACTCGTGTTGGTTCTGGAGGACTACCGATCATGGTGGAATCAGATCCCCAACTCTTGACGATGCCTGAGGTGACGAAGACTAGGGGATAGGCCCACTAGATCTAATATCCCATTATGTGCCGACCCAGAGAGGCGGCGGGATAGTAGGATAAAGAATGTACGCATTCGTTCCTACCTTGTACTCCGAATTATGTTGAATAAAATGCAAGAGTATTGAAATTCCCATGGTTGTTTTATTTGCGTTGATTGCCTTGGATACCATGGCTACGGATCTCGTTGACACTGTGTTGTGAATTATACGTTGTTTGTCTTCGGCGGTTCACCGAAGATAGGCATTACTTGCGTCCATCTCTTTGCGGAAGTTCCTTCCATGGCCGAAGTTCACGTAGCCCCTATCTGCCTCGCGGTGTTATCAACCTTCACGATTCCATGCAGGGTAGGCGTTGGTGTTTTTACCATGCATTAGCGTTCGCGTAGCTCCACTAAGTGCGTACTCCCACGCGCCTTTAACATCTTCCTACGGTTTATTCGGTGTGCACCTAGTCCGACTGTTAGTATTCCACCGCACCTATATATGTGTTCATAGGACTCCACTCCATTCTTTTTAACTTTGCTTTCTCATTGTCACATTCTGGTTCTGGCTGTTATTGGACATATCAGGCTTTCATTTTTCCAGTGTCCCAAAGTTCAAGATAAGACGTGGAAGGGTTGTGGATGACATCCCCCCGTCAACACCTTTCACGGCGTCTTATCCTAGGGTTACTGTTTTTCCAGTGTCGGATGTAGCGATGGGTGGCCCTTCCGTTGCCCCTACAGCGCCAGAAGTGACACCGGGACCGCCTCCCCCCTCATCTCCTATGAAGCCCGCGCCTTTGTCGGCAGATGTTGGACAATCGAGTAAGAGAAAAGCAGGTACCAATGGTGGGGATGAGGCATTCCAGCCTCCTCCTCCCCTTTACCTTGGCACGTATGAGTTTATCAACGTTGGGTCCCGTCAAGACAAGCTTGATCCCGTGGTTCTAGGGAAGCTGCAACTCCCATTTGCAAACGCGGCAACCTATGTTCATAAGTATTGGACCTCTGCATTCGGGAGGGCAGTAGATGATGCGTAATTGACCGAGTTGTTGAAACTGGCTGAAATGTACACATCCCGCAGTCACGTTCTTAACTGCGAGTTGTATAAATTGTTGGAGATGAAGATTAACGAGTTGTGTTCTACCGCTGGGAAAGACAAAGACGTGGAGGCGTAGCATTCGAAAAACAAAGATCTTCGGGCGAAACTTGCATTTTCTAAAGAGGCGAGGGATCGCGCTACGTACGAAATCGCCAAAGCCCAGACGATCCAAAAGGCATGTGTCGAAGCCCAGAAAAAGGCAGAGTCGCAACTGAAGTCTTGTCAGGCATGGGCTCTGCCAAAGACAATGAATTGAACAAAGCGCTGACCGAGCTGTCGAAGGCCCAGAGTCTTCTGGCCAAACTCGAGTCCTCTGGCCACGTGAATCCAGTGGTTCTCGACTGAGATTTAAGGACTCTTTCTGTTCTAGTTTTTGTTGTTACTGCTTCGACTTGTAAATGTAAGCCATTGAATACGCCTCACCTTTTTTTTACTACATATACGTTGAATGTTTACATAACGTTGCCGAATCGTTGTCGAATTGCTTTCACTTGTTTAAATACGCGTTGAATGTTTATCCAGCGAGTTGAAAGAGTTGGCCGCGAACCACACTCCCTCGCTGCCGAATTGCTTGCACTTGTCTAAATACGCGTTGAATGTTTATCCAGTGAGTTGAAAGAGTTGGCCGCGAACCACACTCCCTCGCTGCCGAATTGCTTGCACTTGTCTAAATACGCGTTGAATGTTTATCCAGCAAGTTGAAAGAGTTGGCCGCGAACCACACTCCATCGCTGCTGAATTGCTTGCACTTGTCTAAATATGCGTTAAATGTTTATCTAGCGAGTTGAAAGAGTTGTCCGCGAACCACACTCCATCGCTGCCGAATTGCTTTCACTTGCTCTTGTTGCATGAGGAACACTTTAGATTCATAAACGACGGATTTTATTAGAAGGCGCGGTGTTTCGGGGCTCTAGACAAAAATGTGGGAAGATCAAAACAGTGCAAAAATGAAACTACTGATGATACGGCCTCAAGTGGGCGATGTTCTAAGGGTACCTTGTCTCCCTGCCTTCAGAATCTTCCAGTCTGTAAGTTCTAGGGCAGATTTCTTCGATAACTTTATAAGTTCCTTCCCAAGTGGGCCCTAGAGTTCCGGCTTCTATCTCTCTGTTAGCTAGAAATACCTTTTTCAGGACAAAGTCATTGATGTGGAAGCTCCTGCCTTTGACCTTGGAGTTGTAGTATCGGACCATCTTCCGCTGGTAAACTACGAGGTGGAGCTGCGATTCTGCGTGTCTCTCGTCTTGCAGATCGATGCTTGCCCTTCGTAAATCATCGTTAGTCACCTCATTGAAGTGCAGGTGCCTAGGTGAGGGTATCCCTATCTCGACGAGGATCATTGCCTCCGCTCCATATGCCATGGAGAAGGGAGTTTCACCAGTAGCCGTCCAGGATGTAGTCCGATATGACCACAGCGTCTCGAGTAGTTCTTCAGCCCATCCTCCTTTTACGGACTCTAGTTTCCGTTTCAGGGTATACTTGATGATCTTGTTCACGGCTTCTACCTGACCATTGGACTGGGGGTAGTAAGAGGTGGAGAAGTCCCTTCGGATACCGAGGTTCTCAAAATTCACGTTAAACTTCATTCCTGCGAATTGTGTGCCGTTGTCGGAAACGAGGGAGTGGAGAATGCCGAAGCGGCAGACAATGTTTTTCCATACAAATTTCCATACGTTTTACTCTGTGATCTTGGCCAAAGGTTCGACTTCACACTACTTGGTGAAGTAGTCCACCGCTACAATTGCGAATTTGACCCCTCCTCTCCCCGTCGAGAGAGGACTGATGAAGTCGATTCCCTACTTGGCGAAGGGCCAAGGACTAGTGACCGGGGTAAGGTTCTAAGCCGGGAGCTTCGGTATAGCTATGAACTTCTGACATCTGTCGCACTTCTTTGCGTAATTGTGAGTCTTTCTTCATGGTCGGCCAATAGTACCATTGTTTCAAGGCGTTCTGTGCCAGGGCCATTCCTTCCAAATGATTGCCGCATATCCCTTCATGTATCTCTTTTATCATGTATACTGCTTCCTCCTGTGTTAAACAGCGTAAGAGGAGTGGCTGAATCCCCTCTTATATAGGATCTTGTCTTGCAGCACGAACTTCGCGGCCCTTCTGCAAAGTTTCTGTGCTTCTTGTTTGTCATCGGGCGGTATCTGGTCTATTAGATATTCGGTGATCTCCTTCATCTATTTTTGAGAATCAGATATAGTCATGACAGTGGGTGCGTGAGATTTATCAATGGAAGGCCGGTTGAGCCTCTCAACCTGGATGGCCTTCATTAAGTCGGAGTCTCTACTGCTCACCAGTTTTGAGAGGGCGTCCGCATAGCCATTTTCTATTCGTGGGATCTGTAGAAGTTCGTATGCCTCAAAGTGGGACAACAGGTCATTGGCCTTTGTCAGGTATGCCACCATAGATTGTTTGCGTGCCGCGAAGGTCCCATTAACCTGACTGACAACCAGCTGTGAATCGCTATGAATCTGGAGCCTCCTTGCCTTCATCTCTCGTGCCAACCTCAAGCCTGCTAGGAGTGCCTCGTATTCCGCTGCGTTGTTGGAGGCTTTGAACTCCAAGCGAAGTGTGCAATTGAGATTATGGCTGTCAGGACTAACCAGCAAGATCCCGGCTCCAGCTCTGGCCTCACCCGAGGATCCATCAACATATAACTTCCATGTTGGTACCTTCAGGGGTCGGGCCTCGAGCGAACCCTCGGGGATATGGGCAAATTCAGCCACAAAGTCCGTTAAGGCCTGTCCCTTTATCGAAGGTCGTGGCTTGTAATTGATATCGAACTGGCTGAGTTCCACTGACCATTTCATCAACCGTCCTAATGTGTCCATCTTTTGGAGTATCTATCGTAGAGGAAGGTTTGTCAAAACATCTATGCTATGGGACTGGAAGTACGGTCGAAGCTTTCAGGAGGCGGTGATCAATGATAGGGACAGCTTTTCCATGTCTGGGTATCTTGTTTCTGTGTCCTGCAGGGCTTTACTCACGTAATAGACAGGAAATTGTGCTGGGCCCTCTTCTCGGATTAAAACTGAGCTAACTGGCTTCTCGGATACGGCGAGGTAAACGAGCAACGTCTCTCCATTCTTTGGTTTGGATAGCAGTGGAGATTTTTCGAGAAGGACCTTGAGGTCTTGGAAGGCTTTCTCACACTCCTCGGTCCACTCAAACCTCTTCCTCCCTTTGATGGTCTGAAAGAAGGGCTGGCAATGGTCGATCGCCTTGGATATTAATCGATTCAAAGCCACTAACCTTCTCTTCAGGCTCTGAACTTCCTTGGAGGAAGATGGTGACCGCATTTCAATGAGCGCCTTAATCTTTTCAGGATTAGCCTGTATCCCGTGCTGATTGACCATGTAGCCGAGGAACTTTCTGGACGCAACTTCGAATGAGCACTTCAAAAGGTTAAGCGTCATGCGATATTTATGAAGGACTCCGAACATCCCTCTTAAGTGCTCTATGTGGTCTTCGATGTTTATGCTCTTTACCAGCATATCGTCGACATGTACTTCCATTGTATTCCCAATCTGTCCTGCAAACATGCGGTCTACCAATTGTTGGTACGTGGCTCCCGTGTTCTTCAGGCTGAAAGGCATCATCCTATAGCAGTATAGCCCTCAATCCATGATAAACGAGGTGTGATCATCGTCTCTCGTAAACATCAGGATTTGGTTGTAGCCCGAGTATGCGTCTATAAAGTTAAGTAACTTGTGGCCGGCAGTCGCATCGACCAGCTGGTCGATGCACGGCAACAGGAAGCTGTCTTTAGGGCATGCTTGGTTCAGATCTGAGAAGTCTATGCATACCCTCTACTTCTTGGTACTCTTTCTTACCAGCACTGGGTTAGATACCCATTGGGGGTAAATCGATTCTCTGATAAACCCGCTGGCTAGTAGCTTGTCAACTTCCTCCTTCAATGCATTGTACCTCTCGGCACTCAAAGGTCTACTTTTTTGAATCTTGGGGCGTACTTTCGAATCTACTTTCAAGGCGTGGCATGCCACTGACGGGTCGATCTCGACTATATCGCTGTGCTTCCATGCGAAGACGTCAGCGTTCTCTCGGAAAAACTGCTTCAGCTTCTCGTTTATTCTTTCTTCGAGCTTCTCTTCCACCTGTAATACCCAGGTTGGTTCCTAGGGGTTCACCAGAAATGCTTCCAGCTCCTCAGCCGGGGAGGCAAGAGAATCTAAGCCTATGTTTCGAAGATCCAGACCCTCGTTCAGTATCAATTCTTCATCCATCCATTCACGGTCAACGTCCATTGGCTCCGAATGTATGGTCATTACCGCTGGGGCGATATCCTGACGTTTAGCAACCTTCCGCAATGTGTTCATGTAACATGCCCTCGCCTCCGTCTGATTACCGCAGATTCTGGCCACCCCTCCGAGCGTCGAGAATTTTATTGCCAGATGGTGTATGAACGTGACCACCTGTAAATCCTTCAGCGCGGGCCTTCCAAGGACCCCATGGTAGGCAGAGTGTGTGTCCACTATTAAAAATTCCATGAACTTTCGGATGTGGCATAGAGATTCTCCGAAGTCTACCGCCAGCATAATCCTTCCTCACAGGACAAGGTTATCCCCTGTGAAACCAAATAGCAGATCCAAGATGGCTGTCAATTCATGATCCACGTCCATTTGGTCGAAGGATGTTCACGGCGCTTCTATTGTCGACCAGCATCCGCCCTAGGCCGTTTCTGGCAACGACGGAGCTGATTACCAGGGCATCGCAGTATGGGTAGTGTATGCCAGCCTTTTTTTTCCTAAGTGAATGAGATCTGTGGTGCTTTAGGTCGATGCCCGTGGACCTGCCAACTCTCCAGGGATTCTTCTCTCGTCGCCTTTGCGTAGTTACGCCGCGAGTTCATCGTGTGCCCTCCGACATAGGACCCTTCTATGATGGTGTTTATCTCCTGAACATAGGGAGCCCCTGTGGGTCCCTCTAACCTAGGCGGGTCCCTGTTTCTGTCATTTTCCACTTCATTATATCGGGGTCCATCGTTCTGGCGCCGAGGAGGAGGTCTTTACCCCTGTGTGGGCGGCCCTCGATGTCCTCGCACGGGCCGATTCCCCTCTTCATGCCCGTGGGTTCCGTGATTTATCAATTCTCTCACGTCCGGGCAATCCTCCGTATTATGCACCCTGGTCCTGTGTATCCGACAAAACTTGGGCGGTGTTGTGGTGGGCATGGGGGCCACCACAGGCGCTCTGGGATGGAGAATTGGGGCTACCTCCGTCTGATCGAATCTCCTGTAACGGTTGTTCGGCAGAACAGGGGAATGCCTTTTTTGAAAGTGAGAGAAACGAGGCTCGAGAGAGCGTCGCCCCTTCCTTCTGTAGCGATCTCCTCTCTCCTTCTCTGCCTTCTCCCGATTCTCAATCGTCTCTTCTGATCGAATCTCATGTTGGACCAAGTCCAATAGCTGATTGTAGGTCTTTGGTTGACTATTCTGTACATCCCTTCAGAAGGGAGTGCACATGTACAGTTCGGTCACGAGTGCATCCAAAGCCTTTTTATCAGTCACATTCTCGATTTTGTTGATAACATGACTGAACCTCTTGAAGTAGCTCTTTACAGTTTCTCCTTCCTTCTGCTAGATGTCGTGGAGCTGAGCAATGTCGGCTACCATCGTCCGATTGCCAATGAAGGCATTGACAAATTTTTTTTTTAGCTGTGGCCAGCTCCGGATACTCCCTAGTTTCAACTTATTGTACCACCTCTTCGCGTCGGACGCGAGCATGGTATGAAAGTTCTGGCACTTCACCGTAGGGGACTGGCCTTGGAGCTTCGTCTTATATGTATTTATGTGGTCCATGGGGTCGCCCCTCCCGTTGTATTTGTCCATTAGAGGCATCCAAAAGTTCGTGGATATCTCCATGGCTTTCATGTACCGGGTGAACGGGAGGTTCTCGTCATCGTCATCGTCATCGTCATCGTCATCCTCGTAACATTTCAGCTTCTCTTTCTCCTCATCGGTCTTTCCGTGATCTTGCTTCGTGGCCCTCTTTCTTTCCGTGCGGGCCTCTCTGTGCTCACTGCGCCTGTTGTGTGCGGGTAGGGGTGGTGCTATGGAGGATCCAACTCCCAACCTGTCGAACATGCTAACAGCAGGAACGGGACGGCTTTTCCACGCTGGGAGAGGTCTTCCCCTCTGGCCATCCTTTGAGGGCTTCAAGGCGATGTTACGTGGGATCTGACCATTTGAAACAGGCGTGTCTCCTCGCGATGGTCGACTTTCCAGTGAACCATACCGTGAAGGGCTTCTCCGGGCACGACTGCGCTTGAGTCCATGTTGGAGAGATTGATTCTCCAACAGTTCAAGCGCTGTCTTCATCTGGGCATTCTCCAGCTTCAGGTCTTGGTTCTCCTGTTCAACCGTTCGCTTCTGTTGATGTCTTCTCCTCTTGCGACGGGTCACGTTTTGGAGGTCCTGAATGCATTCCTGCCACATATCAGTATGGTGAGACTCTACTTCTTCCTCCATGAAATGTTCGGTTGCCATGCTCCTTTTGGTAGAAAACACGTTTTTACCACAAGTTTTAGGCCGTGTAATATTTTTCGTTTCCCACAGACGACGCCAATCTGTTGACGTCAGAACCTACAACGTCCACGTGCCAACAGATCTCCAGTCACTCCTCTGCCAACCTGTATGTTACCTGCACACTCGGACGACCGTTAGGCACCAAGATCACTAGAGAAAAAGGGTCCAGCGATCGTTGGTACTCCGACAATCTAGTCAACTGCCAGTATATAGAAATAATACACAGGAGGAGGCAAGCAATAGGGTGTGGGAGAGACAAGCAGGCAAAAGTTTGAGCAGAGTTTAGGGTGGGATTTAAGTGTAAAAAAGAGCGTTCATTTGAACAACCGGAGACGTTGTATTTGTAGCGCAAGAGTCCTGATTGATTTAGGTAACAAATCAATCAGATACCCAATCGAATCTTCCTTCCTTATGGGATATGGATCATTCCTTGTCAAGGAAATCTCCAAGATTACCTTCCTTATCTGAGCTTATCATGTTGCGTGATTTTAGGAGGTTATGATTCGGTTTCCTTGTGAGGATCCGTGCACCAAACCAACGCAATCTTTCTTTAACTACTTCTCTGGTCATTCCAGCATGTCGTACTGCCTGCTAGTTATAATTGATACGAAGCCTAGCGAGGTCCTATGGGTCGTCCGTGAGTGTCAAGACCCTCCCTGGGCCCCGTAGAATTTTGGCTGCGGAAGGCTAAGGCGTTCAATGGGCCTTTGGAACCTTTTATCAGAACTTCCGAGGCCCCAGTAGGGCCTAGATGAGGCTCTCGATGGGCCTAGATGGGGCCCTTGCTGACGTGGAGGCCATATCAGAATCATGTGGTAACAGCGCAGAAGCAAGAAAAAATCAAATTTGAAGGGGGCACCAAGTTTTATAGATTGAGGCACCTCAATTCCCACCGTCCAAACTCGAAACATAACATCTAAATCGTCGATCAGTGGACGCGTGTTCAAAATAGGGCAACAGGCGAGAAATGGAACCCTAAGCGTTTGTTGAAACACGGATACGCGCCTCACACGCGCTTCCATTGTCCTGTCACGCGCCATTAGCATTAAATGCACACACCCTATCACTCATGATTGCCTTACGAACGGATTGACAACTTTGATTGACAAAATCACACCAACCACGGACACGTCAACGGGGGTCTAACCAATTGAAGCTCTCACCCGTCATAAATGTTCGGCTTTGGACTTGGAGGACTATACTGAGTAAGTAATTCAATCTATACTGAGTAAGTAATTCAATATACCAAGACCACACTCGCGAAATTCGCCTTCGGCAAAATTTCTTTGAAGATTTCTTTTCTTCTCTTACTTCCAAAGTCTCACGCCTACTATAAATAATAGGCTTGGACTTTGGGGACTATTGTTACCACCCGATTTTGGTAAGGCCTCCACATCAGTAAAGGCCCAGTAAGGATCCTGTATAGGCCTAATTCAGGCCTAGCTAAAGCCTTATAGGCTCAGCGAGGACCTTCCAGATTCATAAAGGTCCCATAGACCCGGCGAAGGCCTCGGAGGCCCATCGAGCATCGTAACATCCCTGGATTAGAGTATTGCGAAACCTCTAAAGGTCCTCGACACTCATGGCCGACCTAGAGAGCCCTGCCAGGCTTCGTATTTATTATAACTAACATACAGCATGATATTTTGGGATGACCAGAAAAGTAATTAAAAACAGATTGTGTTAGATTGGCACACGGATCCTCACAAAGAAACTAAATCTCAATTTTCTAAAGATTAGGCAATATGATGAATTCAAATAAGGACGGCAATCTAAGAGATTGTCTTGACAACCGATCATCCCTATCCCATAAGGAATGAGGATCTGATTAGATATCTAATTGATTGTTTCCTAAATCAATTAGAACTCTTGTGCTATAAATACAATGTCTCCGATTATTCTAAGCTACACTCTTTTTACGCTCGAATTTCACCCCTAAACTTTGCTCAAATCTCTGTCTGCTTGTCCCTCCCATATCCCATTGCTTTCATCCCCCATATATTACTCTATATACCAGAAGTTGACTTGATCGTCAGAGTACCAATGATCGTTGGACCCTTTTCCTCCAGAGATCTTGGTGCCTAACGATTGTCCGAGTGTGCAGGTAACATACAGGTTGGCAGAAGAGTGACTGGAGATATGTTGACACGTGGACGGTGCAGGTTCCGTCGTCAACAATATTGTTATTTTATTAGGTTGTAGTTTGTATATGTGATACTTTTTTATTAGGATACTTTCATGTATGATACTGATATATTAAGATACATTTTATCTATGATACTGTTTTAGTATAATAAACTAAAGATTACAATTTTAAGTTAAAAAGACAACTTCAAAAAGCTAAAATCCATCGTTAAAAGTGGCATGTGGTTGGTCTTGATTGGCTCGTCGAGACGATTTCGAAAACATATTATAATAGAAATTCTGAGCACGTATGCGAATTCTATGCCCGTTTATGTTATGATACCGTTTTCTATTATACGCTATCAAATAACATACATGACTAACAACATAAAGAATAATCTAATAGACAACTTTCTCCCACATCAAACTTTTTCTTCTCTACAAAAATTCAAGCTGCTATTTACAACAATAAATCAGTGTCACTCTACAAAAATTCATCAACTTCTTCCATATCCATATTATGGCCACTCAATAAAACAGTATCATGATTTGTTGCTATTTACAGCAACAAATCATGGCCACACATAAATACACAACGTAATATTCCTAAGTTTTCAACCATTGCCCTCTCATTTAACCTTCTGAATACCAAGTAGTATTACTGTATAGAAAATGTAGAATTAAACACATTAAAATTATGAAAGTCAATCACTGCAAGTGCCAAACATGAAAACTAATGAAATTTAGAATTAGACACTAAGAAAGATTCATACTTATAAAATACTGGATAACAACTTTCAAATTCCAGCAATCAAGCATTACAACTACAATAATCCTTGAAAACATTTAAAGAACTCTATATCCAATCAAATCTCAAATTACGAACCAAAATATCAAATTATGCGGTACCTAAGTTTTCAAACAATTAAAAACACTGCCTAAAAGGATAATCTTCTAATTAAAGTAGCAGAAGGCTACCACCGCGCTGTAGAAGAAGCACTCGCCGGAGGTGGAGGAGATTTGTAGAGATGGAAGAAGGCTTCCACCGTGCCGTAAAAGAGATACTCGTCGGAGGTGGAGGAAATTTGTAGAGGTGGAAAAAGTCGATGGAAAATATGGATCGTAGGAATAATTTTGGGATAATTTTGTAATATTGCTGAAGAGTATAACTTAATCACAATTTTGAAAAATATTTTGACCTAATTTAGAACAAGTCACGTACCGGTGAATTAAAGGCAATTTCCTTCTACATTAAAATAATATAACAAATTAAAGAAGTGGTTAGTAGGAATTATTAATTGCATTGTTATGTAATAGAAAGTTCTTATGGCAGGTAGAAGTAATAATAAACATATTTTATTTTCTAATTCTCTTGACGTGGAATACTAGTTTTACAAGCATGATAATGTATAATAATTATTACATATAGAGTTTTGTTAAGAAAATATGTGTGGTGACATATTTTTATTTATTATTAATTGTTTGAATTTTTTCATTTTATAAATTTTTAAGATTAAACTTTTATTTATATGAGTTTGATGTAATCATACTCGGATTTGTTTGTTCGCATGCATTAGCGAATTAACTAAATAGACAAAAACTTCGAATTTTTGAAACTTTTATTTTTCACAATTTTATCTTGTGAGCTTGGCATCCATCTGTGATGTATTTAGGGAGACATTGATTAAGTTAGTTATGATTTCTTATTTAATTTTCGTAAAATTTTGGGATCATAAAAGGGTCGAAAGACTATAAGGAGTCCAAGATTAATTGGACTTTCCTTGTTGATTTCTTAAGAGCATATTTGGCTTAGTTTTTTTAAATACCTTTTTTTAAATTATTTTTAATAATAAATTTTATAGGACTCATTATTATCAACTTTTCAATCACACATTTCATTAACTTTTTTTAAAAAAATCTTGTAAAAAAATTACTTTTAAACTCCACCAGACATGTACTAAATATCTCAAAAATATTGTTGAAAAAATAAATGTGGAGATACGAAGTTGGCTTTCTTAATCAATTTAGGAACTTGCTTAGAATCAAATCGATGTGAGATATGATGGTTATTTTATAAAGTTTTACAAAACTAGTTAGTTCTGTATGTTTTGATACACGTACTGATAAGTGTTGTTTTACACTTATCTGGACCATCAAAAGTAGACGATTGTGAGTACTTTTAAGTGATTTTCTACTTAATTGTGTGTTGATTTTATTGTTTTAGGTCAAAGTCCGAGTTCGAATGGAATTGGAGAAAAACAAAGTAAAATAGGCAAAAAAAAAAAAAAAAAGGATTGAAAGCGTACGAAAACTTGGATATGGGGATCAACTTACAAACATCCAAAAGTTGAAGGACTTGGGGTTGCAAATAAAAGAGGACTAAATTGAAATAAAAGAAGAAATTCAAGGACTAAAGAGGATAAAATTCAAAGTTGAAGGACTTGGACAGCAAATAAGATAACTAAAAAGTAGAAAAAGGACAAAAATATGAAATGGGGACCAAATAATATATACTTCAAACTTTGAAGGACCAAGCATGCAATATGGAGATTGGAACCAGAATTGGTAACTTATTTCACTGTTTGGCGCGGGTTGCAAACCGCGGTTGACCGCGGCCATGCGCGGTAGACGCGTCTGAGTGTTTTTTGGCTTATTTTTAATTTCAATCAGGGTCTTTTTCGTCTTTTCATGTACATGAGTTGTTAAATTAGTAAAACATTATATAAAGACCTAACCTAGGTCAAAAGAGAGGAGGTTAATTCTTAAGAGAATATGGAGAAAAAAACGGCGAAAGAAACGAATAACGACCAAGATCAAAAAGATTGGAACGTGTAAATCAATATATTTTGGTGCAAGATATTCAACATCTTTTCCTCTTTCATTCAAAATCCGGTTATGTATTTAATTCTTTTAACGCTTTATTTTTCCCGAATCATGAGTAGCTAAATTCATAGTTTGGATGAACGATGTAGCCTAAGTTTAATTCTTTAATTTCGAATCTCAAGTTTTGATTTATGAATTGTTTAACTATTTGATTTTTCTTCTTCTCTTAATGCTTGGAATAACTGGCCATTATTTCATTGATCTCGTGGATTGTAATGAACTGAGAAACAAATTATTAATCTAGACCACGTAGTAAAATTCGGTAATTGGATAAAAGGTAGAGATACACTTTTATTATTGCTGCGGTCTGAATTGAATTCTTAGGAAAATTAATGCATCTAATTAAGGACCATTCTGACTGCCTAAGTTGACTTAATTAGATAGGATTAATTTGAACTTGAGAGAGGTAAATTAGGTTAAATTCGTGAATTCGATCAAATACAACTTTAGGAAACAAATCTTGATAGGAGGAATTAGAGATGACAACTAAGTGAATTCGTTTGTCCAAACGCTTTAACCATTATTCTTTCCTAAATTCTTGTTATTTTATTTTACATAAGTTATTATATTATTTCCTTAAATTCATCGTTTTAGTTTAAATCTTTCAAATCAACTCAATTCAAATTCTTTTCAATAAATTAGCATTACGATTAATTTAACTAGTATCTAAATAAGATAGTTTTCGTGGGAACGATAATCCAGACTCAGTAGGTCAATTTTATTACTTGTTTGTGATATTGTACACTTGTAATTACAAATATTTTAACAACACGTACGTACGAACAAACATGGACTAAGTCCAAGTTCGCTGAATTTGCAGGAATTCATTGGTTCTATTGGGACTATTCTTCTTTAATTAGAACTAGTGTTGTGCAATGCACGGGATGTGTAATCACAAAAAATAATTTTGATAGTTATCTATAAACATTAATTAGTTATAGTAAAATCAAATACTAAATTTTAATTAGTATTAAACTCATTTGTACGTTGACCAAAATGAAGATAATTAATTAATTAAATTAAATTAATTAGGTATTTAAAATATAGATAATTAAATTTAAAACGCGTTGAAAAATTAATTTTTGCAATGATAACAAACTTTGAAAATATGAATTTTGACTTATTTTTCTTTCACTTTGTATTGATTGTCTTTTATAATAATCTTAAAAATACAATATTTTAAATGTGGTCTCTTAAATCGTGTCATAATAGTATTTTAATTTAGTGCAACTTTTCTTATAGTCGTATAACCAATCATTCTATTCGAAACACGTTGGCTATTTTCTTATGTATGTTACTTTTTGTTGTTTTATTTTTGAAAAGTTATAAAGTAAGGATTAATGAAAATTGAATAACACATTTAAACTATGACAAAAGTTTAAATGTGATTTCTTAAATCTTAATTAGCATTGAAAAACTCATGCATATTTTAACCAAAATGAATATAAAATTCATTAATTATTAATTAATTAAATTAAAATATTTAAAATATGGATAATTAAATTAAAATCCATTGGAAAATTAACTTTTGCAATAATAACAAAACATTAAAGATATAGATTTGGACTTATTTTTCTTTCAATGTGTATTGATTGTTTTCCATAATAATCTTGAAAATGTGATCTCTTAAATCTTAGGCATTTTCTGCCAAGAGATTTAAATGGTAAATTAAAGGGTGATGGATGGTAAACAAAATTCAAAGTTTAGCGAGTTATCAGTAACAGTTCAAAATTCAGTGAGTATGTATTAACAAGTTCCAAGTTCAGTGAGTATTTGTTAAATTTACTCCAACCAAATATACAATGAACATCTACTCACAGAGTAGATCGTGCTAAACCCACATCAAATGGTTAACGGAACCCAATCAATTATTTGGTCAAAGTTGGTCAAATCCAACTTAATTAAACACCATTTCCAACACGTAGCGATGCCGGAAGTTAAAATTTTATTTCCTTGAAATTAAAACACGAGTTTTTTTCTAGTCGTTACAGTGATGGCAGCAGCAATTGCCACTGTAGCTATGAGTGACGCTGCAACTATGTATAAAGTTGCCTTGCTTATGATCCATTACGTCTCATATGAAACCAATTCATGGTGCTCTTCATTGAATATCGTCAATGGTGTCTTCCCATCAAAATTCTTTGACTTCTTTTCTTGAGGCAGAACAAATTTCTCCACTTCCTGCATCAATGGGAACTTTTTCCTGAGACCTATCTTTGTATGTTGTAAGGGTGTGTTGTGCGATTATAATCCCGTAAGTGGACGGATCGTTAACAAGTAATAAAGTGATGTGTAGAGTGTCGAACACACGAAGAATAGATACCAATTTAATCAATTAATTTATAACTCAACTTTTAACAAAATAAATAAACACATATTTGATTTGGTTTGCGAATCTAAACATATTTCAATTAAATCTAAATTATCTGACAAATAAAGTAAATTTATGAGAACAAATTCTAGTTTTTACTAACACTAGAATTCGCTAATCCACCTACATGTTCTTTAATCAATTATCCGTTTAATCGCTTTAGCCTATAATTACATTGAATTGAAAATCGATGATCCTAAAATAATCAAAAGCCTCTCTCGATGGTCAATCAATTCTATACGATATGCGAACCTAATTATCTCTAATTAAGCTTCGAACATAAACATATGCATTAAAATCTCAAGAACACCTAAATGGATTTCATAAAGTATAATAGTAATTTGTATATATTATTGGACCCTATGTTATTCAATACCACATGCTTAATCTATATTGAATCTCTCGACTTCAATATAGATCACAATATATTCTAATGGTGATCAAGTATTAAAATAATAGAAATAATGAATAAAGAATAATCAACTCAAAAGCAATTACCTACTAAAACGGAAAAACTTCTAATTAATTAAAATCATGAAGTTTCATCATTTATCCTAGAAATAAGTAAATTAGCCGGACATGATTTTGTTAATTAACAAAAGAATTGTATCAATGATGTTCCGGCGAAAGAAAAAGAAGAAAAAATAAATAAAACCCGTGACTCTGACTGAAGAATCTTCAATCCCGTTCTTTGATCTTCGATTCTCTTTTTGTATCTTGTTCCCAAAATTCGTCTCTTTGTTTTGGACCTTATTCTGCCTTTTATATCCATCTTCCAACTCTCCAAAACGTGTTTTAGCTTGTTTCCTTCTCCTGGACTCAGTAGAGTTGTATTTCAATTAGGAAACAAAAGTTCTATCGCGGAAGGCCTTGCAATCGCATGGCCAAATTACTTGCGATCGCATGGCTTTTCCTATTTACGTTCTGCAGAAGAATTTGGTGTCTTGTGATCGCATATCTGTATAACCATGCGATCGCATGGTTAGTTTGATGGATTTCCTGAATTCTTTCCTTTGATATTTGCATGCCAAGTCCCTCAAGACTCTTTATCTTTCCATTTAAGTCCCTTTTTCTTCTATTTGCTCTCTTTTCGTCAGATTGATACTTGAATTTGAATATTTTCTAAAATAATAAAAAAACAACACGCCATTAAATCGAAAATAACTTAAAGTACTCATAATCATCCCTTTTTGTGAGCTCGGGTAAGTACAAAATTGTACTTATCAAATACTCTCAAACTTGAACTTTTATTCGTCCTCGAATAAACTAGCTAAAAACAATCATGCACATACTAATAAAAATAGTCATAATATAAATAGTTTGTCGTTCTTGCTTCAGCTTTTGCAATAACTTATAATTTATGACGAGTGCTCAAGTATTACTATTGCAAATGTGATTATACTCAAACCATACTTGATATGTGTGTGAGAACAATTAATCTAATCAACTTAAATTCTATGGTGGTGATAGCCCAACCACTTGGTCAACTTTTCCTTTCCCTCTCGTAAGGTACACTTCCTCCCAAAATGATTTTCTCTTTCAATTCCTGAGATTATGTTTCAAAGGTTAAACTTCGCTCATTATTTTCTTGCTCGAGACTAGTTGAGAAAACTAACAATCGTGACAACCTAAGTATATGAAGATTCTCCATTTTATGAGCACTCTCAACTAGGAAGTTTCTACTAAGTACTAAGTAAGTCAAACCCATTAGTTGTCTAATCCCCAAATTTATTTTGCAAAAGATTTTTTCACTGGCTTTAACAGTTATAAAAAAAATTATTAAATTTTTTTCTTTAATATATATTTATTTAAATCTTATGTGCAAAACTCAATCCATTAAACTTTCTAGATGACTCATGTAACGAGCTATAGGTCGATGACTCCCAGGTCTTTTGAACCTTAGGGCATCGGGTTTTGAGAAACCCCTACGAACATTTTCACTCAAGTCAAATAGGCTACAAAAAGAGTTAAACAACAATAATAATAATTTTGCTCCTTGCGTGCAATAAGTTCATGTGTGAGGATTACATTCCTAACATCCAGTCATTACTTAGTTTCCTCCAACTGGTCTAGAGTGCTCCACACAATTTTTCAACATACATGGAATCAATCATAACGTAGATAGTCACTATTACAATTTAATTACCATACTTTCTCACAATATTGGTTACTTGTTCGAGATACAGATGATTTTTAGGTTCAAACGGGGTATCCTGTTATTTTCAACTTAAGTGCACCAACATAGCTAAAAATCATCTAAATTGGCCGACACAACACAATATCAGACATGGTCAAATAGTCTCACATTTAACCAATAGTAATAATTTGTTGGGTAAATAGCACTAGGGGTCCCTAACCTTTGGACCTTGTAACGATGGGGTCCCTAACCTTCTATTTTGAACTCCCGAGTCCTTAACCTATGAAACGTTAGAACCTGAAGTCCTTTTTTGACCAAAACTGTTAGTTTGACCGTTAAATGGTCAAAATCTTGTTGAATAGACCAAATTACCCTTAAATTAAATGATAAAAAAAGAAAAGAAAAAGAATAATAAAATAAAAATTGCAACAAAAAGGAAACCAACAAAATAAAATATTTCAACTAAACCCCAAATACTTCTTCTCCACCAAAATACCGCCGCCAACCACCACCCACCGGAACCACCACCCCACCGCCGCCATCCAAAGTGTGAATTTTTTGAAATTAAAATCTGAATTTGATTTAGATTTTGCTATTGGAACGGGTGAATTTAATCAAAAAAAAAAGAAGGAAAAGTAGGCGACTGCTGCGGCGCTTTGGAAGTCGGCCACCGCCGGAAATGGCGACCAATGGCTGGTCCGATGCCTTAAAAAGGTAACCGACACAGCCCCGACTTCACCACTGTTTCACAAAGTTCGTGCACCACTGGTTGGTCCGCTACCTTAAAAAGGCAGCGGACGTAGCCCCGAAGATCAGCGGCGTGCTGCTCTTCGCCTCCGTTTCACGAACAAAATAGTGTGCTGATATTCGTGCGCCGCCTTGAAAAAAGCAGGCCGAGCAGATCTCAGTTTTCACGTTGGCGCGCTGTGCTGGAGTTGCACATTTTAATTTTCGATTTTTTCTCAGATCTGCTCAGTTTGGAGGTGGTTTTTCAAGAAATCTATGTACTTTTTCTTGTATTTTCCGATGGTTTTGTGGTTGTTGAAATTATTTTTTGGATGGCGGCGGTGGGGTGGTGGTTGGCGGCGGTATTTTGGTGGAGAAGAAGTATTTGGGGTTTAGTTGAAATATTTTATTTTGTTGGTTGGGGTTTTGTTGCAATTTTTATTTTATTATTCTTTTTATTTTCTTTTTTTATCATTTAATTTAAGGGTAATTTGGTCTATTCAACAAGATTTTGACCATTTAACGGTCAAACTAACAGTTTTGGTCAAAAAAGGACTTCAGGTGCTAACGTTTCATAGGTTAAGGACTCGGGAGTTCAAAATAGAAGGTTAGGGACCCCATCGTTACAAGGTCCAAAGGTTAGGGACCCCTAGTGCTATTTATCCTAATTTGTTCACAAGTCATGGATTAAAGCGAAATAATTTTTAAAAAAAGTTTCATCATTAGCCAACAAGGCTATTCATATCACATAAACATGCAAACAAATAAATTTTAATTTTTTTTTTAACAAGAAATAAGTTAAAAATCAAATATCAAGTATCAATTATCGAATCAAGCAAATTTTTCATTTATCCATCACCCCAAAACTTGAAAGAAACATTGTCCCAAATGTAAAATTTAAAGTCAAAAGATCAGAGACTTCCCTGAGGCAAATCAGATGGTGCTGGAAGAAAATGTGTGATAAGATCAACTGGTGGAGAAATCTGTATAGGTTGGTCGGTAAATCTTTGCTTGAATGTCATCCAGATAGCCTGCAGGTTGTAACTCAAAAAAAATTAATAATAATAACGATAAATTAATTAATTTAATTTAATTTTTTTTGTTGTCATTGCGATCACAAATACATGAAAATCTTGGCAGAAAGTATTATGCCCAGGCCATGCGATCGCAGAGGGTTATACCATGCGATCGCATGGTACAAAATTTGTTATATCGATTTTTTTTACCTACTAAAATAGCAGAATGACGATGATCAAAGCCTCACTGTTTAAGAATTGAAAGCCTACTTTAGAAATTCTAAAAGCCTAAAACGTGCAAAATGTCAATTGAAATCCTAAAACTAAAATATACAAAAATTTAAATAAAAGGCTAGAAAGATGGGTTGCCTCCCATTAAGCGCTTCTTTAAAGTCATTAGCTTGACTTTGTTATGGTGATCACTCAAGAAACTTTGAATATATCTTTGGAAGACTTGCTTTTCTTGCTTTGATCGACTTCGCACCAATTTTTGTTTACCTTCCAGAGCTTGATTTTTCCGTTATCATATTGATATGATTTTGTTTTGCCGTTCTGCTCAAACTCAACTAAGAAAATTTTGCTGTCCTCATTGGCTTTGATCACAGAAGATGGATGTAACTTCTCTTTCTCCACATATTCTTCTTCTCTAAGTGGTGCATCCTGATGTTGGGTAACAGCTTTTTCATCTAAGCTCCCAGTCTTCTGGTTAATGACATCAATCTCGAAACAGGCATTTAAAGAGCTCAAAAATTTAGTAGTTTTAAACACATTGAATGTGATATGTTCATCATTCAATCTCAGCTTTAACTAACCTTTTTGCACATCAATTAATGCCTGACCAGTAGCCAAGAAAGGTCGACCCATAATAAGTGGTGCATCCCTGTCTTCGCACATATCCAATATAATGAAATCTGCAGGGAATATGAATTTGTCCATTTTCACTAATATGTCTTCGATGATTCCTCTTAGACTTTTGATCGCTCTATCTGCAAGCTGCAACGATACTGTTGTTGGCTTTGCTTCTCTTAAACGAGCTGCTTAAAAATAGAGTAAGGCATTAAATTCACACTAGCACCCAAATCACATAAAACTTTATCAAAAAATAAACTACCAATAGTGCAAGGAATATTAAAACTTCCTGGATCTTTTAATTTTGGAGGTAGCTTGTTTTGCAAGATAGCACTGCATTCTTCGGTAAGCATGACTGTTTCATGATCCTCCAACTTTCGCTTATTTGAAAGGATTTCCTTCATGAATTTGGCATAGCTAGGCATTTGAGCTAAAACATTGGCGAAAGGTATGTTGATGTGAAGCCTTTTCAATACATCTAAGAATTTCTTGAATTGCTGGTCTAGCTTATATTTTCGCAACCTTTGAAGAAATGGAATTGGAGGGACATAAGCCGGTGGTGAAATATAATATGGTGGAGAGTTCCATTTTTCTTGTTCAATTTCTGTATCTAATTTGTTTTATCTCTCTTTGTTGGACACAGTTTCTTTTTCTACACCTGGTCTAGTCACATGAATATCTGGTAACTCAACTCCGCTTTTCGTGGTGATTGCATTGACTTGCTCTTTTGGGTTGACCTCTGTATTGCTTGGCCATGTGCCTGGTTGTCGCTTGGTCAACAATTTAGCCAATTGTCCCATTTGATTTTCTATATTCTTTATCGAGACATCTGTCTTTTTTTGCATTTCCTTTAGCGCAGAATCCATGCGTTCTAACAATTTAGCAACTGTTTCTTTTAATCCTCCTTCTCTTTCCTGGGGTCTTCCTTGATTTGGCAGATTTTGAATGTTTTGTGTATTGCCATATGAAAATTTTGGATGATTTCTCCATCCAAGATTGTAGGTCTGTGAGTATGGATTATTCTGTTGTCGCTAAAAGTTCTGAGTATATGCAGCTTGTTCAGGTGATGACATATCAACTTTGGTTAAGGGGCATTCTGATGATTGATGGTTTGCCCTGCATGTTACACATATTGGTAAGGACATCTGAACCATATTGGCTGAGTGAGAATATTTCATTGCTTCCATCTGCTTTGCCAATGCATCAATTTTTGCCAGTATAAGTGAATTAGTGTCCACTTTGTGTATTCCTACTGTTTTCTTCTGCAATCCTCTTTCTAGCTACATAATAAAATGTTCACTCATAGTTTCAAATAGATCGTAAAGGTCACCGGCGGATCTATTTTGGATAGAGCCACCTGCTGCAGAATCTACTGAAGAACGACTGGTTGGAGCTAGTCCAAAGTAGAAATAATGATTCTGAGCTGCTAAGGAAAAACCATGACTTGGACACTTTCGGAGCAGTTGTTTGAATCTTTCCCATGCCTCGTGAAAGTTTTCCAACTCAGATTGTTGGAAATTTCATATTTCAGTCTGTTTATTGTGGCAGAGGGAAATATTTCAGTGTGAATTTCTGAATCAGATCTGTCGAAGTAGTAATGCTCCCAGGAGGTAGAGAATCTAACAATTCTCTAGTTTTATCCTTCAGTGTGTGTAGAAATAGCCTCATCTTAAGTGCCTCTTCATTAACACCTTGGTATTTGAAATTGCCACTGAATTCATCGAAGCAAGAAATATGGTAATGAGGATTTTCATCTGTCATCCCATAGAACGGCAGATTGTTCGAGAACAAATTCATCACATCTGGCCTCAACTGGAAGTTATCGTGTCCATAAGGCAAATAGACTATGCTGGATCGATTCTCAACAATCGGTGGCGTCATATACTCACCCATTAGAATATCTCGTTCACTGACTTCAACTGGTCAAGCTATTGGTGCTTGATTATTTCTCACATCTACAGGTAATAGATTCTGGATTCGTTTATCCTCTATTGTGTCTTTTTGCTGTTGTTTCTTTCTATTCGCTCACGTTGTCTTTGGCGAAAGCTTCGTTCAATCTCAGGATCTAAATCAAATAGATCAAGATCCTTTGTACGGCGCATACACCCTTAACACCTGAACACAAAGTTGGAATTCAATAGTAAGAAAACGAATTTAGGATAAATATAAAACTAAAAATAACATTAATAATAATAAAAAGAATTGTTAAAACTAAAATTATTAATTAACGAAGTAATTGATAAAACTAGTCCCCAGCAACGGCGCTAAAAACTTGTTGTGCGATTATAATCCCGCAAGTGGAAGAATCGTTAACAAGTAATAAAGTGATGTGTAGAGTGTCGAACCCATGAAGACTAGATACCAATTTAATCAATTAATTTATAACTCAACTTTTAACAAAATAAAGAAACACATATTTGATTTGGTTTGCGAATCTAAACATATTTCAATTAAATCTAAATTATCTGACAAGTAAAGTAAATTTATGAGAACAAATTTTAGTTTTTACTAACACTAGGATTCGCGAATCCACCTACATGTTCTTTAATCAATTATCCGTTTAATCGCTTTAGCCTATAATTACATTGAATTGAAAATCGGTGATCCTAAAATAATCAAAAGTCTCTCTCGATGGTCAATCAATTTTATACGATATGCGAACCTAATTATCTCTAATTAAGCTTCGAACATAAACATATGCATTTAAATCTCAAGAACACCTAAATAGATTTCATAAAGTATAATAGTAATTTGTATATATTATTGGACCCTATGTTATTCAATACCACATGTTTAATCTATATTGAATCTCTCGACTTTAATATAGATCACAATATTCTAATGGTGATCAAGCATTAAAATAATAGAAATAATGAATAAAGAATAATCAACTCAAAAGCAATTACCTACTAAAACGGAAAAACTTCTAATTAATTAAAATCATGAGGTTTCATCGTTCATCTTAGAAATAAGTAAATTAGCTGGAAATGATTTCATTAATTAACGAAAGAATTGTATCAATCATGTTCCGGTGAAAGAAAAAGAAGAAGAAATAAATAAAACCCGTGACTCTGGCTGAAAAATCTTCAATCCCGTGCCTTGATCTTCGATTCTCTTCTTGTATCTTGTTCCCAAAATTCGTCTCCTTGTTTTGGACCTTATTCTGCCTTTTATATCCATCTTCCAACTCTCCAAGACATGTTTTAACTTGTTTTCTTCTCCTAGACTGGTAGAGTTGTATTGCAATTAGGAAACAAAATAAGTTCTGTAGCGGAAGGCCTTGAGATCGTATGGCCAAATTACTTGCGATCGCATGGCTTTCCCTATTTACATTCTGCAGAAGAATTTGGTGTCTTGAGATCACATATCTGTATAACCATGCGATCGCATGGTTACTTTGATGGATTTCCTGGATTCTTTCTTTTGATATTTGCATGCCAAGTCCCTCAAGTCTCTTTATCTTTCCATTTAAGTCCCTTTTTCTTCTATTTGCTCTCTTTTCGTCATATTGATAATTGAATTTGAATATTTCCTAAAATAATAAGAAAACAACACGCCATTAAATTGAAAATAACTTAAAGTACTCATAATCGTCCCTTTTTGTGAGCTCGGGTAAGTACAAAATTGTACTTATCAGGGTGCATACGTGAGAGAACTCTTTTTCTGAATTTTACTACTTTCAAATCTAAGTGGAGCCAAAAACCGGGGCAAATTTGAGCTTGCGATTAACTAAATGACAAGAATTTTATTACCTTCAACTATGGTCCATAAATCTTCTAAATTCCAATAATTATAATCATCTCAACCCAAAATTGAAATGGTGGATGTTGAGAACTTGAGACTTGCTAGAGTTGCCATTCTCAAATGTTAGCAGCACTTGATGTGTATATTTCTACAGGAGAAATAGAAGTAAAGACCTCTATGGATGATGAAACGGTAGTAAACAATGAAAGAAGTTTGACTCGTATGCTTTCTGTTCGTGAAGAATTATGTTTGTATTTTGGCAATTTAGATTAAACACATGTTGCCTGTTTCTTCATATTTAGGCTGGAGGTGTCCAAAAAAAATATTTCCAGTGGCAACGTTTTCCCTCTGGGAGACACGGTTGATGCCTTCTCCTTTGCCGTTTTAGGAAATTGAACAGAGAAAGGTGAATCTACTTATGTGGCTACTGTAGAGTTGTAGAGAAGATGAATGTTGAGAAATGTTTTTAGTTCATTGATATAAAAAATTGTATACAATAGTCACTTCCTTCAATGCTGAAGAAAGAAAAAATACAGAAATATTAATTGAGTCAATCAACCTCCAAACTGACTCATAGAATTTATTCTTATTATAGTGCTAGATATTTCCTTACAATCGTTGATGATTTCTCTCGCTATACTTGGGTACACCTTATACGTCACAAATCTGAAACTCAAGACATAATTAAGAATTTCTTTGCTTGGGTTAAAACTCAACACAACCTGACTATAAAAGTCCTACGATCTGACAATGGTCAAGAGTTCTTCCTTGCAAACATTCCTAGATGAAAATGGTACCATTTTTCATAAATCACTCCTTATACTCCTCAGCAAAATGGAGTTGTGGAGAGAAAACACCGCCACCTCCTTAATGTGGCTCGTGCAATTAGATTTCGAGCCAATCTCCCGTTAAAATTTTGGGAGGAATATATCAAGACAACTTGTTACCTTATCAATCGGATACCTTCGCCATTGCTCTCACACAAAACACTATACGAACAATTGCACAAGAAACCACCACCTTACTCCCATTTACGTGTCTATGGTTGCCTGTATTTTGTCACCAACCTCAAACCCAGCCATAAATTTGACACACGAGTCAGACGATGTGTGTTTCTTGGATACTCCACAGGACAAAAAGGATACATCTTATATGACTTAATCAACATAAAGCTAGTGGTGTCCCGAGACGTCGTGTTCTATGAAACCATATTTCCATACGCCTCCTAACAAAATGATGAAGCCAACTCCATCTCGTTGTCCCAATCTATGCCTCTGGATGTTGAAATATCACATTTAACATACCCTAATGACCAACATATAGCAAAACCAGATAGCTTGCCTGAAGGTCCCGAACACTGGTCAACCAGTCGACCTATCGATCGATCGAATAGTTCATCCGTTTCAACAGATAACATAATCAGTTGACCTTCTGGTCGACTTGTTCCCTCATCCATTTCAACAGAGAGCTCAAACGGTTGACCGTCCTCACCTACCGGTCGACCGGTTGAGCAGTTTTCCACACCTTCACCTGACAGCTAGCCAGACCAACCTCTTGTAGTACCAAATGACCAAATTCGATGTTCCACAAGATCAGTTCAAATCTCAATTCGGCTGAAAGATTACTATGTCAATCATGCTCTGCCTACTCAAGCCGGGTCTCTTCTGGTCAAATCCAGTACTCGACATCCTATATCAAGGTATGTATCATATAGCAATCTTTCTTCCATTCATCGTGCTTTTACATACAACATTTCTCGCATCATTGAGCCAGCTACATATGAGGCCGCATGTCAGGATCCCAAATAGGTAGCTGTTATGAACGATGAAATTTGTGCCTTGGAAGAAAAAAAAACTTGGTCACTGTCTCGCTTCTTCCAGGTCATCATTCTATTGGTAGTAAGTGGGTGTTCCAGGTCAAATTTTATTCTGACGGTACAGTTGAACGATACAAAGCACGGTTGGTGGCAAAGGGGTTTACACAAAGAGAAAAGATTGATTATAATGAGACTTTCGCTCCAGTTGCAAAGTTAACAACAGTCTGATACTTACTTGCTATCACCTCCATTCGCAACTGGACACTTCATCAAATGGATGTACAAAATGCCTTTCTTCATGGTGATCTTGATGAAGAGGTTTATATGACTCCCCCACCTAGTTTTCGTCGACAGGGGAAGCCACTTGTATGTCGACTCTATAAATCTTTATATAGATTGAAACAAGCATCTCGTTCTTGATTTCAAAAATTTGTATCTGCTATTATTCAGTTTGGGTTCAAACAGTCACATGCAGATCACTCACTCTTAACCAAGGTCAGTGGTAATTCATTTATAGCTATTTTATTATATGTGGATGATATGATCGTCACAGGAAATGATAAAGAAGAAATTTCTTCTACAAAGATGTTTCTTGCATCTCAGTTCAAGTTGAAGGAACTTGGCACATTAAAAAAATTTCTTGGAGTAGAAATTGCTCGATCAAGATCAGGGATTTCAATAAATCAAATGAAGTATACTCTTGACATTCTTCAAGATGCAGGATTATTTAGAGTAAAACCTGCAGCATTTTCCATGGAGCAGTCATTAAAATTTAATCTGACAGATGAAAAGTTGTTGAAAGATCCACATATTATCGACGGTTGGTAGGGAAGCTCATTTATCTCACCATTACTAGACCAGAAATCTCATATTTAGTCAATACACTCAGTCAGTTCATGCAGGCACCTAGGCAACCCCACCTTGATGCAGTCCACCGATTGCTCCGATACTTGAAAAGTGCACCAGGAGGAGGATTATATTTCCCATCAAGTGGAAAATTGCAACTAGCAGGATTTTGTTATGCAGATTGGGCTGGAGATATTACTACACGACGGTCAATTACGGGATATTGTATATTTTTAGGAAAGACGCTTATATCATGGAAAAGTAAGAAGCAAACAACTGTGTCCAAATCTTCAGCAGAAGTAGAGCATAGGGCGATGGCTTCTATTACTTGTGAGCTTACATGGTTGAGGCAGTTGTTGACAGACTTATGTATCGATCACCCACAAGCAACAACCTTATATTGTGACAATCAAGCAGTAATACATATTGCGGCTAATCTAGTATATCATGAGAGGATAAAGCACATTGAAATAAATTGTCTTATTGTTCGTGAACGAATCATTAAGAGAGAGATCAAGACTGCCTATGTTCCAAGCAGCAATCAGATTGCAGATTTATTTACCAAAGCACTGGGCAAAGAGGCATTTCATAGTTTCACTCGCAAATTGGGCACTTTCGACATACATGCTCCAACTTGAGGGGGAGTATTAATAAATATTTACTTACCTTACTTATTATTTACCTTGTTGGTAGAATTGTATTTGTAGTAAGATATCATGTATGTAATATTTCTATTTTAGGTATAATTCTTTTCCTATTAGCATATATACCTTGTACTCTTATTTAGTTCTATTCATTCAATTGAATCTATACAGATAATTATTTCTCCTCATATATTTTCTCTCATATTTTTATAGAATATCAGTGGAATAGCTCCTGCTTCAGCAATACATGCCCTATTATCGGCATTTTTTTACTAGCAAACGGAGCTCACCCGCAACAGCTATTTGTTGTTCGATATTACCATTTGCAAGTTTTTGCAACAAGGCATCAATAGCAGCTCGATCACAGTTTGAACTACCAATTCCTAATCTTTTATTGCGACAATTACCTTGTTTTTTGGGCAGCTCAACACCGTTACTCTCGCACCACAAAGTAATAAGACTCTTTAAAACATAATTCAGTGTTAAGGCTGTGTGCAATAGTGTCTGCTGAGTCTTAGGGCACGTCTTGTGACCCACATCTAGCCATTTCTGAATGCAGGACATCTCATATGTCTGCAAAAGAAAACAGTAACTGAATAAAAATTCTTGAATTAAACAAAGCACTACATCATAGATGCAACCCGGAATTCAACCTGTCCAGTAGACACAATTACAAGATCTTTCATCAACTCAAGTGATATTGGACAGCAGAAATCATCTGGGAAGACTGGAGATCTGTGCTTAATTGAACTCTTGTCAGCTTCATGGGCATCAGGGACGGGATTTTCCGCCATCACACAGTCCTTTAGCTTTCGAAGGAGAAACAACATCGTCTCAAAGTACTCCTCCGGTACTCCAGCTGGAAATCCATTGCATGAGATAACCATGTCGTGGATGGCAAGTGACTCTTTCTTTAGGTCATTTATAGTCCTGAGATACAGTTTCTCAAAAAGTCTTTTGAAAATTATTGGGCCGGGGTCATCTTCCATTCGTGCTGCAGCTAAATCCATTGCCAGTTGCAAATCAAGAGACTCCATTTTCCCTACTGCTCTTTTGAATTGTGTATGCACAAGTTCAATCTAGAAAATGAAAGAAGTTATCAATGTCAATAATGAAAAACAAAAAAAAAAAAAACAAAGGGTATTCCATAACCATTGATACATCTCGTCTTCTGTAAACATGTGTCTTGGAAATATTATCTAAGTTAGTTCTAGTTAGTTGAAGCTAGTTGTAGTTAAGGTTAGTTGGTTAGTTACAATTTTAGTTAGTTAGTTAGCTAACTGTATAAAAGGCAACTATACCATCACTTGTAATTCATTGATTCGTCATCAGTAAATTCGTATATGAGAACACTCAGCTAAAGTGTTCTTCCTTTTCTTCATCTTTCATTCTTTGATTGATTGTCCATCTTGTAATATGATATCATAGCAAAAGAATTTGAAGCACCACAAATCATAATCACAGAGTTCTTCATACCTATTTTCTTTTAACATGGCACGAGGAGGTAATAGAGCTGTTAACACTGAAAATAATTCTGCATATTTGGAGATAATTATTGTAGAAATAGTCATCAAATTGAGAGTGTTGTAAAATTATGAAATAACTATTGATGACTATTTAGACTTATCAGGATACTTAGTCTTATCAGTATATTTAGATAAGCCTTGTTTGATTGTATTCAAATATCTTTGTAACCTACTTTGGAATCCTATAAATATAGGTCCATAGTCAGGGACGGAGCCAGGAATTTTATTCAGTGTAGGCGAAATTCTTCTCTCAACGAAAAGTTCCCCCTGTTATGTTGTTAGTTTTACCGTTGCTACTGTACTATTTTTGCTCTTTAATGCAGATTTTTTCTGTTTTTTTAGCAAAAAATTCACATTAACAACCGGTGTATTTAATCCATTTCGTTATGTAGAAGTTCTCGAAAACACATTTCTTATACATGTGACATATTGAATGAATGCTCTAAAAATTTTATCACCTAAAATAGTTTGACCCACTTTTCCATTTGAATAAAATATTCCAACTAATGAATAAATTCCAAATAAAGCTGCCACATCTCATTTATTCTGCAGCAATTGTTGAGTACCTATTTGAGAAACTTGACACATTTGCCCCAACTGAAAAGAGGAGAAGGAAAGCTGGGATTGCCTAATTTTCAATTGGCCATTTTCAAGTGTAGGCATTGCCTAATTTTCAATGGGCTTTTCCAAATCCCAGTGCAGGCATTTGCCTGCACTGGGCCTCACATGGCTCCGTCCATGTCCATAGTTATAATGAAATATACAATTCCTTTCGTATCTCTTATATTTTCTCTCTCTTCTTTCTCCAATTTCATAACAGTGACATATTTTTATTTATTATTATTTGTTTGACTTTTTAAATTTTATAAATTTTTTAGATTAAACTTTTATTTATATGAGTTTGATGTAATCATACTCGGATTTGTTTGTTCGCATGCATCAGCGAATTAACTAAATAGACAAAAACTTCGAATTTGTGAAACTTTTATTTTTCACAATTTTATCTTGTGAGCTTGGCATCCATATGTGATGTATTGAGGGAGACATTGATTAAGTTAGGATATCTTGTTATGATTTCTTATTTAATTTTCGTAAAATTTTGGGATCATAAAAGGGCCGAAAGACTATAAGGAGTCCAAGATTAATTGGACTTTCCTTATTGATTCGGTTCTATTGGGACTATTCTTCTTTAATTAGAAAAGGGGCTCAATAGAATTCGTCATGCCTTGAACAACTGAATCTGACGACTTTCAAGATTTTTAGAAAAGGATAGAGACACCTACACTTGCTCTGATTTGGAAAAAATTGTTCTTGGTTTTCTAAGAATGAGATTCTTATTCAACTTATAATGCATCATTTTCCGCGTGAAATAAGAATGAGAATCTTATTCCGATTTGTGGAAGTGAAGTCCAGCTAACTTTATAGAAATAGCGCAAGATCAAAACCGGGAATTTGATTGCATTCCATGACGATCTGAGAACTTAAACACAGTAAGTTATAGTTGCTTTTATTCTTTTCTTTACTTTCATTTTGATATTACTAGTGTTATTTAAGTGACAATTTTACCTGTGGCACGAGGGTGCGTATAGCTTTTCATTAGGGGTTTATCACATTACATCATGTATTAGTTTCTCTATAATGTCTTGTTTTACTCAATTCATTCGATGTTGTAAAGCTTGATTACAGTTTTAATACAACATAGGCAAGTGATTGTTCAATTGAGTTAAATTATTGATTTCCTAAATCCTGCAACATTATTAAGAAATATGTCCATACGTATACTCTAACAAAATCATCGGCATAATTGCAAATAAGTATTTTTCATCTTTAATAAACTGCTACTACTTATTTATATTCAAAAATTGGTACAATCTATTCAATCTCTATTTCAGGTTTGTTAACTTTTTAAGTCACAACTTGACGAGCGTAAAGTACATTTTTAAAAAATAAATGTAAGAAAATTATTTACTTTGTTATTGTTTTAGAAATCTACCACAATAAATAATAAAATAGAAACTTAAAGAGATTTGCAAACACTTTTATGATCGAAACTGTTGGGAAAATACTTGTTGACAACATATTTATTTATGTAATTGTCGTTAACTATTAATTAGTTGACTTCCTTAACTTCACACATTTTTGGGTCAAACATTTGTGTGCTACATGGAATGGAACTTGTTACCACTAGATTTTGATAAGGTTTCCAAGTCAGCAAAGGCTCAAGACAGCCCCGTGAATGCCTCATAAGCCTAGCGAAGCCCTCATGAATTCGTAGAAAGTCCCAGAGACCCGACAACATCTTAGCATTCCCGAATCACTTACAGCGAAGCCCATGAGGGGCCACGACTTTCGTAGCCAACCTAGGGCGCTTCGCCAGTCTCCGAATCCCTCATAACTCGCAAGCATTATGATAGGTGGGTAACAATGTAGGTAAAAAGTGTTGATCATAGAGAAGAAAATAGCTGAAGAAAATGAGAAAAAGTGGGTGGTTTTTGATTAGTCATTAGGGGCCGTTTGGAGTTATAAATTGACAGTGTTAAGAGGCTAATTGGTATGTTTAATTTGACAAAAAATAAGAGGTTGTTTGGTGAAGTCTTTCTTGCAGTAGAATAGCACGATAATGAAGTTGATTCTAAGTTAAAAATTGACTGAAAAATGGTCGAAACTAAGATGAATGAATTGATCGAAAATAGGTGGAAAAGATGTTTTATTTTAGTTAGTTTTTAATTTTTCGGTTGGTCTAAAATAAATCTAAAATTAACTCAAGATAAATTACTCGGAGTTAAGAAAATTTAATTAGTCTCGGTGATTAATAAAACTTCATGTTCGTCATATCAAATAAAAGGCAAGCTCGTACAAAATAATCACGACGAAAATATTTTATATCATACTCGGATGTTCGTAGTGTTGGATAAATTGTGTAAATTATATTCTATATATGAACGCACAGAAATTACTTACTTGAATAAAAGTGCAGAAAATTAAAATGACAGAAATGTTGGATCGAGGCAAGATGTATACTATTTATCCTTAAGATGAAATTAACCCGCACAAGTGCTCACGGTTGGATGGCAAACATCTCCCAATATACAACGATCCCTTCTCGCGGTAGTAGCACTTCAAACCTTGAGAAACAGCGAACCAGAAAATGATTTGGACTCTCTTTGTTTTTCAAGGATGGATGCAGTATAAGGATAGAATGTAGGGTGCAGAATGATATGAATGAAAGTTCGAATTTTCCTATGTCCAATTCAAAACTGGAGAGACTATTTTATAGATTGCCAAAAGACAACCAATTCTAAAAAGTTATGTTTGAACTTATGTGTCTTTTAAGTGGACAGAATCTGGAATTTTCTAGATGACGAGACACACGTTACAATCTGATGATACCACGTGTCAACAATTGATTGGAGATATAATTGAAAGGATAATTAAATAATATAAATAATTATTTAATTTATTTGTCCAAAAAGTTTATATTGGGTTAAGCTCAATCCCAATACCCATGAGCCACGAGCTTCGGGCCTCGGCCCGGCCCAGCCCAACGGCGGTGTGTGTATGTTTTGGACCGAACCTAATAGGTCTAGGTCTCTCCCCCTCCAAAGACTTGTGGTATCCCTTGGGGCCCAAATCCAATTCCAATCTTGGGTTATATGAATAGATAAAATTATTATTTATCTTCTGATGTGGGACAAAGTTTCACACTTTCTCTCTAATTTATCTTTTATATTCCAAGTTTAAAGTGTCCAATTTTGGCTATAATTTCTCATTCACCCAGAAATAGTTTTGCACAACCAAATATACAATGAACATCTACTCGCGGAGTAGATCGTGCCAAACCCACCTCAATTGGTTAACGGAACCTAATCAATTATTTGGTCAAAGACTCAAAGTTGGTCAAATCCAACTTAATTAAACACCATTCCCAACACGTAGCGATGCCGGAAGTTAAAATTTTATTTCCTTAAAATTAGAACACGAATTTTTTTCCAGTCGTTACAGTGATGGCAGCAGCAAATGCCACTGTGGCTATGAGTGACGCTGCAACTGTGTATGAAGTTGCCTTGCTTATGATCCATTGCGTCTCATATGAAACCAATTCATTGTGCTCTTCATTTAATATCTTCAATGGTCTTCCCATCGGAATTCTTTGACTTCCTTTCTTGAGGCAGAACAAATTTCTCCACTTCCTGCATCAATGGGAACTTTTTTCTGAGACCAATCTTTGTATGCAGTGAGGGTGCATACGTGAGAAAACTCTTTTTCTGAATTTTACTACTTTCAGATCCAAGTGGAGCCAAAAACCGGGGCAATTTCGAGCCTGAGATTAACTATATGACAAGAATTTTATTACCTTCTTCAACTATGGTCCATAAATCTTCTAAATTCCAATAATTATAATCTTCTCAACCTAAAATTGAAATGGTGGATGTTGAGAACTTGAGACTTGCTAGAGTTGCCATTCTCAAATGTTAGCAGCACTTGATGTGTATATTTCTACAGGAGAAACAGAAGTAAAGACCTCTGTGGATGATGAAAATGTAGTAAACAATGAAGGAAGTTTGACTCGTATGCTTTCTGTTTCGTGAAGAATTATGTTTGTATTTTGGCAATTTAGATTAAACACATGTTGCCTGTTTCTTCATATTTAGGCTGGAGGCGTCCAAAAAATATATTGCCAGTGGTGCTTCTGGTGGCAATGTTTTCCCTCTGGGAGACACGACTGCTGCCTTCTCCTTTGCCGTTTTAGGAAATTGAACAGAGAAAGGTGAATCTACTTATGTGGCTACTGCAGAGTTGTAGAGAAGATGAATATTGAGAAATGTTTTTAGTTCATTGATATAAAAAATTGTATACAATAGTCACTTCATACAATGCTGAAGAAAGAAAAAAATACAGAAATATTAATTGAGTCAATCAACCTCCAAACTGACTCATCAAACTATACACAGAATTGAAGTGCATTAGAGTCCAAGAGATATTGCGAGTAAAATATCTACTTAGCAAGAAGGCCTGGACCATAGGTGGATTTGATCATATCAAGGAGGGGAGGAAGCTGTATGACTATGAAGGTATACGAGATCACTGGTACACAAGTGAGCGTGACTATTGGTATGAGAATCAGGGGGTTTTTCTTAGCAAATACAAGAAATAAGGTTGAACTAAAGGCAATCATTAGAGATATTACAGAGAGGATCAAGAAAATTAGTCCACAGATCACTCTGTTGGGCAAGGTATAAAGAAAATCCTCAACTCCATAGCGGCAGGTGAAAATGGATAAGAAGTATAGAACACAAGTAATAGATGTGAAAAGTGCAAGAGCATCTGAAATGGAAAATACTAAGAAGGAACTCTCACTGGAGAAAATTGGGAGGCCATTGGAATTGTTCCCTCCAGGTACTGTGATTGCGGCAGCAAATGCCACTGTGGCAATGAGTGATGCTGCAACTGAACATGCACTTGCCATTCCTGTCACCCATTGTATTTCCTTTGAAGCCAAGTCATTGTGCTCTTCATTGAAGATCGTCAGCGGTGTCTTCCCTTTATTATTTAGGGATAGACTTTCTTGACGCGTTACAAGTTTCTCAATTTCCTGCATCAAATGGGAAATGTGAACACAGATCAGTTTTCATAATCAGTGAGGGTGCACAAATGATTTATAACCTCAGCCCAGGTGGCTCTCATTGAGAAGACAGAAATATTTTCTACTGTTTTTGCAAAACCAGAGACTCATGATTATATGAAGGTAAGAAAATGATAGAATTAGAAAATCCAAGTGGTGCTAAAAACAGGTAATTGTTTTCCAGCCTGAGTATAAATTTATGACAAGTCAGAATATTATTACCATAAACCACTGGAGTTCCCGCTGCATTTGAAGAATAGGTCCAGGACCAAGATCAAGTCGGTCTTGACGCGGTCTATATCCCGCCAAATGCAATATATTGTTGTAGTTGCCATCTTTCGAATGATCAATATTGTTCTTCTGATGCACTATCTGGAAAATCTTTTCATGACGGTACATTACAGCGTAATGAAATACTGAATATTCATTTCTATCTTTCATCTCTATTACAACAGGAAAATAATGTAGAATTTCAGTGACAATCTCTTCTATTCCATTCCGTGCCCCTTCAAGAAATGGCTCCACAAGTGTTGAGGAAAGTTGGGTGCTTCTCTGAGCTATAATTGAACACAAGTATTTGACTAGTTGAATTGCTTGATATTGCCTCAATTTTTCGTTAGAAATGCGCTTCATACGTGGCACTGTAATTGCAACAAATATCCCACTAATCACTTCACTGCTAAATAATATTATTGATATTATGAGCCCAATGCTGATCCACAATGATGAAACCCAATAGGAAAGATCCAGCCCTTCTTGTTGGGCTTTTTTGCTGCTGTGCCCGGTGATGAGGTTGGCCCAAGTCTGGAAGAATGCGCCTATGGTATTACTGATTATGTGCCTTTGTGCTTTAACCTTCAGAAGAATCCTCAGTCGTTGGATTGCTGCTTTTGATCCTAGCCATTGGTGTGGAGTATATAAAGGCTCATTATCAGATTAGGGTTAAATTATTCATTCACTGTTGGTGCGCAGCTTCTGATATTTTTCACTCTCTCGACTCTCCGATTCATCTTCTTATTCTTTTCATCTTCTTCTTTCTGGGTGAACTTTTGGTTCATCTCTGGTTTGAGAATTAGGTGTTGCTACAGTAATCATATCCTGATTACTGTAGACGTGTGTGTTTATCCCTCAATCTATTGTGAAAAGGGGTAATCTCTGTAAAGAAAGGATCGGTGTCTGTATGAGTGATTCTTGGGTAGTTCTGAGTGGATTGTCCTGTGTAAACTTGATACTTAACCTGTTGTGGTTGTTTAATAGTGCAAAAGAGGCCGGATCTACGTTTGTAGAGCCTCAAAGGCAGATGTAAGCATTTCATCGGCTGAACTGCCTGTCCCGAAAGGGACAAACAAATCTTTGTGTTCTTTTTACTTTTCTGCCTTATTTTCTTTGATCTGTTGATATTGTGTTCTTGAAAAGATTGGTAAGTTCATGTTAATTGCGGCAACATGTGGTATCAGAGCTATAATGATGTTCTTGGCAATTTAACAGTCTTCGCGTTCTGTTACTGAGACAAATCTCAGGGCTCTAAGTATTGTTCTTATCCCTGGTTAGGTAATAAAGTGTGTTCCTCTAATTTTGTTATGTCT
The DNA here is from genome assembly GCA_030279155.1 of Forsythia viridissima. Taxonomy (NCBI): domain Eukaryota; kingdom Viridiplantae; phylum Streptophyta; class Magnoliopsida; order Lamiales; family Oleaceae; genus Forsythia; species Forsythia viridissima. The sequence goes on from CM059042.1 coordinate 20,542,589, forward strand.
TAACTTTGTGTTTACATAATAAAAGGAAATTACGTTGATAATATATGCTTTATGATTTGCTCTTAGTATTCTTTTCTGAATATGTATATCTGAATCATAAAATTGTTCTCTTAAACGTGTTATACTTGACAAAGCCCCTCCCCTGAGACTTTCTTGAAATATCCCTTGACCTGAGAACCTGATTCTCACGGAATCCTGGGGTTTTCTTGATTATAGGTCTCTCACCAAATTCTTGTGTGACATTCTTTGCCTGTGCATGTGTCTGGCTGTTTGTGAGTTTCTTTTGTTTCTTCTGCTTGAATAAAATACCTTCATCGCTCAATAGTTGTGTCTTTGTGCTTCCTGTTTTAAATGGCAACTTCAAGTTTTCATTTAGATCAGTTTAATGGTAAAGGCGACTTTGCCATTTGGCAACAAAAAATGAAAGGTATTTTGGTTCAACAAAAGGTGTCAAAGGCCATTAATAAATCCTACCCTGATACAATGTCTGATGATCAAAAGGTTGAGGCTGATGAGTTGGCCTATACTTCTATTATTCTTCATTTGTTTGATTCTGTGCTTCGAAAAATTGGCACTCTTGATGATACTCAGTCTTTATGGGAAACTCTTGAATCAACTTACTTGGAAAAATCACTGCCTAACAAATTGTTTCTTTTAGAGAAATTCTTTAGTTTTAAAATTGATCCCTCAAAGGATCTTGATGAAAGTTTTGATATCTTCAATAAGTTGATTCAAGATATTAAAAATTGTGGTGATAAAGGTATAGATGAATATAAAGCCATCATTCTTTTGAATTCTATACCTGAGTCTTATAAAGATGTGAAAAGTGCTATAAAATATGGTAGGGATGATCTTACTGTTGATATGGTAATAAATGCCCTTAGAAGCAAGAATCATGAGCTTAAGAATGAAAAAGAAATTAGAAGTAATGGTGAAGGCCTATTTGTTAGGGGTAGATCCCAACATAGAGAGACTAACAATCAGGATGGTAAGAACTCCAATGGCCAGTGTCACAAAAAGAAGGGAAAGGGAAAGTCTAGGTCTAAATCCAAGGTAAAGGGTAGGAAGTGTTATAATTGTGGTAAGGTAGGTCACTATATTAAAGATTGTTATAAGTTAAAGAATAACAATCAGAAAAATAGTACACCTGACCAAAGCAATCTTGCTACCACCAATGTTGAAACTTTAGGAGAATTGTATGTAGCCATTAAAAGTGAAGAGCCTGAGACCTTAGTGAACTCTGTGTCTTCCATCTGTCAGTCTGATGAATGGTTACTGGACTCTGGTTGTACATTCCATATGACTCCTGATTTTGATATGTTTTGTTCATATACAAAAGTTGATTCTGGAATGGTAGTTATGGGTAATGATGTTGCCTGTAAAATTCATGGGGTAGGTAATATCAGGTTAAAATTTGACACTGGGTTTGTTTACCTACTTGAAAATGTAAGACACATACCTGATTTGTCTAAAAACCTTATATCAATTGGATCTCTTGAAGATTCCAACTTTGATGGCAAATTTGGAGATGGTTATTTCAAAATTTCTAAAGGTTCTCTCCTTGCAATCAAAGGGTATAAGAGGAATGGTTTGTACTATACTAAGTCAGTAAGAATGCCCCATGACTCTGCTATGGCTAATTCTGTTAGAAATGATTGCACTAATCTTTGGCATAGAAGACTTGCTCATTTAAGTAATAAGGGGCTTAGTATTTTACAAAACCAGGGATGTTTTGGAAAAGATAAGGTGTCTAATCTGTCTTTCTGTGAAAATTGTGTCATGGGTAAACAACACAGGGTTCAGTTTTCTGATGGCTTACATAAATCTTCCTCCATTCTTGAATATGTGCACTCTGATTTATGGGGACCTTCAAGCACACCTACACATGGAGGGAACAAGTATTTTCTGTCTATTATAGATGATTTTTCAAGAAAAGTTTGGATTTATCTGTTGAAAAACAAATCTGGAACTTTTGATAAGTTTAAAACTTGGAAAACTCTTCTTGAAAATCAAACTGGTAAGACCTTGAAGTGCTTAAGGACTAATAATGGTCTTGAATTTTGCAACAAGGCTTTTGATGATTTTTGTAATCAATCTGGTATTAAGAGGCATAAAACTGTCCCTTATACCCCTCAGCAAAATGGTGTTGCTGAGAGGATGAATAGAACTTTACTTGAAAGGGTTAGGTGTATGCTCTCTAGTTCTGGTTTATCCAAACATTTCTGGGGTGAAGCTGTTGTTACAGCTTGCTATTTAGTCAATAGGTCCCCCTCTGCTGCCTTAAAGGGTAAAACCCCTGAGGAGATGTGGTATGGTAGGCCAACTGACTACTCTAATCTTAGGATTTTTGGTTGTACTGCATACTCACATCAAAAGGATGATAAGCTTGACCCCAGATCTCAAAAGTGTGTGTTTTTGGGCTATCCTGATGGAGTAAAAGGGTACAGGCTTTGGGCTAGAAGTTTGGGAGGGTTTAAAACCATTATCAGTAGAGATGTTGTTTTCAAAGAAGATGAAATGCCTTGTCTAAAACAAAATCCTGATAATGATATTAATTCTGATAGTACAGAGATTAAGGTGGAGTCTGATAAAGTTGTTGTCACCCTTGTAGAACAAAATCAACCTGTGATTCCCCAACCTCCTAAATCTGATGATGATTTAAATCATAATCAGACCACCATTGAAGATCATGACCATTTTGATAACTTAGAGTTAGACAATTATCATTTAGCAAGAGATAGAAATAGAAGAACTATTAAAGTGCCTTCTAGGTTATCTGATTATGATCTTGCAGCAATGGCTATTAACTCTTATGAAGAGTTAAGTGGTAATGAACCTAAAACTTTTGAAGAGGCTGTTAATGGAAATTAATCAGAAAAATGGTGGACAGCTATGCAAGATGAAATGTCTTCTTTACACAATAATCAAACCTGGGAATTGGTTCCCAAACCAAAGTTCAAATCCATTGTTGATTGCAGGTGGCTGTACAAAGTAAAGGAAGCTAATGATATCTCTGATCCTCTTAAATTTAAAGCTAGACTTGTAGCTAAAGGGTTTACTCAGAAATATGGTATTGATTACAATGAAATCTTTTCCCCAGTTGTTAAATACACCACTTTAAGAGTTATGTTTTCATTAGTTGCTCATGCTAATTTAGAAATGGAACAACTAGATGTTAAAACTGCCTTCTTACATGGTGATCTTGAAGAAAAGATATATATGAATCAACCCATTGGTTTCATTGATAAACACAAGTCTGAATATGTTTGCCTGCTTAAGAAGTCTTTGTATGGATTGAAACAGTCTCCAAGGCAATGGAACAAAAGGTTTGATTCTTTCATGTTATCTTTAAATTTCAGTAGAAGTGAGTTTGATCATTGTCTCTATTATAAATCAGAACAACCGAGTAATACTTTTGTGATTTTGCTTTTATATGTTGACGACATGTTAATAATTAGTTCTTGTAGTGAGTTAATTAATAACATTAAAACTGCCTTAAGTTCTGAATTTGATATGAAAGATCTTGGCAATGCTAAGAAGATTCTAGGCATGGATATAATTAGAGATAGATCAAATTCTCTCCTGATGTTAAAACAAAAGAGTTATATCATGAAAATCCTTAAGAAGTTCTCTATGCATGACTCTAAAGCTGTATCTGTTCCTTTAGCTAATCATTTCATATTAAGTAAAGACCAGTGTCCCCAATCTGATGATGAAATTGATTATATGAATAAGGTGCCTTATTCCAATGTGATTGGTTCAGTAATGTACACTATGGTCTGCACCCGACCTGATATTGCTTATTCTGTGAGTGTCTTGAGTAGATACATGTCAAATCCTCGTGAACACCATTGGGAAGCACTAAAATGGTTGTTAAAATACCTTAAGGGTACTGCAAATGTAGGCTTGGTCTATAGACATTGCAGTGAAGGGATAAAATTAAAAGGCTTTGTAGATGCTAACTATGCTAATGACAGAGATAGTAAAAAGTCTACTACTTCTTATGCCTTTACTCTGTGCAATTCATGTATTAGTTGGAAGTCTCAGTTGCAACATATTGTGGCCTTGTCCACAACCGAATCTAAATATGTAGCAATCACTGAAGCTGTGAAAGAGGCCTTATGGCTTAAAGGATTACTTTCAGAGTTAAACCTCTTACACAATCCTGTTGTTCTGTATTCTGATAGCCAGTCTGCTATTCAATTATGCAAAAATCCTGTCTTCCATGATAGGACAAAGCATATGGATGTTAGGTTGCACTTTATAAGAGACATTGTGTCCAAAAAGCTGATTGAGCTTGATAAAATTCCCTCTCAAGCAAATCCGTCTGATATGGGGACTAAGCCATTATCCTTAAATAAGTTTAAATCATGTTTAAGCTTGCTTAACATTGATTCAGGTTAAAAGTATTATCCTTTCTGATTAACTGTAGTGTTATAGTTTAATATTTTGTTTTTCTTTGTTTTTATTTTTCCTAACTTGTTTAAATTTTTGCAGGAACTCGAGGCAATGATCAAACTTGAACCGTTGTCTTCTTTTGCACTTAGAAACTCTGCATTTGGCTCAAGGTGGAGATTATTGATATTATGAGCCCAATGCTGATCCACAATGATGAAACCCAATAGGAAAGATCCAGCCCTTCTTGTTGGGCTTTTTTGCTGCTGTGCCCGGTGATGAGGTTGGCCCAAGTCTGGAAGAATGCGCCTATGGTATTACTGATTATGCGCCTTTGTGCTTTAACCTTCAGAAGAATCCTCAGTCGTTGGATTGCTGCTTTTGATCCTAGCCATTGGTGTGGAGTATATAAAGGCTCATTATCAGATTAGGGTTAAATTATTCATTCACTGTTGGTGCGCAGCTTCTGATATTTTTCACTCTCTCGACTCTCCGATTCATCTTCTTATTCTTTTCATCTTCTTCTTTCTGGGTGAACTTTTGGTTCATCTCTGGTTTGAGAATTAGGTGTTGCTACAGTAATCATATCCTGATTACTGTAGACGTGTGTGTTTATCCCTCAATCTGTTGTGAAAAGGGGTAATCTCTGTAAAGAAAGGATCGGTGTCTGTATGAGTGATTCTTGGGTAGTTCTGAGTGGATTGTCCTGTGTAAACTTGATACTTAACCTGTTGTGGTTGTTTAATAGTGCAAAAGAGGTCGGATCTACGTTTGTAGAGCCTCAAAGGCAGATGTAAGCATTTCATCGGCTGAACTGCCTGTCCCGAAAGGGACAAACAAATCTGTGTTCTTTTTACTTTTCTGCCTTATTTTCTTTGATCTGTTGATATTGTGTTCTTGAAAAGATTGGTAAGTTCATGTTAATTGCCGCAACAAATATGTTAAGTGAATGCCTGAGAATATTCTTAATTACCTACAACTTGAAGCACTTTCCAAAGTATTATTACGAGTATCTCTTGGAACGCTGCAAATGAAAATAAAACCAATCTTGTGAGGACTTGAAGTAAACCCTTGCTAATCATGGGAGTTGTATTGAAGATTCTTACGCTGAATAAGAAATAATTTATGTGCATGTATTACTATAATATATATATGGGGTTTTTTCAGAAATAACCACAATAAAAAAACTATTTCTTAAAATACTATCATGTTTTTTTTATTCTAAAAATACTGTTTTTTCATTTTTGTAACACTTGTTGTTACATTTGTTACATTTGTTATTTTAGTTATAATAAATGTGTTACATTTGTTATTAACAAATATAACAAATGTAACAACAAGTGTTATAAAAATAAAAAACAGTATTTTTAGAATAAAAAAAGTTAATTAGTATTTTTTAAATTATTTTATATTTTGTAGTATATGGTGAAATTATCACTAGTGGAAATTATATTTGGGCTTTTTTTGAAAACAGTATTTCTGAAATAAAAAAATTTAAATAGTAAAATTGGAATTTGAAAACTAATTGGAGTATGGAGTGCAATTTCCACTATATATATTGATCATTCGAATATTTTGAGCCCCATGATGATGGAAATAAAAGCAGAAGCCCAAAGTGTATTTGTGTCCCAAGTTCACAACTGTTGGCCCAACTATTTGTGTCCGGTTATGAATAATGCGACTTATAAATGCTGGAAATGGAAAATGCAATCTTCATCTGATTTAATAGCCCATTGGATCAACAAGATTAATCTCATCTGTTGGATTGAAGTATAAATAATCCCTTATATTTAGATGAGGCTAGTGTTTTCATTTTAGATCCGCAACTTTTCCTCTTCCTCTGATTCTTCATCTTCTTCCCAATTTTCTCTCTGATTCTCTGTGTTTCTGGAATTGGCTTCCAAAAACATGTTGTTACACTAACTTGGACCTATAGTTATTGATTGAGTTGTGATATTTGGGATTAGGGTTCCTTTGTGGATCATTGTATACTTCCTGTATTGATATCTGATTGATATCTGATTGGGTGTCTGTAAAACGTTTCCATCTGTAACTTTGGTGGTTTTTTGTCACAGTGCAAGGAGTCTATCTGATTAATAGTAGAGTTTCAAAGGTAGATGTAGTCTCAAAGACAGATGTAGTCGAAGGAGACGAACTGCCTATTTCGAAATGAACGAAACATATCTTGTGTTATCTTCTTGTTTTTTACTTCTTGTTATAAAAACATATTTAATTTAGTTCAAATATAATAGTGTAATATCAAAAAGTTCAACTTTATAGTCATCAATTTTTCTTTGGTGTAATATCAAAAAGTTCAACTTTATAGTCATCAATTTATCTTTGTAAATCATTAAAATCATAATAACGTAAATAAAATCAAATTAATAAATTGCAGATTAATTCAAAGTAGTTTTTTAGGAGTTTTTGATAAAAATTGGTAAAATGTGTGGTTAAAATTTGTGAATCTTATTAAATATGTAGTTGAAAATAAGTTTGGAAAAAAAAAAAAAAAAAACTTAACCAATCTTATAAAATATGTGGTTGAAAATCGTTATGTAATGCTTGATATACAACAAGCATTACCCTTAATAAAATACTAGCAGTGGAGTATATAGGATGCAAACAAGGGACAAATATTTGATGATGAATAATAGAGAATATAGGAAACTAACAGGTATAGAAAAAGGATTCCCAAATACTATATTGTGTTCCACTAGGGAAAACAGATGGGTCGTCCCAACAGCTCCATTAACAGACTTCTTAAGTCTAAATCGAATGCCAACTCCGGGTTGTGGTAAAACAATTGGAGAGCCAAATCTACAATTTCAAGATTGTTGTTGGAATGAATTTCATCTTTGAGTAAAATTTTTCATACTCACCGTAAAATCTAGCAGTTACTAAATAGAACATAAGCCTCTCGCCATCTGCATCTTTGAGTAGGTTGGAATGAATTTCATCTTTCATGCCAACAGAAAACAAGTATGAAGTCATCTCTCTATGACCTCTGATTGCAGTTAATTTGATTGGCAAACGTTCATTCTTGTTGGAAAAATTCAGCAATTCGTGATTTTTGTTCACAAGCAGTTGGGCTGCTTTGACGTTATCAAGTAGTGCCGCCGCATGAAGTGCTGTATCGTCGGAGTTGTCCTTCAAAGCCAGTAACTCTTGCGGCGTCAAACTAACCAGCTTGTTGATAATGTGCCCATGTCCTCCCTTGATGGCCACCATGAGTGCTCTCTCTCCAAATGCATTTAGCCTCTCTGTGAATGCTGATGTTTTATACAGACGATGACGGAGGAATCCATCGACAACTCTCTCTTTGCCATGAATTAATGCCTCATACACTTGTTGTAACCCGATACGTGCATCTTGCTTCACGAGCTTCAGTGCTTCAAGATATGTTGATTGGATATCTTAACTTTAACTTTGTCTTGATTGTATGGGATACAAATACATCCACTCAATAAGCCGATAAAGAAAAGAAAAAATCAACTGCTTTCATGTCAATAAGTTAATCTCTGTAAATGTTACAAGAAAATATTCAAATCATCACTCACCATCATCCACAATATCATCATTATCCTCTGATCGCGACGATTGCAGCTTCTTCTTCTTCTTCATCAGGCATGTAGGTATCTCAAATGAGCACTTCATCCTCAAAACTATATATTGGTAGATGCGTTAATCTCTCACATACAATTTTAGCACAACACTCTCTCCAGATGCGTAAATATATATCCACATGAACTCCTTATGTTCTTTACTTGAATTTCACTTCAAATATATAGTAAGTTAATAAAAAATGTAGGTAAACATGTTTAGACTAGTTTTTTCTTAAATTCTTTTTTTTTTTTTTTCAAATTTATTTTCAACCACATATTTCGTAGACCCACAATTTTTATTAACTTTTCAACCACATATTTTAATAAATTTTTTTTGATCTCTTAAAAAAATACTTTTAAACTTCATCGAACATACAACAAATATGTACCAATATTCAATGTTTATTATTGTGGGGACAAACTTTAAAGATTGTTTACACATTTGTCACTAAATGGAAAAGTTAAAAAAGTTGCTCAATTGTTAAGTCAAAATCAACAATTAATTCTAACTATACATTTCAACAGATTCACAATTTTTATCCACTTTGTCAATTTGTTCCCTTGTCTGTGCCGCGTCATCCCAAAAGCTCCCTCTTTTAACTTTAAAATTATTTCTTATGATGATGTAGAAGCAAAGAACAATACTTTAATTTACTTAAGTTGATTCAATAGAATATAGAAAAGAGAGTCGCATGAAACAAATTCAAGTTTTACATAATTAAAATAAATTAAAAAACAACTAATTCTAATTCTAACTTTTAAAAGTAAATAAAAATTCTAACTTATTCTTCCAAACAAAGACAAACTCTCTAAGAAACCAATCTAAAATAAATCTCTTACTAATCGAAACATAAAATTATATTATTTTGACAAAAAATAAATAAAAATTAATTTTACGAGAATAAATCACTACATAAACGTTAGAATTTTGCCCAAACAGCATTGGGCTCAAGCGCTTTAACACACAAGTTTTGCTCATAGGCTCGTTTCTACATGTTAAGTGATATTTTTCATCTAACTCGAACACGGTTGATTGAGTCAAAATATCTAATTAGATCATATAGAGTGCATTTCGTACACTGTTATAAGGAGGGATGTGATTAGGTAAAATAGGATTAAGAGAGACTATATTAATAAGTGGATTTTTGTGTGTTGTTCTAATATAGAATTTGGTGCTACACAGTGTTAGAAAAACGTTCAAGTATTGAAACATAAAAAAATTAAAGACAATATATTTAGATAATTTATTTTTCTTTTACTTTTAAGGTAAAAGAGTTATATTTTAATATTAATTCTTACGTTTGTTTCAATAAATAACTTTATTAGCTTTGATTAACAATAAAAATTATATAGGTTAAAACTTATTTATTTGCTTATAAGTAAATTTATTTTATGTTTACAAATTGTTTTCATAACTTTTTTTTTATTTTTAAGTAAAAAAGTTATTTTTCTAAAAGTGATTCTTATGTTACTATCAAAATAAATAACATATTTATTTTTAATTACTTTAATTAATAAAATAATATTATTTATTTACTTATAAGTAAATTTCTTACGTATAAGTGAATTTACTTATATACAATCTTATTTACTTACAAGTAAATTACATATTTCAATTGAACTAACTTTTCTATTATTTATCACATGGTAAATCAATAATTCAATCTAAAACCATCTAATTGAACGTATTATTTAATTTAATTGGCTAAAGATGGATAAGCTCTCCGAATTAATTTGTGCAAAAATTGCATGTGAAGGTTTTAAACATTTCAAAAAAGTGCAACAGAATCTTAAACTTTTTATTTTTAGCATTGTCATCTCGAACGTTTACAAAAATAAACAGCGTAAAAACTTTTAGATAGAACTCATCCAAAGATCAGTGATTGACCTTCAGTTGACCATTTTTATTTTATAAAAAGCAAATTGGTCTCTCCTTATTTTCACACTTAAAATAATTAAATTAATTAAAAAAGAGAGAGAAAAGAATCGAAAAAGAAAAAAAAAAATATTCACCACACCCACACCCACACCCACACCCACACCCACACCCACCCACACCACCTCATTGCAATCCAAACTGTCACCACCACTCCATCCCCACCTCCACCATCTAGGGGTGGATTTAGGGTAGACTCCCTTTTGCTAGAGACCCTCCTTAGCCCCGCACCAACCTAAAAATAAATAAATAAATAAATTGGTATAAGAAAAAAAATATTAAAAAAAAAACTAAATTATTTATATAAAAAAATTTCTCATATATTAGTTCGGTCTAAATTTTTATTTTTAGCCTCATTCTAAATCCGCTCCATCCACCATCTTACACCAAACCCAAAATCTACAATTAAATTTGTCATCCACTATCTTTATCATCAAACCCATATTTGCAATCAAATTCCCAAACCCAAATATGCAATCAACACAAATTTTCTGGAAAATTCCATAAATTTCCCACCATCATCAAATTTTGCCATTTATTTTTCGGTGCTAAAACCGCCACAAGTCAGACAACGAAAAGCTCATGCATTCAGCAGGAGTTCGTTAAAGATTTGTTTGATAACAAGACCATTTCGATCCATGATGGGTTTGCGAATATGGGATCTAGCTATATGTGTTGCTTGCTTCTTTAAATGATAAGTTACAAATCATGAATAGTAGACGTTTATTATATACGACCAAGCAGAGAGAATTTCCCTCAACTTTTTCCTACATTTAATGTTATTTTTTTTTATTAAGTAATTATATATTTTTAGGTTAATGAGTAATATACAATTTTTGAGGTAATACTATTTTAACAATAAAATTTTAAAATTTTCTGTACTTGATAATTATAATACTATTTTTTAAAAAACTTCATAATTATTAAATAATTAGGCAAATTACCCCGTGAATAGGGTGATTAAAAGAGTTGAACTCTTGACACAGCTGATTAAAAAAAATGGCAGGACAAATTACACAAGGCAAAGTGCAAAAAATGAATTGGAGAGAATACCTAAAGCAGGACCTACAAGCTTAAAACAGATAGTTACACAAACTTGCGTTGGATTAGTGGGCCAAAGTCCAACAAATTATAAGTAAACGGGCTCAAATATTAAATATGATTAAATTAGTATTACTAAACGGGAAATTTACGAATATACACTAGTTTATATATATATATATATATATATATATATATATATACATACACAACCGATCTCCTCCCCACTAGTGGGTAGCTTATGCTCCCCACTTGGACACTTGTCCAAATGGGGTTGGAGGAGCATAAATAAAACCATAAGCTCCCCACTAGTGGGGAGGAGATCAAGGGCGTATATATATCTATACTATAATATAAGTGTCTATGGCCTGTTTACTATTCACCCTTCAACCAACGCGACGTCGTTTTGATGTTGTATTAGTCTTAATTTTGTCCAAATCTCACCATTTTGTCCTAATCTTTTGACACTTTTTGTATATTAAATTTATATCTTTGGCCGCATTTTTTGACTTCTTCATCTTTTCTTTTCTTTTATTTGTTTTAATATACATATATTAGTATCTTTTAGCCGCAATTATTGACTTCTTATATATTATAGTCAATATATATTCATTTTTCCCTTAATAAGTCATCAAATTTGGTGCTTTTTATCCCCAGTTGCTATGGAGAACAAAGGACAAAATACAATCGATTCTTAAAGGTTTTGGTAAATTTCATTTTCTCTAAAATGCAGTTTTTGTTGTCCAACATAAATATTTGCTGCAGCTTATACATTACGTATTTTTACATAATTCCAGTTGAAGACGATATCCCTACGGGTTACCTAACCATTGGCTTTGGTTTCACATAATTTCATGTTCTATAACTCAAGTTATGGACACTTTTGTAAAGTGTGACAACATGAATCCGAGAAACTGCCTTGGATGTTTCGGTGAGCATTTTAGTGTGTCAAAACATGCCGTCGGATTATCAAATTTTTATATGTGGTAGCTACATGGGTATTCTACGTTCCTTGAAAATTTCATATTGTTCGGTGACTGTTTTCTATGTCAAAAAAATTTTCTTTGCTCCATGATTGGGTGAATTGTTTCTCCAAACTGCACTTTCTGTTGACCAACTCAAAAATATGCTGCACCTTATATATTAAGTATTTTTACATAATTCCAGTTGGAAACGATAGCTCTATGGGTTACCTAACCATTGACTTTGGTTTCACATAAATTCATGGTATATAACTCAAGTTATGGACAATTTTGTAAACTGCGACCGTATGAATCTGAGAAACTGCCTAGGGTGTTACGGTGAGCATTTTAGTCAGCCGAAACATGACGTCGGACTATTAAGTTTTGATATGTGTTAGCTAAATGAGAATTCTATGTCCCCTGAAAATTTCATATTTTTCGTTATCGTTTTCTATGTCAAACAAATTTTTGTTACTACATGACCGGGTGAAGAAATTTTTGTAACACTGCCCTTATTTTGAAAATTTTATTCACCTGGTCATGGAGTAACAAAAAAATTTTTGACATAGAAAACGATCACCGAACAATACGAAATTTTCAGGGGACATAGAATACTCAGGTAGCTACCACATATCAAAAATTGGTAGTCCGACGGCATGTTTAGGCATACTAAAATACTCATCACGAAACCTCCTAGGCAGTTTTTCGGATTTATGCCGTCGGCGTGCCGGAATCGATATTATAAACCAATCAAAAAACTTTAATTAGTGTAAATATCTTCTTAAACTTTTGTGGACCTTGGTTTTGTGGTAGTTTTAGTGGATTCCCATGTTTTGGTTACACGTTAATGATGTGAATTTGAAAGGTTTTGCTAAACTTCATATTTTTCTAAGATGCAGTTTCTGTTGTCCAACTCAAAAATTTAATGCACCTTATATATTAAGTATTTTTACATATTTCCAGTTGGAGACGATGGCCATATGGGTTGCCTAACCATTGGCTTTGGTTTTACATAATTTTATGTTATATCACTCAATTTATGGACAATTTTGTAAACTGTCGACGGCATGAATTCAAAAAACTGCCTAGGAGGTTTCGGTGAGCATTTTAGTATGCCTGAACATGCCGTCGGACCACCAATTTTTAATATGTGGTAGCTACCTAAGTATTATATGTTCCCTGAAAATTTCGTATCATTCGGCGATTGTTTTCTATGTCAAATAATCTTTTATCACAAAAAAAATTGAGCTAAAGGTCCACATAAAATAAAATAAATAAAATTTATTTCAAAGACTTTTTCGAGGAAGTCAAAAAAAAAAAAAATTTATTTCAAACTCTTTCTCACTTTGTCGAGTAAGCCAAAATAAAAAAATGAAAAAAAAAATTCTAACTTTACCACTTTGTCGAGGAACTCGACAAAGTGACCAAAAAATAATAAATAAATAAAAAATTCACCATTTACCATTTTGTCAAGTTACTCGACAAAGTGTGGGGAAAAAAAAAATTCAAGAACTTTGTCCAGTGACTCAACAAAGTTCAAATTTTTTTTTTTTTAAATTGTTCTTTTGGTCCCAACTTTTTAAATTTTTAACTCATTGACCCATAATTTTTATTTTTTTGTCATTGACCATCCCGAATATTTAAATTTTTTTGAAAGTCCAATTTGACCATTTTTTTTGGATTTTTTTCAAGTTACTCAACAAATATTTTTTTTTTATAATAAAATTAATGTCTTTGGTTTGTCAAGTTATTCAACATTAATTTATTGATTAAACTAATTTTATTTTTATTTTTATAATTTTTTAATTTGGGTATGTATTTGTCAAGTTCATTTGAACCTTTATTTATTATTTTTTTGGTGTGTTTTTTTTTCTATAATTTAGTAGCAAATTGATTTTCATTTAATTTTTTACTATTTAATTTTTTTTTCTTATAAGCAAATTGAACACAAATGAATTTTTGTTAATCCATGACTAAGCGAAGTTTTGAAATTTTTTTTTCCCTTTTTCCCCACTTTGCCTCATAACTCGGCAAATTAGTAAAAAAAAAAAAAAAAAAGTTTTAAATAATTTTTGACTTTCTCCAGAAAGTAAAAAAAAAAAAAAATAATAAATAAATAAAAATTTTGGTGGCTTCCTAAGAAAGCCACCAAAAAAAAAAAAAAACACAAAACAAAAAAAATTAACTCGAGAAAGCCACCAAAAAAAATAACTTTTTTGTGGCTTTCTCGAGTTACTCGAGAAAGCCACCAAATTTCACTTAGTCATGGATTAAAAAAAAATTCATTTGACATAGAAAACGATCACCGAAAAATATGAAATTTTCAAGGAACATAGAATACTCATGTAGCTACCACATATCAAAATTTGATACTCCGACGGCATGTTTCGGCTTACTAAAATGTTTACCGAAACATCCTACTGGAATAGGGAGGAAAAAAATGGAAAAAAATCAACAATTAATGATAATGCTTAAACTTTTTGTTTTATGTTATAAACAAATTGTACACATGCAATTTGAAAAATAAATTTTTTAAGTTGATAACATTTGATTTTTATTTTTTTTTCTAAATATTTTGATAACATTTTATGTTAAATTTGTTCTATAAATTTGTTGTGTAAACGTTTTATTCTAGTGTATAATAAATTACTTATTGTAATAAATTGACATAATTATTATAATAAATTTGCATTCCACTGTGTTATCATAATTGTTAAAATAAAATAAAATATAATATATTATAATAATTTAATATATCGATCAGTTATATGCCACCAACTACAACTTTAAAAAACAATTGTTTGGGGGGGTGTGTTTGTTAAATACACACACTCAATATTTAAAAAAAAAAAAATTAAAAAAGGTTCAAAATGGACTTTTAGCCCATTTTAATTTTTAGTGGAGGAGTGGGTGTTTGTCGTGTAAATCGACAAACACCCACATACATTTTAAAAAAAAATAAAATAAAATAAAAAAGCAAATTTAGGTGTGTGTTTGTCGAGTTTCTCGACAAACACACACTCATATCAATGAAAAGCCCCTCGACAAACACACACTCATATCAATGAAAATGGGCTTAACCTTTTAAGCTCATTTTGACTTTACAATTTTTTTTTTTAAATAATTTTTTTATTTTAATCCAGAAAACATTTGAATTGTAAAGTAAATTTTTTATATTTTTTTTACAGATTATTCTAAATAAATGCTGCATATGTTTAAGAATCAAATTTATAAAAAAAAATAGTGAATTAGAAATTAACCGTTCACGCCATCGACACTATTATTTTTGAAATATTTTTGACTTTGTGGTATGTGGCATTTTAATCATATAAATAATTGAGCAACTCGGCAATCTCAAATTTCAGTTTGTCGAGTTCTTTGATAATTTAAGCACATGCATAGTTTTTTTACTCTATCATTTATTATAACATTGTATAATAAATTATATATGATATAAAATTATTATATATTATATAAAATTATTATAATATACTTTATTTTAACAATTATAATAACACAGTGGAATGCAAATTTATTATAATAATTATGTCAATTTATTATACTAATTATATAAATTTTATTAAAATAATCAATTTTTAGTATAATTAATAATTATAATAAAACTTAATATGAATTTATTATAAATAAAACGTTTGTTTTTTAAAGTTGTAGTTGGTGGCATATAACTGATCGATATATTAAATTATTATAATATATTATATTTTATTTTATTTTAACAATTATGATAACACAGTGGAATGCAAATTTATTATAATAATTATGTCAATTTATTACAATAAGCAATTTATTATACACTGGAATAAAACGTTTACACAACAAATTTATAGAACAAATTTAACATAAAATGTTATCAAAATATTTAGAAAAAAAAATAAAAATCAAATGTTATCAACTTAAAAAATTTATTTTTCAAATTGCATGTGTACAATTTGTTTATAACATAAAACAAAAAGTTTAAGCATTATCATTAATTGTTGATTTTTTTCCATTTTTTTCCTCCCTATTCCAGTAGGATGTTTTAGTAAACATTTTAGTAAGTCGAAACATGCCGTCGGAGTATCAAATTTTGATATGTGGTAGCTACATGAGTATTCTATGTTCCTTGAAAATTTCATATTTTTCGGTGATCGTTTTCTATGTCAAATGAATTTTTTTTAATCCATGAATAAGTGAAATTTTGAAATTTTTTTTTTTTTTTACCTTTTTTCCCACTTTGTCTTATAACTCGGCGAAATTAATATTTTTTTTTAAAAAAAAAATTTCCAAATGACTTTCTCGAGTTACTTGAGAAACCAAAAAAATAAAAATAAAAAAAAATTAAATAAAGATTTCTCGAGTTACTCGAGAAAGCCACAACAAAAATAAATAAATAAATAAACAAAAATAAACAAAATTTTGGTGGCTTTCTCGAGAAAGCCACCAAACCAAAAAAATTTTTGTTTTGTGTTTTTTTTTTTTTTTTTTTGTGTTGGCTTTCTCAGGAAGCCACCAAAATTTTTATTTTTTTTTTTTTTTTTTTTTTACTTTCTGAAGAAAGTCAAAAATTATTTAAAACTTTTTTTTTTTTTTTTTTTTTACTAATTTGCCGAGTTATGAGGCAAAGTGGGAAAAAAGGGGAAAAAAAAATTTCAAAACTTCGCTTAGTCATGGATTAACAAAAATTCATTTGTGTTCAATTTGCTTATAAGAAAAAAAAATTAAATAGTAAAAAATTAAATGAAAATCTATTTGCTACTAAATTATAGAAAAAAAAACACACCAAAAAAATAATAAATAAAGGTCCAAATGCGCTCGACAAATACACACCCAAATTAAAAAATTATAAAAATAAAAATAAAATTAGTTTAATCAATAAATTAATATTGAATAACTTGACAAACCAAAGACATTAACTTTATTATAAAAAAAAATATTTGTCGAGTAACTTGAAAAAAATCCAAAAAAATGGTCAACTTGGACTTTCAACAAAATTTAAATATTCGGGATGGTCAATGACATAAAAATAAAAATTATGGGTCAATTAGTTAAAAATTTAAAAAGTCGGGACCAAAAGAACAATTTAAAAAAAAAAAATTTGAACTTTGTCGAGTCACTGGACAAAGTTCTTGAAATTTTTTTTTTCCCACACTTTGTCGAAAATGCAGTTTTTGTTGTCCAACTTAAATATTTGCTGCAGCTTATACATTACGTATTTTTACATAATTCCTGTTGGAGACGATATCCCTACGGGTTACCTAACCATTGGCTTTGGTTTCACATAATTTCATGTTCTATAACTCAAGTTATGGACACTTTTGTAAAGTGCGACAGCATGAATCCGAGAAACTGCCTTGGATGTTTCGGTGAGCATTTTAGTGTGTCAAAACATGCCGTCGGATTATCAAATTTTTATATGTGGTAGCTACATGGGTATTCTACGTTCCTTGAAAATTTCATATTGTTCGGTGATCGTTTTCTATGTCAAAAAAATTTTCTTTGCTCCATGATTTGGTGAATTGTTTCTCCAAACTGCACTTTCTGTTGACCAACTCAAAAATATGCTGCACCTTATTTATTAAGTATTTTTACATAATTCCAGTTGGAAAAGATAGCTTTATGGGTTACCTAACCATTGGCTTTGGTTTCACATAAATTCATGGTATATAACTCAAGTTATGGACAATTTTGTAAACTGCGACCGTATGAATCCGAGAAACTGCCTAAGGTGTTACGGTGATCATTTTAGTCAGCCGAAACATGCCGTCGGACTATCAATTTTTGATATGTGTTAGCTAAATGAGTATTCTATGTCCCCTGAAAATTTCATATTTATCGGTTATCGTTTTCTATGTCAAACAAATTTTTGTTACTCCATGACCGGGTGAAGAAATTTTTGTAACACTGCCCTTATTTTGAAAATTTTATTCACCTGGTCATGGAGTAACAAAAAAATTTTTGACATAGAAAACGATCACCGAACAATACGAAATTTTCAGGGGACATAGAATACTCAGGTAGTTACCACATATCAAAAATTGGTAGTCCGACGGCATGTTTAGGCATACTAAAATACTCATCGCGAAACCTCTTAGGCAGTTTTTTAGATTTATACCGTCGGCGTGCCGGAATCGATATTATAAACCAATCAAAAAACTTTAAGTAGTGTAAATATCTTCTTAAACTTTTGTGGACCTTGGTTTTGTGGTAGTTTTAGTGGATTCCCATGTTTTGGTTACACGTTAATTATGTGAATTTGAAAGGTTTTGCTAAACTTCATATTTTTCTAAGATGCAGTTTCTGTTGTCCAACTCAAAAATTTAATGCACCTTATATATTAAGTATTTTTTCATATTTCCAGTTGGAGACGATAGCCCTATGGGTTGCCTAACCATTGGCTTTGGTTTTACATAATTTTATGTTATATCACTCAATTTATGGACAATTTTGTAAACTGTCGACGGCATGAATTCAAAAAACTGCTTAGGAGGTTTCGGTGAGCATTTTAGTATGCCTAAACATGCTGTCGGACCACCAATTTTTAATATGTGGTAGCTACCTGAGTATTATATGTCCCCTGAAAATTTCGTATCGTTCGACGATTGTTTTCTTTGTCAAATAATCTTTTATCACAAAAACAATTGAGCTAAAAGCCCACACAAAAAAAAAAAAAAAAAAATTATTTCAAAGACTTTGTCGAGGAAGTCAAAAAATAAAAATAAAAATTTCAAACTCTTTCTCACTTTGTCGAGTAAGCCAAAATGAAAAAATGAAAAAAAAAAAAAAATTCCAACTTTACCACTTTGTCGAGGAACTCGACAAAGTGGCCAAAAAATAATAATAATAATAAAATTTCACCATTTACCACTTTGTCGAGTTACTCGACAAAGTGTGGGAAAAAAAAAACATTTCAAGAACTTTGTCCAGTGACTCGAGAAAGTTCAAATTTTTTTTTTTTTAAATTGTTCATTTGGTCCCAACTTTTTAAATTTTTAACTCATTGACCTATAATTTTTATTTTTATGTCATTGACCATCCTGAATATTTAAATTTTGTTGAAAGTCCAATTTGACCATTTTTTTGGATTTTTTCCAAGTTACTCGACAAATATATTTTTTTATAATAAAATTAATGTCTTTGGTTTGTCA
Source organism: Forsythia viridissima (assembly GCA_030279155.1). NCBI lineage: Eukaryota > Viridiplantae > Streptophyta > Magnoliopsida > Lamiales > Oleaceae > Forsythia > Forsythia viridissima. The sequence continues at coordinate 20,561,670 of CM059042.1, forward strand.
AGTTATTCAACATTAATTTATTGATTAAACTAATTTTATTTTTATTTTTATAATTTTTTAATTTGGGTATGTATTTGTCGAGCGCATTTGGACATTTATTTATTATTTTTTTGGTGCGTTTTTTTTCTATAATTTAGTAGCAAATAGATTTTCATTTAATTTTTTACTATTTAATTTTTTTTTTGTTATAAGCAAATTGAACACAAATGAATTTTTGTTAATCCATGACTAAGCGAAGTTTTGAAATTTTTTTTTCCCTTTTTTCCCACTTTGCCTCATAACTCGGCAAATTAGTAAAAAAAAAAAAAAGTTTTAAATAATTTTTGACTTTATCCAGAAAGTAAAAATAAAAATAAAATAAAAAAAATAAAAATTTTGGTGGCTTCCTGAGAAAGCCACCGAAAAAAAAAAAAAAAACACAACAAAAAAAAATTTGGTGGCTTTCTCGAGTAACTCGAGAAAGCCACCAAAAAAAAAAAAAAATTTGTGGCTTTCTCGAGTAACTCGAGAAAGCCACCAAAATTTTTTTTTTTTTTTTTTTGGTTTCTCAAGTAACTCGGGAAAGTCATTTGAGAAATTTTTTTTTTTTAAAAAAAATACTAATTTCGCCGAGTTATAAGACAAAGTGGGGAAAAGGTAAAAAAAAAAAAAAAAATTCCATATTTCACTTAGTCATGGATTAAAAAAAATTCATTTGACATAGAAAACGATCACCGAAAAATATGAAATTTTCAAGGAACATAGAATACTCATGTAGCTACCACATATCAAAATTTGATACTCCGACGGCATGTTTCGGCTTACTAAAATGTTTACCGAAACATTCTACCGGAATAGAGAGGAAAAAAATGGAAAAAAATCAACAATTAATGATAATGGTTAAACTTTTTGTTTTATGTTATAAACAAATTGTACACATGCAATTTGAAAAAAAAATTGATATGTGGTAGTTACATGAGTATTCTATGTTCCTTGAAAATTTCATATTTTTCGGTGATCGTTTTCTATGTCAAATGAATTTTTTTTAATCCATGACTAAGTGAAATTTTGAAATTTTTTTTTTTTACCTTTTTCCCCACTTTGTCTTATAACTCGGCGAAATTAGTATTTTTTTTTAAAAAAAAAATTTCCCAAATGACTTTTCCCGAGTTACTTGAGATACCAAAAAAAAAAAAAAAAAAAAAAAATTAAATAAGGCTTTCTCGAGTAACTCGAGAAAGCAAAAAAAAAAAAAAAAAAATCACAAAACACAAAACAAAAAATTTTTTTGTGGCTTTCTCGAGTAACTCGAGAAAGCCACCCAAAAAAATTTTTGTTTTGTGTTTTTTTTTTTTTTGTGGCTTTCTCAGGCAGCCACCAAAATTTTTATTTTTTATTTTTTATTTTTTTTTACTTTCTGGAGAAAGTCAAAAATTATTTAAACTTTTTTTTTTTTTTTTTTTTACTAATTTGCCGAGTTATGAGGCAAAGTGGAGAAAAAGGAAAAAAAAAATTTCAAAACTTCGATTAGTCATGGATTAACAAAAATTCATTTGTGTTCAATTTGTTTATAAGAAAAAAAAAATTAAATAGTAAAAAATTAAATGAAAATCTATTTGCTACTAAATTATAGAAAAAAAAACACACCAAAAAAATAATAAAAAAAAGGTCCAAATGCGCTCGACAAATACATACCCAAATTAAAAAATTATAAAAATAAAAATAAAATTAGTTTAATCAATAAATTAATGTTGAATAACTTGACAAACCAAAGACATTAATTTTATTATAAAAAATATATATTTGTCAAGTAACTTGGAAAAAATCCAAAAAAATGGTCAAATTGGACTTTCAACAAAATTTAAATATTCGAGATGGTCAATGACATAAAAATAAAAATTATGAGTCAATGAGTTAAAAATTTAAAAAGTTAGGACCAAAAGAACAATTTAAAAAAAAAAATTTGAACTTTGTCGAGTCACTGGACAAAGTTCTTGAAATGTTTTTTTTTTCCCACACTTTGTCGAGTAACTCGAAAAAGTGGTAAATGTTGAATTTTTTTTTTTATTATTATTTTTTGGCCACTTTGTCGAGTTCCTCGACAAAGTTGTAAAGTTAGAATTTTTTTTTTCATTTTTTTATTTTGGCTTACTCGACAAAGTGAGAAAGAGTTTGAAATATTTTTTTTTTTTTTTGACTTCCTCGACAAAGTCTTTGAAATAAATTTTTTTTTTTTTAATTTTGTGTGGGCTTTTAGCTCAATTTTTTTGTGATAAAAGATTATTTGACATAGAAAACAATCGCCGAACAATACGAAATTTTCAGGGGACATATAATACTCAGGTAGCTACCACATATTAAAAATTGGTGGTCCGACGGCATGTTTAAGCATACTAAAATGCTCACCGAAACCTCCTAGGCATCTTTTTGAATTTATGCCGTCGACAGTTTACATAATTGTTCATAAATTGAGTGATATAACATAAAATTATGTAAAACCAAAGCCAATGGTTAGGCAACCCATAGGGCTATCGTCTCCAACTAGAAATATGTAAAAATACTTAATATATAAGGTGCATTAAATTTTTGAGTTGGACAACAGAAACTGCATCTTAGAAAAATATGAAGTTTAGCAAAACCTTTCAAGTTCACATCATTAACGTGTAACCAAAACATGGGAATCCACTAAAATTACCACAAAACCATGGTCCACAAAAGTTTAAGAAGATATTTACACTACTTAAAGTTTTTTGATTGGTTTATAATATCGATTCCGGCACGCCGACGGCATAAATCCGAAAAACTGCCTAGGAGGTTTCGCGATGAGTATTTTAGTCTGCCTAAACATGCCGTCGGACTACCAATTTTTTATATGTGGTAGCTACCTGAGTATTCTATGTCCCCTGAAAATTTCGTATTGCTCGGTGGTCGTTTTCAATGTCAAAAAATTTTTTGTTACTCCATGACCAGGTGAATAAAATTTTCAAAATAAAGGCAGTGTTACAAAAATTTCTTCACCCGGTCATGGAGTAACAAAAATTTGTTTGACATACAAAACGATAACCGAAAAATATGAAATTTTTAGGAGACATAGAATACTCATTTAGCTAACACATATCAAAATTTGATAGTCCGACGGCATGTTTCGGCTGACTAAAATGCTCACCGTAACACCCTAGGCAGTTTCTCGGATTCATACGGTTGCAGTTTACAAAATTGTCCATAACTTGAGTTATATACCATGAATTTATGTGAAACCAAAGCCAATGTTTAGGTAACCCATAGAGCTATCGTTTCAAACTGGAATTATGTAAAAATACTTAATATATAAGGTGCAACATATTTTTGAGTTGGTCAACATAAAGTGCAGTTTGGAGAAACAATTCACCCAATCATGGAGTAAAGAAAATTTTTTTGACATAGAAAACGATCACCGAACAATATGAAAATTTCAAGGAATGTAGAATACCCATGTAGATACCACATATAAAAATTTGATAATCCGACGGCATGTTTTGACACACTAAAATGCTCACCGAAACATCCAAGGCAGTTTCTCGGATTCATGCTGTCGCACTTTACAAAAGTGTCCATAACTTGAGTTATAGAACATGAAATTATGTGAAACCAAAGCCAATGGTTAGGTAACCCGTAGGGATATCGTCTCCAACTGGAATTATGTAAAAATACGTAATGTATAAGCTGCAGCAAATATTTAAGTTGGACAACAAAAACTGCATTTTAGAGAAAATGAAATTTACCAAAACCTTTAGAAATCGATTGTATTTCGTCCTTTGTTCCCCATAGCAAGTGGAGATAAAAAAGCACCAAATTTGATGACTTATGAAGGGAAAAATGAATATATATTGACTATAATATATAAGAAGTCAATAATTGCGTTATCAAATTTGGTGCTTTTTTATCCCCATTTGCTATGGAGAACAAATGACGAAATACAATCGATTCTTAAAGGTTTTGCTAAATTTCATTTTTTCTCTAAACTGCAGTTTTTTTGTCCAACATAAATATTTGCTGCACTTTATACATTAAGTATTTTTACATAATTCCAGTTGGAGACGATATCCCTATGGGTTACCTAACCATTGGATTTGGTTTCACATAATTTCATGTTGTATAACTCAAGGTATGGATATTTTTGTAAATTGCGACAGTATGAATCTGAGAAACTGACTTAGATGTTTTGGTGATCATTTTAGTATGCCGAAACTTGCCGTCGGACTATAAAATTTTTATATGTGGTAGCTACATGGGTATTCTACGTTCCTTGAAAATTTCATATTGTTCGGTGATCGTTTTCTATGTCAACTAAATTTTTTTTACTCCATGACCGGGTGAATTGTTTCTCTAAATTGTCTTTCTGTTCACCAACTCAAAAATATGTTGCACATTATATATTAAGTATTTTTACATAATTCTAGTTGGAGACGATAGCTCTATGGGTTACCTAACCATTGGCTTTGGTTTCACATAATTTCATGTTATATAACTCAAGTTATGGACAATTTTGTAAATTGCGATAGCATGAATCCGAGAAACTGCCTGTCATGTTTCGGTGAGCATTTTAGTGTGTCAAAACATGCCGTCGGATTATCAAATTTTTATATGTGTTAGCTACATGGGTATTCTACGTTCCGTGAAAATTTTATATTGTTCGGTAATCATTTTCTATGTCAAATAAATATTTTTTGCTCCATCACTGGGTGAATTGTTTCTCGAAACTGCACTTTCTGTTGACCAACTCAAAAATATGCTGCACCTTATATATTAAGTATTTTTACATAATTCCAGTTGGAGACGATAGCTCTATGGGTTACCTAACCATTGGCTTTGATTTCACATAATTTCATCGTATATAACTCAAGTTATGGACAATTTTCTAAACTGCGACCGCATAAATTCGAGAAACTGCCTAGGGTGTTTCGGTGAGCATTTTAGTATGCCGAAACATGCTGTCAGACTATCAAATTTTGATATGTGGTAGCTAAATGAGTATTCTATGTTCCCTGAAAATTTCATATTTTTCGGTTATCGTTTTCTATGTCAAACAAATTTTTGTTACTCCATGACCAGGTGAAGAAATTTTTGTAACAGTGCCCTTATTTTGAAATTTTTGTTCACCTAGTCATGGAGTAACAAAAAATTTTTTGACATAGAAAACGATAACCGAACAATACGAAATTTTCAAGGGACATAGAATACTCAGGTAGCTATCACATACCAAAAATTAGTAGTCCAACGGCATGTTTAGGCATACTAAAATACTTACCGCGAAACCTCCTAGGCTGTTTTTCGGATTTATGCCGTCGGCGTGCCAGATTCGCTATTATAAACCAATCCAAAAACTTTAAGTAATGTAAATATCTTCTTAAAATTTTGTGGACCTTGGTTTTGTGGTAGTTTTAGTGGATTCCCATGTTTTGGTTACACGTTAATGATGTGAACTTGAAAGGTTTTGTTAAACTTCATGTTTTTCTAAGATACAGTTTCTGTTGTCCAACTCAAATACTTACTGCACCTTATATATTAAGTATTTTTACATAATTCCAGTTGGAGACGATAGCCCTATGGGTTACCTAACCATTGTCATTGGTTTTACATAATTTCATGTTATATAACTCAATTTATGGACAATTTTGTAAACTGTGACAGCATAAATCTGAAAAACTAATTAGGATGTTTCGGTTAGCATTTTATTAAGCCGAAATATGCCGTCGGACTGTCAAATTTTGATATGTGGTAGCTACATGAGTATTCTATGTTCCCTGAAAATTTCATATTTTTCGGTGATCGTTTTGTATGTCAAATGAATTTTTGTTAATCCATGACTACATGAAGTTTTGAAATTTTTTTTTTCCCACATACGTGCAATGGAAAAGTTACTGCTTAAGATTTTTTATTTTTTTTTTGTAGGTGGACTTTTTCATGACAACTATAAAAACAAGAAAAAAAAAAAAAATTCCCCCACTTTGCCCGGCAAAGTGGAGGAATTTTTTTTTTTTAATTTATCCCACTTTGTCGAGTTACTCGGCAAAGTGGGAAACATTAAATTTTTTTTTTTTGGTATTTTGCACTTTTAGTCCACATTATTTTCATTTTATAACAAATTTACCCATAACCTTTTTTTTTTCTTTGACCATCCCCGACTTTTTTTTTGTTGAGTTACTCGACAAAAAAATTAAAAAAAAAAATTTTATTTTTTATTTTTAAACTATTTTTTTTTAAATTTTTTAATTTGGGTATGTATTTGTCGAGCGCATTTGGATCTTTATTTATTAATTTTTGGGTGTGTATTTAACAAACACACCCCCAAACAATAAAAATGGAGTTTTTTAGCCCATTTTAAACAACTTTTTTTTTTTAATTTTTTAATTTGGGTATGTATTTGTCGAGCGCATTTGGACCTTTATTTATTATTTTTTGGGTGTGTTTTTTTTTCTATAATTTAGTAGCAAATAGATTTTCATTTAATTTTTTACTATTTAATTTTTTTTTCTTATAAGCAAATTGAACACAAATGAATTTTTGTTAATCCATGACTAAGCGAAGTTTTGAAATTTTTTTTTCCCTTTTTCCCCACTTTGCTTCATAACTCGGCAAACTTAGTAAAAAAAAAAAAATTAATAATTTTTAAATAATTTTTGACTTTCTCCAGAAAGTAAAAAAAAAAAAAAAAATAAAATAAACCAAAAAAAAAAAAAATCAAAAGAAATTTTGGTTTTCTCGAGTTACTCGAGAAAGCAACCAAAATTTTGTTTTTTTTTTTTTTTTTTTTTTTTTTTTTTGTGGCTTTCTAACTTGAGAAAGCCTTGTTTAAATTTTTTTTTTTTTTTTTTTTTTACTTTCTCGAGTTACTCGAGAAAGTCATTTGGGAATTTTTTTTTTTAAAAAAAAAATACTAATTTTGCCGAGTTATAAGACAAAGTGGTGAAAAAGGTAAAAAAAAAATTTCAAAATTTCACTTAGTCATGAATTAAAAAAAATTCATTTGACATAGAAAACGATCACCGAAAAATATGAAAATTTCAAGGAACATAGAATACTCATGTAGCTACCACATATCAAAATTTGATACTCCGACGGCATGTTTCAGCTTACTAAAATGCTTACCAAAACATCCTACTGGAATATGGAGGAAAAAAATAGAAAAAAATCAACAATTAATGATAATGCTTGAACTTTTTGTTTTATGTTATAAACAAATTGTACACATGCAATTTGAAAAATAAATTTTTTAAGTCGATAACATTTGATTTTTATTTTTTTTTCTAAACAATTTGATAACATTTTATGTTAAATTTGTTCTATAAATTTGTTGTGTAAACGTTTTATTCCAGTGTATAATAAATTGATTATTGTAATAAATTGACATAATTATTATAATAAATTTGCATTCCACTGTGTTATCATAATTATTAAAATAAAATAAAATATATTATAATAATTTAATATATCGATCAGTTATATGCCACCAACTACAACTTTAAAAAACAAATGTTTTATTTACAATAAATTCATATTAAGTTTTATTATAATTATTAATTATACTAAAATTGATTATTTTAATAAAATTTATATAATTAGTATAATAAATTGACATAATTATTATAATAAATTTGCATTCCACTGTGTTATTATAATTGTTAAAATAAAGTATATTATAATAATTTTATATACTATATAATAATTTTATATAATATATAATTTATTATACAATATTATAATAAATGATAGAGTAAAAAAACTATGCATGCGCTTAAATTATCAATGAACTCGACAAACTGAAATTTGAGATTGCCGAGTTACTCAATTATTTATATGAATAAAATGCCACATACCACAAAGTCAAAAATATTTCAAAAATAATGTTGTCGATGGCGTGAATGATTAATTTCTAATTCACTATTTTTTTTTTTATAAATTTGATTCTTAAACATATGCAGCATTTATTTAGAATAATCTGTAAAAAAAATATAAAAAATTTACCTTACAATTCAAAGGTTTTCTGGATTAAAATAAAAAAAATAAAAAAAAAATTATAAAGTCAAAATGGGCTTACAAGTCCATTTTCATTCATATGAGTGTGTGTTTGTCGAGAAACTCGACAAACACACACCCAAATTTGCTTTTTTAATTTTTTTTTTTAAATGTATGTGGGTGTTTGTCGAGTTACACGACAAACACCCACTCCTCCACTAAAAATCAAAATGGGCTTTTGAACCTTTTTTAAATATATTTTTTTAAATATTGGGGGTGTGTATTTAACAAACACACCCCCCAAACAATAAAAATGGGGTTTTTAGCCCATTTTAAACTAATTTTTTTAATTTGGGTATGTATTTGTTGAGCGCATTTGGACCTTTATTTATTATTTTTTTGGTGTGTTTTTTTTTTTCTATAATTTAGTAGCAAATAGATTTTCATTTAATTTTTTACTATTTTTTTTTCTTATAAGCAAATTGAACACAATTCTCTCTAAAATTTGCTTATAAGAAAAAACAAAATCATTTGAAATGACTTTGTCAAGTTGACAAAGTAAAAAAAAAAAAAAAAATTTAAATTTTTTTTCCTACAAAAAAACCCAAAAAATTATATTTTTTTTCCCTTTATCGAGTAACTCGGCACAAAAAAAAATTTTAAAAAATTGTCAAATTGGATTTAAGACTTAAAATTAAAAAAATTATGTTTAATGGGTTAGTAAGTGATTGTCAAGTTTTCTTTTCTTTTGCAGCGGAGCCTCAGACTATAAATTAATGAAAATCAATCAATCAGAGGACGTATCCTCTCATTTTACTGAAAATTCAAAGGGCTCTGTTTTGAGATCAATGGTGTAGCTAAAATTAGTTTTAAAACTTCAATTTTCTTTGCAACTTTGGTAACCGAACTCATTGTGTCGGCTGTTTAACCTGTTATTTTCACTTAGATTTCATATTATAACATTTCTTGGGTTGTTTGATGGCGTTCAGTAAGTATTTATAACTTATTTGTTTCTCTTTTGTTGTTGGTTTTACTTATTTTTTAGTTAGTTTTTTTAACTTTCTATTCACTTATAAAGTATCATTGCTTTCCTTTAATAGGATCCAAATGCAAAATTTCAATTGAATGCTATATTACATATTTTATAGCATACGAATATGCTATTATTTGTACAAATTGTTTATCAAGTCCATCTCCGCTGCCTCAAAAGAAAAAAACGAGATACTTGCGCGACTCACAAAATGCTATATTACATATTGTATAGCGTATGAATCTGTCATTATTTGTATAAATTGTTTACAAATTGTTTATCAATTCTACCTCTGCTGCCTAAAAAGAGAAGAATAATTGTGCGACTCACATAAATTGACTAAAGCGTTGAGCCGACATTAATTTGACTAAAACTAACTTTTATTTTTTTTATCTCTAAGTTTATAATATTATAAATACATTACGTGCAACGCACGTACTAAAAACTAGTATATATATATATATATATATATATATATATATATATATATATATAGAAATTGAAATATATTTGATTTGTATAAAATAATAAATTTTTCTTACCAATTTATGATTGTCTCAATTGAAAAATACTAGACATTTAAAAGCTATGTTATTTATATAATATTGCCTTTTTGAAAATGAATACAACCTATTAAATTGAAAATCTTATCCCAAAATTTCCTCCCAATCTTATTTTCGAAATTCAAATTCTCACAATCTAATCAACAAATTCAACGTTGCGTATCTACTTCTTCTCTTGCACCATTTTCATAATTTCAAAATATTGATAATATTCTTAGAAAACAATTGCAAAGAAAACAAAAAATGATTAAACATCCATTGCACGTAATTACATAGTGCAATCTTCTAACTTCTCGAATGATTGCCATAATCGAGACTAGACATTTTTTCAACATATAATATAAAAGAAATTTAGTTTCATAAGATACTGATTTGAAGTAACAACCTGGAACAACATAACGCAACACATAAACCTTTATTACAAGAATTACACTAAGAGTTAACCAATAACTAATTTGAATTAACAACTTGTAGTATCATCTACTTGTATATACACATATATAATTTTCGACTACGTACTTGTACCAGTCGAGATAATTAAATACCACCATACACTGTGGCACAATGTAATAACATTCAATGGTAGCGAAACTATATTGTCCCAATGATTTTTTTTTTCATGATGGAAATGGTGCACACAATTCTACTTTTCAATTTGTATTTGCTACCATTACACATTGTAGTCGTTTCACAACCTTAGAAAAATATATTTGACACCAAAAAACTAATGAAAGACTTGAAACAAAAACTAACGCATGATTTTACTATATGGGGTTTGAAATTAAAATATATTTGATTTAAATGATGAGCAAGGCGTAGGAGGAAGTGTAAATTATGAAATAATTTGATTGTTAATTAAATTTAGTAGTGTAAATTATGAAATAATTTGATTGTTAATTAAATTTAGTAATGATATGATTAAATATCTAAATAGTAGTTGTAAAAGTTAATAAATAATAATGAAAATAAATTAATTATTTTTATATGGTAACAGTACAATTTAAATTGATAAATAGTAATTTTATAAATAAAATAAAAAAACTATCCAATAAAATTCAAAATTTCAAAAAAAAAAAAGGGGGGGGGGGGGGGGGCACACAATATAATTTTCACTCTAAATAGCAATTTGATGAAAGGGATTTTTTCATAAATAAACCACTTTTTAAAAATAATTCTAATTTTATCAACTTAACAAATTTATTCTAAAAATACTACATTCTTAAAATTATATTAATTAATAAAATAATAAATTAAAATCAACTCTATACCACAAAATATATATATTTCCACGTGAATTCACTTAAATTTGTATTTAAGTCCTTGATTATTTGTACAATAAGTCCTTCATCTTTATAAAATTTTCACTTTAGTCCCTATACTTCCTTTTTCATTTCAATTTCGTCCTTTTTTATTTGCAATCCAAGTCCTTCAACTTTTAAATTTGTACAAGTTGGTCTCCATATTTATACTTTTATATCAATTTAGTCCTTTATAGTATCACTATTTGATACATATGTTACAAATGATATTGTGTATCAATGTTTGATATAAATGTTACAAATGATATTTTGTAACAATCTGTGTTACAAATTGAAATATAAAATATCAGTGATACAAAATATTAATTCATGTAACATGTATTGTGTAAAATAACATAATATAATCTGTAACATATTCAGTGATACAAAATATTATTTGTAACATTTGTATCAAACAGTGATACATAATATGATTTGTAACATTTGTAACAGATTGCGATACTAAATAGAAATTGTTACAACTGTTACAACTGCAAAATCAACTCTAAACTTCAATAAGTTCGTTATAGTATGATATAGATATGTAACACAATGTTAAATTTAACAAATAAAACTATTGATTTCATCATTTGTAACATACGTAACATCAGTGATACAAAATACCAATTCATGTAACATGTAATGTATAAAATAACATAATATAATATGTAACATATTCAGTGATACAAAATATCATTTGTAACATCTGTATCAAATAGTGATACAAAGGACTAAATTGATATAAAAATATAAATATGGGGACCAACTTGTACAAATTTAAAAGTTGAAGGACTTGGGTTGCAAATAAAAAAGGACGAAATTGAAATGAAAGATGAAGTATAGGGACTAAAGTGAAAATTTTATAAAGATGAAGGACTTATTGTGCAAATAATCAAGGACTCAAAAACAAATTTGAGTGAATTCACGTGAAAATAGTTATTTAATTTTAATTCATTATTTTATTATTTAATATAATATTAATTATGTAGTATTTTTAGAATAAATAAGTTAAGTTGTCAGATTTAAAATTATTTTAATATTTGTAAGTAGTGGGTGTAATACTTGATGAAAACCTCAATTTACATTTTGAATTGGACTACAAACCGTGAGAAAAGTTATAAGAAAAGAGGGGTGGAGCCCACGTGCATTGTATAAGGGAAAAGATTTATTTTGGTCAATGTTGGATTTTTTTTACTAAATAATCTCCTAGGTAACGAAGATAAAAATACGTACATAATTAGGCTCGTGCCTTAAATTAAATGTACGACTCATTATATCACACACTAGTGTATCGAGTTATTGATCCGTTCAAAATAGAGAAGATAAATCAGAATCGTGGTTGTTGGGTCGGGTTGGGATAACGATCATTTTTGAGGTATAACCAATTGTGATTTTTCAAGTGATTTAGTTTGAACCAATCTTGTTTGTTTCTTTAAAAGTGTACTAGAGTTTATATCCTATATATTGGTTGAATAAATAAGTGACCACCTTTTTTTTCCAAAATAAAAAACGCAGGAGACCAAAAATTACCCCACTTCACATGTGCTGGCTACATTAGTTGCTCTTTCATTTGTGAATTGGTTCCCTGCCATTTTCTTGGTGTTCATTCAATGATAAAAAATGGTGTTTCTCTTCCACTATATTTTCTTCGTAAAAATTGTCCCTTTTTCTTCGTGAAATTTTCTTTTGGACGTTTGGTTGAGATTGTGATACATTTAGTGTGGGATTAGAGTTTAATCTGAGCCTTGGTTAATATGAAAAAAATTCTCTTTGTGTCCGTTAATTTTTCTTAGCCTTGTTTGATTTCTGACTCTTTACACTTTATAGCTTCCCCACAGGTGATTGGATTATTTTCAATTATTTTTTGATATGTGAGTAAAAATGAAAACTTATCATCACTATACCTGGCAGAAGGTCTGATTTGCCTTCTCTGCCTATCTTTGGTGAGTTGATACTCACTAAGAGGTAGAGTTGCATGATCAAAAGGATTCTCATCCATATCCTCCTCATTTTGAAATTCATTTTCGGTGTGTTCAAATTTTCTCTTTCTCCTGTATTTTATTAATTTTCAAGATTAAAAGACTTCACCTCAATTTTAACATTTTTATCTTGCAAGCTTACATTGTTTTCTTCTAGACAATGCATTAGAGATCTATTAAACACAACATTCCTCCTAATCATGACTTTATACCTTCTTTCTTTTTTAACCTACAGTCTATAGCCTTTTATATTTTCCCCATAATCTATGAGAATACACTTGAGAGACCTAGGCTCCAACTTACCAATACTTTGATGAGCGCACAACCAAAAGTTTTACGGTGGGAATAGTCAACGTGTCTTTTAGTCCATAGTGCCTCAGGCTCGAAAGTTTATGGCACTGGAGGAGCTTCTATTTTCCAAATAGGCAACAATATTTATTGCTTCACCCCCAAAAAAAAAATAGGTAAACCAGAAGTTAAAAGCACGCACTTAACTTTGTTTAGAATAATATATTCATACTTTTAGCAATTCCATGTTGTTGAAAGGTATAAGTCAATGTTCTATGTCTTAAGTTCACGATTACAAAATTCATTAAACTCAAAATTGCAAAATTAGAGATCATTATCAGTTTTCAACACATTAATTTTATGGTCAAGTTGATTTTCTATTTGAATTTTCCAAGTTTTAAAAAATAGAAAAGTTTCATCTTTGGTTTTCAACATAAACACCCAAGTTTTTCTAGGAAAATTATCGATGATTAGTAAATAGTATTTAAAACCAGACTGAGTAGAGATAGAAGCATAGCCCCGTAAATCAACATGCAAGTAATCAAGTAATTGTTAAGATTTATGGATTCCAAGCAAGAAGGAAGCTTAACTTGTTTTTTCTCAAATACATTTTTCAAAAGAAGTGATATTACCAAGATTGATTTTACCAAAAACACCTTAATTTTGTGAAGTTTTTAGGTCTTTTTGTTCCAATATGACCTAATCTTGCATTCCATAATTTGGTTAGAGTGTTTTTATCATTTGAAATTGTTGTTGATAGACCAAGAATGAGTATTGCTTTTAGAAAATATAAATCTTGTCTCTTTTGGAAATTTATAATCATGTCACAATCTCTTAAGATTTTTATTTGTCCGTGTCTAATTCTTATGTCAAACTCTATATCATCCAAGATACCTAAAGATATTAGTTTTTTTTTTTTCCAAGTTTTGGCACAAATCTTGTTTTATCTAGTTTCTATTTTCTAAAACAATACTAAAAGATCCTATTCCATCTCTCATTACCACTTGCCCACCATTTGTTTTCTAAATTTTTTTTAACCAGCTCTAGGTAGAACACATATGAAAGGTACAACATGTATCAATGATCCATTCTTGATTCAAGTGCTTTTCAAAACTCACTAACAATACACCATTTTCAATTCTTTCTTCATTGCAAGCTAAAACTATATAGTACATTCTCTGGTTCTTTTTACTTTCAATTCATTTTGCCCTTTGTAGCAATCTTTTATAATATGACATGTTTTTCTACAAAAATAGCATTTCTTTCCTTTTGCATTACTTTTAGACTTGTTTTTATCTTGATTCTTCCTACTTCACTCGTATTTTCTTTCTAAGAATGATAGTTAGATTTATCATTATTTTTCCTTTTTACCACCATGGTTTCTCCTCTCAAGTTTTCTCTTGACTCAGCTTTTAACTCTAGATTCTTGTTTCTAAAGACACTAATTATAATGTCAGAGTATTTTTTAAATCTTTGTGCCTATCATTTATGAATTTTAACAAGACCCCAACCAATTGATCTTATAAATTTTTTTCATGACAATTAGCAAGATCTTGGGATAGTTTGGTAAATATATCATATTTTCATCCAAATCAAGAGAATAATTCATTTTAAAAAGAAAAGAAATGTTTTAGAAGATATCATTTATTTTGAACAGTTTTAGTCACACAGTGGGACTGTAGTTTGGTCCACAATTCAGCAGCTACTGTAAAGCCCAGATATCATCAGATACTTCAAGAATATACAATATTTAACAGATCTAAGAAATAAAGATGAAAGAAACGTAAAAAGAATGCAAGAATTTGTTTCGACTGAAGCCCTAAATGCCCGGCTAGAGGTGTCAAGACGGGTGGGTAGGTCGAACCCGCATCGACCCACCTGTCACAACCAAGAACTACGGGCCGGCCCATGAATCAGGCAGGACGTTCACGGGCCGAAGAGGTCGAAATGCGGGCCGGCCCGTGAACCAGGCGGGCTGTTCACAGCCCGGGCGGTTCGACTTTTAACCGCTGGCTTATTTTTTATTTTATAAATAGCATATAACCGTTTAAAGTGAAAGATATGACAGATACGTGATGTTTTAATCTTTAAATATAAAAAAAAATAGAAATTGAATTAAAAAATTAACAAATGTGAATTTATCATTGTTATTTATTTTTTATTTAGTAATTTAACACATTTTTTGCTATATATGTAAACATTTTTTGAATTACAATAGGTAACTAAATTTCTTTAGTAATTTCAAAAAAAATTATTTTTTTATTTATACGGACTGAACAGGGTTGAACCGCGGCCCACATGGGCTCGTATTCAATTTTTGTGGACTGAGTTGACCCAACCCGCAACCTGTCGTGGAGTAGACTTTTTCTAATGCGAACCGTTGCCGGGTTCATCGGAGGCGGGCCGGGTGACCCGAATTGACACCTCTAGGTTCGGTGACCAAATTCAACACCTAATCTCGTGTTGAGTATCAACAAAGTAGAATCTACTCTGACAACGAAAGTGTATATCACAGTCATAGTTACAAGTATCTAAAACCACAAAGGTCTAAACTCAAGAAACCCCAAACAATCTTCAAAATTATTGTTCACCGAGAACACAACAAACATTCCCTTCTCTAATCTTGCAACCAAAGATTATATAACATCAAGTTCTTAATCTTTATCACCCAAAAATGAGAAAACAAAAGAAAATGAAGAAATCAGATGAAGAAAAATAGATTTTCTGAGAAAAAAATGAGAGAATTGTTTTTTCTCTCTGTACACTAAGAGGCCAAAAATCCAACACTGAATAGTCAAGCCAAGCAATCATTTAAAGGAAGGCTCTAGAAGGTAATTCAACGGATGCAAGACATCCACGTGTCAACATAAGCCCACTTAGCAAAGGTGTGTTTTGAATCAACAATTTGAAAGATGATATAGCACCTATAGTGGGTAATAATTGTGGTAACCCCCCCCCACCACCCATCCCCCCCTCCCTTGACACGTGGCATCACTACATTGGATACTTTTTAAAAAGTTGTTTATAACTTTTTAAATTTTTTAAAAAGTGACTAATGTGATGATGTCACGTGTCAAATGAGTACCATAATTATTACCCATCATAGGTGCTATATCATTACTCTCAGCAATTTTAACCAATTTTGATTGTACCACACACTTTTTTCCTATAGTGTGATAGATTGGTTGGCAAATACCGGCTATAAAGAAAGGAACTTTCATATTATATATCCGCAAGATCATAAGGGAGAGATGCACGGTTTGATCAAGATGGATACAATGGGATTACCTAATTTTAGACTAATGCAGAAGTACATCTTAACATTATAACTTCATATAGTCTATGGTGTGGAAATGTATTGATTATTTATTCTTGGGACTCCTCCTTGTTTTGTGGGTCAAGTATTACGCCTCCCTCCATATAAAAATTTTCAAATTAGTATACTATGATATGGAGCAAAGCCAAACTCTCCATTAAGGTTTTGGCGAGTCTGCATAAAAACCTTTGCCAATTCGTGAATGGATTTCGAAAAACAAAATATTACCCTACTCCAGCCTTAATATTTGTTTTCACAATATATTTCCCCATCAGCTAAAAACTAAATAATTAAATTGTGGTCGTCGTCTCAACTTTCATTTGCTTCTGCATTTCTACTCACAACCTTTACTTCTTGGTATTGCTATCTTGAACCTTTTCATAAATTAGCATCATCCTCGGTGATAATTTCTGTCCACAATGACCGTTAGTTTGTCATGTGCGCCTCACATGAACAATTAAATAATCAAATTAACTGAGAGCAAGATTAATAGCATCTTAGAAATAATCAAAATAAGGTACTATACAATACTACTCAACAATGTTATTTTAGTGGCATCTACTGCTTAATATTTCTTGTACCATTCTACTACTTAAATGCCAAAAATATATTTTAATTTATTTCTTGCAAAGAAATATCAACTATTTTTTTGAACTCAGCTCAAAGCACAGTACAGAACATGGCGATTGAAGTTGAAGGAACTAACCAAAAATGCTGGGACCATGTGTGGATTTGATCATATTAAGGAGGGGAGGAAGCTGAAGGTAGGTAAACAAGGTAACTGGTACACAAGCCAATATGATTATTGGTATGAGAATCAGGTCATTTTTCTGAGAAACTACAAGAAATATTGTAGAACTAAAGGCAATCATTAGAGAAGCTACAGAGAGGAACAAGGAAATTAGGCCAATTATCAATCTGTTGGGCAAGGCATAAAGAAAATCATTTACTGCGTAGCGGGAGGTGAAAATGGATAAGAACGATATAACAGTAGTAATTGACGAGAGAAGTGCAAGAGCATCTGAAACGGCAAAGACTATGAACGATTTCCGGTTGGAGAAAATGGGGAAGCCATTGGAATTGTTCCCTCCAGGTACTGTGATGGCAGCAGCAAATGCCACAGTGGCAATGAGTGACGCTGCAACTGTGCATGAAGTTGCCATGCTTATGATCCATTGCGTCTCTGTAGCAACCAATTCATGGTGCTCTTCATTGAAGATCCTCAATGGTGTCTTCCCATCGGAATTCTTTGACTTCCTTTCTTGAGGCAGAACAAATTTCTCCACTTCCTGCATCAATGGGAACTTTTTTCTGAGACCAATCTTTGTATGCTGTGAGGGTGCATACATGATAGAACTCTTTTTCTGAATTTTACTACTTTCAGATCCAAGTGGAGCCAAAAACCAGGGAAATTTCGAGCCTGCAATTAAATATATGACAAGATTTTTATTACCTTATACCACTGCAGTTCACGCTGCATTTGAAGAACATCTCCAGGATTAAGATCAAGTCGATCTTGACAGGCTTTATATCCCACCAAATGCAATATATTGTTCCTTCTGTTATCCAGTAACAGTGATAAGGAAATCTTGAACTGTCCGCTCTGCTGATGCACAATCTTGAATATCTTTTCATGGCGGTACATCGCAGCAAGATGAAACACTGAATGGTTCTCTTCATCTAAAAAAGTTATTGCATGAGGAAATGACTCTAGAATTTCTTTGACAATCTCACTGATTCCATTCTGGGCCCCTAAAAGGAAAGGCCCTGTAAGTATCGAGTTAGCTTTGGTATTATCCAACCTTTTAATTTCTGAGCACACGCGTTTTACTAGTTGAAGCGCTTGATGATGCATCAATTTTCTGTGACGAATGCGCTTGAGGGGTGGTACTGTAATTGCAACAAATCACATTACTTCACAGGTAAATAATCTATTTCTTTGTAATTAAGGATGTTAAGTGCAAGTTTGATATGTGGTATAAAACTGTTTTAGACTCTATAATAGACAAGATTTTTTTATTCCAAAATACTATCTAGAATCTAATCCATCCTACCAAACAGCATATGTGAATGCTAGAGCATATTCCTTACCCAGCATTTCAAGCAGTTTCCAAAATATTACATGCATCTCTCGGTACCCTGCAAAATGGGAAAACACCAAGCTTGAGAGGACTTGAAGTAACTATTGCTAAATGTGGAGTGATACTCAAGATTTTTCTCTAAACTTGAAAAGCAAAAGATACGATTTGGTAATGATCTAGTACAAAAATCAGATGTCGGCTACTTTCCTCTCGAAAATCGATTTCTCCAGCGCCTATGCAATTTGATGGGAGAATAATATGGTGATTTCCTCATGCCTTCATGTAGTGAATTCTCTGGCATCACAATCATCTTCATCGGAACACCTAAGATTCAAAGACAATGGAGAATTGGAAAATAATGCGTCTTAGCATACATATTCTAGGAACACCAAAAATTCAGACATGATCAACAATGGAAGGTAGGGATTCTTGGTAGATATTATCATGCTATTTTAAAGGATAGAGATTCTTTCCTTTGGTCCCTTGAGTTTTGAAACAACAACGTATAATTACGGAAAAACTATAAGCTCAGACGTGGTTACCTTGTCAATAATTCGACACAAAACTGAATGATCCTACTTTATGACATAACTATGATGTTGTTCAAGCAAGTTCTGTGTTATTGCAGCATTTCAATAAAATGTTAACTCCTTAAATTTGACAATAGCTTGACATAAGTTCCAAAGTTTATTAGAAACATTTCTCACAGAAGATTAGGCCACTTGCGAGACTTGGACCCCGGGAAGATGAGCAGATGTTTTCAACTCCAGGAAGATTGATGGTTGAAAAAGGAAAAAACATCACCAGCACAAGGGCTAAAAATGTTTTATATCATGTTTCAGCATTTATGTTCCTTCTATGCTCCTTCGTCATTGAGAAATTACTATAGTAAAAGTGGTTTATTTCCAAATGTAATCAGTTAAAAGCCAACTTGACGCTGCTAGAATCAAATTTGAAACTTGATCGACAATTTTCCAAACCACGTTCTCTATAAGCAACATAAACTATGTTCTTTTGAAATTGAACTCTTCTAATTCTCGACTTCTCAGCCCGTCTGCCGTTTAAAGTTTAGACATCTCAATTCCAGCTCTTATCTCCACTGCTGATAAACATAGATGTGAAAATTTCTTCTCACGCTAATTAAAAAGCCATAATCCCAAATAAACATGCCAAGAAGCAGAATAAGATTACAGTTCATGAATCGAGACTAAAGAAACTAACAGGAATTGATTAAGTACTGCCAAATAGTTAAGTGTGCTCCACTTGGAAAAGCAGATGGTTCCTCTGCCATCAGCTCCAAAGGAAATGTATCTTGCCATGCCAACTTCGGGTTGTGTTCAAGTAAATGGAGAGCCAAATCTAGAATTGCAGCAAGAAAGAGCATATCAGCCAAAACAATTTCTATCTCAGAATTTTTTTCAAGATTCTCAGTAACATTATTGTTTGAGATAGCTTATTTTTCCCATAAAGAGAGAATACATCAAAACATTAAATCAGCATAAACAAGTTTATTCGAGCAGTAACTTTACATACTCACCGTAAAATCCAGCATTTATTACGAAATTCATAAGCGTCGCACCAGCTTCATCTTTGGACGGATTCGAGTATTCATCTTCTCTGGTGACAGAGAATAAATACAAAGTCATCTCTCTATGACCTCTCATTGCAGCCAAGTGAATAGGCAAAGATCCATCAATATTCCAAATATTTGGCAATTCTTGGTTTTTCCTCACAAACAGCTTGGCTGCTTGAACATTTCCAAGCACCGCCACCGCGTGAAGCCCTGTATTGCCGAAGTAATCCGTCAGAGCCAGTGCCTCCGGCGGCATAAAATCAACCAATTTCTTGATAAACGGCAACCCTTGTCCGCCCTTGACGGCCACGAGGAGTGGTGTCTCTGCAAATGCAGTTAACCTGGCTGTAATTGCTTCTCTTTCTTGCTTGATGATTCTTTCCACGATCTCCCAGTTGCCCTGAATTAATGCTTTGTACAGGGGTAGTGACCAGCTTTGATCATCATCAACTGCTTGAATAAAGGAAAATGTGCTTATATATCTTCATTGTCAAAGTTAATCAGTAAATACAGGAAAAATCAACAATTCTCGGGGCCATTTTGTAAGTGAAAAAAGGAGCTTTTAACTTTAACAGGAATTTCTCATTACTCACCATTCACAATATAGTCCATGTTAGTGATGTTGTTATTAATCAATCGCGATTCGGGCAACTCCATCTTCTCCAGAAATGATCTGCAATCAGTATCAGACTATTCCCCACTGCTCTTGCCTTTTCATTTCATTACATAGACTTTACTTGACTCGGGAAATTTCTACCCTTTGGGGTCAACTTTAGAGATATTCCTTAGACTTTATGAAATTCATTAAAAGATTAAAAAGAAGTCCTTTTCATCAATTTATAAAGGGTAAATAGCACTAGAGGTCCTGAACATTTGAACCTTGTGAAAATGATGTCTCAAACCTTTGATGTCTAATAATCAAGATCTCAAATCTTTTAAACTTTGTGCCTGAGGTCCTTTTGCTACAAAAAACGTTATTTTGACCATTAAATTGTCATTTTTTTTAATTGAAATATCAATTTTACATTTTCTTTAAATTAGTGTAAATAGCACTATGAGTCCTTAACCTTTAAACTTTGTAACAATAAGGTTCTAAAACTTTAATTTCTAGCACTTGAAATTCCAGACCTTTTAAAATTCTGCACCTGAGGTCCTTTTGTGATGAAAAATATCAATTTGACCGTTAAAATGCCAAAAATCGAGTAAAATGATTAATGTACTCATATTTAATTTTGAATTAAAATAAAATGAAGAAACAAAAGGAAAAGGAAAAAAAAATCAATAATCATATTCCTCAATTCCAAACTACCCATCCCAACTCTAACAGAAGTGGTATATCATGATAATTGGTTTGTATTTCTAAATAACTGATGAAATTATTGTTTGGAATAATCATCTTCTTTAATTCCAAACTATCCAATCCAACCCCAGTGGAAGCGAAATGCCATAATAATTTGTTTGTATTTCCAAATCACTGATGAAATTATTGGTTGAAATTGGTGGGGGTGATGATTTTATTTTTCTTTTTGTGTTCTTTTTAATAGTCAAATTGATGTTTTACGTCACAAAAAGACCTCAGGCGCAGATATTTGATTAGTTTGAGATCCCATAGACTAAAAATCAAAGATTTGTGACCTCATTGTCACAAAGTTTAAATGTACTATTTGTCCTAAATTAAATAAATGATACAACTGTCATTTCAATAAAAAAAATTAATTATTAAACTGTCAACTGACGTTTTCCGTCACAAAAGGACATCAGACGTAGATATTTGAAAAGTTTGAGATCCTAGTGCTAGAAATCCAAGGTTCAAGACTTCATGGTCACAAGGTTCAAAGGTTTGGGACCTCTAGTACTATCTAAATCATGCTTTGAACTTTTTTTTTCTTAAACTTATTTTTAATTACACCACAAATTTTATTAATTTCTCAACAACACATCTCATCATTTTTTCCAAATTTCTCTTTAAAAAATTTATTTTTAAACTCTACAAAACAAACACTAATTTTAAAATGGGAAATTAGCACAATAAGCCATCCAACCTTTGATAAATGAGCAGTTGGATCCTCAACTTTTTAGCACTTGAGTCTTCGGTGACATTCACTTCGATTTCGCTACACCATGTACCAAGCAAGCACAAAGTTACAAAGAACAAAAAGATAGCAAGATAATAATAAGAGAAATTTGCACTTTTCATTTTCAATGTTTACAAAATATAATAAATCTATCCTCAATCGTTTTTTAAGTATAATATATCCTCAATCTTTTAATTATGTAGCAAAACTCGTTATTTTCTCCATTTTAGCTATTAAATGACGGATTTGTCTTTTCTTTAAATAAACAAAAACAATAAAACAACAACAACAAAAAAGAAAATTTTGCAAAGAAAGTCACATAACTTTTTTTAAAAGTACAAATAAATTCTAATTAAAAGAATTAAATACATATTAACCAACAAAAAAGAAGAATTTAGAAAAGTAAACATTTCATATTTCCAACCAGACTCACATGTGGCCAAAACATCACCTCCACAAATGTAATCACGGCGGCGGCACCACCTCCACCTCCACCTCCACCTCCACCTCCACCTCCACAACCTCAGAAAAAGTAATTCAAAAAAAAAAAAAAATTGATTGGATAATAAATTGATAGTATGTTGGTTTGCATAACTATCATCGATAATGGATGCCTCTCCAGCCCTCCATCATCTGTTTGTAAGAACCAAAACGTAGTTTAGATCGTAGAATTCAAATCGCAACTGTCGATTTTTAGATATTGTCTTTAACACTCCCCTCGCGTGTAGACATAATTTATTTTTCTTACATTAAAACCCAAGTATCCGTTATTTAATTTTTGATTGCCTATTAGTTTCATGGATTTTTTGTTTTAGGTATAATTATGACATGACAAAATTGTTGTTAATATTAAGGAAATTTTTGATGACTGAATATTTAAGTTTACATTTTGATAAATGACATAACTTTCAACAAATTGGGAAAATCAAGTACAAATTGTAAAATTCAGGGTTATTCTGCTTCAATATTTATCTTCAAAATTTATTTAAAAATTGTAAATAAAAATATATTTAAATAAGTGATAAGATTTTGTAACTGAATTTTGAATGTGATCCAAGATAAACATATGATATACGTATATAACTATATTGTCTCTTATCATTGTCTATCCCTAAAATTTGGAATTAGTTAGTATCATATTTGACAATTAAATAGATTATTTCTTAATAAGGAAAAATAATAATTTGTATGTGACTGGCGAATGAAATTGTGACTTGAATTTGAAAAGTGTGACCAACAAACTTAGCATTCTGTGAATTGATACTGTAGTCCAGTTGTCTACATGCATAAGGTAGGACACAAATTTTGGTATATGAATGTGATAATACCATAATTTCAAATTTTATTTGTTTTGAATTCAAATTTTATAATTGAATTTTATATAGTACCGTTGTTTTCATGATTTTAGAAAATTTCATAATACAATAATGTAAATGTCAATTCGTGACCACATCGACAGTGTTAGTCACCCAATTAAAAGTAATCTTTTCAATTTTTTTATGTTTTAAAATGATTCATCGTTTCACAATAAATATATCAGCGCTACATTCTATGACTTGAATGTGTTTGTTACATTATATGGTGATCTCTTTAAAAGTATATGAATTTATGAAGAAAATAATGCATGTGACTGAATATTTGGTGATTAATCATGTGATAGTCATTCTGTGATTGTGATTGGCTATTTGGTGATTTAGTTTTTGATTGATGTAGCTGTGGTTTTGGTTGTGGTTGTGACTGACCATTTGGTTATTTAGTTTGTGACTGTTGTGACTACAGTTGTGGTTTGAGTATTTGATGATTAAGTTTGTGACTCATTTTATTTGGTTGTAACTCTGCTTTCATGTTAAGTGATATTTTACTTTAGTTACTATAAAAATATCGTGTAATCTGAATTTTGACGATTGTGACTAGTATTATGCGGATTCATATGTAAAAAAAATGTGATCACAAAAGATTATTTAGTGTGACTACTGGAGTCAAAGTATTATAATGATATGTGACTTACATGCGTGTTTGGAAATTAGAATATGTGTATGTTGTGACTTATGTTCTATTGTTGTGACTTTGCTAACATGTTATTTGCCAATTTACTTAAGTTATCATAAAAATATCGTGTGGCCTGAATTACACAATTGTGATCAGTAATATATGTCTTTGCATGTATCACATGTGATTACGAAAGAGTATTTAATGTGACTACTTGAGTCTTAATGCTACAATCATCTATGACTTACGCGTGTGTTTGGGAGTTACATTTTTGTGACTGTTAAAAACGAGGTGTGACTTTGATGTATGGTTGGGGTTTACATTGATTTACTTTACAAATAAAAATATTATTTTTAGCTGAATTTGTTACTCTTTTGAGTTATTATGACATTTGAATTGTTCCATTTTGCAACAATGGAATACACTAGCGTTTTCTTGTGTTACTGAGGCAAATGTGTGGAAAATAATAAATATGCGAGTTCCAACATAACTGGTATATTAGTCTCACGAAATTGCACATACACGGTACAACCAACTCATCAATAGGTTATTTTCAGAACTGGAGTTAGATCCAGATCGCAGTTACAATACAAAATAAGAACCACTTGCAATTTCAATTTAGCATCTTTCATCACTTGAATGCATTTATAAATGCTTTATGATTTCAAAATTTCGATAGACGAGAGTCAACTCAAGATCAAGCAAGCATAGCGATATGGATGAAAACATATGTACAAAGCATGGCATTTGTGTTGAGCAAAATTGCCATATCTTCTGAAATTTTTTCTACTATGGTATTTCTATTCTTCCCAAATCTTGAGCTTCTAATTCACCAAAATAAAAAGAATTATGAGAGACGATGATGGTTGCCCCAAAATGGTTTTTCGAAGAAACATAGTTCTAGATGTTTTCAAACATCTCAGGTAGTAGATTTTGGAAATATTATTTTTTATGATGTTTTGGATTTTGAGATTTCTCTCACTTCATTTTGAAGATGAACGTCTCAGGCAGTAGGTTTGAGAGGACTAAGAGCATCTCCAATGCATTCCGTTTATTGCAGTCTATGTGGCAGGTAAAATAGACAGATTTCTAGTTCATGTGGCACTACGTCTATATAATAGATGGCCAAATGAAAATTCATCTTCAATAGGTATCGTCTAATACCAATACTACCGCTTATGTGACATTAATGTTTTTTTTTATAAAATAATAAAAAAAAAGCCCACATAACAGTGGAGATTTAAATTTGATGACTCACTCCGTCTAGAAGTCCGTCTAAATGGACTTCTAGACGGAGTCTATTT
Source organism: Forsythia viridissima (assembly GCA_030279155.1). Lineage (NCBI taxonomy): Eukaryota > Viridiplantae > Streptophyta > Magnoliopsida > Lamiales > Oleaceae > Forsythia > Forsythia viridissima. The sequence goes on from CM059042.1 coordinate 20,587,140, forward strand.
TTTGGTGTGCTACATCAGCTAGACGGAGTCCTCGTCAACATGCATTTGAGAGAGTTTTTTATAACTCCATCTATATGTGCTTATGTGGTACGTCTAAAAAGTTACAAACGGAGTGCATTGGAGATGCTCTAAGATTTTCTGATGGTATTTTGAATTTTGAAGATTTTCTCTTTTCAAATATGACATTGCTTCCGAATTATTAGAAAACGATAAAGAAAAAATTGTATCTTAAATTGAAATTATATGAATTAATTAGTTACATTTTAATTCATTATTTCAAAAAAGACTTGATTTTGCCCCCAAAAAATTTTTTGCATAACCTAATTTGTCAAAATACATAGTTAAGAATAGTGATTAGCCTAATTATCTCTAATATTAACAATAGAATTTGTTTTGAGTACTATTATGAAATCCAATATCAGGTCTAAATAAAGGAGGACACTAGAAGATAGATGAAAAAAATAAAGAAAAGACTTTACCTGAGGACTACTTCGAGTCTGTTTGAGAGTTTTGGAGTACCGATTATGAACTTTTTAAAGTATCGATTTTGAGCGTTTATAAGGAATCCGATTTTTGGTGATTTTAGTAACAGTTTTTAAAACAGTCAACACATGCTTTAGAATTTATTATCCAGCAGTTTTGAAAGTTTTTTAAACAAATAAAATTACATATATAACCATATATTAAAAAATATAGGTATTTATAAGCAATATGAAGTATATAAAAATTTAAATACAAATATATATTCGACTGCAAAAAATTTCAAAAATAATTTAATAGCACATAAAAAATTATTGTTTTGAGAGAATAGTCAAAATATGCGTTTGGTGAGGAAAATAAGATGAAGTATATATTTTAGTTTTAGGGTAGATTTAGAAATAATTATTTTAGAGAACGTAAAATTGGAAAATAATTTGAAAAATGGCAAAAAACAACCGATTTAAGAGGTTGAGAATTACGCTTCAAATTACACTACACTGTTTTTTTGTAGTTTTTAAACCACCCAAAACCATTGTCCCAAAAAACTAATAAGCACCGATTTTCATAACATCTCATAAATGGCACTACCCAAAATCGATCAAAATCGATTAAAAAAAAAACTCCCAAACAAACCCTTAGTGTGTGGTATTGCAATTTCATTCAATTTCTATAAAAAAATCTCTAGTGAAGTAGTTTAGTGGCTAATCTCGATAGTATAACATTAGCGCACACTTACAATTTTTATTGTTTTTTGAAGTTTGGATTTTAATATTCTCTAAAGTTTTGTTTCTTGAATTTAACATTAAATAATTTTGGAGATATACGAGATATATTTAAAATAGAAATATATATCATTTTCTATTGAAAAAAAAAAAAAAAACTGATTATTGGAAGAAATAAAGTGTGGAAATTGATCAATGTTGCACAATTTCTTAGAGATTATGGACTACATTATTAAAATTCTAAGAACTTATAGACAAATGGGTCCTTATTGTTGGACCGAATGAATTGAAGAATGATGTACCAAACTTGAGTTTGACAAGACTTTAAAAACTTCAAAAAATTGAAATATTAAACTGGGTTCCAAGGCATGTTATTAGGTCGTTGAGTTTGAAGGTGTTGACATCGAATTCCGCACCAATCACGTGTCAACAGATTTTCAGTCAATTATCTGTCAATATGTATGTTACATGCATACTAGGACGACCGTTAGGCACCAAAATCACCGGAGAAAAAGAGGCCGACTATCGTTGGTACTCCGACGATCAAGTCAACTGCTGGTATATATAACAATATACGGGATGAGTAGTAATTGGGTGTGGGAGGGACAAGCAGGCAGATATTTGAGCAAAGTTTAAGGGTGATTATAATGCATAAAAAGAGCGTACCTTAGAGCAACTGGAGATATTGTATTTATTGCCTCAGAGTCCTAATTAATCTAGGAAAACAATCAATTAGATATATGAGATAAGGGCAAATGGTTGTCAATGCAATCTCCAAGATTTTAGCTCTTATTTGAGTTGATCACGTTGCATAAGTTTTAGAAGATTGGGATTTGGTTTCTTTGTGAGAATCCTTGTGGCAATCAAACACAATCTTTCTTTAACTACTTCTCAGGTTATTCCAAAACATCAGACTACGAGAATGCAAAGTCCAGCGAAGCACTCCAGATTGGCCAGGGGTGTCGAGGCCCTTCGTGGGCTTCGTTCTACTTAACTCAAGGATGTTAACGTGTTGCCGGGCCTTAAGCGTATCCGCAAGGCCCTCGCTGGATATCTGAGGCCTTAACGAATCTAGAAGGCCCTTGTTGGGTCTTAACAAGGCCTAACTTGGGCCTATACGGGACTTTAGCTGGACTTTTGCTAATATGGAGGCCTTTACGAAATCTGGTGGTAAGAATAGTCCTCCAAGTCCAAGTTTATTAATTATGGTGGGCGTCAGACTTTAGTAGAAAGGCTTTGACGAAGGCGAATCCCGTGGATAGGCTTTGACGAAGGCGAATCCTGCGGATATGGTCTTCACGGATGCACTGTTGAATTAATTATACATGCACCTTTGAATTACTTATCCAGTATAGTCCTCCGAGTCCAAAGCCGATTATTTATGACGGGTGAAGGCTTTGATTGGTTGGACTTCTAGTGACATGTCCTTGGTTGGTGTGATTTTGTCCAAGCTGTCAATCAAAGTTGTTAATATGTTGGTCAGGTAATCATGGGTGAGAGAGTTTGTGCCTTAAATGCTAATGGCGCGTGACGGGTGATTGGGGTGAGGCGCGTCTTTTCATTTCAATAAATGCCTAGGGTTTCGTTTTCCACCTTTTGCCCTTCTTTGAACACGCGTCCGCTGGGTTTGATAGCTCAAATGTTGTGTTTTGAGTTTGGACGGTGGGGATTGAGGAGCCTCAATCTATATAAACTCTTGCTTCTCCATATATGTCTTCTTCTTTCTCCTACACGTATTTCAGGCTTTGCAGAGTATTCCGTTGATAATCAAGAAATTTCAAGGCGTATTCATTGGTTCAACTATAATCTTCAGATAAGCACTACAGAGGTTGTTGTGCTTTGTTACATAGACTGCATTTTTTTTTTATTTTGTGGTTTCTTGGTTTGGACGACATTTTCTGCCATATTTTCGGCGATTGTGGAAGTACCTTCTTCTTGAATTGAGAGGGGTAGCGATGTCGTCTGGACATTATGATTCACAAAACCAGTTGGCCGCTAGGACAAATCCTAGCATCCGAGGTGAGGCGTCCTCCTCCTCTTCGATTTCACCTTCGGCCGAGGGCCAAGAGGAAGTTAATCAAGTAGCCACTGTCGCTCGCCTGCCCTCCGCATCCACAAGTGGGAGATAAGTAAACCCAGCTGTATTGCCAAAGGCGACAGTGGAAAAGCGGTGGCATGTCACCAGGGTACCCGAAATGAGAGGGTTGTTGGACAAAAGAGATGTCCTGGTAGCCCTTGCACTTGATGAGGAGCTCAAGCGTTCGGCCACCGAGGCTTCCATTGCTCGCTCGATGATCAAGGAAGTAGAGTTGGAGGATATAAGATAGTCTTATGATATTCTTACTTCTGTAGAGCTCAGGGCTCCCGGTCCCGAGAAGCATGCTGACGACCCGCCTGAGGGGTTCGTATTTATGAACCAGCGATGCAGCAAGGTCTCCGCCTGTCCATGCACCATTTCTTCCGCAAGGTTCTGAGAGATTGGAATTTGGCCCCCTGCCAGATAACACCAAATAGTTGGGGCCAGATGATGGCGGCATTCTTGTTGTGGGAGATTGTCGAGGCTAGCCGAGACTTAACCCCTAGGGAATTTGAATTGATTTACCGACCATGCCAGTATGTGGATTGGTTTAATATCTCTCCTCGGCAGGGCTAGAGATAGGAAATGGAAACTTACAGTCCCAACAAAGTGCATAACTAGAAGGAAAGGTTCATCTTCGTCAGAGGGGACTGGGAGTTTATACCGAAAGATCCTCTCCCAAACGTGTCTATTTTCCGTCAATTCGGGGAACTTGGTATATCTTGTTATCTTTGTGCGAATTTTTTATCATTGTTCTTGACTTAATGATTCGCTTATTCTTGCAGATTGCGGGAAGCCACCCATTCCAAAGAGGGATCAAGGTGAATTGAGATCGAAGTAGAATAAGGTTCGAGCGCTCGATAGCGACTTCAGGAGCCTCAGCAATCTGCTCAAGGACGATAACTTACTAATTTGCTATGGACTAATGGGTAAGCCATGTAACTTGAACTGTATAGGTTTCGTTATGATAAGCTTTCCTAATACTTCGTAATTTGGCTATTGTGTCAACAACTTTCAGGTTTAAGAATGTTCATTCACTCCGCCTTGCCCGTCCTGCGGACGGGGAGGGTTAATTGGCCCAGTCTCCTTCGCGTGAGATGCCATGTTCATCGCAAGAGGTCCAAGACGCTACGCCCCTAAGGACAATCCACCCTCCGACATCTGATGTTCAAGTTCCAGGTCAGGCTACTCCTCCTCCACCTCTGCCACCGTCCTCTCATCCTCCCTCTGACTCCATCCCCCAAGGACAAGGGGAAGGGAATCACTAAGGACACGAGCGAGGCGGCTAGACAGAAGAGGAAGGTTCCTATAGCTGCGGAGGGGTTCATGAAGGATGCCCGCAAGATGAGGTGGACTGAAGGTCATCATCAACCCTCGCTGAATCCTGATGGAGGGGTTGGAGATGCAGAGAATTCTACCTCCTCGACTAGCCAGGAGGGTCGTATCCGCATTACTCACCGCCACAATGAATTGGATCCTTCCGTGATGAAGTTGCTCCTTGTCCATACCGCGATAATGGCGGCGAGTGTCCATAAGTACCCAGAAATGGAAGAAAGCTACCAAGGAAGCTACAATGCGCAAGCGCCTACAACTGGCAGAGATGAACTTAATCTGAGGGTTGGTCTTGACCAAAGAATTGTACAGCACCCTCAAGAACTTCGATGGCCAGTGCAGCGAAGAAGAGGCCAAATCAAAGAAGCTATCTGAGGACATGAAGGCGATGAGCCTTAAGAAAGCGCAGCTGGAATTAGATAAGAGGGCTCTTCCATTTAAGTTGGATTTGGTGGTGACAAATGAGGTCGACATGAAAGCCAAATAAGATATCGAGCTGAAGGCTGCAAAAGAGAGTTTGAAGCAGGCCCGGGATCAGAAGCTGCCAAGGCCAACCAGAAACACGCGGAGGAGGCTCAGAAGTTGGCCGAGGATCGGGCCTTTGCAATTGAGACCGCTGTATCCACCACCAATAGCAACTTAGAGGTTGTTGCTACAGAAAAGGATAGGCTACTAACCACGGCCAGGGAAGTGGTGGAGAGGACCAGGGCAGAGCGTGTGGATACCGAGGCCCTGGTGGTTGTCACGTACCAAGATGGATTTGTGGACACGCCCGAGTATCAAGATCTTGCCCATCTCTTGATGACAATAGGCGAAGAGCAGTTGGTTAAAAGAATTGTAGAGACTCATCCAGAGTGGGATATCTCCTTTCTTCGATATGCTCCTGACGAGGTCCCTGTCCCTGAGGTCCTTCCCGCCAAGGGCTATGATGCAGGCGAAGACCAAATCACTCCCCCCATTATAGGGGAAGGCTCGCATTGTGCCAACCCTAGAGAGGCAGCGAGGCATTGAGACTTGTAATTTTATTCCGTGTTTCGCATATGTTCCAGCATTATCAATCAAATTTACTTTCTGCTATGTTTCCTTCGTATGAAGTCTTGTCGCATTAGTCAAAGAAGATGACCGTATAAATGAATGTATTTGTTGGACACAAAAAGTTGATCCTAAAATTGAGGAATCATTCCTTCGGACATTAATGATGCAGACTTCTTAGTTGAATATGGAGAGTTAATGTCATTAATGTCCAAGTAAATGGAAGGACGCTTGTGGCGTGTGGCGTTCCAAATACCCATTTGATGACCTTCTATTAACTACCTCATTTAGTGCCCTGCATTTTCCATGCGGCCAAGTTTTGGGTTTCCCATGCCACTCCTATAAAAACACCAAGGTTCTTTCATTGCATTTCTCACGTGACACCATGGGTCCTTCATTTCATTTCTCACACGTTCATAATTCTGGTAAATCCCAATAATTAATCCCCATGGCTTCTTCTGGTAAAAAAACGCAAAGGCACATCTGCCAACTTTTGTCTGCTGAGTTCCAACGTTTAACTCAAGTGTACTATGATAGCAAGGACAGAGAACCAGCATCCAGAGGATCAAACATTCAGAGGACCAAATGCCCAGAGAATCAACATTCAGAGGACCAAATGTGCGATAGGGGTTGAGCCTAGCAACCTTAGCTAGAAGATCTCGAACGGTGCTACCACAATGGACATTGATAACCAACCCATCAATGATCCTAATTCAGATGATGGGACTGAAAGCCATCTGCCAAAGGTGCCAATGACATTTTTTGGGTAGTGTGGCCTAATTAGTCACCAAATTAACTCGTATTGATTTGAGAGACTCCCTATCATGGTGAAGTCAGATTTGTGCCAATGACGAAGCCTAACGAATCTCACGGTGACGAAGATCAGAGTATCCAATTTAATAGACCATAGATCTCGTTATGTGCCGACCCTAAGAGACGGCGAGGTAGTAGGATGATAGCCATGTTTACTTATTCTTTCCTTGTAATTCGGATTGTGATGGATGAAATGAGAAGGCATTTGATTATCCTTGTTTGCTGTACAATTAAAGTCGACATGAACTATTCAGAACTATGATCAAACATGTGCATTTGACGAGGTTGAAGAGATATCCGAACGAGTAATACGTAGTTTCTTGACCAGATAACTTTCGCTGACTATGCGGGGCTTGCCGATTGAGAAACAATCACTACATGTACGAAGTTCTATCGTCAAGGTGTTCACCTTCGCATGGTGGGTAAGAATTCGATCGAGGCTCTGTTATCAAGGTGTTTGCCTTTGCCTTCGCAAAATAGCGAGGCTCTCAGATCGACATACCTTCGCAACATAGGCGGGGCTTTTAAACTTTGGTGTTCTTGTGAGCGTTTCCACATGTGATGTGTATTGATAGCGGCATCATTGCATCATGATGGTGTAACTATCGAAGAACGTTTGCCCCACGCAGCCTTTACATCTTCCTAGGGTTTTCTGGGGTGCATCCCCCCACACATGTGTCCGTTCATCTGACGGTTTGCATTCCCCTTTGCCTATATATGTGCTTGCAGAACTTACTTTCATTTCTTTCACTTCCATCCTCTTCCCATAATATCGGAATTCAGCTATTGTTTGTCATGGTAGGTTTTTATCTTTCCAGGGCGCCCAAGCTCTATATAAGAAGTGGAAGAGTTGTGGGTGAAAAGAAAGATATTTCTTCCCAACCTCCAGTACCGCGCACGATGTCTGTTCCGGAGGTTGCTGTCCCGCAGGCGTTGGAAGCAATAGTGGATGTTTCATCAACTGTTATGTTAGCATCAGGAAAAACAGTAGACATTTCCTCCACTGTCCCATTGGCGTCGGGAATAATAGTGGGTGTTTCCTCTACTATCCCGTTGGCATCAGGAATAATAGCGAGCATTCTTTCTGTTCTCCTTCCTGAAGAATTCTTACTTTCATCGGAAGATATTCGACGATCAGACAAGAGGAAGATGGTTGCTAATGATGAGAGAAAAACGGCCATGCTAAGAAAGGGCACGGAGGATGACGGGGGTGTGAGGAATTCTCGAAAGGCTAAGCGAGGCCGAGAGGATCCTTCTTGGAGAGTCGAGGAACACATTCTCCATTCTCAAGGCTTGGCCTAAACCTCTATTCATCCTCCTGGCTGGTCCAAGCATATCAATATCGGGTCTCATCAGGATGAATTAGACCCTGCTATCTTGGAAAAGTTACCACATTCATCTGCTACGAAGGTGGCCTCTGTCCATAAATATTGGACCTCTGTTTGGGCAAGAGCAACTGAAGGCGCGGATTTTTCAAAATTGATAAAAATGGCAGAGATGAATACCACCCGAAGTCATGTTCTTAATTGCGAATTATATAAGGTTCTTGCGATGAACATTGATGAGCTGCGTTCTACGGTAGTGGGTAAAGAGGATATTGACGCGATGCGTTTGGAGAATCAGATCTTTCGCTCGGAGCTTGCAGTTTCTGAGGACGCCAAGGCACGAGCCATATATGACATAACCAAATCTGATACAATCTAGATGATGTGTGCACAGGCTTATAGGAAGGCTGAGTCGCAGCTGAGGACTTGCCAAAACATGGTCCACGCCAAATATAAAGAATTAACCGAAGCTTTGGCAGAGTTATCGAAGGCCAAGGATATGTTGGCCAACCTTGGGGTCCCTGGTTATGCCGATCCCAAGGATCCGACTGGAATTTATGAGTTATATTCCTCCATTACACACGTTAATGTTGTTTTTCCTGATTTCAAAAATGTAAAGTTTTTTTTATAGAGTACATCTTTTATTATGAGCGTCGTTCTTCTTTTGTTGTTTATATGAATACGTGTTAGTTGTTTATCCAGCGAGTTGAAAGAGTTGGCTGCGAATTGCACCTCCTCGCTACTGAATTTCCTTTGTCTGTTTCTTTTGATACACGTAGGTTGTTTACTCAACGAGTTGAAAGAGTTGGCCATGAAACACAATCCCTCGCTGCCGAATTTCTCGTACTTGCTTGTTTTGGACACGCGTAAGTTGTTTACCCAGCAAGTTGAAAGTGTTTGTCGCGAACCACACTCTCTCGATGCTGACCTTTCTTTACTTGTTTGATTACGCGTTGAATGTTTATCCAACGAGTTGAAAGAGTTGGCCGCGAACTACATTCCCTCGCTGTCGAACTTTCTTTACTTGTTTAATTGCGTGTTGAATGTTTATCCAGGGACTTGAAAGAGTTGGCCACGAACCACACTCCCTCGTTGCCGAACTTCTGTCGCTTACACAATTGGGTAGAGAGTATCGTGATTTAGAAAATACTGAACTTTATTAAGATAACGCGGCGTCTGAACAAGGCCAAAAATAATGCTGAAAAACAAAGAAATGAAGAGAAAAGCTACTTGTAATATAAGCGTAGATGAATGACATTCCAGGGATACCTCGTCTCTCTTCCCTTTGAATCTTCCAATCTATAGTTTCCAAGCCAAATCTCTCCAATGATCTTGTAAGGTCCTTCCCAAGTAGGTCAAAGGGTCCCAAACCCACCTCTCTATTAGCCAGGAACACCTTTTTTAGGACGAAGTTGTTGACATGAAAACTCATGTTCTTAACCTTCGAGTTGTAGTATCTGGCCATCTTTCTTTGATAAACTGCCATACGAAGTTGTGAGTCTGTATGTCTTTCCTCCTGCAAGTCAATGTTCACCTTGTGTAGATCTTCATTGACCACTTTGTCGAAGTGTAAGTGCCTCGGAGAAGGTATCTCTACTTCAACGGGAATCATCGATTTATGTTCCATATGCCATGCCAAAAGAGGTTTCGCAGTCGTTGTCCGATAAGTGGTCCGATATGACCAAAGAATCTCGGGTAATTCTTCGGCCCATCCTCTTTTAGTGGATTCCAACTTCCTTTTTAGGGTGTGCTTGATGATCTTATTGACGGCCTCCGCCTAGCCGTTGGACTGGGGATAGTAGGGAGTGGAGAAATCTCTCAGAATGCTCAGCTCTTCGCAGTTCGAGTTAAATTTCTTTCCGGCGAACTGTGTACCATTGTCAAAAACAAGGGCTTGGGGTATCCCAAAACGACAGACAATGTTCTTCCAAACAAACTTTCATGTGTCCTCCTCTGTGATCTTGGCCAGTAGCTCAGCTTCGCACCACTTGGTGAAATAATCCACCGCTACGACTGCAAATTTGACCCCACCCCTTCCGGTTGGGAGGGGACCTATAAAGTCAATTCTCCATTTGGCAAAAGGCCAAGGACTTGTGACCGGGGTAAGGTTCTGAGTTGGGAGCTTTGGTACAACAGTAAATTTCTGGAACTTGTCGCACTTCCTTGCGTAAGTATGCGAATCCTTCTTCATGGTTGGCCAATATAACCATTGCTTCAATACCTTTTGTGCTTAAGTCATCCCTCCTGAGTGATTACCACAAATTTCCTCATGTATTTCTTTCATCAAATAATTCACCTCTTCTTGAGTGATGCAGCGTAGTAGAGATGGCTAAAACCTTTCTTATACAAGATCTCATCCTGTAATACGAATTTTTTTGTCCTCCTGCAGAGTTTTCGTGATTCTTCCATGTCATTTGGCAGAATTTGGTTGGTCAAGTATGCGGTGATCTCATTCATCCATTTGGGAGAATTATTGACCATTATGACATTCTAAGGAGAAGCTTCATCAATAGATGGTCGGCTGAGCTTTTCAACTGGGATAGCCCTCATCAAGTCAGAGTCTTTACTACTCGCCAACTTTGAAAGGGCATCGACATAACCGTTCTCAAACCGTAGAATCTGGAGTAGTTCAAATACCTCGAAATGGGATAGGAGAACTTTGGACTACTTCAAATATACCACCATAGATTGTTTGCGAGCCGCGAAGGTTACGTTGACTTAGCCAACCACCAACTACGAATCACTATAGATCTAGATTTTTCTTGCCTTTATCTTTTGTGCCAGCCTCAAGCTTGCTAGGAGCGTCTCAAACTCGACAGCGTTGTTCGAGGCTTTGAAATCCATGTGAAGCACATAATTGAGATTATGGCTATCAGAGCTGATCAGCATAATCCCAGCTCCAGCTCTGGCTTCACCTGAAGATCCATCAACATACAATTTCCATGTTGGTACCTCACGTGGCTCAGCTTCGAGCAAACCTTATGGGATATGGGTGAACTCAGCCATGAAGTCCGCCAAAGACAGTCCCTTTATGGAAGGCCTTGGCTTATAGAAAATATCGAACTGGCTGAGTTCGATTGACCACTTCATCAGTCTTCCTGAAGTGTCCGACTTCTGGAAAATCTACCTCAGAGAGAGGTTCGTTAGGACATCTATGCTATGCGACTGGAAATACAGTTGGAGCTTTCGAGACACGATGTTCAAAGATAAGGTAAGTTTATCCATGTCAGGATACCTTGTTTCTGCATCTTGTAGGGCTTTGCTCACATAATACACTATGAGCTACGTCGGACCCTCTTCTCGGATCAAGACTGAACTAACCTCCTTTTCGGATTCCTCGAGGTAGATGAGCAAAGTTTTCCCATTCTTTGGTTTAGACAATAGTGGGGCCTTTCTAAGGAGAACCTTGAGTTTTTAGAAGGCCTTCTCGCATTCTTCGGTCCACTCAAATCTTTTTCTTCTGATGGTCTAGAAAAAGGGCTTGCAGCGGTCAGTCGCCTTTGATATGAATCGGTTTAGGGCCGCCAATCTTCCTGTCAGGCTCTGAACCTCATTGGGAGAATATGGTGACCGCATATCGATGAGTGCTTTGATCTTCTCGGGATTGGCCTCTATCCCACGCTGTTTTACCATGTAGCCGAGGAACTTCCCAGATGCGACTCTGAATGCCCACTTTAAGGGGTTAAGCTTCATACGGTACTTGCGGAGGATTCTGAACATCTCTCTTAAGTGTCCGATGTGGTCCTCGACATTCACGCTTTTCACGATCATGTCATCGACGTAGACCTCAATGGAGTTTCCAATCTACTCTGAGAACATATGGTTTACTAACCGCTGATATGTGGCTCCCGTGTTTTTCAGGCCAAAGGGCATCATTTTATAGCAATACAACCCTTGATCCGTAACAAATTAGGTGTGTTCTTTATCCCCTACGAACATCGGGATCTGATTATAACCATAGTAGGCATCTATGAAACTGAGTAGCTTATGGCCGACAGTCGCATCGACCAATTGGTTGATGCGCAGTAGCGAGAAGCTATCTTTGGGGCATGCTTGGTTCAAGTTCGAAAAGTCTATATACACCCTCTACTTTTTGGTGCTCTTTCTCACCAGCAGGGGGTTGGACACCTATTGGGAATAGACTGTCTCCCTGATGAACCCGTTTGCCAGCAGCTTGTCAACCTCCTCTTTTAGGACGTCGTACCTCTCAGTGCTTAGAGGCCTCGTCTTTTGTATCTTGGGGTGCACTTTTGGATCCACCTTCAGGGCGTAACAAGCCACGGATGGGTCGATCCCTACCATGTCACTATGTTTCCACGCAAAGATATTGATGTTCTCTCGCAAGAACTGTTTTATTTCATCATTCATCTTCTCGCCCAGCTTCTGCCCTACTTGCAGCATCTGAGTTGGGTCTGAAGGATTTACAAGAAATGCCTCTAGCTCTTCTACCAGGGAGGCTAGAGAATATGAGCCTAAGATCCGGGGGTCCAAGGCCTCGTCTAGTAACATTTTCTCAGAAACTCTTTCGAGGTTGACATCCATCGGTCCCGTTTGTATCGTCATTACTGTCGGGATGGGGTTTACGCGATTTGCAACCTTTCGGAGCACATTCATATAGCAAGACCTGGCCTCCATCTGGTTACTGTGAATCTTGGCAATGCCGCTAGGAGTTGGGAACTTTATCGCCAAGTGATGGATGGAAGTGATTGCCTGTAGGTCCTTGAGCGTGGGCCTATCGAGGACTCCGTGGTAGGCAGAACGAGTATCTACTACTAGGAACTCCATGAATTTTCTTAGATGACACAGGGGGTCTCCGAGGTCCACTACAAGGGTGATCCTCCCCCGTGGGACAAGACTATATCCCATAAAACTGAACAACAGTTCTAAAATGGCTGTCAATTCATGATCCACATCCATCTGGTCAAAGGTACTGCCGAATAAGATATTCATAGCACTTCCATCATCGACCAACATCCATCCCAGTTCGTTTATGGCGATGACGGCACGGACTACCAAGACGTCGCAGTGGGGATAGTGTATGCCGGCCTCATCTTCTTCAGTGAACAAGATCTGTTGGGCCCTTGGCCTGTGTCCGTGAACCGGCCAACTCTCCACTGGTTCTTCTCTTGCTGTCTTTGCGTAGTTTCGTCGCGAGTTCATCGTGTGCCCTCCGACATAGGGCCCTCCTATGATTGTATTGATTTCTCAGACTTAGGAGGCTCCCTCGGGTCCTTCATGATAGCCCAAAATTAACTAACCAAGAAGAGGGTGAATTAGTTTTCTCAAACTTTTTCGTAAAATAATCTCAAAATAAGAAATTTAAGAAATAAAAATTAATCCACTAAAAATACGAGCACAATGTAAATAAATAAAAGGGTAGAGAGAGTGAAAACGATATTTTTATGGAGGTTGAATCTAACCAATGATCTACGTTCTCTGTTACCAAACTCTCCAACACGAGCATGGCCTTTCCACTATCTTGATTGATTTATGGTGAAATCCAAACCCTTACAATATATTCGGTGACTTACAAACAAGGAGTACCGATCTTTATACAATATTGAGCTTTCAAGGAACCTCAATACGACCCAAAGATATAAAGAAATTGATTTAAGATTGTATTTCTCTCTTGATGAATGATAGATACAAGTTTGGTACTAATAGAGACTAACACTTTAATGAATAACAATAGATGAAAAAGCTAAAGTGTTAGAAATGAACTTTGTTGATAATGATAAATCAAAAGTTTGATTTGATCAAACAAAGTTTTTCAATGAATGATTTTCAAGATATAAATGCAATGAAGCTTGAATGAATTTTCTCAATGTGATTCTATCTATAAATTCTCTTGTAAGTGTTGTTGAATGATAATAAATAAAGAGGTATTTATAGAGATGAATTTTTACAAGTTTCTGCCCAACCGAATGACCAAACAGTCGACCTATAGGTTAGACGATCAGAACTACCCGTTGGAACTGTGAAAATCGGGACAGACATTTTTTGGAAAATGACAACCAGGCGGACGACCGGTTCACCCAAACGGTCGACCGATTCACTTCAAACGGTCGATCGTTTCATCTAAACGGATGATCGTTTCCACAGTTTGAAAAATTACTTTGTGGCTTTGATAAAAGTATTTTTTGCAAGTGATATCAACATAGGTTTTGTGCATAAAAATGTTTTTGAGCTTTCTTTCATTTAATTGCTAAAAATCAAAGAGTTAATACCTTTACAATTTTATCTAGAAATCTATTTTCGATTTTGATCTTCGAATCTTGAATTTCGGATCTTGAGATGCTTGAACTCTTCTATTGATTTGACTTTGATCTTGACATGCTTGCAAGTTCGATTTGTAGCACTTAAAATATTACTTGAAAATAGATCATTAGTAAGCAATATTAATTTGTTTGCTATAATCAAAACATTAAGATTTAAAGTTAACCATAGGTCAACAATTTTCCCCTGTATGATTATGAAAAACAATTTGATGTGTAAATGAGAATATAAAGAATAGTAAGATCAAATAAAGTATATATATTCTCTCTTTCTTTTTCAAGTAAGCATGTTTTGATACAATAGTAATTTTTTTTTTTAAATTGATCATATTATCTATCAAGTTACCAAGTTGCCAAATTTTCATCCCATCAAGATATCAATTTACCAATTCGTTTATCACATCATATTTCATCACATTACATATGACATATGATTTCATCACAAATGATTTGATCACATCACATATCGAATTTTCATCCCATCAAGATATCAATTTACCAATTCGTTTATCACATCATATTTCATCACATTACATATGACATATGATTTCATCACAAATGATTTTATCACTTCACATATCGCATATATTTTCTCCCTTTTGGCATAACAAAAAGTTAAAAACGAAATATTAAGGTAAGACATATTCTCTCTAAATGAAACAAAATATACCATTCATTGATAGAAGTGAAATTTAAAAGCAATCATAGTTCAAAGGTACATAAATGAAAACTAGAACATATGATTGTTTCAAAAACACATAGAAATGGTCATGAAGGAAAAATTGTTCGAAAAACACATAAACTAAAAAGCGAGATAAGCTAGTTCTCCGGTGGAGGATGCGGAAGAAATACGGTGTCAAGACGGGAATGGAGTGCTTGAAGTAATGATGACATGCCATCTACCGATTGTTTTAGATTTTCCACCGAGTTTTGTAGACTAGCCAACTTGTTGTGTAAGTAATGCACGAAATGTTGTAGGCCATCTACGGTGGTAGTTAGTGAGTCAATCCGGCCATTGAAAAGATTGTAATAGTTCTCGTTGAAGCCAGAGATGGAGAACAACGGCCTATGTGATCTTGGTCTTGGCGGATGAGCATCTTCGTCTTCATACATTTCCTCTCCACCCTCAAATGGCAACGTAGGGGGACCCAACTCATCATCAAATCTTTTAGATTTTGCCACCCATTTTCCATCTTCTTTGACAATTTTCATGCGTCTAAGGGTAAGAGTATTGATGTGTTGGTGGGTTTAGGAAGGAAGGCGATCGCACCACAGAAAGAGACTTCGAAATGTTGAAAGATTTTGGTAAGAATTATTCCGTATAGTAATGCCTTAGGCCTAGTACCGCGAAGAACCGAATCCATATGATTGAGCATAATGTAAGGAAAATCTATTTTTTACCCAACTAATATGGAATCGAGAAGGAATACGTCATAATGATTGACTTCATCGAGGTGACCTTTGCTAGAGACGATGATATGGGAGATGATATTGTGCAAGATACGACATGTGAGTGTTAGTTGATTTGTACTTAGTTGTGCGGGAGCCTCGAAGTGTTTCCCGGTGACACGACGACATGCTTCAACAGGATTGTACTCCTCAAGATGAAGAATCGTTTTTGTGGTATAAAGACAAATACCACCATCCTCAAGGTGAAGAATAGAATGATTAAGTTTTTGAGTAATTTTGATTCGCTTATTTCTAATTAAGCATGAGATATCCGTCCCCGGAGAGAAAATCGTTTTCTTATAGAACTCTTTGATGATGGAGGGATAAATTTTGTCATTTAGTGTGAGAATGGAAACCAACCCATACCAACAAAAAGATCTTCTATGTGAAATGAGGGGGCATCAAAAGTGAAAGAGGCGAGATCAACATTCTTACCAATGAGAACGGGACAACGATCGATCCTATTTGTTTGAGGTGCCTCTTTTTTGGAGGATGAAGAAGGTGGCATGTCCCTCCTTGAGCGCTTAGAAGCCATTTTTACCTGAGGCATGACGATAGAAGCGGATGATAGAACTTAGGGTTTCGGTCGTCCGTTTGGGATGGATTTTGACAATTTTGTGGACGAAATTTGGGAATTTTCTGGATTTTAGTGTGGAATGATATGGGTTTTTTTTATTTTGAACGCAAATTTGAAAAATTTGAGAGAGATTTGATGAATGGAAGTAGATTTGGGAAAGAAAATTGTGGGTCGCACGAAGAAGGAATGAAGAATTTGGAAAAAAATTGGGATTAAAAATATGATTTCCGCTGATACGGTTGATCGGTTAACTAAGAAGGTCAACTGTTTGAACTTAAAATTTCAAAATTAAGTTTCTGTTCAAATGGATGCAGATGTGGATTAAGAGGAAGCCATCCATTTGAGAAAAAACGGATGACCGTTTCATGAAGCGGTCGGCCGGATGAACTTTACAATTTTTTTCATAACTCTCTGTTCAACCAAATGATGATTCGGACGCATAATAGTTCATCTGTTTATCTTCAAATGGACGTCTGTTTTAAAGAACGGTCGTCCGGTTGGACAATTTTACAAAAATTTTACCGAAATCATCAATTTGGTCCTTTGTCAAATATTTTAAAATATGTTTGTCATATTCAATCAAAATATATCATTCATAAAGAGTTAGCCACATACTTCACATTTATCAATTATGCCAAGATTTCATCGAATATATGAAAATCTTTTAAGTGCTAACGGTTTTGTGAGAATATCGGCTAATTGCTTTTCAGTGTTTACAAACTCTAAGGTTATATCTCCTTTTCGTGCATGGTCTCGTAGGAAATGATATCTAATCTCGATGTGTTTGGTACGAGAATGCAAAACGGGATTTTTTGACAAATTGATGGCACTAATGTTATCACACAGAATATGAACATTTTCAAACGATAGGTGATAATCACGGAGAGTTTGCTTCATCCATAGAACTTGAGCACAACAACTAGAGGTCGATATATATTCGGCTTCGGCGGTTGATAAAGCAACGGAATTTTGTTTCTTACTAAACTACGAAACCAAGGCAAAGCCTAGAAAGTGGCAAGTTCCGCTAGTTCTCTTATGGTCAATTGTGCAACCGGCCCAATTAGCATCCGAATAACTAAGTAAATAAAAATGAGTCTTTTTAGGATACCAAAGACCTAAGGATCTAGTTCCACTAAGGTAACAAAAAGTATGTGTTATGGCACTAAGATGAGAATTTTTAGGATTAGATTGATATCTAACACATAAGCATACACTAAACATAATATCGGGCCTACTAGCGGTTAAATAAAGAAGAGATCTGATCATACCTCAATATTTGGTTATATCAACAGGAGTACATTGATCGTCTTTGTCCAATTTGATCGATGAGTTCATTGGAGTATTCATTGGTTTCAAGTCTTCCATTTCAAATCTTTTGAGCATATCTAATATCTAATATATACTTAGTTTGACTTATGAATATATGAATATTTCATCATTAGTTTGTTTGATTTGGAGTCCAAGAAAGAACCTAAGTTCACCCATCATGCTCATCTCAAATTCCCTACTCATACACTTAGAAAATTCTTCACATAGAGAAATGTTAGTAGCACCAAAAATAATATCATCAACATAAATTTGAACAATAATCGTATCATTCTTTTTTGTTTTTATAAATAGTATAGTATCCGCCTTACCCATTAAAAAGCCATTTGATAAAAGAAATTTGCTTAATCTTTCATAACATGCTCTAGGAGCTTGCTTTAATCCATAAATAGATTTTCTAAGTTTGAAAACTTTGTCCGGGTATTTATGATTTTTAAAATCGGGCATTTGCTCAACAACAACTTCTTCTTGAATGACTCCATTCAAGAATGCACTTTTGACATCCATTTGAAAAAGAGTGAAATTCTTATGACAAGCAAAAGCAAGAAGCATGTGAATTGACTCTAATCTAGCAACCGGTGCAAATGTTTCTTTGAAATCAATACCTTCTTCTTGATTGTAACTTTGAGCCACTAATCTAGCTTTGTTACGCACAATTATACCATTTTCATCTAGTTTGTTTCAAAAAAACCTATTTTGTACCAATTACGGTTTGTGAACTTGGTCTAGCAACTAAATCTCAAACATGATTTCTTTCAAATTGATTGATTTAGTTCACCTCGCATAGCTAGAATCCAAAATTCATCAAACTCGGTTTCTTTAAAATTCTTTGGCTCAATTTGCAAAAGAAAAGCACAATTGTTAAGAAATTTTCTAGAAGAGTTTCTAATACTTACTCCTTTGGATGGATCACCAATGATGAGATTTTTTGAGTGAAAAGGAACAAACATCTATTCTTTAGGTATGGATGAAGTGTTAGGATCTTCATGAGGTTTTTCTTCATTTTGTTGCATAATAGTTTCTTCCTCATGTTGATTTTCAACATTATTTAGATTTTCTTTGTCTTGATTTTGAACACTTTGTTGTTCAAATAGAATTTTCAAATCTTCATCATCAATATTTTTCTCTTGTTCAACAGAGTTAGTTTCATAAAAAACAACATGCATGGATTCTTCAATTACTAAAGTTCTTTTGTTAAAAACTCTATAAGCTTTACTAGTAGATGAATATCCAAAAAAAATTCCAACATCAGATTTTGAATAAAATTTTCTCAAATTTTCTTTTGTGTTTAATTTAAAGCATTTACACCCAATTTGTAAAATATCCGATATTGGAAATTCTATTTTTCCAAAGCTCATATGGAGTTTTGATTTTCTTTCGACTAACCAAAACTCTATTTAAAATATAGCATGAAGTATTAACAACTTCAGCCCAAAAGTATTTGGTAAATTATTTTCATCCAACATGGTCCGAGCCATTTCTTGCAATGTTCGATTCTTCTTTTCTACTACACCATTTTGTTGAGGAATTCTAAGAGCCGAAAAATTATGTTCATATCCATTTGATTTACAAAACTCATCAAAAGCTATATTTTCAAATTCTCCACCGTGATCACTCCTGATTGTGGTAATGGTATATCCCTTTTCATTTTGAATTCTTTTGCAAAAATGTTTAAATACATTTAAAGCTTCATCTTTTAAATTTAAAAATATGACCCATGTGAATCTTGAAAAATCATCAACAATAACAAATGCATAATATTTTTCACTTAAGCTAGCGGTTCTAGAGGGTCCAAATAAATCCATGTGGAGAAGTTGTAAAGGTCTTGTAGTAGACGAGTATTGTTTAAGTTTAAAAGAACTCTTTACTTGTTTTCCAAATTGACAAGCATCACAAATTTTATCTTTTTCAAACTTTATATTTGGTAAAACTTTTACAAAGCTATTTTAGGGGATTTTTGAAAGTAAGTTCATGCTAACATGACCTAATCGTCTATGCCATAACCAAGAATCATCTTTTATACTTGATAGGCATTGTATTTCTCTTTCAAGTTCAAATTCAATATTTATGATGTAAACATCCTTACTTCGGCTCCCCATGAACAATACCTCTTTAGATATAACATCTTCAATGAGGCATTTAGAAAAATCAAATTTAATTAGATAACATTTATCACATAATTGACTTATACTAAGCAAATTATGTTTAAGGTTATCAACTAATAAAATATTTTCAATGGAAATAGAAGAATAATTACCAATATTTCCAATGCCTATGATTTTTTCTTTAGCATTGTCTCCAAAAGTTATATGATCTCCATCCTTTCTTTTGAGGCTAGATAGCAATGATCGATCACCGGTCATGTGTTTTGAGCTACCACTATCCAAGAACCAATTACTCTTCACTTTTCGTGGTACCTACAAAAATCATTTTAATTTTTGATTTTTAGTACCCACATAAGTTTGGATCCTTAATAGTTACTATTTGTGGATTCTTTTATCCACTTATGTTTCCTTTCAAAGTATAGTTTCTTTTTAGTTGAACAATTAAAAGCAACGTGACCAACTTTCTTGCAAAAACTACATGTTTTGTTTTGTTGAGAAAAATTGAATGATTTCACAAATATAGTTTCAAGAGATTTTTGTTTCAAGAAAGTTTTGTATCCAATTCCTCCTTTATTGAACACACATTTTTGCTCACCAAACATTAATTCAAAATTTTTCTTTCCTTGGGTAAACTTGTGAACAATACTTGTTAAATCAACTACTTTTTCTTTCAAGGAAAGATTTTCTTTAATTAAAGATTTATGATCATCATTTTCCTTTTCAAAATCTTTTTGTGCTATAAAAAGTTTCTTGACTATCTTTTTCAATAAGGAATGTTTATTGTTAATGATAGAGTATTTTGAAACAAATTTCTCAAATTTCACAAAAATTTCATCATAAGAAGTAGATAAGTCATTGTTGTTTGTACTTACCTCATCTTCAATAGCCATGAAGCACATGTTGGCGATTTCTTCTTGAACTTCTTCTTCTTCGAGTTCATCTATAGCTTGAAGTGCTTTCTTTTTGGTGAACTTCTTCTTGTTTGGACATTCGGTCCTCTTGCGACCGGGTTTGTCACAATCATAGCAAATGATCTTTTTATTTTTCTCTTCACCTTTATCTTCCTTCTTTTGAAATCGCCAATTATTTGAAACCCTCTAGATTTCTTGACAAGAAGAACTAGATTATCAAGTTCTTCATTACTCATGTTCGTGTTGGAGGATCCTTCATCGTTTGTCAATTTTAAAGCAATTTGCCACTTGAGAGGCTCATTCATCTCTTCCTTGCTTTTTCTTATTTTTTCCTTTGTTTCGGCATTGTTGAGCTCATAAGTCAATAATGTTCCATATAGCTCCTCAAATGGATAAGTGTTGACATTTTTTGTATTCTCTATCAACACCCTCAAGGAGTTTCAATCTTCCGAGAGAGACCTAAGTATTTTACTCACAAGTTCACCATTAGTAAACTTTCTATCAAAGCCCTTAAAGCCATTAATAATATCGGTAAAGTGAGTAATCATATCTACTATAGGTTCATCTTGCTTCATAAAGAAATTTTTAAAATCTTTTGTTAAGAGATTTATCTTAGTTTCTTTAACCTTGTTAGTACCTAAGTGAGTTATCTCTAATGCATGCCAAATATCATATGTGGAATCACATGCGCTAATACGATTAAATTTATTTTTATCTAAAGCACAATAAAGTAAGTTTTTGGCTCTAGCATTCAAAGTTAATTTTTTTTTATCTTCTTCATTATATTCTTCTCTAGGCTTACGAATAGTTTGGTCTGATTTATCAACTTAATAATTTTGTAGGCACATAAGGACCAAACTCAATAACTTCCCCAATGTTATAATCAATTGATTGAACATAAATCATCATTCTAGTTTTTTAATAGTTGTAGTGGGTGCCATCAAAGAAGGGAGGACAATTTATAGAGTGTCCCTCAAGACTTTGAATATTTTAGTTAGCCATTACTCAAGATTGTATAATCTTTAAAAAATAATGAACACCTTGCTCTGATACCAATTGATAGCCCAAGAATAACTAACTAAGAAGGGATGAATTGGTTTTCTCAAACTTTTTTGCAGAATAATCTCAAAAGAAGAAATTTAAGAAATAAAAATTAATCCACTAAAAATACGAGCACAATGTAAATAAATAAAATGGTAGAGAGAGTGCAAACGATATTTTTATGGAGGTTCGATCCAACCAATGATCTACGTCCCCCGTTACCAAGCTCTCTAACATGAGCATAGCCTTTTCACTATCTTGATTGACTTATGGTGCAATCCAAACTCTTACAATGTATTCAGTGACTTACAAACAAGGAGAACCGATTCTTATACAATATTGAGCTTTCAAGGAACCTCAATACGACCCAAAGATATAAAGAAATAGATTTGACATTGTATTTCTCTCTTGATGAATGACAGATACAAGTTTGGTACTAAGAAAGACTAACATTTTAATGAATAACAATAGATGAAAAAGTTTAGGTGTTAGAAATAAACTTTGTTGATAATGATGAATCAAAAGTTTGATTTGATCAAACAAAGTTTTTCAATGAATGATTTTGAAGATATAAATCTAATGAAGCTTGAATGAATTTTCTCAATGTGATTCTCTATAAATGCTCTTGTAAGTGTTGTTGAATGATAATAAATGAAGATGTATTTATAGAGATAAAACTTCACAAGTTTCTGCCCAACCGGATAACCAACCGGGTGACCAAACGGTCAACCTATAGGTTAGACGGTTAGAACTAACCATTGGAACAGTGAAAATTAGAACAGACACTTTTTAGAAAATGACAGCTAGACGGATAACCGGTTCACCCAAACGGTCGACCGGTTCACTCCAAACGATCGACCGTTTTATCTAAACAGATGACCGTTTCCACAGTTTGAAAAATTACTTTGTGGCTTTGATAAAAGTATTTTTTGCAAGTGATATCAACATAGATTTGTTGCATAAAAATGTTTTTGAGCTTTCGTTCATTTAATTGCTAAAAATCAAAGAGTTAATACCTTTACAATTTTATTTAGAAATCTATTCTTCGATTTTGATCTTCGAATCTTGAATTTCAGATCTTGAGATGCTTGAACTCTTGTATTGATTTGACTTTGATCTTGACATGCTTGCGAGTTCGATTTGTAGCACTTTGAATATTACTTGAAAATAGATTGTTAGTAAACAATATTAATTTGTCTGTTATAATCAAAATATTAAGGTTTAAAGTTAACTATAGGTCAACACTTCAGCCATCGACGGGTCCCTTTTTCTGTCATTCCTTCTGTCATCGGGGCGAGGTCCATCGTCCTGGCGCCGAGGCGGAGGCCTTCGCCCTTGATTGGGCAACCCTCGGGCCGGTCAATTCTCCTCTACTTGTCCCTGATTCCCACGGTTGATCAGTTCTCTTACATCATGGCAATCTTCTGTATTATGCACCATGGTCCTGTGTATGCGACAGAACTTAGGTAGAGGAGCCTCTGGAAAAGTGGCCACTGCAGGTGATCCAGAATATGGAGAAGGAGTCGTTTCCGTCTGGTTAAACCTCCTATAACAGTTGTTTTGTGGTCCGGGAGAGTGCTTTCTTTGAAAGCGAGTAAAACAACGGGGTTCAGATAAGCGTCGCCCCTCCCTCCGATAGAATTCTCCTCTGTCTCTTTCAGCTTTTTCCATGTTCTCAATCGTCTCCTCTAATCAGATTTCTTGCTGGATCAGGTCTACCAACTGACTGTAAGTTTTAGGTTAGCTATTCTGGATGTCTCTCTAGAAAGGGGTGCGCATGTGAAGTCCAGTCACAAGTGCATCTAGGGCTTTGTCATCAGTTACAGTCTCGATCTTGTTGATGACGTTGCTGAATCTCTTTAAATAGCTCTTTATTGTTTCTACTTCTTTCTGTCGAATGTCGTGGAGTTGGAAAATATCGGCTATTATTTTTTGGTTGCCAATGAAAGCGTTGACGAACTCTCTTTTGAGCTAAGGCCAACTCTTGATGCTTCCTGGTTTCATCTTATTATACCACCTCTTCACATCGGATGTGAGTGTAGTGTGGAAATTTCAGCACTTTACTGCAAGAGAGTAACCTTGGAGCTTCATCTTGTATATATTGATGTGATTCGTAGGGTCACCTCTCCCGTTATATTTGTCTATCAGGGGCATTTTGAAATTTGTAGAAATCTCTATGGCCTTCATAAAATTCGTGAATGGAAGGTTCTCGTCGTCGTCATCCTCATAGCATTCTAACATTTCTTTCTCGTCCTCGAGCCTCGTGGGGACAGGTTTTGGGTCTTTTTTCCTTTTTGTACGGGCCTCGTTACACTCACTGTGCCTGCTGTGCGCCAGTAGGAGTGGTGCTATGGACGATCCCACTCCCAACCTGTCAAACATGCTAGCAGTAAGAGCCAGCTAGTTTCTCCTTCTGATTATCTTGTGAGGGTTTCAGAATGATATTTCAAGGGTTCCTACCATTTGAAACTGGTGGGTCGTCCTGAGATTGATGAATTTCTATCAAGTTGGACCTCGAAGGGCTTCGTTGGGCATGGCTATGCTTGTCTCCAACAGTTCGAGCAATGCCTTCATCTGGGCATTGTCTAGTTTCATGTCCTGGTTCTTCTGCTCGAACGTCTGCTTCTATCGTTGTCTTCTCCTCTTATGGTAGGTTACATTCTGGAGATCTTGAACGCTTTCCTGTCGTAAGTCAGTATGATGGGACTCTACTCCTTCTTCCATGGAGTTTTTAGTTTCTATGCTCCTCCTGGTAGAATACACGTTTTTACCATAAGTTTTAGGTTATGTAACATTTTTCGTTCTCACAAATGGTACCAATCTGTTGACGTCGGATTTTGTACCAACCATGTGTCAACAGATCTCCAGTCAATCCTCTGCCAACCTGTATATTACATGTACACTAGGACGATCGTTAGGTACCAAGATCACTAAAGAAAAAGGGGTCGACGATTGTTGGTACTCCGACGATCAAGTCAACTACCTGTATTTAGAACAATATACGGGAGAGTAGTAATTTGGTGTAGAAGGGACAAGCAGGCAAAGATTTGAGCAAAGTTTAAGGGTAATAATAATGTGTAAAAAGAGCGTACTTTAGAGCAACCGAAGATATTGTATTTATAGTCTCAGAATCTTAATTAATCTAGGAAAATAATCAATTAGATATCTGATTAGATCCTCCTTCCTTATGAGATAATGGGAATTGGTTGTCAATGCAATCTCCAAGATTTTAGCCCTTATTTGAGTTGATTACGTTGTCTAATCTTTAGGAGATCGAAATTTGGTTTCTTTGTGAGAATCCTTGTGGCAATCAAATACAATATTTCTTTAACTACTTCTCTGGTTATCCCAAAACATCAGACTATGAGAATGCGAAGACTAGCGAAGCACTCCAGATTGGCCAGGGGTGTCGAGGCCCTTTGTGGGCTTTGCTCTACTTAACTCGAGGATGCTAATATGTTGCTGGGCCTTAAGCGTATCCGCAAGGCCCTCTCTGGATATCTGAGGTCTTTACGAATCTGGAAGGCCCTCGTTGGGCCTATGAGGCCTTAACGAGGCCTAACTTGGGCCTATACGGGGCTTTAGCTAGACTTTTGCTGACTTGGAGGCTTTAATGAAATCTGGTGGTAATAGAAAGCACGTTATTAGGTCATTTTTTAAGACGTTGTTTGCCCCCACTACGATATTGATACACTAAGGAAAACAAATAACCCTCTGGGACACAATAAAACACACCTCCAACACAAAAAAGAAGAAATTAAGCATTAGAGAAGGTTGGTATTTTGTCTCTACAGATTGACAAAATAAAAGCACAATTCAAAATTTGAAAATAAATGCAAGACTTATGCAAAGAAATAGGGATGAAATGAGAGAATAACTCAACATATAATCTGTATTTTTGTTTTTGTATCTTCAAAGAGAAGAATGAATCTATTTATACATTTCTCATGCAACCTTCTAATGGTCACATCCTATGAACGACTTTTAGATTTAAATTAAAAATTCTAATTAACTTGAAAGAGCCATTAGAATTAAGTTCTAACAGTCAAAAAATTGCGTGCAGCCAAAAAAACACCATTGGTGTCTGAACAGGCTCTCGAGCAAGCAACAAGCAGGAAAAATCCATGCTCTCTATCTGTTAGAGCGAAGATCCGGAGATTGATCTCTACTCGAGCGAACCATCTCACTCCAACGAGAGCTTCACCAATATGCATACTAACTTTGATTTCATCTTTTTGCTTTTGCCTATGATCATTTTGCCCATTTTTGTCGAATCAAAGTTAGTATGCATATTGGTGAAGCTTCCGGATAATGTTGGGATATTTTTTAAAACTTGTCAAATTCAAAAGGTGCACTAATTTTTGAAAATGAAAAGATGTAATACTATATTATATTATATTTTGTGACTAAAATTGAACAAGTTTCTAAATTTTGGACACATTGGCAGTCGAAACTTGGAAGAAATTTAGCTCATATGTTAATTATAAATTGATGTGTTTTTCTTCTCTTTTGAATATGTGACTTGATGGTTTTTTGAGAGAAAATTTGTAATTTTAGCATCTTAGTTTTTTTATTTTTTAGTAAAAATTGTTGGATGTGGTAAAGTTTAAGATATTATTTTTCTTAAGATACTTAGAGAATTTGGGTGAGTGATATCTATATAATTGTAACGATTTTTCATATAGTGAAAGCTTTGATAGTCCATAATTTTTACTCTATCTTTTATATTTTTTCTGTTTTATTATTTTTCTCTGAACAAAGATCTTGTGAGCTATAAAGGAATTTGTCTCATTTTTCAATAGTGGTATCAGAGCGTCAGTTCTTTCAGAATATTAGCATACAAAGAAGATATGTCTATCAAATATGACGTGGAGAAATTTGAAGAGAAAATCAATTTTGTCTTGTGGCAAGTATAAGTCAATGATGTTTTGATTCAGTCTAGAATGTACAAGGCTTTGAATGGAAAATTAACCCTTATTTCTAAAAAAGATACTGGAAAATTCAGTATGAGCGATGAGGATTGGAAAGATTTAAATTTAAAAGATGAAAGTACGATATGTTTTTGTCTAACAGAAATATTCTTGCAAATATTCATAGAATATCTGCTGCAAATGAACTTTGAGAAAAACTTGAACAGTTGTATTAAATAAATAGTCTTTCAAATCAGTTGTACTTGAAAGAAAAATTACATTCTTTGTATATGAATACAAGTACGAAAATCTCAGACCACTTGATTATTTTCAATTGGATCGTTTCTGAATTAGAGGCTATTGGAGTTAAAATTGATAATGAGGATATGGTATTAAGACTCATATGGTCTCTTCCATCCTCTTATAAACACATCAAATCTATTTTGATGAATGGAAAAGAAATTCTGAGTTTTAAAGAAGTTACAAGTAAATTAATTTCTAACAAAAAGAAGTTTGAGTGATGGAAGTAATATTTCATCTAAAAACTCGTTACTTGTCGCTGAAAAATGGAAGAAGAATAACTTCATGAAAATGAAACTATCTTGTTGGAATTGTGAACAACCTGGTCACGTGAGGAAAAAATATCCAAAAGGTGGAGCAGACTCGACTAACTGGTCGATATCAGATACGAAAAATATATCTCTCTTTATGGTAGACGATTATGTCACTTGAGTAAATGTTTACATCCTCATGGCATATGCTAGTTGCCACGATAGAGGATGTATTACTACTAGCAAGTCCACATTTTGCAAAAGGAAATTGGCTTGACTTTAATGCAAGGTGTGTGGTGGAATTGATGTCGATGGCTGATGAACTTCCAGGTAAGTCAAGCAAGGGTGTTGCACCATAATTTTTCAGCAAATTTATTCGACATGGGCCGATGAAATTCTTAGAATTTGTTGTTTCTAAGTGATTATACTTATATAGTGGAATATGTTAATTCTCTATTTTGAGAATTGAGATTGTCAAAGTTTTATGAAATTTTTCTCAAGTATCGAGATGAAGAGCTGCACAAAAGACGATTGAATTTTGACTCATTTTTCATCAAAGTAGAGATTGTTTAGTTATTTTCTCAAAATTTTCCAAAATCAAATGATGCACCAAATGTTGAAAAAGAAAAAATGGTGTTGATGTTGGGAAATGAAGTGGTAGTTTCCAAGCCAACTTGATAATTTAAGTATTGAAGTATATGTGGATATGTAATGGAAGACATGTTTGTATAATATTTCCAAGTGTGCTTTTTATTTTAGCAATTAATATTCGACATATTGGACATTTATGTCTCCTATTTATAAGAAGATATGTGATTATTACAAGTATTTAATGACAAGCTGAGCATTAAATGCTTACAAGACATCCTATTTTTAGGCATTTAATGTGAAGTGACATCCGCATTAATTACGATGGCTGGTCTGACGTCTAACACATGAGAAGACATGTCATACTAATGACGTGAGCTTAACTGCAAGACCTGGATAGGAAGTCCGACCTGGAGTAAGACCTGGATGGGAAAAAGGTCCAACCTGGAGTAAGATCCGGATGGGAATGAGTTCTGACCTGAACTAAGACCTGGATGGGGTAAAATTCAACTTGAAATTGCTTAGCCAATGAAGAATTGCTTAGCTGGTGTGATAGATCGAATTGGATATCAACAATTGCCCCCCAAGGCCTACCTTTAACGTAGTCAAAGGTGATCTTTAGTTCATACTATAATTTCAATTTGTACTGATCTGAAACATGGGTTTCTAAGTGGTTGACGTGGTTTTTCTGGCAGTCTACTTCATTTGTTGACAAATGGCATAGCCTTAATGGGATGTCAGCTTTTGCGTGGCTCAAAGGCGTGTTTTTTTGGAACACCATCATTGCACTAACATGTCATTATTGTGGCATTGATTGTGCTGACTTTTCATATTCTTCCTTTATAAATAGAGGAAACTAAAGTTCATTTGGGACTATTGCCTTAACGATTTCTTTCTTTCAATTGCTTTGTCTGAGCTGAGGGTCAGAACGGTTCATTTGGGACTCATGCTTCATATTTCAAACTTAGGTACCCATTCTTTTTCCTTTGACATTATTTCTTTTGTCTTCT
Organism: Forsythia viridissima; assembly: GCA_030279155.1. Classification (NCBI taxonomy): domain Eukaryota; kingdom Viridiplantae; phylum Streptophyta; class Magnoliopsida; order Lamiales; family Oleaceae; genus Forsythia; species Forsythia viridissima. The sequence goes on from CM059042.1 coordinate 20,615,664, forward strand.
TCTTCTGGTCAGTAGAATGTCTTACGAGGTCAAAAGTGAGAGTAAAAAAAAGGCTATGTCCTGGGAGAGAGGTCAGGAAGAAGAAGATGTCAGTTCGGGTAGGATAGTTGAGGGGATAGACGAGTATGAGGTCCTTAGTCTTGCTCTTTTGACAGCTGTTCTTCCACCAAGTAGGTCGTCCCCACAGGTCAAAGTTAGTGGTGATAGGAAGGCAGGGTCTGGCTTTAGGTCAGAGGAGAAGGGATGTAGAGTCCGGTTATAGGACTGCTCCGATCTGGAAATGTAAATTCTTTAATTCTGAGGTCAGCCAAAAATAACTTAGGTAGTGGTATAGAATTATAGGATCCTAGACAGCGTAGAGTTTTTTGTCTCTGGTCCTGATGGCCGGGCTGATGATCCACTTCTGGGCTATGTGGCCTTGAATCAAACCGTGCTGGCTGCAGGGCTCCGTCTTTCCTTTTTTAGAATAATTAAAAAGTTCTTACGGGAGTGGAGAATAGCTCCAACTCAGCTGTGCCCCAATGGTTGGAGGATTATGATAGGTTTTCTCATTCTATGGGACCAGCTCGACTTTCTTCGTCCTTCAATTAGGGAATTTAATAGTTTGTATATATTTAAATCGGATGGGAAGAGGTCGGGCTGGTAGTATGTGTCTATGAAAATGACACCATGTCGGGAGGTAGTGTCGTCACCCAGACCCCAAATTTTGTTAAAAATTGGAAGAAGTTTTGGTTCGTTGTCTGAGGTTGTTGGCATTTTTTTTAGAACGACACCAGGCCTGATGTAAACATTCCAGTTCGTTATCACGAAGTAAGTGTTGACTCTTTGTTTGTCTAGGTCAGTCAAGCTCGTTATTTACTGACCTGCTTTTGTTTGTTTCCTCTTTCAGGGTATAGCTCTTACGACCCATCTGAAGAATCTTCAAAAAGAGCTCGAAAGGCACGGACTATGAGTGAGGACTGCAGATTTTGCATAGCGTTGATAACAGAAGAAAATTTAATATCATCCCGACTTTCTCCAGCCAGTTCAGATCATACCCAACCTCGTGAGTTAATTCAAATTCTGGACTTCATACTTGTCTATTATTTAATGCAATTCCTCAGTTCTAACTTCGTTCATTTGCAGGTCAATCTAGGGAAGAGATGAAAGACATATCTGCCCTCCTAAAGAAGAAAGGTCAGGCTAGGAAAGGCAAAAGAAAATCCATTGCCGATGATCATGATCAATCAGCCCGACCACAGCCGCAATCGAAGATAGTGCCCCCACGTGTTCCCAGCCCAGCCCATAGTGTCGATGAGATAACATCATTTCCAATTAGTGGAGAGCCGTCTTCAGCCCAACCCTTCCAACCTCCTCCGTCGTCGTCCCAGACTCCCGCCACATACTTAGGCTCGACATCAAAGAAATATAAGGAGTACTTAAAGCTTCGTGGGTCTCTTCCTAAGCCAGTTCGAGACTTCTTTCGATCAAACTCTCCATCCAAAGAGGATATCACCAACTTTCTCCCAACTACTAAGAAGGCGATAAGGATTGTCGCGAAGAGTTGGACTCCAGTCCAGCAAAAGTATTTAGACAGCATGGGGCAGTGGAGTCCGTCATGCAGCATCGATGAATTTTTCCAGGGCGGCCATTCAGCTTATTTTGGTCACCGAAAAAATGGAGAGAATATTATCTTATGTTCAAGTTATGAGGAAAAAAGGTCAAAAAGTTTTGTCCAAGCTCACTGAGGAGAAGAGGGTCCAAGCTGAGGTTGATGAGGGGCTGAAGAAGCGAGATGAGGAGCTTAAGGCAAAGGAGTCTGAGCTCCAAACTTTGGTGGAGCAATTGGAGGCCGAGAAGAGGTCAAGGACCGAACTTGAAGCTTCTTTAGAAAAAAGCCAAGAAGACCTAAAGAATGCCTTGGAGAGGTCGACGGACAAGGATGAGGTCGTGGCAGAGTTCAATTCTTCGGACGCCTATCTGGCCAACCAAGAAAAGGTTTACTTCCTCACGATGGATGAGTTGATTGACATAGCAGTCGAGAAGCGTTCGGATTGGGATGTTCAGTTCCTGAATGACGAACTAGCCGAGCTGAAGAAGAATTCCAAATTCAATCATCCGTCGCCTGAGGAAGTAGATCAATTCGAGGGTTAGGAATGAGTTATTATCTTTTGTCATATGTAATTTCTTATTTTTCAAGAGTTCTTTCTTTTTGTAGCTGTACTGAACTTCAAAATCAATGAAAAATTCGTTCTGTTATCTTGTGTTTAATTCTTCAAATTAATTGGAACCCTTAACTTCTGACCTCAATCAACAGACATCTGACTTCGAAGATCTGATAATTGACATCTGACTCCAAACCTCTGACATCTGACTTCTGACTTCAATCATCTAACCTTTTATGTTTAGATGGTGTAAATGCTTCCAAGTTTGTAGCTCGATCAGATGGACGATCTAAAACTGATATCTGACATCTAACTTCCAACTCCAAACCTTTAATTCCTTGACATCTGACATCTGACTTCTGACTTCAATCGTCTGACCTTTTATATTTAGATGGTGTAAATGCCTCTAAGTTATAGCTCGGTTAAACGGACAAGCTGAAACTGATATCTAACATCTAACTTCCAACTCCAAGTTTTTGCTCTTTAGGTCGACCAAAAGGCCGAGCTCTTTTTTTATATATATAAAGGTTTTACTTTGACGTCGGTAGCACAGCACTAACGCCATCTGACGTGGATCTGAGATGTGTGGGACCTTTGTGTCCAAAGATTTGTGATCTTAATCACATCCTTAGTTCGGACTATTTTTAGATTTATTGCCTTCGACGTTTTTCTTGGCTTCAAAAAACGTTTCTTTATTTCATGAGAGTGTGGAAACTTTTTTACAGTGTAGAAGTCAAGACTTCTTTGACAAAAGTAGTTCATACCTGTAGGCCGACGTTGATAAGTTTTATTGGTAGTACTTTTTTAGATGTTCGTCATTCTAGGGATGCATAAGCAGAATACCTTCCACATTTCAGAGCTCGTAAGTCCCGTTGTTAAGGATTGTGATGATTTTGTAAGGTCATTCCCAGTTTGGAGCACGTGTCCCCACCTTGTGTTCTCTTGTTTCAAGGAAGACCTTTCTCAAGACGAAATCTCCAGCTTTGAATTTTCGCTCTTTGACTTTGTTGTTGTAGTACCTTGCACTTTTTTGTTTGTATATTGTACTTTTCATTTCTGCTCCCAACCTTTTCTCCTCAAGTAGGTCGAGTTCGGCTCTCATAGCATTTTTATTAGAATTTTCATCGAAACTCCAGACTCTGAATGACGGCAGTCCGAGCTCAACTATGATGACAGCTTTGGTTCTGAAGGCTAGTAAGAAAAGTGTTTTTCCCATGCTGGACCGGCATGTTGTGCGATAGGACCATAGTACACTTGGCAAATCTTATGCCCAGGCTCCTTTTAGTTTATCCAGTTGTGTCTTCAACGTGTGTTTGATAATTTTGTTGATAGCTTCCACTTGCCCATTGGCCTAAGGGTGGTTGGTGTAGAGAAGTGCTTCCTTATTTTTAGCTCTTCGTAGAATGACCTCAGCTTGAAATTGTCAAATTGCTTGCCATTGTCTGTGATAATTATGTAGGAGATTCCAAATCTACATATGATCGACTTCCAGATGAAGTCTGTAGTTTTTTGTTCTGTTATTTTGGCCAGTGGTTTTGCCTTTGCCCATTTGGTGAAATAGTCGACAGCAACTATGGCGTACTTAGTTCCACCTTTTTCTGTGGGCATTGGGCTGATTAGGTCAATTTCCCATTTTGAGAAGGGTCAGGGACTGATAACTGAGGTCAGTCCTTCAGGGGGAGCTCTGATGATGGGGACAAACATCTGGCATTTGTTGCATTTTCGAGCAAATTCAATGGAATCTTTCTTTAGTGATGGCCAGAAATACCCCTGCCTCAAGATTTTGTGTGCTAATTACTGTCCTCCAGTATAGTTGCCACATACTCCTTCGTGAATTTCACTGAGGGCGTATTGGGCTTCGTTTTTCCTTAGACACCTAAATAATGGGAGTGAAAAGCCTTTCTTGAACAAGATGTTGTCCATGATTGTGTATCTGGCTGCCCTAGTCCTTAATTTCCTAGCTTCTATGCTTTCAAGAGGTGCCCTACCATCTTTCAAAAATTGAACGATCTTGTCCATCCAGTTGGGGTCTGAATTGTCCATCCAACTGGGGTCTAGGTCAGCAGTGGTGAGCATGGGCTCAGGCTGGTTGATTGCTACATTGTTGATTCTTTCGATCAGATGTTCTCTAGCTTCTCTATTCATTCATTGGTAGAGAGTCGTGCCAAGGTGTCAGCAAGGCTGTTTTATGTCATTGGGATTTGTTTGACCTCGACGATGCTGAATGATTTGAGTTCTTGCTCTACTATTTGTGAGTAAAATGTCATTCTTTCGTCCTTGGCTTGGTAGGACTTGTTAATTTGATTGACTACTAGCTAGGAGTCGTTGTATACCAGTAGCCTGAGTGCACCCATTCTCTTTGCATACCTTAAACCGGTGATCAATGCTTCGTATTCAGCCATATTGTTAGAGGCATGGAAATTGAATCGTAGGGATTGACAGAGTGGCTCCAGGTCCGTGCTCATCAGGAATACTCTAGCTCATGTGCGTGTTTCTGTCGACGATCCATCTACGAAGAGAGTCCAACTCTCATCATCTTTGGTGATGGGCTCATGTTTCAGACTGAACTCTGCAACGAAGTCGGCTAGTGCTTGACCTTTGATGGAAGTCCAGGGTTTGAAGTGGAGGTCAAACTGGCCGAGTTCTACCACCCACTTTCCAAGTCTTCTAGAAGTATCTAGTTTTTGAAGGACCTACCTCAAGGGGTAGTTTGTCAAAATTTCTATCGGATGCTGTAAAAAGTAGGACTGGAGTTTTCTTGCTGACATGATCAGAGCATAGGCCAGCTTCTCCATTGGGATGTATCTCAGCTCAGCATCATACAAAGCCTAGATGACATAGTACACTGGATGTTGGATTCTATTGTCCAACCTGATTAGTACAGAACTTATGGAGTGTTCTGAGACCGCTAAGTAGAGAGTTAGGGTTTCTTTAGTCATGGGTTTTAACAACAGTAGAGGTTGTACAAGTTGTGCCTTCAGTCCTTCGAAGGCTAGCTGGAATGCCTCATTCTACTTGAATTCATTGCCATCTCACAGAGCATCGAAAAAGGGTTTGCACTTATCCGTCGATTTTGAAACAAAACGATTTAGGGTGGCTATCTATCCCGTTAGGCTTTGTAGTTCTTTGATTTTGGTAGGAGGTCTCATGTCTTGTAGGGCTCTGATTTTTTTCGAATTGGCCTCGATGTCTCTTTGGTGAACCATGTAGCCCAAGAACTTTCTCGATCCGACGCCGAAAGAAAATTTTGAAGGATTGAGCTTCATCTTATACTTTCTTAGTACAGAGAACATTTCAGCAAGGTGTCGCGTGTGATCTGTTCCCTTGGTGCTTTTTACAAGCATGTCGTCGACGTATACCTCCATAGTCTTCCCGATGAGGTCGGAAAACATGGTGTTGACTAAATGTTGATAAGTTGCTCTAGCATTTTTTAGTCTGAATGGCATAACTTGATAGCAGTACAGACTTCGGTCGGTTATGAATGAGGTATTCTTCTGATCACTTTCGTGCATTGAAATTTAGTTGTAACCGGAGTATGACTCAAGAGTTCATGACCATCCGTGGCATCTACCATTTGATCGATTCGGAGGAGTGAAAAGATGTCTTTAGGGCATGCTTTATTTAGATCGATGAAAACAATGCACACCATCCAAGCTCCATTGCTCTTCTTTACCAGGACAGGGCTGGCCATCCATCGAGAATATAGTGACTCCCTAATGAAACCACACTTGAGCAATTTGTCAACTTCATTGGCAAAAGCTTCGTATCTCTCTGGATTGAGGAGTCGACGACGTTGTTGTCTTGGTTTGATGTCCGGGCTTGTGTTTAGCCTGTGGCAGGCAACCTTGGGGTCTATTCCTTCCATGTCCGCATGTTCCCATGCAAAGACGTCAAGGTTATCCTTCAGGAAGGCCATGAGTTGAGATTTTATTGGTTCGTCGAGTTCTTTCTCGATGCACAGGACCTTCTCAAGATGGTTGAGGTCGACCTCTATCAGCTCCAACTCTTCGACTGGCTATGCCTTCTTCTCGTTTTGGTCTGACCTCGGGTCAAGACGTCCGAGCTCTTAAATTGGTTATTCTTTCAGTTTATTCTGGTCCGACCTTGGGTCTAGACATCCAGGCTCTTAATGGAGCATGTCTACCCCAAGCTGGGAAAAGGTGATGTTGCAACTCGTTGCTACTGTCTGACTTTCTCTTACTATTCCAACTCTGTGAGGAGTAGGAAATTTCATAACACAGTGGTAGATGGACACGGCCGCTTTGAGTTCATGCAGTATTGGTCGTCCCATGATGGCATTATAATTGGATTGGAGGTCTACGATCACAAAGTTCGCGATTATCCTTCTTTGGCATGGAGGTAGTCCTAGCTCTACCATGAGGACGATATGCCCCTTTGAAATACGAAGTCCCCAGTAAACCCTTGGAGAGGCTTTAGGAATGGCTTGACGTGTCGTTCATCAATCTCTATTTGCTTAAATGTGCTCAAGTATAGAACATTCACATAGCTCCCATCATCCACAAGCGTTCGATGAATATTGATTTCGAAGACCGGCATAGTAATGATGAGTGCATCTGAATGTGGCAGCAATACGTGGGACGCATCTTCTTCAGAGAAAGAGAACTTCTCCGCATCTGGGCTAGCTAGGGCATTTGACAATATTTGATAGCTAGTATAAGCTTACCAAGAGAGTTTGCGGCACTGTCTCCTTGATCCTTCTAGGTGTTGACTTTCTTCCACTATCATGTGAATTTCAGTTCGGGGTTGTTCACCTCGGTCTTGTTGAGGTGGAGGTGGGAGTTCAGCATAGTCGTGGAGTAGAGGGATCTCAACTCCTCTCGTTGGACGTGCTAGGAACTCTCTCAGCTGACCTCGTCTAATAAGAGTTTCTATTTCGTGTTTCAGGTCTCGACAATCGTCGATGTCGTGCCCAGCAGATCGATGATATCTACAGTACTTCTTTTGGTTCAACTCAGATGAGTTTGCTCTAATATGAGCGGGCTTCTTGAGGATGTCCTTGCATTTGGTTTGCATTAGGACATTCTCGAGCGAGGTGTTCAGGATGTGGTATCCCTGGAAACTTTTGGGAATGGGTCTTTGCCGACCTAGGTGCTGAAAATCGGGTGTTTTCTTAGGACTTTCTTTCTTCTCCAACTTGTAATCTTTTTCTTTGCCTTTGATGTTGTCTCTTCGATCGGACATTTCATTCTCCTGGTCAGAGGTTGCCTCCTATGCACTAATGTACTTCTCAGCTCTAGATAGGAATTTTCAATACGTTGCTGGTCCATACTCGTGAACAGACCACCAAGAATTGTATTTTGGTAAGTAGTCCTGATAAGACAGCCATCAAAACGACGTTGTCAGAGATTTTGTCCACTTCGACTATCTTCTTACTAAATATGTCAATGTAACTCCTCAAGGATTCAGTTCATCCTTGCTTGATGCTACCAGGCATTCCTTGGGAGTAGACTAAGCTCTTGCTCCCATAAAGGTAGAGATGAACTGAGCTGATAGGTCATTCCAACTCCGGATGGAACGCTGTGGTAGTTTTTTGAACCATCTCATTGCTCTGTTTTCGAAGGTCAGGGAGAAAGCCCTGCACATGATTGCATCACTGGCCCCCTAGAGTTCCATCCAGGAGGTATACCTATCAAAATGTCCGATGGGGTCGTTGTCATCCTCATCGCTAGTTAGTTGTGGCATTTTGAGCTTTTCTTGCAGTGGTTTTTCCAGGATGTCCTCCGAGAATGGAAAGTGTCGATCAGTTATGTACTGATCCATGATGTTCTTTTGCTTCGCTTTCAGTTCGGCTAGACGTCGTTTCATCAGCTCTAGCTCATCTGGGTTGCTTTGTACAATCGATGCTACAACGAATGAGGCTCCTTCCTTCCTACGCACTTTCTCTTCGTGTGGTGCAAGTGGGATCTGAGAAGGGCGACATATACGGTTGAACACGCTTGCCGATCATTACGAGACAGGTTTTTTAGGGGGTACTAGGGTGTCTATTCTCACCCTCTTTGCTATCCAATGGATTTTTCTCGCTGAATTCTAACTTTCTTTTCACATGACGATCTTCAGGCCGATCATGTGCTGGCGACTCTACTTCTGAGTCGGTAATGTGTCTGGTGGTAGCTTGGTTCTTCTCAAGCCGTCCAATGGTGTAAGTTAGGTATTCCAACTTTTGTAGAACTACATCCCTTTCGGGAACATGTGTTTGAGCTGAAGTTTCTCCTGGATGTCTTCAGTGGAAGCCCGTGGGGATATCAACATGTTGGCTCTCTGTTCTCCCGTGGCTGCGAGCCCTTGAGTCATGACTACAGCTCATATTGAAGGTATTTTTAGGGATAGAAGTGTTTAGGTATGATGATCAATGGTTGATCTTTTAGTGAGTTTCTGGAATATGGAGATCATTTTTAGTGGCCACTTCCTCTGGCGCCAAACTGTTGACGTTGGAAAATAAAGTGGTAGTTTCCAACCCAACTTGATGTTTTAAGTAATGAGGTCGGATATGACTTAAGTAAGCAATAGATACGTGGATATGTAATAGAAGACCTGTTTGTATAATCTTTCTAAGTGTACTCTTTATTTCAACAATTAATGTATGACCTATTGGACATTTATTTCTCCTATTTATAGGAAGATATGTGATGATTATATGTATTTAATGCCAAGCTGATCATTAAATACTTACAAGACATCCTCTTTTTGGGCATTTAATGTGAAGTGATCCGCATTAATTACGATGGCTGGTCTGACGTCTGACATATGAGAAAACATGACATAATGATGATGTGAGCTTAACTGTAAGACCTGGATAGGAGGTCCGACCTGAAGTAAGACCTGGATTGGGGTAAAATCCGACCTGAAATTGCTTAGCTAATGAAGAATTGCTTAGTTGATGTGATAGATCGAATTGGATATCAACAGATGTGATGTTATATTATATTATATTTGGTGACTAAAATTGAATAAATTTTCAAATCTTGGACAACTTGGCAGTCAAAACTTGAAAAAAATTTAGGTCATACGTTAATTATAAATTGATGTGTTTCTCTTTTCTTTTGAATATGTGACTGGAGGATTTTTTGAGAGAAAAATTGTAAACCTAGCATCTTAAATTTTCTTGTTTTGAGTATAAATTGTTAGATGTGGTAAATCTTAAGATATTATTTTTTTTAAGATATTGGGAAAATTTGGGTAAATGAAATCTATATGATTGTAACGATTTTTCATATGATAAAAACTTTAACACTCCATATATTTTTCTCTATCTTTTATATTTTTTATATTTCATTATTTTTCTCTGAACAAAGATCTTGTGGTTAATAAAAAATTCAAATATTCTCTTTGATTGTCTCTGTGTGTCTCTAGATTAAAAAAGAGTAGTAGAAATTTAATATTGGCGACGGTCGCCATTTTTTTGCTACCTGACCAGGGACAGATCTAGGATATGATAAAGGGATGCCCCCGAAAAAAAAAATTCTAAAATCACAATTATTTAACCAATTTTTATAAGAATCTAATTTTTTTTTATAAATCCTAATCTTTAAAAAATTTACAAAAAATCATTACACAAAAATATTCAAGATCTAAAACTAACTAAAAAAAGTTGTGTCCGACGATCTTTTACGGCTATGGATTTTTCTATAATAGAATATATATTTATTTTATTAACAAGATATCTCTCAACAAAAATTGTTATGTAAAAACATATAAAATTCTAAGCACATTTTTTTTTCTTTTCCTACTTATTGAAATTTGAAATAATTTCTCAAAATCAAGTAAACATCATTATTTATCACTCAATAACAAATCAAAATTCATATAAAATTCACTCAAGTAAACATCATTGCTGACAATATGTTTAATGGGATTAAATTTTAAATGGATTTGGACTTTGGGCTTTGGGTTTTGGGGCTATGTCTTAATAGTTTTAATTTGTTGGGCTGGGCATGGACTCCAATTAGTTGCTTCAAAAAAAAAAAAATTTTTTGTTTTTTTTTTTTTTTGGCCTGGTGGGCTTGAGCTCACCCGTGCCCTGGGCTGGATCCGCTCCTGCACCTGACTTCTTTTTTGTCAATCGCCATATGTTGGAGCTGGTTTCTGGTCGTGGTGATGGTATCACGTACTTTGTTCCGATGCTACTGGTGGTAAATAATTGCGAATGGATGTAGGGTAGGTGGTGGTTTTTTTGTGGTGTTTAGTATAAAAAAATCACATACTCTGAAAAATTATATTAGATGAAATTTGTACAAAATGAAAATTCGTGTCTCCCACAAGTACTGATAGGAATCTTGAATGCATCGAAAATAAGTCTATTGAAATCTATTGAAGGTTGTGCAGTTTGCAGTTTGTACTTTGTACCCTAATTGAGCTTCTTGCAAACTCAAAACACATCAAAGTGTGAGAAAGTAATGCAATTAATCAAACTCTTACGGGAATGTTCTAATGGAAGATTGGCCTTTTATTGAACATGATCTACGAATTGCAGTCATATCTAAGAAAATGTTGAATGGATACTACAACAAAAATTGGTGCGAAAATTGTATGGTTGCTGTTGGGGAAAATAGTTCACCGGATCGTTGATTCTTGCAAGAACAATTGACATGGCTCAGATTAATACTGTCCAACTCCACAAAGGTAACACCAAGTTACAAGGACAAACTAAAAATGACCTATTTCACCAAAGGAAATAAAGGGAGGAAAGGGGTTGCAATTTCCACAAAGAAAATATCACAATTGTCAATGACTGAAGTTTTTTTTCTTGGTTGGCTGATTTTCTGGTTTTGGCTGATTTCACGTGTGCGTGTATAATATGGTTCTAAATCGTGGTTAATAGTGGTGATCTTTTCTGCCCAAACCAATATAATATATATAGTGTAATATATATTATATATATGGTATAGAATATATATGTATATATGGTAATAATATAATAACCCATATTATATTATACCCCCCCTAATATATATATATTTCCTAAACCTAGCCGTCCCACTTTCAACCGGGTCAAACACACTGGGCCACTGAGCAACGACCCAAAGGTACATTAAAATCTCCAAGTGACCCACACACGTCCTTCATTAATTTGGGCTAACACACTTGTGGAGTGGACTATACAATTATCATTCAATCCTGGGCTCAAAGCCTATAAAGATATAACGGGTATATTAATCATCACTGCCCCGAGTTTATTTGAGATCACAAAAATCCCAACAAACCTCCACCTTGATCCAAATATACCTGCAAACCCCAAAAGTAAAAAAAATAGCTTATTAGTTGTTAAAAAAGGATTCCAAACAAATTGGAACTTTACATACCTTTACCGAAGTTTAGAAGTGTCAGCCAACTTCTAAACTTTACCATTGTGAGCACCATAGTGTCCATATTTGCAAGGTTATAAACCTTCAAATACCTAAACAACAACTTTAAAGCTTCCCAATGTTTGGGACCTGGATCAAACATGTACCTGCTTAAAACACTAACAGTAAAGGCCAAGACTGGCCTAGTGCGAACCATCAAGTACATAACGAAGCTAATAACATTTGAGTAGGAGTTTTTACTCATAAACTCCTTTTTCTTATCCTGTTCCTCAGATAAGATAAATTGGTTACCAAGAGGCACATAAGTGGGTTTGCAATTAACAATGCCAAATTTCTTAAAAAAATTAAGCACATACGGAGTTTGATACACATATAAGCATGAATTTGACCTATCTCTATCAATCATACCAAGGAACCTTCTAGAATGTCCTAGGTATTTCATGTCAAATTCTTTACTTAACTCAACACTTATCTTGTTTACCACTTTCATGTTAAGGCCATCCAATAACATGTCATCCACATAAAGTAACAAATACACACAATCATCATTTGTGCTGTGGTGCAGGTAATACAAGCAATTATCAAACCCATTCCTCTTATAACCAAAAACATGTGAATCAAACATTCTATACCACTGACCTTTGGCTACTAGCCTAGCCTCGTATCTCACAGGCTCACTCTTAGTGGTACCCTTTTTCACCTTATAAACCCATTTGCATCCCACTATGGATTTATCCTTAAATTTAGGAACTAAATCCCAAGTTTGATTCCTAACAAGAGAACTCATCTTTCCTCTCATGGTACTAAACCATTCTATGGACTTCTCACTCTTTATAGCCTCCACAAAGGTATTTGGCTCCTTATCAACTAGTTCCTGATAACTAGCATAGGCTATAGTGAAGTCGAATAGTCTTTGGGGTTCCCTACATGGTCTCCTCTCTCTATCTCTGGCCAATTGATAATTAGCCAAAGGATTTTGGTCAACGGGATTTTCCTCTATCACATCCTCGTTACCTACTGCATCTATATTCTGCTGATTTTGATGTGTGTCACTCTCCACCTCACTAAGGGTGATGGGGATGTGGGTACTCACTTTCTCCACCTCAACTAGGGACTATTTCCTAATGGTTTCTTGCTATTTTTCACTCTCTAAACAAGGCATATCTGACTCATCAAAAATGACATCCTGACTAATGATGATTTTCACACTCTTTTGGCTCCTATCCCACAACCTATACCCCTTATCACTCTCTGGGTATCCTAAGAAAACACATTTCCTAGTATTGGGATCTATTTTTCCCTCACTCTGATGAAAAAAGCAGCACAGCCAAAAGTCTTAAGTATGGAGTAATCAGCACATTTACCATACCATTTTTCATACGGTGTATCACCATTTAAAATAATAGAAGGAGTCATATTAGTCAAATAGCAAGCAGTCATAACAGCTTCACCCCAAAATGATTCAGGCATACTAGAACTCAACATCATACATTTAACCTTATCAAGCAAAGTACGATTCATCCTTTCAGCAACCCCATTCTGTTGGGGAGTGTAAGGCACAGTTTTATATCTAGTAATGCCACACTCATAACACAAATTATCAAAGTCAACACTGCAGAATTCAAGACCATTATCATTACGCAAATATTTAATCTTTCTACCTGTTTGATTCTCCACCTGAACTTTCCAATTTTTAAATTTAATGAAAGTTTCACTTTTATCTTTCAATAGATAAACCCACACACGTCTGGAGAAATCATCAACAATAGACAAAAAATATATGTTACCACCAAAAGTGGGATTGCTCCCGGGACCCCACAAATCAGTATGAATGTATTCTAACACTCTACTTGTCTTGTGTGTGCAAGATGAAAACGATATCCTACAATGTTTTGCAAGCACACAATGATCACAAAATGGGATGTCAGACACCTGATCCTTACCAAACACACCCTTGTCGTTAAGGAACTTAAGTCCTTTAACACTAATGTGAGCTAACCTATTGTGTCACTTATGTGTGTGATCAGTGTCAATGGAAGGGATAGTGGAATTTAGACCACTCATCACTTCAGCATGTGTAACATATATGCCATTTCTCCTAGTAGCTTTAAAAGCTCTAAGTACACCATTACACATTCTAATCATGCCATCACCAAGCCTACCCATGAAACCTGTACTCTCTAACTCCCCTATAGAAATCAAATTCCTACCCATATGTGGAACATATCTGACTTCTTTTAATGTATACACAAAGCCACTGTCAAACTTAACAGTTACATTACCAACACCAGTAATTCTATATGCAACTCCATCACATGCAACTACATGTCCATGATCAGCCTCATGCAAATGATCAAACCAAAACTTATTTGAAGTGACATGAAAAGATGCACCGGAGTCAAGAATCCACTCATGTATATGGGAGTTCATAGACAGGTTAATCTCACCAGGCTCAGAATTTAAAAGTATGTAAACCTCACCAGACTCATCACTAGAGGTCACTAAATTTGTCTCTCTCTGATCTTCTCCTCTCTCTTTGTTCTTCTCTTTATAACACTCACTAATGAAATGTCCTATTTTCCCACACCCGTAACATTTCTTTCCTTTAGCCCTCCCATGTGACTTAGAACGACTTCTACCATTTCTATTGCTACCACTATTTTGCCCACCTCTACTTCCACTCCCATCCCCCGACTGAGGTCTATCCCTCACAAAATGGACTTCACCATTTTTTCTCTCATTTTTCTTTTCTCTCATTTTTCTCGAACTTCAACTCTCTCTCCTTACTTTTTAAAGATTCTATAACAATGTCAGGTGTAAGGGTCTCCCTCCCATACTTAATGGCATTCTTGACTTCCTTATATGAATCAGGAATGGCATTTAACAAAATGATAGCTTTGTTAATTTCAGGGACCGTTTCACCACAGTTTGTAATATCTTGCACAAGCTTATTAAAAACATCAAGATTGTCATCCAAATCCCTTGAGGGGTCAATTTTGAAGCTCAAAAAATTTTCAAGGAGATAAATTTTATTTGGAGTGGATTGGATTAAATAAAGCTCTTCTAATTTTTTCCAAAGCTTTTCTGTGGAATCAAATTTTCCAACTTTTCGCAAAACAGGGTCTGACAAATGCAATATAATAGAAGTGTAAGCAAGTTCATCAAAATCCTTTTTCTGATCCTCAGTAACATTAGGACCATAAGAATTATCAATAACTTTTGAAACCTTTTGCTGAACCAAAATACCTTTCATTTTTTGTTGCCAAATAGAAAAATCACATTTACCAGTAAAGACACTCAAGTCAAAATGATGTGCAGACATCTTAACAAATAAGAATACACACCAACAAGCACCTCAAGATAATCACGCAGAAATACCTAAGGCCTCAATATACACCGTTTTAGATTCCTAGGGTTTCGTGAGATTCACGATCTCAGATCAAGGGAACTGTCAAACGGGTAAAGTCTAGGTGACAGTTCTAAATAATAATGCACAAAAATAAAGTATCGTAAATAATCAGCACCGAACAAAAGCTAACACAAGTCACAATAATGGGCACATAAAATTTCTAGCAACAGGCAATGGTTACCCCACACAGTAACCCCAAAACCTACTGGCCACCCCACACGATGACCTGCTAGTACTGGAATGTAAAAGAGATTAGACAATTTACCAGAGCGGACCAAATCTGGTGGTCCGTATTAAATAGGAGAGATGCGAAACAAATTAAAAAAGAAATCCAGCAGCAACAGCAACCACACAAGCTGGAAAAACCACGAAGGTTTTGCAAACGCCGAATACGTTCACTATCGAACCGCTGTTCAAGCTGTCCGGACCACCAAAATTATAACTGACCACCACAGAAGGTCAGAAATAGGACGAGGATCACAACGCCACCAGCCACTCGCCGGAATACCCTCACACGCGCCCCCACACGCCGCTGGAAGAAAACTGCAGCCGAATTTCACGCGCCACCCACGCGCCGCCTCCGCTGCTTCACGCGCCGCTCAGCCTGCTCCGCCTCGACGTCAGAAACCGGAATATGGTCTCCGTTCACAAAGATGAGGTCTCCTTTGGCCGGAAAATGGACGGACAGATTCGGGCAGATTCTTGTTTCTTCTTCTTCGTTAATCTGACGACCCAAAATTAATTTTCTTGCACTACGGAATGCCACCGAGGCTCTGATACCAATTGTTGGGGAAAATAGTTCACCGGATCGTTGATTCTTGCAAGAACAATTGACAGGGCTCAGATTAATACTGTCCAACTCCACAAAGGTAACACCAAGTTACAAGGACAAACTAAGAAGGACCTATTTCACCAAAAGAAATAAAGGGAGGAAAGGGGTTGCAATTTCCATAAAGAAAATATCACAATTGTCAATGGCTGAAGTTCTTTTTCTTGGTTGGCTGCTTTTTTGGTTTTGGCTGATTTCACGTGTGCGTGTATAATATGGTTCTAAATCGTGGTTAATAGTGGTGATCTTTTCTGCCCAAACCAATAGTATATATATAGTGTAATATATATTATATATATATGGTATAGAATATATATATATATATATGGTAATAATATAATAACCCATATTATATTATACCCCCCTAATATATATATATTTCCTAAACCTAGTCGTCCCACTTTCAACCGGGTCAAACACACTGGGCCACTGAGCAACGACCCAAAGGTACATTAAAACCTCCAAGTGACCCACACACGTCCTTCATTAATTTGGGCTAACACACTTGTGGAGTGGACTATACAATTATCATTCAATCCTGGGCTCAAAGCCTATGAAAATATAACGGGTCTATTAATCATCACTGCCCCGAGTTTATTTGAGATCACAAAAATCCCAAAAATCCCAACAGTTGCTTTGCAATTTTCATTCCACGTAAAAAGGTTTTGGAGGAAATGTTGGTATGCAGCACATTAAAGAGAGTGTTGGTGGTGAATAGTAGTGGTGTACGGAAACTGGAGATGTGGTGGTTTTTTTTTTTTTTTTTTTTTTTTTTTGTGAATTTGAAAATTACAAACGTTGTAACAAGAATTAACATATTGTAACAAGAGTTGTCACATAGTGTAAATTACAATTTCAAAAATTATATACACTAATATGATTAACACAGGGTATAAGTTACAATTCTTGTAACTTATTAAATGCAGGTTTCCAACTTTTATCGTCAAAAAGTTACACACTGTAATTTTCTGTATTTTCGTTTAAACGCTAGTCGTTGTAATTTTACAATATTTAACAAAAATCAATACTTTCCAATTCACCCTCCTATTTTTGCCTTATTTGTGTAAGTTTGCCTTTGTTTTATTTCATTGCCAATAAAGTAGAAAAATATTTTATAATCAATGAACTAATAACATTAACATTAACATGAAGAAAAAATATATAATGAAACAGCAATTTAAAACCAAATTAACCTGGTTGATTTAGGTTTGAGTTTCTCAAACCATTTTGAACGGTTTATTTTAGATTTAGCTTTATCGTTTTAAATTTTTTGGTTTAAAAATATGTCAAACATCTCAAACCAGATCCCTTGCACACTTACACATGTTATTCAATCTCTGCCTTAGACCATAAGAAAATATTAAAATTAATTTACCTTTTTCAATATTATCCAGAAGATTTTCAGTAGTAAAGCTCATGATACTTGATCAATTTGAGACTTGCGCTGCTTTAGCAAGTGTTAGAGGCTTATAAGACCTTAGTGATCTTTGTGTACTTAGCTTACGTCCTTGTTATTTTGACATTAATTCCTTTGTGCTATTTCTATTACACTATGAGAAATTGTCAATAATTAATTGCATTACTGAATTGAAGATTAATAGATGAATGCCACAGTTTGCTCAAAGTTGTGTGACATGCAGAGCAGGAGCTCAAAGTCGTCCGATGTGCAGTAGCAAACAGATCAAGTTTTCGCTTCACTTGCACAAGTACTTTTGCTCAAAATCGTGACGTGCAGTGCAAGAGCGCAAAGCCATCTGACTAATAGAGAATGGCAACAACAAATAAATTCCCACTTGCTTCACACCCCAAGCAAGAACAAAAACCCTCAGAAAGAAACTTTTCACGTGTACGAGTCTCACTGCTCGAATCCACATCACGAGCAAGCAAGAGCTTAAAGCCGAACAAAGCATCAATGACCAAAGCAAGAAAAATATAAATATCTCGGCAAAGAGAGCCGTCCTAGTACCACCTGATTGGCTTCAACCAAATCAGACTATAAATATCCAAACAAAGAGAAGTATAAATATCTCCTTTACAGACTATGAAAATGAGAGAAAAAGAAGAATGTCCAAATCAATGGGCGATTCTTATCCAACCAAATTTTTTATGACTGTCAACAATGAAATGAAGGCTGTAATGGGACCAAATATTTATTTACAACTACTTTATGATATGGTTAAAAATACAATAGGAAAATTTTGCATAGAGATTATGAACTTATAATCCATGGTTTGCCACGCGACAACTTTGTGCCACCACAATTCCTGTCCAATCTATCCTAGCAGCCATATCTCAAAAGTTGGCCATTTCTGGTACCAAACAATGCATATCCAAATTTGGGCCAAGATATAAAAGTCAAAACAGAAAAATCCCAACAAGATCTTGCAGAAGCCCAAGAAAACACAATTAAAAAAAGGGGGGGGGGGGGGGGGGGGGGGGGGGGGGGCGGCATAAAGAAAAATGAAAAAAGCCTACATGTTCCAGAATTATGATAATAATAGTAATCAAAACATTATATACACAATAAACTAGCATCTACCATGTTTCACTTCATTGGAAACAAGGGGGTCTCTTTCTGATTTTGCAGAAATTTCATTGAGATAAAAAAGAACAAGAGACAGAAGAAGAAAATAGAAATAATACATTAAAAGCAAGTACATTAATCAAAGCCCCGGACGACAAAATATTACTAATATTATAGCTATAATGGTCGTTAACATGCAAGTACAGTGCACGAAAGACCTTGCAAATGTCTTCACCTCAAGTCACATAGAGACGGAAAGATCTAATATAATAATTTGCTTTATTCATCTTTCTTGTTGACCAATAGGCCAGTAATGCTCAAACTTGCAGCATCAGCAGCTTGTAGATCAGATAAAGAGAAAGATCGCAACGAACCAAACTTCTCAACAGGAGATGATGATAGAGATTCACTATTTGTAGGTCTTCTTGCATGCGGCGGCAGAGGAGGAAGGCAGCGACTAGGTGATGACGAGTTCGAGCTAGAAGTGCTGCTGCTGCTGTTATTACTCATAGTCGCTGCAAGAGCCAATGTACTTCTAGAGTTTGCCGATCTTTTTGATATCCCACCACTGTTGCTTCTCAAAATGTTACTAAAATTTTTGTCCAACAAGTACTTGTGTGCAAGCAAGTTCTTGCGTCTCCGGGTGTAAGCATTTTCTGGTTTCGCCATGTCTTTCACAGAGGATAATGATGTAACATCAGATAGACTGGTATAACTTTTGGATTTACCACAGTAGAACTTTGATATGCTATTCCTGAAACAATAGAACACAGAAGCCATCAGGAAATTGTAACACGAAAAAACAGAAGTATAACCTCCCCTCCCTATGCACCAGAAGAATGTTTGACAGATCCCAATAAAATAAGCAGACAAGTGTAGGAAAAGCAAGCTGAACAAATTAGGTTGACAAAACTATTCAAACAGCTAGCTCAAGTTATCTGATTTACAAGTCTCTAACGACAATTTGAAAGTTCACCTCTCTGACATACTATCTCTTATGGTTATGAAAAAAATACGAAACATTGGTTTCAATTATGATAATATGCCACTACATACTCTACATAGAAACATCTATCAGCAGATTGACATAAATCCAGACCAAAAAACAAAGCAATACAAGCTTGACTTCAATTCTTAACAATAACAAGCCTATCTTGAATGAGCTTTAATTGACCTTATCAATACAGGTACAGCTTGAATAGTTGTACTTTTATTCAAAGCTTCTTATCTACGATTCTATTAGCATATGTTTGGAGGTGCTGAAATTATAATTTAAGTGCTTATATTATAAGCAGTTGGTAAATGTGTGGATAAAAAGTGGTTGTAAGTTGTGGGTCCCATGAAATGTGTGGATGAGAATTATGTTTGATCAGTTTAACCAGCTGAAATTATAATATAAGTGGTGCCAAACATATGCTTAGTCTTATCAAGCTGAACTTCATAAACTTACAAACTATAAAAAATTTCCAAATTTGAATGTCTGCCAAACTTATTGCAGACAAACTTTACTGAATGATCCCACCTCCACTCAGCTTCCAGTTCCTGTCTGTTTTTACGCACTATCTGTCAGAAACTTCCAATGATTGGGGACATAT
Organism: Forsythia viridissima; assembly: GCA_030279155.1. Classification (NCBI taxonomy): domain Eukaryota; kingdom Viridiplantae; phylum Streptophyta; class Magnoliopsida; order Lamiales; family Oleaceae; genus Forsythia; species Forsythia viridissima. The sequence goes on from CM059042.1 coordinate 20,635,488, forward strand.
CGGGATGAGAAAAAAAATACCAAAAAACAGAGCCCTGGAAACAAGAAAATGGACCACCAATCTGATGCTCTCTTGATAATGCAACGAGAATGCATATCATCACTAATCATAAAACCATACACTTTTCACACAAAGAATAGCCCCTTGAGGCAGTCGAGACGAAATTAGGTATGCACCTGACCCAGGGAATGAGCATATGTTTTATAGTATATCCAAAGATGTCGAGCTAGATATATAGCTACTTCAACAAGCAAATCCTTGACACAATAAAGAAAAATTAAAAAAAGAAGTGTGAAATAATGAGCTAATAAACCTCACAGGACAGATTGCTATACCTAACCCAATTCAAAACTAATGACAGATGCAATTGTCTCCTTTGCACTGATCATAACCACCTATTTAGTTATCTCATACAAATTCCATTCGTCAATTGAAGGGTCTGTAAAAGTGAATGTCTTTTGATGAAGTTGGGCATTTAATATATGATTATTCTTGTTTAATTCTTTCAATAAATTCACTTTTTTGGATTGAGGAAATTTCCTAATTGCCTTCCTACAATGTGCATAGTGAAAAATAGCCCTATTTTCTAATTTTTAGTTCATCTATGGGGGGATTTATCACAACTTGTGTGAATCCTTCAATGGAGGGATGTGTGAGAGAGATGGAGGAGGAGGAGGAGGAGGAGGAGGAGGATGGAGGAGATAAGGATACATGGATATTTTAAAATTTTTAATTTTTTGAAGTGTACCTGATAAATTTAAGTCCTTTTTTTCATTTTTTCTCCTAGAGTTAAAAAAAAAAAAACCGTCAAACCGCAAACCGAATCGAATGTTTGAACCGTTAGTTTGGGTACAGACCCGTCAACGTTTCGATTTTAAATCAAATTGAACTGTTTAAAGATGATTTAGTTTAGGTTTTAATGTTTAAAAAACCACTTAAACTCAACCGAACCGTTTTTACTTTTTTATAACTAAAAATAAATTAATTCTACTTACTTACACATTTACAAAGTGAGCAAAAGTACAATGCAATACTAAATTTATTAGGCTGAATTATTTAATTGTTACCAAACTATTGGGCCAGTGATCGATAACCGACAAATTTATTATTGGGCCTAGTTAATTACTAATTTCTGTCAATTTCCTTTCCATTCTCATTTCCTTCTACTCTCATTTCTTAATATAATGTAAGAATTGAGACGAATATTAATACAATTTAACATATATGTTTAAAAAATTCTTTTTTGAAGCTTGTATTTATAATTTTAAATTTTAGACTAATTTACTTATATTTTATCTTGTTTTAAATGCATTACTATTATGTTGTCGATAGAAAACCGTGACTTAAAACTGAACCGCAAAAAATGATTTGGTTTGAAAAAACTTAAAACAGTTTGGTTTGGTTTTTCCAAACTGTTTTAAATAGTTTGGTTCGAAAATAAGTCAAAAACCGCCCAGTGTTCACCCCTACTCCTATCTATCTGAGGAAATTTCATTTAGTTTATGGATTCTACAAGTAATCATTAACCAACAAAATCCTAAACAAAACGGAAATAGTAAACCCTAAACCACCAAAAGTTTTGCAGAAAAATACATCAAATTTAACACATATTCTAATTCATCATAATCAAAACCCTAAACTAATATAATTTGAAAATCAGCAATTTTCACCAAAATCTCACAAGTAAAAAAAGTCACGTACTTTACAGGCAAAACCTCATCTAAAGCATCCAAACTGTCCAGGGGCCCTTTGTTGTATTCACTCTGCACCTCTTCTCCTTCACCTTCGCCGCCGCCGCAGCCGCCGCCGCCGCCTGACAACTCCTCGTCGCTGTTCTTCCCAATCGAAGACGTAGATGACGACGAAACAGAGTCCGTCCGGTCCTCCGCCACTGGCTCCACTTCCGCTAGCCTCCGATCATCCGTCGGAAAATCCTGCGAGTTATAGATAGGAGAGACAAAATTCATGTTATGGCGAGCAAATCCCGACCGTTCGATCCGATGATCGTTGCCGGAATTGTTTCTCTCGAACGCTATTGACATACTGTAGATACTGTCACAAGAAATCTATAGATATAAACCGTATATGTATCTGTTATGTATATAGTAATATAGTGGATATATCTAGAGAGAGAAAGGAAGGGAAAATGGACGGGAAAGATGGTCAGCCAAAGTCTTATCTTTATCCAGAGACAGGCAATATAATATTGTCAAATTGGAAAATTAAACAAGATTATCTTTTTGAATATTTATTTTAAACGCTGGGCAGTGTTTCAGTGCGACGCGGTGTAATGTTACGGGTAATTGGCGCATGTTTGATGCGATCAAAGCCGCTAAATTGGTCATGACAGTGATGACCTAATTTACACCGAAGTTGAAAAGTGGTCTACATACATAGGATGATAGGATCAAACTTAGGGTTTATTGCTAATGCCACGTAGGCATATTTCTATTTTGCTCCACAAAGAAAAATTATTCGTTTTTAACATAAATAGTTTTTGTGATATATTCATTAATAAGGAAATAAAGTTAATTTGCAGTAATTGTAATTTTATTGGTCTTGCTATTTAATGATGACCATTTGATAAGGAAAATAAATTGTAATTTTATTGGTCTTATTATTTAGTGATGACTATTAGACAATGTTCTAAAAAATATATAACGTAGCTAGGTATCGAGGTCGAATTTCAAGTTTTTTAGACCAATGCGAGAATGAAACAAGAACAAAGTGAAGGCGATGCGTGAAATGTGGCTAGGCGTGGAGGCCAAACTCCGCCTAGACGAAGTTTAAGTGGGCTTTTTAGAACAGTACTATTAGATAAGAAAAATAAGATAAAATTTATTTGTTGTATAAAATAGGTATATAGGGGCTGATCTCATATCTACTTATAATGTCCACGTTGAAATGGCATCACATGATTAGTAGTTCACTTGTGCATATTTGATAATATTGAAATTATTTTTTAAGTGCTTATAATATAATTAGTTAGTGAATGTGTAGTTAAAAAGTTGGTTGTAAGTTGTGGGTCCTATTAAATGTGTGGATAAAAAGTATGTTTGACTAGTTTGACCAGCTAAAATTATAATTTAAGCGTTGCCAAGCATATGAATAAGTGGGTAAGAGATTAAATCCATAAGAAATAAAATGATTATAATTGATTTTTAATATAAAAATATTTTTATCTTGACAGTTATTTATAATCACTGACTGGTATAATCAGTCTACGTGATATTATTCAATTGGAGGAAAAATAATTTAAACACTTAGCATGTAAAAAGTCTAGATTTCAAATTCATGAAAAATTACTACTCTCCAAATTCAATTTTAGGACATTAAATTTCAAATATGTGTCCGTACTGATTTTGAAACTTTGTTTCTAAATAGAACATTTTGACTTGGTCAAAAGTCTACATCCCACCAGTTTGACATGTGGACGAGCAGAAACAATAGCACGTAAGCGTACAGTTTATATCAAACTTACAAATACGTAGGTTTTCCTCCTAAAGAGTAGTGGCCCTTTTTTAGGTCCAAAGTTAGGTATAATGGGAACGGGGCGAGGTGGGTTAAGAACATTTATTATTATTTCGGTTTGTTGGAAATTTTTGAGAAGTGTGGCAAAGTCGAGGCGGAACGGGAAAAAGTGGGGATTAAAAAAATTTTATTTATCACTACGTTTAATTAATTTTTAATATTAATTTTTATTTTTTAAAATACAATTTAAATTTTAAAATATAAAAATAAAATAAAAATATTTGAAACGGATTCAGAGAATTCAAGGTGGGGACTATAATCCTCATCCCCACCTTGTTAGTAATCGAGATGGGGCGGAGCATATTTTTTTGCCATTCCTAGTTTCAATCTAGAATTATATAATGTTGTCAAATGACTTTTATTTTGACAAAATAGGAAGGAACGCTTTTCTATTTTCCCACTAATATTTAACCTTTTTTTAAAATTTTCGTATCCCCAATTTTAATATTCATTTGAATCATTTCTCATTCATCTAGAAATAATCTATCTCAATCTTCTTTTTCGTGTAAAAAAATGCTTTTGGCCTTCAAACAACCACAAGCAGTTAACAAATCTTATCTTAATAATTGACCAAAACCAAAAGTTGGTCAAGTCCAACTTTTAAAACTTCCATAGAAAATAAAAATCAATCCTCCCTAAAAATTTAGAACTTGTTCGGTAAAATTTTTTTTGGGAAAAAATAGATTTTTTGGTTACTTTTTGACTTTTAAAATTTTTTTTGTAGTGTAAAAAGGGTTGAAAAGTCAAAAATGGTAGAAAAAAATAGATTTTTTTTGAAAAAACTGTACTGAACATGACCTTATTTTCCTTCAGAAAAACAAAACTATTTTTACATGGAAAACAGTTAGATTTGAAAAATATCAATTTTCTATGAAAAATGGGTGTAATCAAACACACTCTAAAATCTAAATTTGCCAACATGGTTTTCTCATTTTCCCCTTTTATTTTTATTTTTTTCTTTATTCTAGATAAGAACATTATTTGTAGCTTAAAGAAGAAAGTTTAATTTTCCTTTTTCCCAAAAATAATTTCATCTCGACGATACATTTTTACTATCAAGTGTGCTGCACTTCTAATTTTAATATACAATACAAATACTAAATTTCTTAACTTTAATATAACTTTAAATAGTCGAGTATAAAAGGATAAAAAATTTAAAAACAACTAAAACAATGTGCTACGTTTTTAAAGACTTAAACATTTGAATTATTATTGAATTTTTAGTCTCGTCTTTATTTACTCACTTAACTTTAAAATAGTGTTGAATGCTCACCAAACTTTATAACGTTGCTCGTCATTACTTACTTCTGACAACCCATTAACAGTAAGTGGACGGAATTGTACATGTGGCAGACGGAATGCTCGACAAACATTTCTGCCAACCAATGTTGTGCTGCCAGCCATGTTAGCAAATCGCATTTTGAATAATCACTGAACTTTTAGTCATGTCTTCATTCACTCATTGAACTTTAAAATATTACTAGATGCTCACTAAACTTTTCAAAGTTACATTCTGTTACTCATTCATAACGATTTAATAGCAGTCTATTGACATAATGCCCACGTGGCTGACGGAATAACCACGTGTTTTCTATTTTTTGCCATTAAATCTGCCACACTAGAATAATTCTGCACCATGTCATCAAACGCATTTTCAAAATACGTTTTTAAAGATGTAAAAAAAGGTGAAACTTGCTCCAATTAAACATACGATTTCATTTCAATTGATCTCTAATTGATTTCTCCCAAACGTTCCACCAAAAACCCTAGCCCTAACCCATCTTCTCTGGCGAACCATTATGGGATGGAAAACTTATTCTTCATCGATTATGAACAGAAAACTGTGTTATTGTGTTGAAGGCATCTTGGACACAAGGTAACACTGGACGCTGATTTTGGGGTTGTAGATTCTACCAAGAAGTTAGATGCATGTGATTTTTTTGATTGGGCATATCCTGCACCCCATGCTAGATACAATTCAGTAATCAATTGGTGGAATATTTCAATTTGAGATTAATTGAAATAAAATCGTTTGTTTAATTGAGGTAAGTTTCATCGTTTTTTGCATATTAAAAAATGTATTTTGAAATGTGTTTGATAACATGGAGCGCAATTATTCTGGTTGGCATATTTAATGGCAAAAAATGGAGGACATGTGGTTATTCTGTCAGCCACGTGGACATTCTGTTAATTAGTGTTATTAAATCATCATGAGTGAGTAATAGAGTGTAACCTTGCAAAGTTGATTGAGCATCCAACAATATTTTAAAGTTCAATGAGTGAACGAAAACGTGACTAAAAGTTCAGTGATTATTCAAAATGTAGTATACTGACATGGCGAGTAGCTCAACATTGGTTTGCAGAAACGTATGCCACGTGAGTATTTCATCTATCACGTGTGCAATTCTATCCATTGGTTATTAATGGATCGTCAAGAGTAAGTAATAACGAGTAACATTATAAAATTTGATGAATATTCAATACTATTTTAAAATTTAGTAATTAAATAAAGACAATTAAAAATTGAATAATTATTCAAAGATGAATGATCTCCTAAGCACCGGTGCTTAACTTATGCTAAGCACCGATAACATGGCATGTCTATTTAATGGATATTTCATTTATACATTGAATATGTAGGATCCACCATTATCCATTAAATAGACATGCCATGTCATCGGTACTTGGTATAAGTTAAGCACCGGTGCTTAGGAGAGCATTCCTCATTATTCAAATATTTAACTCCATTTTTATTCAAATATTCAAATATTTTCCTCATTATGGTTTGTCATTGACTAATGGCTTCTTTTCTATAATCTATATCTATATATGTATTTGTTACCACACGATTACAACATGGCTGCCACGTCAGCACAGGCCCCATCCAAGCCCAGTAAGGGCCCAGTTCATAATCTGTCAAGAACCCTATCTGGGCCCTGTTAGGGCCTTGGAAGGGCCCGTCACACGCTTGAGCCTTCGGCAGCCAGAAATCTACGAGTCATGTGGAGGGTCTCGGCGCCCGCATGCGAACCATAGGGCCTCGTCAGGCCACGCATCATTCGTAACCAGCGAGCAACTCGATATGCCGGGGGCTACCAGAGAAGTAATTAAAGAAAGATTGCGTTGGATTGGGCGCACGAATCTCCACAAGGAAACACAATCATGATCTCCTAAAATCATGCAACGTGATAAACTCAAGGAATGAAGGCAATCTCGGGTATCTTTATCACATAAGGAAGGAAGATCCGATTGAAGACCGAATTGATTTGTCTTCCAAATCAATTAGAATTCTTGCGCTATAAATACAACGTCTCCGGTTGTTCCAAGGTACGCACTTTTTATGCTTAAGAATCCCACCCTAAACTCTGCTCAAATCTCTGCCTGCTTGTCTCTCCCACACCCCTTTTTGTTCCCGCCCCCGTGTATCTCCCATATACCGGCAGTTGACTTGATCGTCGGAGTGCCAACGATCGCCGGACCCTTTTTCTCCGGAGATCTTGGTGCCTAACGGTCATCTTAGTGTGCAGGTAACATACAAGCTGGCAGAGGAGTGACTGGAGATCTGTTGGCACGTAAACTGGTGCAGGTTCAGACGTCAACAGATTGGCGCCGTCTGTGGAAACCGAAAAACCTTACACGACCAAGTGTTTGTGGTAAAACGTGTCTTCTACCCGAAAGAACATGGCACCCGAATATCAACAGAAACGGATGGTGGGACCGGGGAATCAGGACCTGGAGTTGGATGACGCCCAGATGGAGGCCGCGCTTGGGCTGCTGGATGATCAGCCCCTCCAGCAGGGACCCAAGCGTAGTCGTACCCGGAGAAGCCCTTCGTAGCCTGGTTCATTGGTCTGCCGCCGCTCCCATGACATGGACGAATTGCAGGAGGCTACCGAACGCGAGGGCGCCTCCCCAATGGTGATGACCACGCACTCAGAATCGACGGAAGTTGACGGCGAAGGATTGGATGAAGAATTGATACTGGACGAAGGTCTAGATCCCCGAATCATAGCCTTGGATTCTCTCGCTTCCCCAGCCGAGGAGCTGGAAACATTTCCGGTAAGCCCCTCGGAACCAACCCAGATGTTGCAGGTGGGAGAGAAGCTCGAGGAAAAGACGAAGGAAGTGCTGAAGCAGTTTCTCCGAGAGAACGCAGACGTCTTCGCATGGAAACACAGCGACATGGTCGAGATCGACCCATCGATCGCGTGCCACGTCTTGAAAATAGATCTGAAAGTGCGCCCCAGGATTCAAAAAAGGAGGCCTCTAAGTGCCGAGATGTACCAGGCCTTGAAAGAGGAAGTCGACAAGCTACTGGCTAGCGGGTTCATCAGAGAAGCGATTTACCCCCAGTGGGTATCCAACCCGGTGTTAGTTCGGAAGAGTACCAAGAAGTGGAGGATATGCATCGACTTCTCTGATCTAAACCAGGCGTGCTAGTGATCGAATGCAATCAAATCGGCAGCGAGGGAGTGTGGTTCGCGGCCAACTCTATTAACTCGCTGGGTAAACATTTTTCGCGTAAGAAAGCAAGTACGAAGAACACGGCAGCGAGGGAGTGTAGTTCGCGGCCAACTCTAATTGACTCGCTGGGTAAACATTTTACGCGTAAGAAAGCAAGTACAATTAACCCGGCAGCGAGAGAGTGTGGTTCGCGGCCAACTCTATTAACTCGCTGGGTAAACATTTTTCGCGTAAGAAAGCAAGTACGAAGAACACGGCAGCGAGGGAGTGTGGTTCACGGCCAACTCTAATTGACTCGCTGGGTAAACATTTTACGCGTAAGAAAGCAAGTACAATTAACCCGGCAGCGAGGACGTGTGGTTCGTGGCCAACTCTACCAACTCGCTGGATAAATATTTTACGCGCTAGTGATCGAATGCAATCAAATCGGCAGCGAGGGAGTGTAGTTCGCGGCCAACTCTACCAACTCGCTGGATAAATATTTTACGCGCTAGTGATCGAATGCAATCAAATCGGCAGCGAGGGAGTGTGGTTCGCGGCCAACTCTATTAACTCGCTGGGTAAACATTTTTCGCGTAAGAAAGCAAGTACGAAGAACACGGCAGCGAGGGAGTGTGGTTCGCGGCCAACTCTATTAACTCGCTGGGTAAACATTTTACGCGTAAGAAAGCAAGTACAATTAACCCGGCAGCGAGGGAGTGTGGTTCGCGGCCAACTCTACCAACTCGCTGGATAAATATTTTACGCGCTAGTGATCGAATGCAATCAAATCGGCAGCGAGGGAGTGTGGTTCGCGGCCAACTCTATCAACTCGCTGGGTAAACATTTTACGCGCTATTAATAAAATACAATCAAATCGGCAGCGGAGGAGTATGGTTCGCAGCCGGCTCTATCAACCCGCTGGGTAAACATTTTACGCGTAAAGCAAGTAAGTACAAAAAGCTCTACAGCAAGGGAGTGTGATTCGCGACCAACTCTTTCAAGTCACTAGATAAACATCCAACGCGCGTGCGCGCAATTGTGGTTCATTGGGTCGCGAGGGAGCACGGTCTGCGACCAACTTTACTAAGCTCACTTGGTAAGATATCAAGTACGCAAACATTTGGAACAAACGTAAAAACTTTCACTAAAATCTCATTACTCGATTACATAAAATATCCATGCAACAGCATGACCTATACACGTAATCCTACGTTTCGGTATAACCGGGGACGCCCAGTTTTGCTAGGAGGCCTTAAGCCTTCGCTAGCTCGTTCGAAACCTCGGTCAGTTCTCTATCTTTGACCTGTATCATATTCTGGCAAGACTTCAACTGAGACTCGGCCTTCTTCTGGGCAACGATACACGCCTTCTGGATCGTCTGGGCCTTCGTAACGTCGTACGTTGTGCGACTCCGCGCGTCTTCCGAAAACGCGAGTCATGCCCGAAGGCGTTTGATTTCGGTCCTCATCGCTTCGGCATTTTCATCTTCTCCAAGGGCAGACTGTATTTCGGCAACCCTCATCTCCAACATTTTATACAACTCGCAATTCAAAACATGACTGTGAGAGGTGTACATTTCGGCCAGCTTCATCAACTCCGTCACCTCCGCGGTATCTACCGCATTTCCAAAGGAAGATGTCCAATATTTATGGACTGAAGTAGCCGCAAGGGCAACCGCTAAAGATAGCTTCTCTACGACTGACGGATCCAGCTCGTCTTGGCGAGCCCCAATGTTAATGTACTCACGCCTGCCGGGAGGGGGAGAAACAAGCGTCCGGGACGCCTGTTCCCCACTCTCAACCTTTGGTTTCTTTCCCGCTGACGACCTAACATTCCCGGAAGAGGACCCACGTCTAGCAGGATTCGTCGGAAACGGAACGTCCGCTCTCACCTCCGGCGCAGGAGAAACAGGCGGGTAACCTATCCCCGTCTCCGGGCCCTGCAACACTGTGGGCCTAGAACCAGACACTGCGGATAACGCCAAATAGAAAGGAGAGACATCCTCCACTATTCCCCCGCGCCTAATCTTGAATTTAGGGACTTTGGAAAAATGGAAGCCTGACATGGCCGGCAGTAATCAAAGGTCCAGGTATGACGGCAAAATGGCTGGGAAATGGTGAGTTAAGAAAGCCCTATCGTATTTATAAGCCCAACGGGGTACCAGCAGTCGGGTGGGCCGACACGTGGCGTGGAATTAAAAACACATTTGGTAAACCCTAGGGGAATATATCTAAGTGCGTGGGGGCGTGATTACGCGAACGCTAAATCATGATAACGATACCGCCCACGGTAGGTCAAATTTGTTCGACGTTCGCCCCAACCTCGTCGAAATTCCTACATGGCAAAGGAGTGTTGATCATGACGAGGCCCGAAACAAGTATGTAAAATATGGGCACACACACGCAAATATGGAAGTAACTCGGCACCTTTTTATTAAATACGAAATACAATACAGAAGCATATATAACTGCAATATATTCTAAAACCCCCGCTGCCTCTTTGGGCCGGCACATGAATGGGGTAACTAGATCTACTAACCCTATCCCCTGGTCTACGCTGGCTCCGCCCAGGTTGGGAAACCTGACTTCACCATGATTGGGAGTCTCCCGAGCCAACCTGAGTTAATTTGGTGGCTTATTAGACCATACTGCTCAAAAAAATGCCGTTGATGCTTTTTTTGAGGGAAGTGGGAGACCCCCCCCCAACCCCGTCAACCGTTCAGGGGAAGGTCGGGCTAAGGCTGCTAAGCCCAAATCCCCACCCCGTACGTTTGGTCCCCTGAACGTTGATTGGCCAAATTTTTGGTCCTCTGAATGTTGATTCTCAAATTGACAGGCATCTTAGATGCCAGCCCTCCAGCCGCACCACCATCACACGTTTTCTATCTCTATCTCGATCGCACGATAATGGCAGGTTAAATGCAACAGTCTCACGATGGAAGAATCTTGTTAGGCTTGCATCCTATTTATAAAAGACTACGTTGGAAAGAGGTGTAATGCAATAAATACGGTCATAACAGGGAGTCTGAAATGGCGCACGGACGTTCTACCTCCCCAAGGCATTGAAGACGCCAACCTTCCGGGTTCCACCAGGTGTCTACATCATCAATCCTAGGGGAATGATTCTCATATTTAAAGCGTCTTCCCTCCCACGCGCACACAGAATCGAAACGTTAGATAAGCAAAAGGTCAATTCCAATTTTGTTCTCAATTAATTCGAGCAAAAAAACATAAGGATTACAAAATATAAATGCCCCGCCGCCTCTTCAAGGGTCGGCACACTGCGGGCCTCCCTCAGTTGGAGGGGGTGTCTGATCACCTGCGGTACTGGGCCAGGCGTCGCGAACCAGAGCCTCAGAGGAGTCTTGCAGAAGGGAAGAAAGGTCCCACTCCGGATGAAACTCCATGATCCTCTCCACCGCCCGACCCCTTGAAGCCCTCACCCGTCATAAATGTTCGGCTTCGGACTTGGGGGACTATATATTGGGGGTAGGTCGAATTACTTCCTGCCGAACCACCTTGAGAATATATTTCCCGCGAAGCGCATCAGCATTCCGTTCCTGCGAGGCACATCAACTCGTGGATATCCTCAAAAGTCCCACGCCCATTATAAATAATAGACTTGGACTTGGGAAACTATTGTTACCACACGATTACGGCATGGCTGCCACGTCAGCACAGGCCCCATCCAAGCCCAGTAAGGGCCCAGTTCATAATCTATCAAGAACCCTATCTGGGCTCTGCTAGGGCCTTGGAAGGGCCCGTCACACGCTTGGGCCTTCGGCAGCCAGAAATCCGCGAGTCATGTGGAGGGCCTCGGCGCCCGCATGCGAACCATAGGGCCTCGTCAGGCCACGCATCATTCGTAACCAGCGAGCAACTCGATATGCCGGGGGCTACCAGAGAAGTAATTAAAGAAAGATTGCGTTGGATTGGGCGCACGAATCTCCACAAGGAAACACAATCATGATCTCCTAAAATCATGCAACGTGATAAACTCAAGGAAGGAAGGCAATCTCGGGTATTTTTATCACATAAGGAAGGAAGATCCGATTGAAGACCGAATTGATTTGTCTTCCAAATCAATTAGAATTCTTGCGCTATAAATACAACGTCTCCGGTTGTTCCAAGGTACGCACTTTTTATGCTTAAGAATCTCACCCTAAACTCTGCTCAAATCTCTGCCTGCTTGTCTCTCCCACACCCCTTTTTGTTCCCGTCTCCGTGTATCTCCCATATACCGACAGTTGACTTGATCGTCGGAGTGCCAACGATCGCCGGACCCTTTTTCTCCGGAGATCTTGGTGCCTAACGGCCGTCCTAGTGTGCAGGTAACATACGAGCTGGCAGAGGAGTGACTGGAGATCTGTTGGCACGTGGACTAGTGCAGGTTCAGACGTCGACAGTATTATAATAGGATAACCGTCGAAAATTTCAGGCACACATTTTTCCGTCATTTTTTCTTTCCAGTTTTGGTAAGTTCCGCCATAAATGCTGCATAGAAATTTGTTTTCTTTAATTGGTTTCACACATTGATTGTTTATTTTTATTTTCTTGCAAAAAATGAAGTATAACATTTATAATTATATACGATAAATGCAAAAACTTTTCAGATTCTTTAATTGATTTCACACATTGATTGTTTATTTATTTATTTTTTCTCTTTTCTTACAAAAAACAAATTGTAACCTTTAATATTATATATGATAAATGCAACAACTTTTCAGATTTTTTAATTTATACCGGTTGAGGAATTTAAATAAGTTATGTTTTCAAAAAAATGAAATATCAATGCACGAAAACTATTGACAATAATGCAATAGTTTTCCAAAAATAGATTTATTTTCCTTACAAAAATTTTATGCTAAAAAAAATATCAATACACGAAAAATATATAATTGTGTTATATTATCGTAGGATCTGATTTATTGATTAAAAATAATAAGTCAATTAAACTAATAAACTAGATATGATAATTTCAAAATTAAATTCATATGATTCAAAGCCCGCCTCAGTTCGACCTCAAACGTTTTTAAAGAAGTGTTTTAAAATGTGAATTAGCTATATTGTTTTTTTTTTTTTCCAATATCAATGAGTAATCAAATGTTATTTATAAAATATATTTTTTTATTTGAATATAATAAATAAATAATATACTCTTAGAATATTTTAAAATTATTATCAAGAAAAACAAGTATCGTGTATCGCACGAGAGATATACTAGTTTAATTTAAATACAGATGAGAATTGAAATCAAACAGCGTGCTGTGTGTCGATACCACGCACTAACGTTTTGATCCCAACACGTGGCTGATTTTGGGGGATTTCAATTGTCAAAGCAAAATGAATGTGGGCCCAGCTTAATGTGCTGCCGATAATGGATACAGGTCGGTGGCGTCCACCGTTTGCCTCCTGGAGTCACTTATTTAGAATTATTAATTGCTAGCCGAGTCGGTTAAAAGTGTGTTTAAAATCAAATTAAAAATTTGAAATCAAATTCAACAATTTTTTAACTATAAATAAATAATAAGTAATTAATCCAAAAAATATATTTAACTAATTTGACTACCTTAAATTATAGTTTAAACATAATCAACCAAGAGCTTTACTCATCTTGATTCAAGAGTCTATAATTTAAGCAATCACAAAATCCGTAGTTGATTAGAAATGTACTCATCTAGCTTCACGAGTCTATAAACTTCCTTACAAAAGCTCCATGAAAGACACAAGATTGAGTAATTTTATCATGTGATCTATGAAGTTGTAATCCAAAACTAGATGTGAATTGGACAATTTACAAAATACAGGTCACCTACTAGATACAAGAACAAGATGTTGATGGGAAAAAGCTATTGACAATGTCTCTCATCACACCTACATTTCAAAAACGTTAAGTAACAATAAATAAGAGCTGTCCCATGCACTTTAATGGACCCAAAACAATAAACGTTACATCAAAATAAATCCAAAAAAATTGCCACAAGAAACAAAGCCCATGATAGCCAAGGGAGCATGCATAAAATGTCCTATATACACCCCCACCAGCATATCACAACACCCAACTCTAATGGATTAGTAGCTCTTATAAATTAACAACTCTTCCTAGCTGTCGACCCGATAACTGATAACAAGTCAAATTTTATATCAACGTCAAATTTGGAGGGAAATGGAATTGAATTTATGAGCATTCAGACTATAACAGCTCCAATGAAGAGTCAGTAGAATGACTATTTATAGGCTGATTTTGAAATCCGAAAACATACAATCAAGCAGCAGAAGTACAAACTGAGGGAAAAAACGAAGTGTTTTCACTAGTGGACACTTGATTGAACTAAGATAAATGAATTTTGCTACTAGTACATCCCCACTTACACCCTTACTTACGCTTGCTTATGTAGCAGGAGGATTTAGGGCTGAAACATTTGACCAAAACATAACTTTCAATTTTCTTTTCATTATTTTATTTTGCCATGTAAGTAAGTGTGAGTGGGGGTGTAAGTGGAGATTACAAGTAGCAAAATCCTAAATTAAATCTAGGAGTTTTCTTGATTGACAACACACACACTAGTGTATGTGGTTCTTCTACTCAAACACTAACAACTATATCCAAAAGCATGTGCCAAAAAACCCATCCATATGCATATACATTCCTGATGCAATGCCAATATCTTATTTATTTACCAAACAAAGAATTTGAGAATGTGGAAGAAAAATTTTAGTACTTTTAAACATTTCAAAAAGGCACAGCAGACAGTGGATGTAATCTCTGATGTTTTGGTTCCTACATATTTAGATTTCACAAGAGAACACAGTTGGGATTTGAATTCAAATATGAAAATTGGAGGATTTGAAAGAAGAAACAATTCTGTGCAAACTGCATAGCCGCGAAATATTTCTGTACAATTTTGCATTAACAGGAAAAAATATGCATTGTATAGTGTATGGAGGGCATTGGACCATCAATTCTTTTCTTCCCATAACATCATGCACTTGCTTCCATAAAGGAAAAAGGAAATGAGAAGAACGAAAAGACTTACAATCGACAAATACACCCCTGGGATAAGGAGATAAGAAATAAAGTTTTTACTTAGTACGGAATTACTGATCCAGCTGAGGAGTTGGTTCAACTTGTTCTTGTGTCATTTGACTCTTCAATGTTGTAATTTTCTTCTGGAGTTCCAAATTTGACATCCGCTCAACCTCTAATGCACGCTCGAGCTTTTATTCATCCAGCAAAATATGTTAGTATAATCATACAGGGAATTTAATTTTATGTATGACCAAGTATAAAGCACGAGAAGTGTTATACCTTAGCTGCTCTGGTACTCCACTCCCCTAATATAGCTCTAAGCCTTTCATTCTCCTCGACATACTGTTAGCATTGGCAATGAGGAGTCACACGGAATGAAATAATACCTTCAATATATACATTGTTTGAAGGAATGTGATGGCAATTAAAAATGACCAAGTATTTTGTCTTAGCACAGCACATGTTTGGTAGAGTTTAATATAAACTCTTTTTTTCCCAAACTCATTTTCAAACACATATTTGATAGGACCCACAAATTTTATCAACTTTTCAACCACACATTTCATCACTTTTTTCAAAATCTCCTAAAAAACTACTTTTAAACTCTACCAAACAAGCACATAGTTTCCTAGAGGCGAACAGATTCTTTGCCTTTGGCGATCATGTAGATTCTGATGCCATAGGTGAACTAGTTGACAATAAGATTGCCGAGTGTTTTTCTGACAAAAGCTTGAAACTTAATGGTAAAATTTAAGCTTAAAACTACAGATAAGGAATTTTAAGTGCATTATTGATGATTGTCGACTGACTCTGTTCTCATTTCAGCCTCATTTGATGAGGCATTCAGCCTATAGTCCAGTTGTAACTTGAGCAAATAGATGCCGAGCTCTGACATGGCATAAAGATGAACAACAAATTGATTGGGAAACTCTCTTATTGGATTATAAGCTTGTTGCTCGTCTCTAAACATCTCGTGTGATACATGGCTCGACCTCAATAAATTGTTGTTTCTTTATCTTTACTTTCGATGGGAATGCATATCTTGACACTATAGACTCATTGCAGAAACTAACATAAAAAAATATCTTTTACTATTTACCTGATTGTTTGTACCACGAATTCCTTGGATTTCCGAGTCCCTCTCGGCAATCAGAGATCGAGCAAGCCTTAGCTCAGACTGCAATTGATTCATCTGAAAGGCAAAAAGCCAAAAACTTTTGAGCATCAAATACGTAAGATGAAAAAAAAAGGGGGGAGAAAGAAATAGAATTTTTATGCTTCTTTACACCTCTAAGAACTTAGGAAGCTATATTTCAGAAACATTTATATTACAGAGTACATGTTGATTCCTTAAAAGACCAGGTTCCATCAGTATCTCTGACTGCAACAATTAACCTAAAAAAATTAATAACATATGGAAGTGCATGGTTTCAACTAACTTAGGATAGAAAAATACTGGACTGCCATCTTTACCGAAAGAAAAGATTACCGTCAGGCATCAGGCATACATTTCAAATATTCAAACTGCACTAGAAAAAAATCTAGCTATTCAAGTGTTTTTTCTCATAATACCACATGCAACTAATGATGTTCCAATAAGCGGTGATCTATGGTAGATGATCCTGTTATTTCTATATTCCTTCTACCAAAGAAAAAAATAGCGGAATCCACTATATTTATAGGAATGAGGCTATATGGAGCAAACAGCATCAGGGTCCAAAACATTGGTGCAATTTTAAAGCCACTGCACTATCTAGAACAAATCTGAGGAAAATTGTGGATGTTCCAGATATATTAGTTCAAAACGTCAAACTAACTCAGCAGAACAATCAGATATGGGTAGTACAATAATTCAATCTATTGATTTGCACAAATATTCCTTCCCCTCTCTCTGAACCCAAATAGTAAAAAGAAAGAAGTGTGAAATGAACAAGAAAGAGAATGAATATTGGAGGAGCTCAATATCGTGAATTGCTTGTCTCATGGCAGAGACGCTGTAAAAGAAAATCTTAAATAATTGACGTCTAATGCAATGCAGAGGTCAGCACACACATGCATCTCTAGCACTGTAACACCTAATCTTCAGGTGCAAGAAAAGTAAGCAGTTCCATGACAGCAAACATGCTGACTTGCAAATTGTTGTGCGTTCATAAAAAACCAAGGGAGGGCTAATTTCAATCTAATCCACATCAAGGGGAATGTCCTAACCTGCTGCTTTCTAACACAGTCGCCATATTCACATATGGCAAAATGGTATAGTTTAAGGAAGAAATGGTGGAAAATACTGGAGAAGATATGCAAAGTCAAAAGTTGTGAGAGTAAAATCAAGCAAAGCATTAGGGAAGAAAGGTGGAAGATGAATCACATTAATTATCTGTAGAGAAGATCAATTTATATTGATTAGTTAATAGAGATACTTAAATGACAAGTCAGCAAAATCTCAACTACAGTGATCCTATTAACTAATTAATTGTTTTAGTGAGGCATCTGTGAGATACTAGATCTAGATCTAGTCTATCTAACTTCCTTTTTTTTCCCTCATATCATGGGAAATGATGTTTCATTGCTTCCTAAAAGGAAATGTCGCTCACAAAATCAGGTACCACCGTGCCCCTCCTTCCCTATTTCTTCAATATTGCTACCACACCTGAAAAAATCAAGTATTACCTCTGCTGAAAGTGTGCGTAGTTCCTGATCACGAGCTGCTAACAAATGAGCAAGATCAACCTGAAAGATCAAATATAACCTATTATTATACAATTTCTCAAATCTCATTCATAGATTCAGTGTCAAAGGTGATAGGTAAGAGAAGACAACTTCAAGAATGTTAACAAAAACAACATGGAGAAACACATATTCTGCATACTAGTCTACAGTTTTGGGGGGTAAAAGGAAACATTTGCAGTAAAACTACACAGGGTAAAATGAAAAACATAAAGCTCTCCATTTTTGCCAAAAGATTATTCAGAGGATGGAGGGATGCAATTGAAGAAGCTTTCAGGATCTTCTACAGAAAAAAGGAAAAAGTCTACGTTCAATGAATTTTAAATTATAGTGAGGTTTTACTAATATTTTTTGTCATGGTCCAGATCCCCACCAGCACTCTAAATATTTTGTATCCTTGTATAGCGTAGGGCTCCAAAGCACAACTCAGCGTTTGTATCAGTGTAAGATGACATTCTCTTTCCTTCCATCCAAAAAATACATGATACGTATACATGTCAAATAATTTTTCAAGGGCAGTTATACCTGAGGTGTGCTCCCGTCATTAGTTCTTTCATACTTGCTTAGGCATTCTTGCAACCTAAGAATCTACAAGGAATGCATAAAGATCAGCAGTCATGACAAATGACTTTTCTATCTACTACTTGAATGAACCACCAAATGCTCAAAGTTTCCGACAATTGGAGCAGATTCCCAAATAAGTTTGTGTTGAAAACAAGAAGCAGGGGAATATTTTTACTAAATTTAATCACGATTGTATTTAATCACAAACCTCCTCACTCAAAAAGTGAAGGTTTTCTCTTTGATATTGCAACAAGGCCATTTGCTGATCAGAGAGCCGTCCACCATCATGATACCTGCCACAATAACTAATAATCAGCTTTACAGTTCAAATCAAATAAGTAAAATATCAATTTCGACCATCCTTGATTAACCAGGATATGCATCTGCCCAACTTGACAGTATAATAATTAACTGCATGCAAAATTCTGGAAGCACCATAGAGCTATTGATATCTGTGTTTTTTCTTTAATCAACCACCATAATGGTCATTCAGCTTCGACCCAATTCATGTGGGCACAAAATTAGCTACTCGTTCATACGAGCATCGTATTAGAACTTATGAATTTAGGAAGCTTGACATTACAATAGGATTGTACCATCTAGATCTACTTGCACAACAACCACTTCCACATTTGAAAAAGCGAATGTGGGAGAATAAAGCCTCTTCGTATGAATGACTATCCAAAAATAAACTAATGTGGTCATTACTAAACGTACACATATGTTCATACTAATCTAAGTACATATATTCATACAAACAGAATTTGTGTGAATGGTTGCCCAAGCTACTGTTAGTGCATGACCCAAAATCTCTAACTTGATTGTGTCATAGCCTAAGACTGGAAAAGATTGTAGAAAAGAACATCTGGTTCATTCAGTGTCTCACACTGCGTGAAAGATACCAGGAAGAAATAATTGTGGAACACAATGTTTTGAGAAGCAGCTAGCACAAAAGGCACTACAAAGGGAAAACTCCATCCCTTATATCAAACATACAAAACATGGTTTGACATGCAACATGAATTGTATATGACTCAAATTCATTCTCTTTCATGAAGGTGACTAACATGCACTTCACGATTCAGTCTCGCTCACACCATTAAGTCCACTGGATTTCTCATGGTGAGAATCTCCAATGGTAATAGGGGGCAAGGCTGCAATTATTCAATGTCAATGAGACATCTTCAGTGAGTAACGCGTCCTAAAATTAAGAAAATAATAAACAAGAGATTTTGCGTTCTTACAATATTCAATTGGAACACTCCTTGTAAACCCTCATCCCAGAATATACCATTTCACATAATTCCAAAAAATGCTGATAACAGAAAAGACGTGGGCAGAAGAAAGATATATTCTCGCATTCCCAATTTATTAGTTGAATTATGAAATTCCCACTCTATGTTGTCAATCTGTTGCCCATCTCTTGCACTTTTTCTAAGCATAATTGCAGTCAGCTGCCTACAAGTTGGATTGTATGATTGAGAGCATGTTTGGCAAAAAAGTAGCTTTCTTAAAGTTGGGGACCCACAACTGTGGGGACCAGAATCCACACAACTGTGGGTCCCGCAGCTTATAACCCAAATAAGTTAGGAAGAGTAACCTTATTGAAAGAGAGCTTCCTGAAGTATGGTCAATACAAGGAACTAAGTTCACAGCAAAGCTTGGAAATTCACTCCATTTCATGTGGCAAGCAGAAGGCAAAATTCCGGTACATGCTAGAAGGTGTGTGCACAATGCACTACTATATTTGTTGCGTCAGTGTTGTTGTGGGCCCATATACTGTTTGCTGGCACCTCTTCTTATCTCTATAGTAGTATAGTGACATAAAATTTGGTTACAGTGTAAAATGTAAGTTGATTTGAACATGATGCTGCCCTTTTGGACATCCCAAAAATGACAACACCAGAAAAGGGGGAGTACACGTAATTTCACTAGACGTGTCTATAAAACTAGTTAAATTATCTTCAAAAATTAGGACATGATTACAGGGAAGTGGTGCAAAACCTTGTGACTTTTTCAGTAGAATCTAGCAAATTGCATTTAGATCAACATATATTTGTGATATTGTGATGAATTACTAAAACTTTCCTAAAAAACCACTCAAAGAAATGTTAGAACGTTAAGAGTTTGATCCTGAGAAGCTAAAACAATGGCTCAAATTTGAAAATATAAATTTGATAGATAAATCACCACCTCAATCCTTCCAAAGAACTTGATTGTTGCAAAGGAGAATATAGTGAATTTAAAACATCGGGCTGGGAATCCAAAGAATTGTACTGGTGCACATAACCTGTAACCACCAAAATACTTTTGAGCAATAAAAATTACCAGAAGTTATTTCATTGTTCATAGACTCCCAAGCAACACATTTCAGAGCTTGGACTCTTCAAAGGTAGATTCCAAAGCTAGTTCCCACAGTGTCACTACGATCAAAATATTCTTTCGCTTTACAGAATCAAACTATCCTAATTTCAAGCATGGGGTGGTTAAAAATATCATTTTTTGTCACAATAAAACCTTGGCCCTTGAGAAGAGAAATTGAGTGCTTGACTCACAAGGTTATTCATGGCTGATATTCTTTTATGTGTAAACTTCCTCAATATAAACTGCGGCATCATATATACAACCCCAGCCAAGAGAGGGAAGAATTACTATGAAAGCTTAGCTGTTTAAAAGAAGTACTCCCATTTATAAACCATTTTCCAGTAACAGAGCAGTTTTCAGTTCCAATATTTTACCAATGTCTGCCTCCAAACTTACCAATATAAATGCTCATAAAAAACCCAGCACATATTGCTTCAACCAGCATAACAATCCTGCAAAGACAGGCAAGCCATGAAATTGTCAGAAAAATCATTGTACCTTAGGCAGCAATCAAATAATAATTCTAAAAGTGGAGAATTCTTTGTGGACAATATAAAACAAATACAACACAACCACACCTGCTTAATTAGAATACCAAGAAAAAAAGTATCATCCTTTGCTAATGGGAATCAGTTAAAATAATAGGGACCAAGAAATTTCATGTACAGGAGTGAACCACAACTAGTTTGATTGAACATGCTTAGTGCACTTTGTTCTAGCTTCTTTACTGAGACTTTTGCTTGGTGGCCTCAGCTAAACTACCATTTTCCACAGAGAAACATGAAAATAAATATCCACTGCCTTTCCTGCAATGTCTTAGGCAATCATATTTAAGAAGACACCTCATCGAAAATGTGAAAAGATAATTGAGATTAAATGTTGATGCAAAAACAAAGCCCTAAACTGAAAAAAAGGTTAGGCTTAATCTCTGATCTTAGACTGACCTAAAATTATAAGTTTCCGTGAATGTGAATACTTTATTTGACAAATAAGCTTATTCACGGACCTCTTAATTAGACTGGTGTCTGTATTATTTAGGCAGACACCAAAGATTTATGCTATGGCCAAAACTAATATAACAGAGCAGTTGTCAAGATGCCTCAGATACTCTCGGGGGCAGAGATGGGTGAACTTTCCATAACAATATTATCAAACTAAAAAATAACATATAAATAATATATTAGATAATAATCAATCATAAAATTCGAATACATTGACCTGAGTAAAGTAGTGATGGAAAGAATACTGATATGGGGTTTCCAGACAATGATAAGCAGCATTGCAGCAGTTCCTGTTGAAACCAAAATATAGGTCTTAAATTTATTAAAGCAAGAAAGACCAACAAAAAGGAAAGATTACCAGTAGAGTTAATACTTCAAAAACATAAGTTGATCTAATACGGGTTGTGCCAGTGTTGAGAAAGTGGATTAAAACAAACACACACTACTCTTATAGTTTTTGTTTTTGCTTTTAAAATTTGTATTGTCTAACAGAAAAGTCCAAAATAAAAAGAGAAAAAAAAAACAGAAAAACCAATACACACGGATAGAAATAAAATGGTAGGAGAGAGCTTTCATTTCTATAACATTATAGACATCCTGCAGGTTAATGCAAACATAACTGGAACGAGCAGGACAAAAAATAAAACAACACAGTCAATCTCACACAAAACCAGTTCCATTTTTCACTCTTCACACCTATAATAAAGTAACCACAAAAGTGGATCTCTGAACTTTTTCATATTTTAAGCTTTGCGGTTCTTGGGTCAAAAAGTTAACCAGCAAAAGAAAGCCAGAAGATGAGGCCACTTGAGTTTTGACCAACTTTTGCTGAAAACAAAAAACCGTTGTAGTTATGCTCAAAATTAAAAAGAAAATTCAAGATTTAGTAACCTAATAGGGAGCTCATCTTAACGCATATGCCGCTAGACAATTTTTAACCAAATCGATTATTTTAAGGTAAAAACGATGAGCCCAATATTAGGCCTGATAGTCATGTGAAACAGCCACAGTCAAGTTAACAAGAGGCATATCACATGCACAACAAAGACATCCTAAGCACAGAGCGTTTTCCACAACCATGAGAAATTGAAAGATAATTCCATGGAGAAATATTAAAATTTTGGAAAGTAAACTCATCAGAAACCAAAGGCTAAAGTAGTGATGACACATAGAAAGACAAAACAATTGAACTGAAGTAGTAAGAATTTGATGTGAAAGTGCACAAGATGCAAATAATACATACCATATGCAATAGTGGCAAATGGTAGGCGAATGATATGCTTCAACTTTTGGCTGAAACCATAGTAACCCTAAAAAAAAAAGTGTATCTCATGGTCCCAAACAGCATAAGCCATCATAAATGATTATGACAGAAACTGAACAAATATATGGCTGGTACTTATCAGTCTTTATAACTGAAATACAGAAAATAATTATTCTCCTCAAAGGATGATATTGATATACCATGCTCAAAGCAATATTCATGAACACCCTCGCTTGTATTTTTTTTCATGTCTTACTTCCAGAGGTAGTTTCAGGATAGGTTTCTCCATTCTGTAGATATGTGGAATTTAAATCCTAAACAATCCAAAATAGCTCCTATTTCGAACAAAAAATACATTATCATTTACATCAGTAGCTGCACCGTCAAAACTTAATAAATTGTAATTCATGTCTGACACCTGTTTCTATATAGTTTCTCACCTTTCTGATGTAATGTGATTGCAACAACCTCCTTCCCCTGGCCAGTTTCTCTCTTTGTTATCTCATAAAGCTAAATACTTTGAATTGTACAATTGCATGAATTCAATGCCCACCCCCTCCATCTCACAGTGTTACAATCTCATGAAATTCCATACTTCTGATATGAAACTATATATATTTTGGCAGTGTCTTGCGATAATTTTATTGCATTCATAAAGGTTATCCATGCAACATACAGGTATTTATGGCTCAACAATAAAAGCAATTCAATATCCTCAATGAGTCTTGTATAATTCACCACATGAAATTCATTTCAGTTAACATCAAAATTAAAATCTGAGATATCTATATTGCCAACATCCTGAATTATAGAGAATAAATCGAGCCGGAGAGCATTATTCATGGATATTAACGTGAGTATCTAGCACCAACATTGTTATGCTAATGTTGGAATATCTAGAGCTAACAAGACAACAGTATCTAATACTCAGATCATTCCAACAAAAGCAGTTTAATTTGAATGATTTTTATTTTTAATGATGATAGGAATACAAAGATAAGTTACAGAGACAAGGTTTTGAAAGTGACATTTTAATGCCAGATGACAGAATTTTAGAGCTTTTGAATTTCACTTGTAGATTTTAATAATGATAATTTTTTAATTTTTTTTTTTTTGTGAGAAAGACGTATATCACATTATAAAAACAGATAAACAACATTTATCGTGATATGTCCAAGATAACGTTTACACTGTCTGATACTTTACCAGTCATTTTGTTAACATGATAACAATCGAAGTTATATCTGAGACTGAGAGTGATATATTACAATACAATGAATGGCACCCAAAAGAACAAAACAGATTCATGAGTACATAATAGCGCATATGTGTAGAATAAATATGTTTATCAACTTAATGCTAGAAAGAATTATCAAATGAATGAGAACATTCTTTCATATAGCATGGATTCCAAAACAATGAATAATTAATTGAAGTTGGTAAGATTTTCTTGAATGACACAATTAAAAGAGAATTAGTTACCTGTAGACGTATCTTCTGGACTTGGTAAACCAAATATTGCTGAAATATGCCTGTATAAGCCATGAAAGAAAACAAGAAAATAGTCCAATGAAGTTCAACACAGGATAACAAGATGTAAACCTTGTTCTTTTCAGCAATACACTATTATAGTATGATTATCAAAGCTATATATGTGCCTAAGGTAACATATGAATCTTATAAGTAATGATTAGTCGACGTTCCAGGGAAGACAGTGCCCTAGTTCCTGCATGAACCTTGGACACATATCTAGCACAGCAAATTGCGCCCATACTATCAATAAAAATGATACATATTGGAGACACACATATCAAAATTTGGATGCCAAGCATGTTAGCTGGAGGACATTATGTATGTCTGGATGTGGAAGATTTCATTACAACATATTTTCTTGTGATTTTTTATTGATCCAATGTTAAATTTTCTTTTTTGCTTGATGTCTTGGTGATGCACTTCAGAATCTATTTAACATTTATTGCAAATTTTACCATATTTGCTTTCTTTCTTTTTTTTTTTTTAGTCAACACACCATCACATTCTCAGTGTGGTCTATATTTGCTTTCTTTTATCCAAATAAATTTAATATGTATCTATCCAATTTTCAAATTATAAATGCTTTATATGCTTAGTGTAATAATATAATCAAAGATATATAAAATTTTCAAGAAAGAATCAAGAGCAAAATTTGCAGTTAAGTTCAAAATATAGTTCAACTCTGTGAAGGCAAAGTTCTGAGAACAAAGAAAATAAATATTGAAAAGAGACGTAAGCTTTGACAAATGACCTGTGACCACCAAAAGAATGACGTCAGAACTGCAGAGTAGTAGGGCAATTAATCCTTGTATGGGATGGAGCATCCATGTAGCTCCTACTGCTAAAATCGCATAACCTGCCTAGAATCAAATAAAAATCAGCATCGCAAAGAATATTCTTTTGCCATATTATGACAAGAAACTATAAATACTTGCCAATAAGAGACAGTAGAAGAAGCTCCCAATGATCCTCGTTGGCTTCCGGTAACCAAATAAAGGAGCCTCTTGCATTATGTCAAGGAACCTATTAATAGCAGGAAGAGATTATCAGAAACAAAATAAAAGTATAAACATTGATTAATGTTGATGTTTCACTGACAACCATAATACAGGCCATTGTAAAAGCTGCCGAACCACAGACTGAGAAAGAAATCAGAAGCAAAACTCCGGGAATAGGACCTGGTCTAACAATTTGCGGGACCCCCCCCCCCCCCCCCCCCTTCTTCTTCTTCTATAACACATTTGGAAGTCTAAAACAGATAATTTAATAAACTTGTTTGATTTTTAAAACCCCAAAATTATTAAGAGGGGGTTGAAAAACGCCACAAATCATGCAAGCCTCAGAGGTCCATTAGATCAAAATATTTAACAAAGATGGAAGGAACTTAATATTAACCACTGAAAATTTATGATGTAAGGGAAGTTGAACCACTCCTAAACAATTATGTAATTCGATCATATAATGTTGATTTTGAAATTATATACTGTATCCCATGAAATATCACGTCCTGTTCCATCTAAATTTTGTGAAAAACAAAATAAAAAAATAGGGACCCTTTGTTTGCTTAGATGTGAAGTATCTAGGTTCCCTTTAACGCAAGTACCAATTCGTGCAGATAATTGTAGAATCGCGCCACAATTCAACACCATTCAATATCAAAATAATTCAAAACAAAATTCACTATCGGATAACATTCCTGAACAGTTCTGGTTCCAATTAACAGAGTAACGTCATTTCTAAACCCCGAAAACAATTGGGGAAAAAAAAGATACTGTAAATTTGAGAGAAGGAATCTTACAGGTGATTTTCATCAGATGCAGAGAGGGAGGAAGAGTGTCTGTCTGTTGACATTATTTAGCAGTTCTTTTTCTTTTCTTAATTTTGAACTGATTTACAGCTTCCTCGGAGGCAGGATTCGACTGGGATTTAAGCTCATTTTCAAAAGGTATTTTCCTAGGTACAGTTTCTCATTGCATTTGCACCTCTTTAGGCGTTTGGCACGAGGCATTTTTGGGTTGAATATAAAAGGAGAAGAAGGGATTAATTCTAAAAATATGTTCGAATAATATATGTTAGTATTAAGAGTTAGCTAAAAAAGAATAAAGTGAAAGTTACTTTGGAGTAATTTTAAATATGTTGGAATAATTTTTTTTTTTTTTTTTAACTTTAGATTAAATAAGATTGGTGTGCAAAAGGCCATCGAATCTCTAACCCGAATGGAGGCTTTGTCTATTAACGGTGTCAAACGTGCACGTAACATATAAGTGGACAGAGGGGTGGCAAGGGATTTGATGGCAGTATGGTCAAACTGGATTTTGAGGTCAACAATTTTCACTACAATTGCTTCTTATTGATTTTATAGCCATGATGAAAATGTCAAAACAATTCAAAATTTCTTCATGTTGGTGCCAGAAATTTGGGCTGCTTCAAAGTTGGGATCTTAGAACGATGATTTGCTAGCGAGTTTCATTTTCAAATTTCAAAATATGATGATTTTGTGAAGATTAGATTTTTACAAACAAAACGGTTGAATTGATTTTAATTAAAGTAACATTCGAAACGAATATGAGTCGTTAAATATTTTGTAATTTACAATTTATAGGTACATTTCAATTTAATTACAGTTACAAGTATTTTCAAATTATGGTTATAGACTGGTGTATATGTAATAATTTTCCCATAAATATCTTGTATTTCTAAGTTGATGAATAAATTTTAAGTTTTGGTAAAAAAAAAGTTGTAAATTATAAGAAGTGGTCTTACTAAATGTGTTGATAAAAAAATTGAATAAAAATTGTGAATCCTACAAAATACGTGGATAAAAATAATGTTTAATCAACTTATAAACGCTCCATATTTTCATTTGTAAGAAACCTCTCATAAATTCATTGCTTTCCAAGTAGTTTCCTCAAAAGCTATAAAACCTTTGTTTGCAGCAAATTATATAACTCTACTTGTTGGTCTCGAGATTCTTTTATGTTATTTCAAAATGTCATTTTGATCTCTAGTTCATTAGTTGGGTACTTAACAAGGTTGCACCATTAACAACAATTCACTAGTTATAGTATCTTGGAAGAAAGGAAAATACAAAATGGATAAACTTCCTTGCCTAGCATGGTGTATAAGAATGGGGAGAGGGGAACAATTTCAAGAACACTAGCAATCAAACAGTTACTCACAGTAAGCCCTTCATTTGTGATCTACAAATATACGAGCGTGTTTGGCTAAACCTAACAAAATAAAGTTTTAAGTTTTTTTCCATAAGTTGTCTCAAACAAATTGGAAGAGGAATGCCTAATTCTTACATGATAATCAAATTTAATTTAAAAAGAAAAAAAGTATAAAAAATGAAAAATGAAAATTATGGAGGTCTGAATTCCAAGACCATTTTGGAATGAAGTGGGACATGTTTGAAAGAAGTTCCTTATCTCTTAAGTTAACAATAACTTTTTTGCCAAAAAACTTTATTAGAAGTTTCACTTTTTTAATTTCTTTTGAGATTTGGGTAGTGCTAAAACTTTATTTAGAACATGTTCGGTTGTCCTTTTTCACTTCCAAAATCTATTTTGCATTAAATGTGGTGGGCCATTGACTGAATTCTTCTTACACACTTTTTAACTGAAATTGCAATTTGACAAAATTGCCCTCAATCAATAAAATGGCATTTGAAAGTTAAAAAGACAATTTCATCATTTCATTTCAAATTCTTTTGAAAAGTCAAAAAACTCATGCTCAACAAATGAATTTTTTGGTTAAAAATACTTACCGAACATGCTCTTACTTACTTTCTACAAAAGTACATTTTAAGCTTAGCCAAACATGCTCATTCAGTCGTACTATCATGAAATTCACTTCTGAATCTATATCATCTCGCAGAATTTACTGTACAATGACCTAGCACATTGGCATGCCTAATCATATGAACTGCAAAAGGCTTCGAAAATAACAAAAGATTTATAAGTAGAGCCACTTGCACATAAAAGCTACATCAATCAAGTGAAGATTAATTAGCCAAGGAAAGCTATTGAGCAACACATCTATCAAATGAAAGATGTCCCATCAACCATTAATAAGATAGTTTACATAGGGTTTCTGCGCCTACACGAAAATCACCATTTATAAAGGATCACTTTTTGCTTAATCTTATTTTGTACAACATGCTACAACCATCTTTGCACAACACGTCACTCTTTACCACAATAGTAGATAAATTAAACTAGAGCAAGACAGGTTCTAGACCACTCATTCCATTGAGCAACTCCACTTTTCCTTCAAGAACATCTAAGCAACTACAGGGTATGATGCACAAGTTGCAACACCTGTAACCAAAGTTAGTCATATCAGTTTATTGGACCGTGGATGAAATAGAAGAAGAACAAATGATGCTGATAATATCTAACATAAGTTATTCGTCCAAACATGTAATTATCTAATTAGGTGTAACATTTAGAATAGGATTACCAAGGGAGTTTGCACCTCAACATAAGACATTATATGTTGCAAAAACTTACCGCACATGTTCTTCCCCATCTCCATTTTAAAGTAGCCCTTGTCACCCCAGTTAGCTCCCCATGAGTTCTTAATGAGCCAGTATGGGACGCCATTTTCAACTCCATAACCAACGGCAACAACAGCATGGTTCACGTCCTGCAAATATGAGTGTACCATATGGTGATAAATGTTTCTACTTCATATCATGTCAAATATCTCTTGACAAGTATCTCATGTATAACTGTGTCTCTGCTCCAGGCTAAGAATTGATATGATGTTTGAACCTAAATAAGTAAGTATAACTACAACTGATATGCCAATATATCAACGACAAGATCAGGACCTGATATGAAATATTTATTTACTAGATTATGTCCCTGATTTCACACGGAACTTCTTTTCTTTTTCTATGTAGACAAAAGTTTATTTCCCACTACTACTCATTTTTCAGTTGAAACGAAGAGTAATATATGTAAAAGAGAATCAAGCTTCACAAAAAGTAGGGTCGCCAAGGCAATACACTATGGAATTTAGCAAACTAAGAGTTTGCAACCATAAACTAACCATAAAAAACTCACCAATGGACTATTGCCACATTTGGTGCTGGTGTACACTCCCCTTTTATAAAATCGAAAACCAGTTACCACCTCAAAAGCCACACTTACTGGCCGAACAGTTCCTACTGCATGCTTTAATTCATCTTCGGCACCCTGTTGATTTGCCAACATGTTAGAAAACAACCAAAATGATGATAAAAAACCAGTACAGTGAGCAAGTTAGTGTCGGCGATCATTTGAAGCCTTGATGAATAATCTGCATCCATTTAGACGTAACTATGGGACCGTTCCAGCCAACTGAGATCTTCCTGCTAATGTATGCTAGTTGGTAGAGACTCAAGAAAGGTGAACAAGTATCTTACCAGGGTGATATTGACAGAATCAAGAACTTGGATGGCATTGTTCTCAGACGAGTATTTGCATACACCATCCTTTCCAGTATATGGATATGCAGCCTCAGTTTCAAGTCCACCATTATATTTAATGTACTCAAAGGCTTGAGATGGAAGACCACCGTTGCAGCCAAAGTTGTTGAATGCTCCAGCGCAGTCCACAAGCTGCTGTTCAGACAGAGAAATACCCTTTCCGAATGCCTGTGCATAAGCTGCCTCAAGGGCTCCAGTAGTGCTGCCAACTCACACATTTCAGGTGACATTTGTGGTGCTTCTCACATTTGTAATCAAACCACATTTACTAAAACAAACTCTAATCTCCACAATCTGACTGACTCAATCTTACCTGAATGTCCAGCAGGATCCACAACTGCCTTGATTTTTAACTGGGGAAACTATGCCAGTTACCCTCCAGTCTTTCTGCAATACACCACAACAGAGTCTACTATAATTAGATAGAGAAATTGCTCTTTTGACTAATTTTCAAAAACTGGTGTTAGTTTTTATCTCGTGGCATTTTTTTATATCCCATTGGTAATAAGAACTACTCATCAAATTTAACAACGAAAAAGAAGAAAAGAAAGTCAATTTGTTGTCATCTAGTTGCATGCCATAAGTCTAAATGTTCATAAATCTGCATGTGAAGTAATACAATCAATCATGTCTGATCTAACAAAGATTGGTGCATCTCATGATCCTATATCCTATCTAAAAAAGGCACAAAGCATAAAAGGAAACTTTTCTCAGTCATTCAAAATGAATGAGTAGAAAAAATTATCATAAAAAATTTCACAGTTTATATAGAGTACAGAGATTACAAAGAGTGAACAACATAATTGTAACTAAAACTAGAGGATGAAAGAGAAGGAAATTAAATGAAGTGGGTCAATTATTTGTTTCGTGAGGAAACCTTTTCTCAACAGAATATTAAAACCAATAGCAAATGCAGTGAGACTATAAGTACCGTTTGAGGAACGAGAACATCAGTGAGCTTGTGATTGCCTCTTTTGGTAGCAGAGCAATTTTGAGCAGCTCCTAACCTGTGCCTATGGAACTCGTCCCATGTCAAATCAGCAAACTCTGTTCATCAG
This sequence comes from Forsythia viridissima, assembly GCA_030279155.1. Lineage (NCBI taxonomy): Eukaryota > Viridiplantae > Streptophyta > Magnoliopsida > Lamiales > Oleaceae > Forsythia > Forsythia viridissima. The sequence goes on from CM059042.1 coordinate 20,666,475, forward strand.
TGCAACAGTTGTCAACATATGATGTTGAAACGAACATTTAAAGACTCCTTAGTAGCCACCTTACTGTCTTTCATTATTGAAAAACTAACTGCTCTTATATAAAAAGTAATAGGAAAAGAGGATTCGTGTTTTTAGTGCATAGAAGTATGGATAATGGATGCACAAGTGATCGACTTGGGAGTAACATGTGAGCCAAAAGGGAAAACCTATATACACGCTCAAGTAAGAAAAAATAATTCATTTGCCGGATTGAAAGCGATAGAGGAAGTTTAGGATATCTACTTCCTTCAAGCACAAACATATTCATACTTCTAATCTAAAACATGCAATACTGATGATTCGCTTGTAGCACAAGTTGGAATTCTTAAATTCAAAGGTTAAAGTGAACTCACTCAACCACTAAGTTAAGCAATTTAAAATCACACCCAAACTAACACTTACAGCTACACATTCACCAACCTTTTTTTTTTATTGTAAATTAATTGCAGATTCAGCAACTTCTCAAATAATTGTGTTGGAAAGATAAAATTATAGCCCACTCATTAAGGTTATTATATCAATACTGTAGCTAGACAGAAATTTACATGTTAATGTTCTAAAAGGCCAAAAAATCAAAAGTCAACTGGGAAATAGGCCAAGACTAGCTCAAGTAACTACTGACATATAACCAAAAACAAATATATGTTCATAAAGATGATGCATAGAATGATTGAATTCCAAAGGGAAAAAGAAATCACCATTGACACCAAGAGTGTAAGAGAGTCCCTTCCTGTTATGCGATTTGATCATCCTCAAATTCTCAGAAAATATTTCAAACCTCCTCTTCATCTCCTCGGTACTCTCGTACCTCTTCCCGTACCTTTAACAACACATCCCAAAATTCAAATAACCCACAAAAAGCGTTGAAGACATAATTCAAAGGAATATATGTGATGTGCCCCTCTTTCAACGGCTTAAGTCATTAGATCAAGTGTGTCAACGCAGTCTCTCTAGCAGGCAAAGTTTCAAGTTCAATTTTGGAGTTACCATTTAATCAGAAAAAAAATGAACCCCGCAACATGGCAAAAAGAAATCAGGAGCAAAATAGTCAACTGGATCTTTCTGATCACAGAATCTCGAAAATCCCATAATTTGTAGCGTTTGATAGAGATTATAAACAGTTTATAAACTAAAATTGGTTTATTTGAGTTGAAATGGTTAACTTTTTCATGTTAAAAATGGGTTGAAAAATCAAAAATTACGGTTGAAAAAACAAAAATGAGTTTTTAATTCCTACCAAACGCAAGCTAAAAAACAAAAAACAAAAGCAGAATTAACTCACCGATGAGCAAAGCGAGCAAAGGTGAGGGCAGGACGGCAGTTACCGACGATTTGGATGATAGAACTCTCGATCTCATGTAGGCCATCAACAACTTGCCTGATCGGATTCTCCTCGGCAAGGGTGGACGTTATCGGTGTTGCACTCGCGACACAGGCAATCAAAAACCCGACGACCAACAAAACAACCCGATCCATGTTCTTCCAACTCGTTTGGACTCTGAGAGAGTAGTGATTGGGGACTGAAATGCTGGAGCATGCATTATATCTTATCACGTGTGGGGTCCATAAGGGATTCTCCGCCGTTGGATGTAACAGTGGGGCCCAGTTGATGGGTCGTGGAGGGGCCTGATTGGTCAAGTGGTTGTCGTGTAGTACAATTTAGAGAAAATTACGTCAGGAATCTCTAGGTTGGGAAAGCGAAGTAAAAGATGACAGAGGGAATGACGTGAATATAAAATAGACTATTTCAAAAAAAAAAAAAAAAAAAAAAACTAAAATTTACGACTTTTAGGTAATTCCTATATAGATTTTTTTTTTCCCCTAGTTTTGCGAGTCTTTATTTCTTTCTATTTATAATTCTTTTTCCTTTTAGAAAATTACGTAGCATTCTAATTGAATAATGAATTAAGTATTAAAAATAAAGTCTTTTATAGTACCGTTTACTCCTTTTCTTTTAAAATATCATAGATTACTTAAAGCATCTCAAATAGACTCTCTATTTATATAGAGCATTTTTGACATTTTAGAGAGCAACTATAAATTTAGAGAGTAAAATTTTTTAAGTGCTCTAACAATCTCTTTATTTTTAACACTTTATTTTACTTCTTCCAATAAGTATTTATTATTTTTTTATTTATTTTCTTTTAACATGTCTCTCTCCTAATTATTATATGATTTTATTCTATTTTTTTTATTTTATTTTGCATATACTATTTAAGTCAATCATTATATAGAGTATTGAAAATTGAAATTTTTTGAATGCATTTAATTATAGAGAGTGGATTTGGCTCACCAATTTTGGAGAGCCAAACCCACTCTCTATTTTAAAAAGTTAATTTAGAGAATTCGTTGAAGTATAATTTTAAAGTTTGACTCTTTAAAATAGAGAGAATCTTATGTTTAAAGAGTCTATTGGATATGCTCTTAGGGTGTGTTTGATTGGCATATTTTCCATGGAAAATGTCACTTCCATGGAAAATGTTGTCAAATCTAACACTTTTATTTTCCACCTTTGTTATTTGATTGATACATGGAAAAGAAAATACATTTTCTAGGTACAAGTATTTAAAGCACATATTTGTCTTCTTTCTTGAAAAATATTTTCTTACCTAGATAGTAGAATTTATTTTCCCACTTCCATAAAAAATATTTTCATTTTCCACCCTTTTCCCGTGCTACCAATCAAACACACCCTTACATCTTTAATTAAACAAATAAGAAAATTAAATTAGAAAGAAGAAAAGCCACTAGTCGCACATGCGACTTCCTCACTATTTGTGCCAGAACCTGACTTGCTCTCATCATCCCGGCGTATCCTCACACTTGACATTTTAATTATGTAGCTCCAATCCCCAAATCCAATCTTGGTCAAATCTTAACCTATTGGGTTCAATTAATTAACATACAATCCATTAAAAGTTCAATACTGAACTCTTGAATATACAAAATAAATTATATTAGATTTTAGAAGTTCAAAAATTGAACTCTTGAACATACAAAATAAATTATTGAAGGTTCTAAAGTAAAAGGCAAAAATAAAAATTGATAAAGATCAATTGGGTCCTAAAATGTGGAATGTATCCGTAACTTGAGCCAATGTTATGTGGATGTAGATGTAACATTAGCTTGTTCTCTTCTCTAACACATTATATTTACTCCCGGTTCCTTGATCCTATTTTCTTTCTCAACTTTATTTTATTTCTTTTTCAGATCCATTCTTCCCCCTCGAAAACCTGGTATGAGAAATAAAATAATAAGAATACTGATGATATAAATAAAGCCAGTTGTTGTATGTTATTTGGCTATGGTGCCCGCCTCAACGATTTACCTGCCTCACTAACTTGCCCGTCTTATTGGTTTCATGAGTACGCTTTTGACAGATAGACTGCAATAATCCAACTATCATCAGATTAGTCAGACAGGCGACCCCTGAAATGACAGTTACCACCAGTTATTGAAAAAACGAAACATCCCTCATTAACTCATAATAATGAGGGAGATGAAAGGACACCCGTTATCAAATGAGGGAGATGAAAGGACACCCTTATCAAATGAGGGAGATGAAGGGACACTCATCATCAATAACTGCAGGACATCCCTATAAATAGAGGCCAACCCCCCAAGTAAAAACAGAACACACAATTCTCATACACTCCATATTGTTATTCTGCACATATGTGATAATCATGTACTGATTATCACACCGGAGTGGCCACGGGGGAAAAAAGCTCCGCCACATTCTGCAGGTCTCCACCATTGTCGCTGCTGTGCTCAGAGGAGGAGAAAATTATTTATCATCATTTGGCGCTGTCTGTGGAAAATCGCACAAGAAGTTATGGCTCGAACCTGTAGGCACCGAGTCCAACGCCGCCACTAATCACTCACAACCAGAATTTGCCTCTGCCGCTCAACTTGCAGCACTGCAAGCTCAGGTGGTGGCCTTAACGGCTCTACTCCAAGATCAGAACGCTGCGGTTTCTCAGCCACCACAGGGTCCTAACCCTCTACCGGTAGGATCTTCACTACCAGGGGCTCTGTCCCAGTGTCCTAGCCCTCCACCGATAGGGCCATCACCGCCGGGGGCTCCTCCTCAAATTTTTAACTTTTCAACAATAGAAACACCGCCAACGGCAGCTCCACTACAGGATCCAGTTTCTTTAGCTCTACCTTCCGCACCCCACTTCTATTCATTGACATCTGGCCCAAATCCACACTGGGAACATCTGGCCCAAATCCATACGCCTACGCTAGTTGAGACACCAGTGTTAAGCCTGGAGCAGAAATTAGAAGAAATGATGGGTCGCAAAATAGCTGATGCTATGTCCAATAAAAGTAGTAGGCAACAATCCATGGTGTTAGAAGAAGACCATTTTTTCCTAGAAGTGATGGCAGTCCCCTTGCCACGAGACTTCAAACAACCAAAGATGGAGAAGTACGACGAATCCTCTGATCCTATCGATCACCTCAGGTCTTTTGTTGACTTGATTAGGTTACAACCCACCCTTGATGCAATTATATACAGGGCTTTTCCGCCAACGCTTAGGTAGGAGGCCAGGGACTGGATAGCCACCCTTCCCCCAAAATCGATCCATACATTTGACGAGTTTTTCAAAAGTTTTGCCATACAGTTTGCCAGCAGCAAACGTGTGAAGAAAACTGCTATCAGTCTGATGCAATTGGCACAAGACAAGGACGAACTGCTGAAAGATTTTATTGCCCGGTTCAATAGAGAAACGCTGGGAATCAAAGATCTACAGATGTCTGCTGTAGTCACTGCCATGATGAGTGGAACTAGAAGCGACTCCTTTCAAGATGTCACTATCCAAAAACTCGCCGGATACGATAAATGAGTTACTCAATAGAGGGGATAAGTATGTGGACGCTGAAGAAGCGTATCTCATTACCAAAAGTATAAAAGATCGAAATGAACCTGAGTCTAACAAAAGGAAGATTCAGGACGAGCCCGAACCTCGAAATAATAGAGGCAGGCTCACCAAAGACGAGGCGACCTCGCCCAAGCTGAGGCGAGTCAACCAGGCGAGCTCACCCAGAGAGCCAAGCTAACTTAACAAAAATAAAAAAATTTAGGCGATGTCACTTGAGGCGGGCGAGCTCACTCCAGGCGGGCGGGCGAGATCACTCCAGGCGGGGTGACCTCGGCAAAAAAAAAATTTAGGCGAGGTCACTTGAAGCGGGCGAGGTCACTCTAGGCGGGCGACCAGGTGAGGCAAGCTCACCTCTAGGCGGGCAACCTCACCAAAAAAAAAAAAAAAATTCCAAGGCGAGCTTACTCTAGGCGGGCGACCTCGCCCAGGAGAGCTCACACGAAACCAAAAAAAAAAAAATTTTGATGAGCATGTGCGTTAGATTACTTCTACTTTTCATTAACAATAGTCTATGAAAAGTAGAAGGGCTTATAAGGCCAAAAACAAGGTCAGCTGCTACTATCTGAAAAACAATGGCAGCTGCTACTGTCTGAAAAACAAAGCCAATGAGTCTTTATCCAAAAATCAAGGCGATGAGCCTATATTTAAAAATCAAGGCAGTAGCCACTATTTAAAAATCAAGGTGATAGCCACCATTGAAAAATAAGGCGATGAGCCTCTGTCTGAAAAACAAGGCGATGAGCCTCTGTCAGAAAAACAAGGCGATGAGCCTATGTTTAAAAATCAAAGCGATGAACCTCTGTCAGAAAAATGAGGCGATAAGCTTCTGTCTGAAAAAGTTAGAGAATAGCATGTGCAGTAGATTATTTCTACTTCCCATTGACAACAGTCTATGAAAAGTGGTCTATGAGAAGTAGAGGGGCTTGTGATGATATAAATAAAGACAGTTGATGTATGTTATTTGGCTATGGTGGCACGCCCGCCTCAATAATTCACCTGCCTCACTAGCTTGCCCGCCTTGTTGGTTTTATGAGTACGCTTTTGACAGATAGAATGCAATAATTCAACTATCATCAGATTAGTCAGGCAGGCGACCCATGGAATGACAGTTACCACCAGTTATCGAGAAAACAAAACATCCCTCATTAACTCATAATAATGAGGGAGATGAAATGACACTCGTTATCAAACGAGGAAGATGAAAATACACCCTTATCAGATGAGGGAGATGAAGAGACACCCATCATCAATAACTGCAGGTCATCCCTATAAATAGAGGACAACCCCCCAGGTAAAAACAGAATACACAAATTCTCATACACTCCATATTGTTATTCTGCACATATGTGATAATCATATACTGATTATCACACCGAAGTGGCCACTGGGGAAAAAGCACTGCCACATTCTACAGGTCTCCACCACTATCGCTGCTGTGCTCGGAGGAGGAGAAGATTATTTATCATCAAGTACTAAAAATCAAAGCTCGGGGGTTGGATCATTTTTGATATGTGGTGTTTTAAAACAATAGTTTTACTTTTACGTTAGTAAATACAAATTTATCTACTGGTCTAATATGATATCTAGAAATAATAATTTTACAATATTTATAAAAATTAAAAAATAATGTGCAAAGCACGTTTGATTGTGACTAGTTTATAAAAAATCTTAGATATTTATTAAATCAATTATTTATTTTAGGTGCGTGATGTACATGACTATTTAATTAACATATTGTATACATATATTATTAAGAAAACTACAAAATGTATGTTGTTGAAAGGTGTGACAAATCAAGATGGCATTTGCCAATATATCATATAAAATATGACCAAGACAATACATAATGTCAATGTTTAGGTCCACTAGCTAGCCTCAAATATTCCACAAAAGTAGTTTAATCATAGAAGTAATGGGTACGTCGACCCACTGGAGATATTTCATGATTCTATCACCTTCAAGACTTAAAATGTGTGGTTGCATCTAAGTCTAGATATAAGAACTTGAAAGAGATAGATTTGTCTTTATACCAATTTTTCCTTTGGGTTTATATTGTAAATTTACAAGAAATTAATATGTATATGATTGGCATGGACTATCAATACTCCTCCAGAAAAATAGACGTTTGTATTTATTCTAAAGAATATCTCCGTCGTTATTTTGTTTACGCTAAGTTCAAATAAAATATTCTTAACTGAAAAATGACATTTTTATATACAATTTAACTTCTTCCTCTTTTTTTCTTTTTTTTTTTTGGTCAAAATTGTATGTTATTCCTCGACCACTCGTCTTATCATTTAACTTTACAGATTGGACCTCAAAACTCTTATTATTCTCCCCAAGTTACTCATTTTCCTGGCTAAACAAATACTTTTCAATATTTTCACTTAAGTCCCTAAAAATGAAAGCTTTCATTTTGATCTCCAAACTTTTCAATTAGGTCCTAATAGAAAATCACAAATGTTCAGGGTCACACACAGTGAGAGGCGGATTGGGGGTTGGGGGGTGGACCGATCTGGCTACAACCCAGTCTAGATCCAATTAACCCTAACAATTTTTTAGTAAATATTAGATCTTCTATCTAGATTTTTTGAAAATTTTGAATTATACTGTATAAATTAAATTATTTGTTAAAATATTTATAACATTCAATCATACTTGATATAGCATTTAAATTGTTTAATTAATATATTTCCATAATTATCCCGTAACTGATAAATCATTTTTTTAGGGACTAAATTTTATCACTTCATAAAAATCAAGGAGCAATTTTCGTTCTTCAATATTATCTCTTCTAATCCCTCAATCAAATGCCGTATCTGACTGAAACTCTCTGGTGCACAATTTCATTTACAGACTTTCTTCCCAAAATCTTGAAAACGACATACATTGACAATAGTTTCACAAAATGTTCAAGAACCAAATTATTGAAGCCTCTTAACTGATAATGGCATCCGATCGTAGCAGTAACAAAACGAGACACAAAAACAAAAACAGAAAAAGCAATCTAGCATTAAAGAAAAAAAAATCATCAAGAAAAATCAAAAACCAAAATGTGAAGAAGAAGATCAACATTCCAGTTCAACAAGGAGAAAATATTATTTTTATACATTTTATTGTGCTATTATATGCGTATATTACAGTTTTTCAATTTTTAGGGTTTGGGTAAGGACGAAAAAATAATTAATTGGTGTCATTTTTGAATTAAACTTTATTATGTAGTTTGGATGATGTTGCATGTTCATCAGGACCGTAGAAAGTTTTCTCCGCTACAGAAAGAAAAAAGCACGTCTGTGTGTCACGCTGTCTCATTGTCACTACGTCTTCAATTTCATCTCCTCCAAAATTTGCTTTTCAATCATCTTCTTCAACAGACCATCTCCAAAATTTTCTCATCTTCTCAATTCATTCCCCTCAATCGATCACCTCCCTCCACCGATCATCTCCAAAATCTGCTCACCGCATCAATCCATTATCATAATAGAGCATACGGTCGGATTCCACGGCAAAAGAAGCGGTATACTAGTAATACATGATGAATAAGATTTTTTAAAAATGTATGGGTGTTTTATAGTCTCCTGCGAAATTAAATCAAATTTTGAGTTTTTGGGCTTATGATGTTGAAATCTTTTATAACCATTAATTTCAATTTTATTGTATTCTGTTTGTTTATAACAAACACACGATTTGCCAACATTGGTAGATTTTGTGTTAAAAAAAACACATTTTTTGATGAACCCAGTCAACATCAAATGGTCTAATATTTCATATGAATTTCATGGTAACTTGCAACTTTGTTTTTTTGTTTTTTTTTTATTGTTGTTAGCATGCATAATCATCCAAATTTTTTTGTTGCTTAATACTTTCTATTATTTGTTATCATCTCTCCATATCTAATAGTTGTTAATCTAATCGTCCTTTTATTCACCGATTTTATGAAAATTAAAAAATTATAATATGCAGATTTAGCAGACAACATCTCCACATTTTATATTATGTTCATTTTATACCATTTGAATCACAGTCGTCACCAATGGAAGTTAACACATGCAACTATGAAATGTGAATGATCATTGTTAGAAAAAAAACCGAATATTGATACCTTAATGTGTGGACCAAAATATTTGAATCATATTATAATGTTAAAGAACATCGATACTTACATTTGTATTCAGTTTCTACTACAAAGGATTGACTTGATACCTTCTAGAAAAATCATTCTCTTATTACTTTTATATGTGAACTATATTACTTGATACTGTAATATGACATTTTCATATTTGTTACCACTAAATGTTACTAATTTTGTTATTAGTAAGAATTAATATGTTGCTCATTTTTTGTAATATTACAGTGTAAATGATCACTGATACTTATATTTGGTACCAGTTAATGCTTTAGAACGAGACCTTGTTTGTGTGCTTCATGACTTTTTTGTGTTAACTAAATCAAATTTTGTTTGATTCAAGTATGTTTTATTATATTCGATACCACTTAATGTTAATAAGATTAAGCTATCAAGAGGTAATTAAATTTTATTCATTTTTGTAATACTAAAGTGTAAATGAGCACCAATACTTACATTGTAATCATGTAGTGCTACAAATATGAGACTGTATATATGTGCCTTATGTTCTTATAATGTTAAATGATTCATTTGTAATTATTTGTAATTCATAAATTGAAATTAAAGTATCTTTATAGACATCATGACCATCGTTTATCTCATTTTTAAATGAGATTATTTTGTTGACTTCTAACATGATTGGGAATATCACATTAAACATGTGCAATGGTGCCTTGGTAAAGTCAATATTTTTTTTCTAGAAATGATATTATATCCACACTGCGAGGTAGGATGTCTGATGTTCAAATGAAGATGTTTTATGATACCTGCTTCGGACATTTTGTTGAAGTGAATGAGATTGTTCTAAATCATCAGCTCATTCATCAAGTGTTTTTAGGGAAGTAAAGCATCCCAACGTGGATGAGATGTGGTTCAATTTGAGCAACAGTCTGGTACGTTTTAGCTTGGAAGAATTTTGCTTAATAACTGGATTACGATATTTCGGTGAAGAGAAACGATCAAAGTATGACGAGATATACTGCAAGATCAAACATGAGATACTAGGACATTTACTTACTGTACTCCATTCGGACGTTTATGATATTTTTCTCCACAAAGCACATCTTAGTGATCGGGACGTATTCAAATTTGGAATTCATCTCCTACTGACAAATCTACTTTTCACAACAGCATACAAGAGATCTGTGGAAGAGTCACTCATTGTTCTGGTGGAATCCGAAGACATGAATTCGTATGCTTGGAGTAAGGAATTGTTCAAGTTTACTCTCTCTTCGCTCAGATCTGAGCTAAGGAATAAGTCCTTGATTGTGAATGGTGACGGGAGGCCTTACATCACCTACAGGCTCAATGGATTCTTAATTGCTTTTCAAGTATGGATATACGAAAGTCTTCCATTTCTTGATGGCAAGATCTGTAACAAAATCAGTCATTGATGTCCACGCATTCTGAACTGGACATCCAACGTGCAACTAAACTTCATATCAAGTCTCAATCTCAGAAAAGATATATTCAGTTGTCCCAATGTATGTTATCTTTGATACTATAAAACATTTTTTCATTCAAGTTTGTTCTTATTTATAATTTATCCTTATCTTTCTTGGGTTATCCGTTTCTCAGCTACAAGTTTGTTCGATTAAGCTAACCATTGATGAAAGGCATCAGAATTACACTGAAAGATTCTATCACGGTATACAAGGATCGCGTGTTGAAGACAGCGAGGATAACTTTGCATCTCATGTGGTATGAAGATCTCCACGCATTATGATGAAACATACTGTTGTTGGTTGCAACAGTAACAATATTGGGTTGTACGGGAAAGTCACAGAGGTTTGGATGCTCAGTCTTAAGTTAGTATTGTACAACTTAAGATAAATTTAATACAATCTACAAACTAATATGATTCATTTGTTTATAGAAATAACCTATCGTGATTCAGTTGAACAATGATTCGAAGACAAAGTCATATCCTGGCGCAACAGTTCGCCAATCACTCGCACAACAAGATTTTAATATTGCTGACAAACTCTGTGCCTCTAATTGTGGTTTACCTGTCAAGGAGCAACAAACTTCTATATAAAAACAACAATCAACTGACAATTCTGAACCATCTATGATTAAGTTGTCAGAAATCTATAATTATGGACATGTATTTAATGTTGATTCTTACAGCATACACAATATGAATTCTTGCTTTTGTTTTACAACCATGTTGTTATGATAAGGAGTCAACCAGGCACCGTCTCAGTGACATTTTCACCAAACACGAGAAGGTAGTAGCAGACCACTTCATCCCAAAATACAGTTTCAAAATTTAGTGTCTGAAATGGAAAAGTCAATAGTTGATGCTATCGAAGTTGTTCATCATTATCTTCCAAATGCTACGTCTTCGGGCCATGCAAAATCAAAGGTTTTCTGACTTCTACTTCATCTTTGAATATTATACAATTACATAGATGATGTATCTTGTCAATGTTTATGACTGTGGTCTATCTATTTTAATGAAGGACGATGCAAGGAAGATTACCCGTCAAAAGAGAAGTTCAACTTTACTTCGGAAAGTAATGAGACCTCAGAAGACCATCACAAGTGGTGAGATTGATTAGCCTAGTTTTGATCTAGGGATTGACTCACAACCTAATGCCAATTGTCTTCTACTGGATGATGGCTTGGTATTGACTGAAGAAGATATCAAAATGATTGATGTTGTTGTTGTCTCATATGTTAGTTTTACCTTTCATTGTTTCTATATTATATACATCTTGGATCCAAAAAATAGAACCACAACTCTGTTTCTGGATTTAGTTTTTCATTGTAAAAATTTTTAAAAATTGGATTCAGATTTGTAGCTATTTTTAGATATGGATTGATGCACATATTACGATTGCACCATACTAACAATTTTTTTTTACTTACAAGTTGGATGAGACGGATAATACGCCGGTAGCAAGTGTTGAAGCAATTGACTAAGATGGTGATGGAAGTAAAACGAAATGCATGAAGATTGGTTTCATTGAACCATGCTCAGGTGTCAACATATTGGACGATGACCTGGTGTTCAGTGAAGAAGACCTCATGAACATTGATGAGTCTGCTGAGCAAAATCGCTTAGATGTCGTGGAATTAGATGCACAAGTTCTTATATCTTTTATAAAAATAATATGTAATTGATACATTTGTTACATCTATATTCATGTCCAATTAATATCTAAAAATTGAACTTATATATCATCAGGCAATTATACATATCACATTTGACATTGACGATGTCAAAACTCCTGAACCACGTAAACGGGTAACTAGACCAGTTGCAAGTCTTTAATCACCGTTTGTCAAGAGTTTCAACTCGCAGTCCAATGTTTCACAAAAAGTTGAACATGTTTCATTTGAATACAAGTTCTGCATGGACTATCCTGCAAAGTCCGACATCGAACTATTCGATCGTTGGTATCATAGAGGCCTTCGACCTAGTAACAAGTGAGTCAAAGCTTTTTATTTGTTGCATCTAAGTGCAATTCCACATTGTAATATGTTATTGTTTCTAATCCTTATTTCAAATTAGGGTGAAGAAATTCCATAAAGATGACCTACCCATATTACCTACCATGGATCTTGGACCGGTAAACATAGACTCCAAGATGTGGTAGAATAAATTGAAGCAGGTCGCGACACCACTGAGTGATCAGGTAAACTTGTATTTTAATATAGTGACATCTTACTTTTAATTCTAGACTCCCATACATGTTTATATTTTTTCATATTATCAAAACACATTGATGCAATGTTCTACTTCTTGAGAATGGGGATGAAGCTCAGTAGTGCAAATGAGACCCATTTGACTACTACTGACTGCTACTTTGACTTCAAGATTCGTCTCTTATTTAATCAGTTAACTAAGCACAACAATTAGTTTTCCAAAAAAAATATACTTGTCTTCTATATAAACGGTCAAAAACCTCAGTTCAACACAAACTGGAGAGGTTGAACATGTTTTCATTCCAATATTCATAAAGAAACGTGCCCACTTTATTATATGAACCTGGGTTTAAATGTTTAAGCATATGTAGATATGATGGCATTCCTCCATGCGATATTTCTGGATCACCTCTTACTATCTCCAATGCACGTTCACGACCTCCAAGCCTTCTCGTAGCTAATTGTTATCCCATAAGTTTTAATCATATCCCTTACAATGTCAACTGGTGTGTATACCGATTTTGCAGAGATAAACTTGTACTTGATGCAGTTTGCAATAACTGAACATGTAACTTGCCTATGATCTCCTAAGACTACATCCAATGAGCATGTGTGACTATTCTTTATATTTCTTATCTTGAGCATTGTTGTCTTGCCAATTACTGAAGGTTTAAGTCCCCATTTGCAGTTAACATCCAAGCACTTCAATACATACTCATTCCTATCAAATTTGTAAACTATGTATTGAAATCTACAGTTAATTGTATACATTGTCACGCTCGTAGTTAATAAATCCTTATACCAAAAAATTGAATCATTTTTCACATTTTTGATACTAGGTCGTGAGAAGACGTTTGTAATAGTCTCTTCAATAATATTATCTCCATATGTCACGTTCTCACAAATATCGTTACCATTTCTTGAATAGTTGGGAAGCTTGTTATCAAGAAATTATCCATTGAGCCAAATGTTGTGTGATCCGTGATTGATCTATCACGACATTCTCCGGCATCTCCTTCAGTAATTGAATTACATAGGTATCCCAAATTATTATCATTACTCTTTACTTTCTCAATATCTACACACAATGAAAATTTTGTCAAATCAGACTCACCTTGTCTGACCTGTATATAGATATACAAAGAACTATTATTGCAAAATAAGGGGTCATTTCGCTAAAACCTGATACCAAACTATTATACCATACTCTGAATTATCCATTTTCAACTCATTCATAATTATCCCAACCAAAGTCACGTAACTACAATCCAACGGGACAATAGTTGGAACAATTATACCAACTATTGAGTAATCGTTGTAAGATCTGTTTATCAAAAATTGCAGCTAAGTTAAATGAATTATTACGGAAAAGTATAATTATCCTATGAAAACTACAATTGAAAACACATGCATTGTAATTTCAAATATATTCATAAAACTCATAACAAATAATATCATAATTTAAATTCTGGTTATATTATAAACACTTTTTACCCAAGAAACTCATCAATCCTATTTATAATAAGATTTATTAATAGATTATTTGACAAATTATGTTAACAACTTATAGTTGCATATACATCCGAGCAGATTAACAATTCAAAATTTCAAGATAAACGCAAATCAGTAGTGTTACGTATATTAATCTCAAATTACATTTATATGTTAATGCATTTTTTATACAGACATGATACGAGCACTTAACATTCGCATTAATCAAAAAATTATGTTACTAAATTCGAAAAAAAATTAGTACATTGTTAATCGAAGTCTGTAATTAAATCCAAAATATATGTAAATGAAATATCCAATAGTTCTTCTCCAAACCAATACACCAGATTTTTGGATTGAAACCAAGTGATGAAAAACCCTTCTTCTTTTTTGAATTTCCTCGTATCAAGAATGAATAACAATATCCGATTTCATTTTTGAATTTTGAAATCGCCATCATCTAGCTGATAAATCTCCCTAATTTGTAACAGTTGAGCTTTATCCGTGAAATTTCTAGTTTGGGAAGAAAAGATAATATTGGGCTCAATACCAATTTGTTAGTTAAGAGCTAGTTTCATGGCCCAGTACGTTTCTAAATCTTTAACATGAATCCAATACTATTCTAATTTTTGAGAAAGCCCAGTAAAAAAGAAATTTAATGATAAATGTAGTGTATATAAGTTAGTAATAATTGGGAATCCTACCTTTTTTTTTTTTAATAAATTTCAAATATACCAGGTTGAATTTTAATTTTTTAATAATACTAATTATCATATATTTATTTATTGTAATTAATTAATAAATCAATAATTTAAAATTTTGAAATTCAAATGCAATTAGTAACCGATGTGCTATTTTTAGGTACTAAATCGTATCTTCCTTGATTATTCAGATTAATATGACAAATAACCCAAAATACCTCTTAAGTAATTGAAGTCATTCCTTTTTCAACATCTGTGAAAAAAGAAAAATCAATTTCTCGACATCCTTGGTTCGTCACACACGCACTCTCCACCAAAATCCAAGGACCTTTTAACTCTAAGATCTTTTAGGATAATAACCGATTTCATTATTTTAAGTGCAATACACTTCATCTCTACCATTTTGATTTCCAGCATTATATGTTTTCTCATTTATTTCAACAGTACAATACAATCTTGATTTCTAGCATTATATGTCAAAACAAGGAGTATGGGAGTTGAGAATATGTGCGGTTGTATTTGATGTAACTGGGCGTTAACCATGTGGAGAATCTTGAAAATTTTCTTACATTTACATGTTGGGAGGAATGTAACTGGAAATCTATATTTAGATTTTTGTTCTGTAAGAAACTATGAAATTTGATTAACCTGATATCTCTTGAGTGATGTTTCAAATGAGAGAAATTAATTGTCAATCACTATTGTTATGCTTGCAACCATATGTTTGAATCTCTCTCTCTCTCTCTCGCACAAGGGAAAAAAATTAAAGAAAGAGAAAAATTGGAAAGTAGGTTAAATTCATTCTAATCGGGTATAAATTTTTCAAAAGTCTAGTGAAATTTGAAGCCAAGATGCAATAGAATTTTGGCTACTTTGCCCGAATTGAACTTTGTCATTAATTTATAGATGTAGAACATACCGGATCAAGTCAACCCAACTCCCTACTTGTTTTTTCATTGAGAGACTCGAGAACATGCAGCTAATGTGTTCTGCTTATTGAAAAGCGCCACTCAAGTTATATAAATGATTACTAGAATTAGGATTTTGAGCATAGAGATTACAAGTACTTATAAAAAATGGGTTCATCCCTTGAGAATGCAATAATATTTGTAAGCAAGAATGCGACTACGTCAAAATCCACTTCACACTAAAGAAAAAGTGAAGAATACACCAGGAATTCAATTATTTTATAATTTAGGGACACTGAGTCTTCATATATGGACGAACACATTTAATTCACTGTTAGAGCTTTAAAAAAATGGCCAAATAAATGTTAAGCTTGCCAAGAAACAACTCAAAGATTGATCAAGATACTACAACATCAAACAATTTAATTTATGAAATCTTCAAATTCAATATTCGGCAAAGCAAACGTTTGTCTCGAGATGACTCAGATGGTGTCTGTGGAGGCTAAATAACACCATCTCCAAAAGAATCAAAAGACTATCGTATAAGTATTGTGATCTGCATTTAGAAAGCAAATAACTTCTTCTTCTTCTTCTTCTCAATGTAGGCAACGAGCTTTTCTTGTACAACAAGAGCATCCCAAGAGCCTGCAAATTCGAAAATAAAAGGGGTAAACAATTTTTGTTTGAAAAGATTCAGGCATTCTCGAACAAAGATTTTTGTATTAGAAAACACAATATGCACTTGTAAATATGTTAATTAGAAATATGTAGTAATGTAATGTTTTAGGCACGTGAACTTTACAAAGATTATCAAGAGAACCAGTACATACCCTTTTCGAGAATGCATCCACTTTATTGAGGCACTATTGTAGTAAACAAATTGCTGAAATGATCTGAAAATATTAACGTTCGAGTAAGCACCATAAGTTTGTGAACGATCGCACTCACCATCGTAGTTAACCAAAACACTAACATTGTCCAGTAGCATATAACATGCATGCTAATTCTTTTGTCTTTGAAGCAGATTAATAGTGTGCATATATATTGAAGGGATAATTTAGCAACAGGTGTTAAACAACGTAAAAGTATTACAATTACATTAATTAAGTAACATTGCATGTCATTCAATAATATGGGCAATCAGTTCAGCAATTGAATTCAATAATGCAGTAATAATTATTCCTTTAACAATTACTTTAATTCAGTAACAACTATGTCAATATATTAAAGTCACCATATAAATATGATAATTCAGTAACAAGGGTAATTAGTACAAAACGTCCCTACTTATTGAGGTTATTGTGTAAAATGTCTATACCTTCTAAATTTTGGCATTTTTACCCTCACCTACTCAATTTCTTGCGCAAAACGTCATTCCGTCTAAAAAACTGTCGTTAACTCACCTTACCAACACGATTCGTGATACAACTTGATGGTAAATTAGTCCAGTAACATTTTTTCAACTCCAATCTCAGCGTTAGGTCTGGGAGATTCAGAAGGAGGAACAGGTGGACCAACCAGCTTAGAAGCCAGAGCCGGAGTTGGTGAAGGTGAATGGTGCTTCTTGCCCTTCTTCTTTCTTGGAGTCGGAGCATAGGACGGAGTATGGGTGGGTGATGAAGAAAATGGAGACGGTGAAGGAGCATTGTACTTCTTGCTTGGAACCAAAGTTGGAGGAGAAAATTCAATTTGTAGTGGTGCCGCTTCTGGTGTTGGGATTGGAGAATATATTGGAATTACTGTCGGCGGGAAGACCACTGGCTGGAGAGATGGTGGGAAGCCGATTGAGTAGATACAGTGGATAGATGGCCCACTAGGGCGAAGATATAAGCTCAAGTAAAAAAGTAGGTGGCAAGCTTATTGGCGCGAACAATAGAGCCGCAATGGAAATAATAGGTGGCAACACTGGAGCCGTAGTGGAAACAGACCAAGGTGAGCTTACCGGCGCAGGCAATGGAGCCGAACTCGAAATAGTTAGCGGCATGATCGCTGGAGCGGACAATGGAGCCACAATGGAAACAGTTGATGGCAAGCTCACTGGCACGGACAATGGAGTAGGATTGGAAGCAACTTGTGGCAAGATTACTGGCGTTGACACCAGAACCGGTATGTAAAACAGTGTATGGAAAACTTACCGGCGCTGAAATTGGAGCTAAAAAAATGTTGCTGGACTAATTTACCCTCAAATTATATCACGAATCGTGTTGGTAAGGTGAGTTAACGGTAGCTTTTTGGACGGAATGACGTTTTGCGCAAGAAATTGAGTAGGTCATCTGCCAAAATTTAGAAGGTATGGACGTTTTGCACAATAACCTCAATAGGTATGGGCGTTTTATACTAATTACCCCAGTAACAATTACGTTAACAAATTGAAGTCACTGTATCTTTATTTTCGTTTTCGACAAATGATACTAATTCAGTAACAACTATGTTAATTCTGTAACAACTACGTTATTTCAGAAACAAATATGTCAACATATTGAGGTCACTATATCTTTATTCTCGTTTTCGACAAACGTTACTAATTGTAAATGATGTTACTATACACGAAAAAAAACAGATTGTTATATGGACCATTTTCACTGCATTACATTGAAGTATCAAACACATTTTTTGTTCCATAACAATTCACCAACAATTTTGGATAATTATATACATACAACAGTGTTGCACTGATTCATTCAGTTCAATGCTTTAATCTCTGATTCATAAAAAAATCAACTTACCAAAAATCCAAATGCAACTTAAATCAGATACATACTTGATGAAACTCTTCTTGATGTTAAATTCCCGGTTTCCACAATCAAGAAATTGTCGTCGATGATGATTGTTACGAATCAAAAACTTCATTGAAAAAATTGGTTGTTATCTAGCAACAGCGTTAAATAATAGTCAAAACGTTCCTTTTATTTACAATCTTTCAACCATGCTTCAAGATATAAATCGCTTTAAATACCTAGAAAATATATCGACGTAAGGATTTGTGATGTTTTAGAAATGGAGATGGATTACAGGAACATGATTGTGAAATTATCTCGTATTGAAGAGGTATGCGGATGTGAGGTTTGAAATTCAAATTGGGAGACAATTATGATATGACACTTATCCATATCAAAATGAAGTAACCGCCTAACTAAAAATGGAAAGAATGAGGATTTCTAGCTTCCATTAAATATTCAGTAAATATGATATTTCCTTTTTCTGTGTAGTATTATTTTAACAATCACGCTACTTATACAGCGCCCTTTACAGATAGAGTTACAAATGATTAGGTGGCAAAATGTGTAATGACCAAAATGCCCATATACTTATTCTTGACCAACATGCCCATATATGATTGTAATTAATTCACCATTCTAAGAAAAATCGTGAGTTAGGAGAGAAAATCGCCGGAGAAACAGTCCACAAGAAATTGGTAATCTTCGGAGGAAATCTCCTAAGAAACAAACTGGGTCGTCGTCGGAAAGTGTCACATCACAGGTTAGTAATGCATTTTTTGACATTAATAAAGCTCGGTGGATTATTCATGTGTTCTAAAATCCATAGCAAGTGCCATTTTTGAATTAGGGATTTGAGTATTTCAATATAATATCAGCTTATGTTTGATAAGTTATGTTTGAGTAAAAGTTTAGGTTTAACTTTCAGAATTTATTTGTCATTTGTTTATGAAGATATCGTCTAGATTTCATATTAGGGATTATGATTTTAGTTCGTCTTCGTTGATCTAGATTTTCAGAATTTATTTGTCATTTGTTTAGCAAGATATCGTAGAGCTCGAGTTCAAATTAATAGTTTGATATGGTATTATCACTATAAGAATATTGCTACAACTTGTTTTATAATCATTTTGTCCACACCTTTGCATCATTGTATCCATTTGATAATACTTTAAGAGGATATTTGTAGTGCCCACTTCACATAGTGGGAGAAGTTTTCACCACCCCCACCCCCACCCCGCATTCACCAAGTTGTAGGTTTTTTTATTTATCATCGAATCGAAACCGGGTCCTTTTTACTTTGCATTCTTGTGTTGCACATAATGAAATGATAAAAATTGAAATGCAGGTTTTATATATGTCAAGTGATTGCAATCAATTTGTTTTGTACAATAAAACTTGGTCATAAAGAGAGAATTCTTTCTTTTATTTCTTTCTATGTTGTTGGATAGGTGTAATTTAAGGAAGAATGAGTTTAATGTTGTCTGATCTTGAATTAGTTTAATGTTGTCCGATCTTAACTTTTAGGGTTGGGATGGATTCAATTAGTTTGCATAAAATGCATGTTTTCTATAATTAGTTTATAATTAATTTGTTGTTGTCACATGGTTAACTATATTATTGTTAATTGGTGTACAATTGTGAATGCAACAGCTTTTTCCAATGTTAAGAAAGAACAAAGGAGTTTGTCATAATTGTAGACGGTCAGGGCACTACTTACCGACATATCCAAAAAAGAAACGACGCCCCGTCTGTGGAGAGGGCTTTGTAAAATGGATGGAGGTCGAGAAGAAGTCTGCAGATATAGATAGGCTATTCTTTTGTTGTAGTAGCAATTGTGGATATTTCAAATGGAGCGATGACGTAGGTAAAGCTAGTGGTGATTATGATGTAGGTGAATCAAGTGGCGTTTCGTCAGGCAGAAATGTGGCGAAAGATGAAATTGAAGATTTAGCGCGTATATTCAAAATATTAGCTCGAATATCTAAACAAGAAAATGTGGAGATATCGGTCAATGTCACTATTCGCAAGGGCAAAGAAACTGCGGAAGAGAACAATAAAGGGAAGGACAAGACAAAATGAATTAGACAAATTTGTGTATGTATTGGTTGTATTTGGTCTTGGACTTGGTTCCATCATATGAATTCAATCACTGTCATTGTATGTTACCAGTGAACAAAGAGTGATGTTGGTTCAATTTGTAGAACGCATAATCATGGTGAATGTATATTAATACTGATATTTTTTTTGTTCCATTTTATCAATTCTAAATCAGCAGATTTTAATCTTCAATTCAGGTTAATGCTTTATATTATAGCAGCAGTTTTGATCAATTCATATAAGTTATGCAATCGAAGTACCATTTTAATAATGCTTTATATTCCAATTCAAGTGTATCATCACAATCATTTATATTAATTATTTCCTCAAGCACCAGGTCTAAGTTATGAAACAATTGAATTGCACCAACACCAAGTTATTTCCTCAAGCACCAATACCAAGTTATTTCCTAATAGCAATCAGGCAGCTGCTTGTGGATGCTAGCACCATATTGTACATATGTAGTTGGGATCGATGGAATCTTATATAATTAACAGGTTTCTGAAAATGAAATTGGGATTGATGGCATCTTCCAGCAAGTTAATATATAAAACAGGCTTTTGAAAAATGAAATTAAAAGACCTGCCTTCTGCAATTAAGAGCCAGCCATCGATTACATCTTCCATAATTAACTACAATATTTTCTTTGATATCCAAAAGACCTGCATTCCATAATTCACTTTCTCTTATTCAAACCAAAATATCCATAACATCATCATGAGTCTTAACAATTTGGATACAAACATTCATTCTGAAAACAGGAAAGAAAGATAAAAAATACACTATAAAATGTTACATGTTTCGGTCTCCATCATTGAATTTGGACAGTTGATTACATGAACTCAAATTACATATGAAGCATATCTATTGGTTCACTAGTAAACTCGTTCGATACTCCGGGAAGTGCATTCATATCACGATCTATCCGAATTATAGGCATAAAGTTCACTCCGTAAGAAGGACTCCAATTTTGAAAGTGAGCACCCTATACATTTAACAATTCGTAGATGTGTTATAAACAATTACAAAAGCACCAAACTTCTTTCAACCTACTGCCATGTTCCAATTACAATTAAAATCACCAAAATAATAAGCATTTCAATGTCATTAGGACCAATGTGGCATTTCAACTTCCAGTTTTATTAGCAATTCACAATTTGCACAATTAATTACCATGATTGGTTGGGAGTAAGGTAGGTTAGACAGCAAGGGATTTTCCAATTCCAGTGACAGTTGGCTAAGGTAGCATTTTCCATTTTCGTCAATGCTTGTTTCGCTCAATCTCTTTGAGTTGTGTGCTTTTGAAAGAACCTGTTAAAACATAAAGGTAATGAAATTTGCAGAACAGGCCATGGTATTAGAACATAAATGTAATGAAATTTTCATGACATATGTAGTGGTTATATCATACCTTATGTTTCTTAGAAGTGCTCTTTTCCAGTGGGTTTTTTCTACGTAGTTTCTTCGGCGCTCCTTTAGTTCGCGAGAATTTTGGATCCAATATTACCTCGGTTGTTAATTTTTCACCTTCGGCACTACCCGAGCCTATTTGATGTTGGGAATGGAAATTACTACCACAAATTGGTCTCAATCTTGTGTTAGATATGTCATTGGATTGAAATTCGATCCATTACATATTCTCCCGGCTTCGTTCTTCATTATCTGCTACCAAGTCTGCTATCTTCACAAATGCAAAACACAGTCGATCATAACGTAGTTGCCCAGGATTACTAATCCAACCATTATAATTGATTTTGACCCTCGTATGGGGTCGACTTACGTCTTTCCTCCTTCTTCTCAATATGTACGCCTCAGGAAGTTTTGTCACATCATTCTGAAGCAATACTGATATAGCATGTTTGCATAATATTCACATGAACTCAAATAAGTGAGAACTACAAACAATGTGGCATATATCTCTTTGAAATGAAACCTTAAAAATTTATTTTTTCATTGTTTCATTGAATATGATATCCTCGCGTACCTCGTATTTTGTTTCCAAACACCCCTCCTCAGTAGATATAACCTCATAATACACCTTTTCAGTAAATTCTACTTGAAACTCTCTGAATTTGTAAATTTCTTGGAATTGCTTCTCCATCTCATATGTAGTTGGACCATTTGCGAGAATGACTTAAAATCAGCTTGAAACTCCTTTTTCACTTTACTCCTCATTGCACGCTCATACTGTTCCACAAATTGATTTAAAGAAGTTTTCGAATGGACATACCCATCAAATAATACATTCATACTCTCACTACGTTGAGTAGTAGACATCCTTGCCCAAAAACTAGTTTTCAAGAAACAAAGAACCCACCGACTTCTTTCTTTGTAAAGACCAGACAACCAATCATTGTCTTGTAAATTAAACGTATGAATCATATGACTCCAAGAATGTTCAAATTCATCTGGACTTTGTGAATCATATACCAAACCATGTATAGCAGAAAGTATGAAACCCTTACGTTTGTTGTTCCTAAATTTTTCAGGTAACTTCTTCATATATGCCACAAGCACCACCTATGCTTTGTTGTTGGAAAAACTATATGAATCACATTTTGCATTTCCCTATCTTGATCAATAATAATTCCATTGAGATCCTGACCATTCATACATTCAAGCCATGTCCTAAATAACCAAACGAATGTCCCTGTATCCTCATTGGAAACTAATCCACATCCAAGTAATATTGATTGCCCGTTATGATTCACTCCAACAAAATGGGCAAAAGACATATCATATTTATTAGTGAGATATGTAGTATCAAATGTCACTAGATCGCCGAATTCCTTATAAGCTTGTCTACACCTATTATCTGCCTAAAATATATTTTTCAATCGACATTCTTCGTATAAGTCCATACTAAAGTAAAAACCAGGACACAATGTTTGCATTTGGAAAAAATACGCATGTACTACTGCAGCATCTCCTTTCCTAAGTCTTAATCGCCTAACTTTCTCAATGTAGTTTCTACAATCCTTTTCTACACATGTCATCATGTCATACCCACCTGCTTCAACAATTGCTGAGTTAAAACTTTTGTGTAATGGAACCCCCGCTATGTCATTACATTCGAGCTTCAGTGTGACATGTGCACTAACTTGTTGGTTGCATCTATACAATCTTAATTTGGAATGGCTAGTTCGATGATTATGTTCAAGATGGACTGTGTTAATTTGCTATATTTCACTAATCTCAGAACTTGCTGTCAGCCTGGCTTTACACACTGTTTGAATACTTGGTTGGGGATTCAAAGAAGTGCTCGTAGTACTACTTCTTCGACCTTCTCGACTACATATTAATGTCAAATATCTTACAATCACATCATCTCCCTTCTTTGAATTTCTTTTCCAAATTGGAAAACCTATTTGATAAGCGTATTTTTTGTAAAATTCAAAAACTTCATTATCGTCCTTAAACTTCATCCCAACCTTAGGCACTATTGCACTATCTTCCCCTAATTTTTCATCATCCAATATGTTCTCATTTTCCCCTACTGGCTCATTATCAGATTATTCAAAAGTGTTGTCATCCACAACTTCATAATTTATATTCACTGTCTCATCATCAAGATACAAATTATTATTTCCTGGAAAAAAAACACAAAATTCAAATACCCACATCAAATTTAAACAAATTAATGCCTGCATATTAAAAAAGCTAAAAATAAAATACATACAGTTCGGGGCATATTGATCAATGACTTCATGAAAATTTTACCATTTTTACAATTACAAAAATAAACCAATTTATAAACAAATAAAACCGTCTTCAATGAAAATACTGTACTCCCTCTACCAACATGTTGTTTTCCTTACTAGTCCATGATATTATTGGAGCTTGATTTTGTGTATTCTTATATATCATTTTCATAGTCGAAGTCCAAACTCGAAAATCCAGATTTTTATTAACATATAAAAGGAGCCGAGCATTTACGTGCGTCCATCATTGATGGATGTTGACAGAGATGTAATATTGGTCGCGGGATATGGAAGCCGAGAGGTGAGGAAGAAGATTTCCACGGCCAGTTGGGTGGTTTCACACTTTCGATAAATTTCTTTGTGCGGGAAATGGAACTCCAACTTCCCGCTTTCTGACTTCAACATAAAAGCTAAACATGGATTGATTTTTTCTTTTATTCAAAATCTCACGATAAATTGGTTTTAAGTTCAAAGATATTCTCAGTTCATGACAAATTGGTTTTATTGTTCAAAGATATTTTCATTGCCAGCTCATCTGTAACTTGGTCTGTAACTTGGAGCTGTACAAATACTATTTTCCATTATTTTAATGTGCAAACTTAACAACAATCCCTACATTTTGTAAAAAAATTGAAAAATACTCATTTTTTTAATTTTTCAAAAAATACCTCATTTTCATTTAAATTAATATTTTACAATTTAATACAAAATACATTAATTTCATTTAAAATCTATATTTCAGTTTTTTATTATCTAAAATTTTATTAATAATTTTTAAATCAATATTTAAATTTTCATTATCTAAAATTATATTATTTTTATATAAAAATATATTAATATTATCTAAAAATGTAATATTTGGATACTATATCAAATATAATAGTAATTATAATAATATTTTAGAATTTATTTCCTTTGATAATTTTTTTAAAAATTCATTATTTTCATTTATAATCAGTATTTAATTTTTCATTTGAATTTTTTTTTTTTACACGGGTAACATATGTGTTACGTTATGTTACTTTATTATTTTCATTAAAATCAATATTTTACAATTTATATCATTTTATAAATTTTAAAAAAATACATTATTTTTATTTAAAATCAATTTTTCAATTTTTCATTTAAAAACAACATTTTTACACGGGTAACATATGTGTTACCGTATGTGTTATTTCATCATTTTCATTAAAACCAATGATTTACAATTTATATCATTTTATAAATTTTATAAAAATACATAAGCTTCATTTAAAATCAATATTTCAATTTTTTGATTTGTAAACAACATTTTTACACGGGTAACATATGTGTTACTATGTTATTTCTTCGTCTTTATTAAAATCAATATTTTACAATTTATCTTCTTTTTATAGCTTTTAAGAAAATACATTATTTTTATTTAAAATTCATATTTTAATTTTTTATTTGAAAGCAACATTTTTACACAGGTAAAATATGTGTTACTATATGTGTTAGTTCATCATTTTCATTAAAACCAATACTTTACAATTTATATCATTTTATAAAAATACATTAGATTCATTTAAGATCAATATTTCAATTTTTTGATTTGAAAACAATATTTTTACACGGGTAAAATATGTGTTACTATTTTATTTTCTCGTCTTCATTAAAATCAATATTTTATAATTTATCTTTTTAAATAGTTTTTAAGAAAATACATTATTTTTATTTAAAATCATATTTCAAATTATTATTTGAAAGCAACATTTTCGCATGTGTAACATATGTTTTATCATATGTGTTATCATATGTTACTTCATCATTTTTATTAAAATTAATATTTTACAATTTATCTCATTTTATAATTTCTTTAAATATACATTATTTTTATTTGAAAACAATATTTTTACATGGTAACATATAACATGTGTTACCATGACCAACCGTCTTCCATCACTACCACTCGCTTTATTTCCATCATCGCCACCACCACCACAACTGGGTTCAAATCCGCTAAAACCATCCAAAACAATAATCACTTCACCACAAATGGGGGTAACATGTGTGTTACCGTATTTTAAATGAGGGTAACACATGTGTTACTACCACCACCATATTTCTCCACTGCCAACACTACTCCACAACTACAACTAATTTAAATTATAGTAACACGTGTTACCCTAATTTAATTTAGAGTAACACATGTGTTACTTATGGGATAACACATGTTACCACCAACACCATCTTTCCTCCTTACCACTCTGAAAATCATTACCTTCAACAACCCGCTATATTCACCAATGCCACAACCTACCCAATTTTAATTAAATTAAGGTAACACACATGTTACCACCAACGCGCACCACCACCACCACCACCACCACCACCACCACCACCACCATCATCACCTTTTTCACAGCCAGAGGTAACACATGTGTTACTTGTAGGAAAACACGTGTTTCACCTTATTATCCACCACTACCACGACAACCGGGTTCAAATATGCTACTACCATTCACAACCATAATCACCACCACCACACTCGGACGCGTTACCCTAATTTAAATTATGGTAACACATGTGTTACTTGTATGGTAACACGAGTTTTTCTTTGTTATCCACCACCACCACCAATAGCCGTATCCCATCGCTACTACCATCACAATTGGGTTCAAATCCGCCACCAACATAAAGCACAATCACATACACGCAAAAACAGTAGCCAAAACCACCAGTAACCAATGGCAAAACCACCGACAAAAATAAGAAAAAAATGAAAGGAATCCCACCAAATAAATTGCAAAATCTAACTACAACCTTCTCCTATCTAAACTGCATTTTGCTTTAATTTTTGAAAATTTCTGGAACTTCATTACTGGTTTTGTAGTTGAATCCAAAAACTACTTTCCATGGTTGTAAAAGAAACTAAAATTGCAAAGCAATATATGCAGAATGTGTTTGCAAAGTAGTTTATAAGTCGTGTATATTGAAATTGATTTATAGTGATTTAATCATTTTTTACTTTCAAAAAGAATAGTATCAACAGTTGTAACCCTTTGATCCCTAGTTAGAAATAGAAAATTAACATACGATGATGAACATGTTTTTTACTTGGTAAAAGAAAAACTAATTATTAAATCCCTTGTAAACAAAAAAGAAAAGAACATGTTAAATTCCAACTAATAAAAACAGAAAGTACAAGATTAACTCACATTATCGGTGCTAAAAGACTGGGGCATAGATATTCGAACAACAAATAAATTAATAATAAAAAACCCTAACAAAAAAAATTCACAAAAACACATTCAAAAATATATTTGACAAAGTAATAGAGGATATACGTTTCGTACATATGGACGTTCTTTAACATCTTCATCAACCAAATTTTTAGATATTTTCTTTATCTTGCTTTGATTTGTAGACTCAATCCTTCCTTTTCGACCTTCTAGGATTAATATCTATTTCAAACTCGATGTTTAGCAATTTGCTATGTGTTCTTATCATTTCAAACTCTATTGTATAAATTGATCGAATAAATTGACGATGAAGGAGACATTTGGGTTTTGAGGAAAGGGGTTTTGGGAAAGTGGATTGGAAAATTTGGGTTTTGGAGAAACTGATGGCGTGGGTTTGGTGGTAAGTGGGTTTTGTCACTTTTGCTCTTATAGTTAGTAGGGTCAAATTCATTAAATTTTATTAAAATAAGCTAAATATTAATATTTGAAAAATAATAGTATATTTCAACTTTTTCAACAAAGGGGTACTGGGGCTAATTTTCACTATTTTAATTCTATTTTTCAATCCATTAGATTTGCAATTAACGTAATAAACTCATACATTTATGTTAATAACCCTATATGTTATTTACCCTTTTTTTAAGGGATTTTTTTTATAAATAAACCACTTTTTAAAAATAATTCTAATTTTATCAACTTAACAAATTTATTCTAAAAATACACATTCTTAAAATTATATTAATTAATAAAATAATAAATTAAAATCAAATATATACCACAAAATATATTTTCACGTGAATTCACCCAAATTTGTTTTTGAGTCCTTGATTATTTGCACAATAAGTTCTTAATCTTTATAATATTTTCACTTTAGTCCATATACTTCTTATTTCATTTCAATTTCATGCTCTTTTACTTGCAATCTAAGTTCTTCAACTTTTAGATTTTTGCAACTTGATCTCCATATTTATACTTTTATATCAATTTAGTACTTTATAGTATCACTATTTGATACATATGTTACAAATGATATTGTGTATCAATGTTTAATACAAATGTTACTAATGATATTTTATACCAATCTATATTACAAATTGAATTGTAAAATATCAGTGATACAAAATATCAATTTATGTAACATGTGTTGTGTAAAATAACATAATATAATTTGTAACATATTTAGTGATACAAAATATTATTTGTAACATTTGTATCAAATAGTGATACACAATATCATTTGTAATATCTGTATCAGATCGCGTTACTAAACAGAAACTGTTACAACTACAAAACTAACTCTAAACTTTAATAAATTCGTATTAATATACACATTGAACTCTAAAAATCTATTGATACTATGTAACATCAGTATGATGTATATATGTAATACAATAACAAATTTAACAAATAAAACTATTGATTTCATCATTTGTAACATACGTAACATCAGTGATAGATAATACCAATTCATGTAACATGTGATGTGTAAAATAACATAATATAATATGTAACATATTCAGTGATACAAAATATCATTTGTAACATCTGTATCAAACATTGATACACAATATCATTTGTAACAACTGTATCAAATAGTGATACTATAAAGGACTAAATTGATATACAAGTATAATTATGGAGACCAACTTGTAAATATATAAAAGTTGAAAGACTTGAGTTACAAATAAAAGATGATGAAATTGAAATAAAAGAAGAAGTACAGAGACTAAAGTGGAGATATTATAAAGATGAAGGACTTGTCGTGTAAATAATCAAGAACTCAAGCAATAAATATGAAAAGTTCTTTAGAATTCACGTGGGAATTGACGTGAATATACATTTGGTTTTAATTTATTATTTTATTAATTAATATAATTTTAGGAATGTAGTATTTTTAAAAGGATAAATTCAAGGTCGGTCATTGTTTTGGCACTTATGGACTCTAAAGTAATATGGTCAAAACTTAATTCAATTAAAGTCACATTTTAGAGCTAAAGGCCAACATACCCTTAATTGTAAAAAAAATGCTAATTGTGATATTGTTTTGTCTATGATACTGTTTTATATAGATAATGTGATATGATACACTTACACCATACTTTTATATTTGATATTGATTTATTATGATAATGTTTCAACCTATGATTGCAAAATGGTTGATACTCTTTCGATCTATGATACTGTTTCTATTTGTCGAATTTTTTTCTTGTTTCTAATGATACTAAAATATTATGACAAAGTTTCAATCTATGATACTGTTTTAATCTATTAGTTTTATATTTGATATTGTTTAATTATGACAAGGTTGTATAAGAGTATAATACAAAATACTTGATACTCTTTTGATCTATGATACTATTTCTATTTGTCGAATTTTTTTTTCTTGTTTCTAATTATAGTGAAATATTATGACAAAGTTTTACCTATGATACTGTTTTAATCTCTTAGTTTTATCTTTGATACTGTTTAATTATGATAAGGTTTCAATCTCTTAGTTTTGTCTATGATACTATTTTAATTTATGATACTGTTTTATTTAGGTAATGTGCATTAGTATATTTTGATACTATTTAATCCATGATATATTTTTATTAGATAATGTACATTGGTGAACTTATACCATACTTTTATCTTTGATACTCTTTTATTAAGATAATGTTTCAACATATGATACTTTTTTATTAAGATATTTTCATGTATGATATTAATATATTAAAATACATTTATCTGTGATACTGTTTTAGAAGATGTATGATACTGTTTTGACAAGAAAAATTAAAGATTACCATTTTAAACTAAAGAGACGACTTCAAACGGGTAAAATCCATTGTACGCAGTGGCGAAGCTACTGGTCTGGTCTTAACCGTCTCGTCGAGACCATTCTAAAAATATATTATAATAAAAATTCTGAGCACATATGCGAATTCTATGCTTATTTCTATTGTGATACTGTTTTCTATGATACTGTTTTGTATAATACAATATCAAACAACACACATGACTATTTAACAACACAAATAAATAATCTAATGGCCAATTTAATACAGTATCATATTGCTATTCTATAATACAGTATCAAATTGTTTTTCATAATACATTATCAAGCTGCTATTTACAGATTTGTTTTCTATAATACAATATTCTATGATAATGTATTATTGGAAGGGTAAACATCAGATTTGTTGGCGGTTTCTCTTCTAGGAAGCCAAACGAATAATTGTTGTCATTGTCCATCATGTTCATGTAAGTCATTCTGGTTCACGCTAGGTTGAACATAGTCTGAGCTTTCCTTAGGAAGTCCTTCACGAAGATTCACCTTGTCTGCATGTTTTGAGGCATAAACTGGAGCATCTTCAGGAAAATTTACCACTACTAAAAATTTGACATTTGGGGACGCATTATTAGGGACGGTTGAAAAATTTGTCCCCAATAATCAATAATTAGGGACGGTTTGTATCTGTGCATCCCAAAAAATCACTCAATAGGGACGGAATTTTCAAGTTTTGTCCCCAACAATATATGATTTGGGACGGTTTGATCCGTCGCAGATGTTCATTCTATTTTGTGTTTAATATTAAGTGGAAAATTTTTAAGGGGACTGTTGTGCAAAATGTCCCAAACATTGTTAACTGGGACGGAATTTTCCAAAAAATCCGTCCTTAATTAGTGAATATTAATTTGGCGCGCTTAAACTCCTTCCATATTTTTCACCAAAAGAATTCAGCAAAACCAGAACTCCAAAACTGAAGCCGCGGGAAGTGAAAAGCCCTAGCTGCCATTGCCAATACAGAGTTGAAGGAAATCAGCCGTAATTTTTTTCTCTCCCGTCTGCGGCCAGGTAATTCTCTCATTCTCTCTCTCTCCTTTATTTCTCTCTACTCTGAGTGAGCATCTCGCGCTCCTTCAACGTGGGTTGGGATGCAGTGGCAATAATGGAGTTTTGCTGTGATGCGGCTCTAATTTTGCCCTGTATTTTGGTATTTATGTATTTTATTGGTGAATCGTCTTCCTCAATAATGAATTAATTATATATACAGAATTTGCAAAATATTTGTATTG
This sequence comes from Forsythia viridissima, assembly GCA_030279155.1. Taxonomy (NCBI): domain Eukaryota; kingdom Viridiplantae; phylum Streptophyta; class Magnoliopsida; order Lamiales; family Oleaceae; genus Forsythia; species Forsythia viridissima. The sequence goes on from CM059042.1 coordinate 20,698,060, forward strand.
ATTTCTGTAATATAATTACCAGTATGCTGTAATTGTTATTAGTACATGGAAATTGCTTATATTTTTATCTGAAACTTCACTTCATGGATATAATAGGATTTCACAAGACTTTTTGGACATCTAAATGAGTATGCACAAGACTGCAACTCATTATCGCTTAATATATATGTGATTCATTCATCATTTTAGACTGACTGCTTGCAATTATTGTCATCATTAGCCTCTATTAATGCATAGTGGATTTGGGACTTGAAGTAGCCAAGTGAAAGGATAAAACAGCATGTATAATATATACTTTTAAAGACAAAAGAAACTTGATTTGCTTGTGATAATAATTGAGGGCCGAGGATGAAGAAGATGTTCCTTCCAAACTATGCCCCAAAAGGTTTGAATAAATTCTGACGCTTGTTGTATTCTAGCTCTTGATCAGATCCTCACCCTGATTTCTCTTAGAGGATTCTGAAATTTGTATATTTGTCTGGTATATGTAATTGGTGTTTCACTAGAAAAGATCTTTATTAATTGACCTTATTTTCTTTTCTTTTATTTTATTTTTATTTTTCTAAATCTTTCATTGTTAATTTAATATTTTAACCAACAAGTCAACTGAGTTGACTAACAGAAAAATGGATATAATGAATTCTGCATATTCTTAAAGATTGGGGATAAATTAGCCAGGAAAAAAAGGTTTAAGGATAAAAATGCAAATTAAAGTAAAAGTTGGGATCTCTTTGCAGCTATTTACCTAAATATATATCATTTGCTGATTATATTAGTTGTAACCAAATCTAGCGCCCGAATTTTCAAGCTAATACATATAATGTTCATGTTGATATTACAAATGATTACTAGACGTTGTGTTTATGCTTATATTTTGGATTCTTGTACATAGTGGATTTTGTTATTGAATTGAAGGGAGAAATAGTGGTGTCCACATTTTTTATGCTGAGAGCAACTACTTTATTTGTCTTGGCAACATCTTTTCTACCTGTTTTGCTGCACTTATTTGTTAGATAACCACATTAAAAAATAAGTTCGATCGAAATTCGTATTGAAATTTGTATCATACAATGCTCTCGACTTACCCTAACCTACCTCTTCTTGTTAGGAATTAGAACCTAATTCCTATAACAAAAAACTTTGAGAGTTACTGTCATTTACCTTTGTAGATTTTTTACTATAATGAAGAGGGAGATACCATTTAGCTTCTATGTTATAGCCAAACTGAAGCAGTAGTGGTCCATTGGAATTTAGACCATAAGCAAATGAGTGAAAAGGTATAAAAAGTTACAAAAGGCTTCCATTATTGATGCAAGGAAATAGGTTTTCAATTCAATATTAACCAGTCAAACATAAATGTTGCCAGCACTGCTAGGATAAAAGTTTGATATAATATATTGATGTTACAAGTTGATGCATCTTATAAACATGTTTACAAGTTGATGTTACAAGTTTTTTTTTTTTTTTTTTATTTAGTTATCGATTTACAGAATACAATGGATAAAAGTTGGGTTCACATGCATCCATGTACTAAGGAATTTGATGATGGACTTAAAGCATTCATAGAGCACGCCTTTGCTCATGGGTTTGTTTGTGCTAGCAAAGTAAAGTGTCCGTGCATTGACTGTAAAAACATGAACGATGTAAACAAAGAAATACTCTATGAACATTTGATATGTAGGGGAATGATGAGCAATTATAAGGTGTGGCATCTTCATGGAGAGAAATTTGAGACAACACTTACTCCCGAAATCACTATAGATAATATTGATGGTGAATGTGGTGAATGTAGTGATGGTGGTGATCGTGACTACATAATTGATATGTTGCGAGATAGGTTTGAGAGGCCGATCGTAGACGAAGATACGGATGGTATGGCAGAGGAAACTGATGGTGTATCTAGTGATGGTGCTGCTACCCAATTTACCAAATTGGTAGAAGAATCTAAGGTACCTTTATATCCTGGTTGCAAAAATTACACGAAGCTGTCATTTCTTTTTAAACTATGGCATCTCAAATGCATTGGTGGCATTAGCAATAAGATATTTACTTTATTGCTTGACTTATTAAGAAAGGCGTTTCCTGAGGGATGTACTTTGCCAGAAAATTTCACGCATAGCAAGAAGATTATTTTAGATATGGGTTTAGGTTACAACAAGATAAATGCGTGTCCAAATGATTGTATGTTGTTTTGGAAGGAGAATTCCAAACTTGAACAATGTACCGTATGTGGGGCTTCAAGATATATTAAGGAGAGTGGTATTACAAAGAAAAAATCACCAGCAAAGATTCTTCGTCACTTCCCATTGATACCGAGGCTCCAACATTTGTACATGTCATCTAAAGTTGCAGTTGACATGAGATGGCATGAAGATGGGCGCACTAAAGATGGGGTAATGAGGCATCCAGCAGACACACCAGCTTGGAAACACATTGACGAGAAATACCCAATTTTTGCTGCAGATCCAAGAAGTGTGAGACTTGGATTAGCAAGTGATGGCTTTAACCCATTTGGAAACATGAGTTCCGCGCACAGCACGTGGCCCATGGTAATTATCCCATACAATTTGCCTCCATGGCTATGTATGAAACAACCTCACATGATCTTGTCTTTGCTTATATCTGGTCCTAAAAGCCCCGGTAACAATATTGATGTTTACATGAGACCTTTAATAGATGAACTTAAAGAATTGTGGAATGAAGGGGTGGACACTTATGATGCGTCGACGAAGAAAATGTTCAAGATGTATGCAGCTATGTTATACACAATTAGTGACTTTCCAGGCTTGGCAATGCTTTCAGGTTGGAGCACGAAGGGATACTTGGCATGCCCATCATGCCATAATAACACATGCAGCAAGTATTTAAAGAATGGGAGGAAACAATGTTATATGGGTCATCGTCGGTTCTTACCTATGGATCATAGGTTCCGTCGACTAAAGAAAGATTTCGATGGAGATATTGAAATGAGACAAGCTCCAACCACACTAACAGGAATGCATATTTTGGAACAATTAGAAGGTATTCCAAACACATTTGGGAAAGTCCTTGAAGATGATGATAGTTCGCGGAGAAAAAGAATCCGAACAACAGAATGGCCAGGTAATTGGAAGAAGTTGACTATTTTTAGTGAGCTGCCTTATTATCCATACCTTTTGCTTAGACATAATTTAGATGTAATGCACATTGAGAAGAACTTGTGTGATAATGTGGTTGGTACTATTCTCGATCTTGATGGAAAATCCAAGGACGGTTTAAAGGCAAGATTAGATTTACAACGAATGGGAGTTAGGCCTGAACTTCACCCAGATTGGCAGGAGGATAAGAGAAAGTATTATATTCCGCCAGCATGCTACTCTATGAATAAGACTGAGAAGCAAACTTTTTGCATGGTTTTGAAGAGTATAAAGGTTCCAGATGGTTATTCTTCTAACTTTGCAAAGTGCATAAAAGTCAAAGAAGGTAAGATATCTGGTTTGAAGAGCCACGATGCGCATGTCATTATGCAACAATTTTTGCCCTTAGCTATTCGAAAGGCATTGCCGAAAAAGGTCAGTTCCATATTAATAGAGCTAAGTACATTCTTTCGTGAATTATGCTCCAAGGTAGCACGGCCTGAGGATTTTAGAAGGCTAGGAGAGCGCATTGCACTCATACTTTGCAATTTAGAGCGAATATTTCCACCAGCTTTTTTTGACATTATGGTGCACTTGCCCATCCATTTAGCTTTCGAGGCAGAAATAGGTGGACCTGTCCATTATCGTTGGATGTATCCTGTTGAAAGGTATTCATTAAATATTTGGTCTTTTATATCTTTTCTAATTGATCCAGTATATTTATGTTTTATTCATTCTTGTGAACCTTCTTATATGAGAACAGATACTTGTGCACATTGAAGAAATATGTGCGCAATAGAGCTCATCCCGAGGGGTCTATTGCAGAGGGATATGTGATAGAAGAGTGCCTTACGTTTGTGACGAGGTACTTAGAGGATGTTGAGACACGACTGAATAGGCCTGCTAGGTACAAGGAAGATAGTCATATTGGCAGTGTTGAAGGTTTCATGCTTAGTCAAAAAGAGAGGGAACAGATGCATGACTATGTGTTGTTCAATAATGATAACATCTCTACCTATACAAAGTAAGAGTGTATAATTTAATGTAAATAATAGTCTTCATCTACTTATTTTCTTTATATTTTATGAATAATATGAATATTTTTCTATGTAGACGGCACAATCACCTTTTGAAAATGTTGAACCCAAAATTGCCAGTTCGCGAGATCCAAAAGAAGCACAAGAATGAATTTGCAGGATGGTTTAAGGAGTGTATTAGAACAGCAAATAAAGCTAAACAATCAATTCATGTAGAGCTTGGCGTAATCGCTGAAGGTCCTTTTGCAACAGCAAAAAGATTCACTGGTTATACAGTTGGTGGGTTTCATTTCAAAACTGTTGGTAGAGATCGTGGATCTACAACCCAAAATAGCGGTGTTGTAGTCAATGCAACCGTGATGAGCTATGCAAGTTCAAAAGATCAAAGGCCAGTTGAAGCGGAGATTGCATATTATGGGCGTTTAATTGACATAATTGAGGTTTCATATCCACAGGGTCACATATTTTTACTATTTAAGTGTGATTGGGTGGATGTTACAAGTTTAGGCATTAAAGTTGATGAGCTTGGGTTTACTCTTGTCAATTTTACACATCTTTTACCATCGCAAAAAGAAGAACCATATGTGTTGGCATCTCAAGCTAGACAAGTTTTTTATGTTCAGGATCCAACAGACACAGATTGGTATGTTGTAATGAAGACTAAGCCTAGAGACACTTATGACTTGGGTGGAGGTGATGATATTCCATTTGATAATGATCTTTATGGGAATGGAAGCCTAAGTGATGATGTTGAAGATGATAATATCAACTTGATGAGGAATGATGTTGTTGGAGGATATGTTGATGGCGCTCCACCCATATATGATGTTGAAACAGATACTTGCATAGACTTCATTAATGATGAAGATGAAGTATTCGATGAAGATGTAGATGAAGATGAAGATGAAGATGAAGATGAACTTCAATTAAACGATTGATAACTTTGCAAATTGTATAGGAATACTTCAAGATGAAGAATACTTGTATAGGAATCGTTTAATTTATTAACAATGTAGTGTTTTTTGTTTAGGTAATGTGGATTTGCATGGATGATAACAGGCAATACCTAGTAAGATGACAGGGGAGGACCTTTTTCGTGTTTATTTATACACCTTGCCAACTATATTTGAACACATAAAACTTTGATTCATTACTTAGATAAGATACTTCGATCAGACGTATGTACTTGGAGTCCCATTGATGGGTGTAGGTGCAGAGTCGACACGTCTGCCTCTTTCACTTCTGCTGTTTTCAGAGAATTTCATGCTTGCCATGTGAATACCTCTCTCTTTCTCTGCTGAATTCCATTCAGACATGTAGTAGTCTAATGTACTAAATATGGTGAGACATGTATCTTTTAAAATAAGCAAATATTTGCTTGAGCTTTAAAGCAGCCTAGTGGAGCTTAGGACGAGTGAAATTGGATATTGAATATGAATAATGTCAGAGCAGGGTAGAAATTTGTAGTGATCATGTGCAGAGTGCAGGGAAGGCATATTTATTCATGCTTCATGCTTGCTGCTGCTGGTCCAATTAACAAGGCTCCGCAGCCAAGAAAATAAATAAATGGGGGCTCACTTGATTAATCTAAATTATCTTATGTTTATCCTGTAATTTGTGTTTAATGTACTACTATTTGTTCTAGGGAAGCTCGAGTTTGGAATTGTATAGCCAGTTATTCAGAGAAATTCTGTCATTCTTCGTTGTAAATGCAAAAATAAGTATTCAGTGAACTTTCTTTATCTTTGGTCATAATCCTGGTTTTTCTTTTCTAGTTCCGTTCTTCAGTACTTCAAGGTTGTGAAAATCTGGAATGTATTGGATGATTAAGATTTAGGTACCATGGACCTAAGAGTTCTAATTCACCTTACTGGAAATCCAAAAAATAAGATATGAATTGCCGTGATATTGACAACTATGCAACATAGACATGAATACTGTTATGCAGGAGTCGTGAAATGCCGAAATTCGAGACCTTAAAAATTGCTGGGATTCAAATTTACTTAAAAGAGGCCAGTGAAACTAGGTCAAGGGGTATAGGCCTAAATGGTAGTGTGGTAGTCTAATTTTGAAACTATGGAGTCTCAACAGTGCACGGTCTTTTTTGATTCTTGTTACCCCCACAATTCTTAAATTTCTTTTCTCTTGTAAGCAAATAGCAATGGCTAATTCTCATTTGTTTAGTTATATTGCTTTTATACTAATTCTAACACTATGTTTAAATTTCTTTTCTCTTGTAAGCAAATAGCAAAGGCTAATATCTGCACCTTATTATTAGAAGTTTAGACCCTAATTCTAACTTTTATTGGAGTCGACCATGTCTGTCATTCTGACTAGATCGACCAAATTGGCTCAATTATTATATGTAAACCCAATTTAACTTACAAGATAGAGGATAAAAATCTATTATAGATGAGAGAAAAAAGTGCACAAAAATAAGCTACAAACATTAATTTACTCTTCATAACTGAACAAGACAACATGAATAATTAACCTAACAAATATTAAATTGGATAGCCTACCTCTCTACACAATAGATTTATCTATGATTTTGTTCAATAACACAGAAACACACACACATGTTTGTTTGTTAGTCCATCATGGCATTGACTTGTGCATTCGGTCGGGTGCATTGTCATTTCTAAGCAATTTAGGGTAGCCTTTAATTTCTGCAACGTGAAGAGAGATATATATGTATACATAAGAAAGGGATATATTCAATTGTGAATCATCCATTGCTTGTCTACCAGCTTTAAGCTTTCTTTTTAATGGAGAATGGCAATATTTCATTTCTTGGGTTTTTCTTTGTCCTTTCTCAATTCCTTTCGCATAAGTTAATTAGTTAAATATATCTCAAATTAATAATGGATGTAAATGTTTCTATGTGTTTTTATATATTTCAATTAGATGTAATTTTAAATGGATTATCTACTCAATTATTGTTACAAGTGTGCAGGTAAATGGCTGAAGAAGAGGGAGTTGCTCCTAGAAATGTTCGAGGAAAAGCCAAGTTAGCGTTCTTGGGGAGAACACGAGTGGGAAAACTTCCAGTTAATTTTCGGGATGGGGTTGCAATTGGACCAAACTCAACTGAGTTGTCTGCTTTGGCCGGACGTCTAGGAAGGGACGCGAATTTATTACCATTTCACTTTCTTAAATGGCCATTGGTGGATATTGAATATAAAGATAGAGTAATGATGGAAATCAAGGTAACTACAAACTATATTATTTATAGCTTTTGCTTTGTAATTGGACTTTAAATTATCAAGAATCATTGGATAATTTTATGACTAATGTTTCTTACTTTTGTCTTTCTTAATTTAAGCAACACTTTGACTTCCCAGATGAATGCAACAAGTATGTCTTTAAGCAACTCAACGCAGCATGGAAGGATGAAAAGGGAGATCTGAAGAGAGAATATTTTACTCCCTTCGCCACTAGGGAAGATCGAATTGCCAACCGGCCAGATAAGGTGCTCGAGGATCAATGGACGGTGCTGGTAGAGTACTGGGAGAATCCTAAAACCCATGTAGGTTCTAATATACATAATCACACATTGTTACATTGTAGAATTATGTATTGATTTTTTTAAAGTTCTAATTATTTGTTATTTAGGAAAAAGCAGGAAAAAATACCCTAAATCGCAAGAGGCATAAAATAATGCATACTGGGGGTTCAAAGAGTTTTATGAAGCATGCGGTTGAGGTAAGACTAAACTTCAAACATCATTTCAATACTTAAGTTGCTTATGTTTATTTCATATTCTATCAGATAGAGGAAGATCCAGAGCGAGATGCACCTTCGGGCACACCAGCAACTCGGTTAGAAATCTTCAGGAAGACTCATACTCGAAAAGATAAGACACCGATCAATGAATTAGCTAAGGAAAAAATGGTATTGAATATTGAAGCTAATGCTTTATATTTTTTATTGAACAACAGTTATATCAAAAACATCTTTATGTTAATATAATTTGAATTTGAAATTCTACAGGACCAAATGAAAGAGTTGGCTGACATGGTGACCGATGAGGGTTCATCTATGTACTCTACCGGACATGACGACATATTCACCCAAGTTATGGGACCTGATAGCCGAGGTCGGAAGCGGTGTTTTGGAAGAGCAACCTTCCCGGGAGAATTGTCGAATACTACCTCTAATAGAGATAATGCAGAGGTTAGAAGCTTGAAGGGGAAGGTAGTGGATGTAGAAGAAGAATTGAAAAGCACAAAGGAAGAATTAAAGAACACGCAGCAACAATGTTATGATCTTAAAAGCACTACTAATGCATTACAAGATTCATTGAAGGCTACTATGGATGAAATAGCAATGATGAGGGGATATTTTCGATTGTTTCTTCCAGATGGAGTAAGAAAATTTGTTATCTATGTTATATTTTAACACTGTCATTAGTGAATATGTTTATGTACAACATTAAGTGGTTATTATTTCATTGCAGCACCTGTCGCAAAACACTCAAGTACCAAGGAATTCAACTTCATCCCCCAATTCTGCCACACAGTGTAATCATTAGTAAGTAGTGTACTTATCTTTCTCTTTCTCTAGGTCGCAACCCAAGTCCACATGAATGATATATGAACTTCACTGTGTATTAAGTTAATTGTTTTACCATCACACGCAAAAAAGGTTGGTTCTATGATCCTCTGTTCATCTCTGCCAACTTGTTTTGTGAAAATTATGGTATTGAGCACTACGTTTATGATTTTCATTTAGATTTATAGAAACTTGTTATTCTGTGGTTAAACTCATAAGTTAGGAACACCATTTTGCTTCTAAATTGTCTTTAATTAGTTGCACCAAGTAATGATCAGACTGGAGCTTAATTAGAATGCTGAACTGAGTGCCATTAGCTACAGGGGATCATTTTTAATGGTGATGGCTGATCGTTGATGAACGATTTGTGATGCATGATTCGTTAAATTAGTCTGTTCGAATGGTTCTTCATGTTGTCATTTAGACTTTAGCCTACTGGAATTTTTTTAAATGAGTTCAATGAAGCACTTGATTCCAATGTTGCCTGTGGGGAATACTATACGTATCCACCTGAAGGAACATCCAGGAAGCTAAGCATTCAAGATTAAACAATTTTGTAGCACTGTGATTATTGACGAATTAGGTTGTCTATTAGTTATGAATCATGTTTTGACTATCCTATTAATTAATGTAACTGACTGATATTTTGTTACTTGAACTCTCTTAAATATCGTTCATTGCTTAATATATTAATGTCATTAATGTCATTTAATAGATTTAGAATTAATGTCTTCACCCAAGTCTATTAATGTCATTTAATAGATTATCAGTATACATATACGAAAATTTGATCTTAAATTGGAGTGTTGAAGACCTTAAATTTTGGTAAAATTGAACCCCTTTTGTATTCGTAGATGTATATTGGATATATGCTTCACTTGTTGTGCAACTTTAGTTTATTTACAATTCATATAGTCTTTCGAGTAGACACTCTTTTGTAGTTATATACTGTTTAATTTATATTATTAATATTAAGAATTATTGTATTTGCAGATATCTAACAAGATAGCTATGCAGACAGAGGAATTTGGATATGATCCAAAGGTGAATAGTATTTTGGCTTGTCAATGGAATGTGCAGGATCTTATATATAGTTTTTTGACTTGAGAATCAAATATGCATGATCTTATTTTTGATTTCTAAATGAATATGGATATGTTAGTTTGGATTTATAAATTGAATTTAGGTGGATGTTATATTTACTTGAAAGCAGTTTATGTTTAGAATTGATACAAATTTTGTGGATATAGAATGGTTATTATTTTTTATTTGTGGATCAATCAACTTTGCTGTGATTTTTGTGAAAGCAGTTTATTTGTGGATCAATCAACTACAGGTGCATATTGTAATGATCAAAAGGAAAAAAAAAAATTACATCACCATTAGGGACGGTTTCAAGCCGTCCCTACTGTTGACATTAGGGACGGTTTCAAGCCGTCCCTAATGAAAAGTGTATCTAAAAAAGATCCCTCAATAGGGACGATAACCTGTGGTCGCGAATACGTACACTTTTTCCAACGGTCATCTAAACGTCCCTACAACCGTCCCTAATACTATCTGCAACACGCCTAACAGGGACAATTATATTTATCGTCCCCAATATGTATTTGGGACGGGTATCTAGCATTAGGGACGGTTTTGAACCGTCCCCAATGGTCGATTTTTTAGTAGTGTACCTTAGCCTTTTTGCCCCTGAGCCTCCGAGTCTCAGTATCATAAGAACTTGCGGCTTTCTCAGCAGTGTTAAAAGTTCCAAGCCATTGAAGTATAGAAAAATGATTCTGAATCTACAATAATTCTGAATCTATTAGTGTTTGCATTGCAAGTAATTCGGATAATCAAAAGTACAATTATACTTAAATCATCACTCAATCAAATAACTAAAAATATTTACAAATGATCTCATAATTGAAGTATAGAAAAATGAATATCATCCAAGAGAATTAATAAATTTTACTAAACCAAAACATTAACAGAGAAAAAAGCAAAATATTGAAGTTTGATTAATTACCATCAGGCATAGAGATAGGAAAATCAGTCCAGAGCTCTGGCCTTGATGAAATTTTGCTAACAAAATCCACAATTTCCTCAGTGATTCCCACTATACCATCTTTCTCCTCATCCAAATCTTCTTCATCATCATCGGTATCGTTCATTTCTCTCAGAAACTGTAACAAATTGGAAGTGAATTTCGAGGAGAATAAAGAGAGGCTCGATTTAAAGGTACCCTGAATTTTTGCCAAGTCATTCTTTATCCTGGCAATCATGTTCGCAGAAGGCTCTGATGACGATGTCGTTTCAGTGGAGGAGGAATTGGGCAGCAACAATGAGAAAGGCGGCCACGCCGCGGAATAGGGTGGAAAGGTCTTCTTTAATGCCGGCAGAGAGACTTCTGGGGGAAGAAGATACATGTAAAGGATTGTAATCGAAATTGAAAATTTACGGATCGCCGGAGGTTGAGACGGTTTGTGCAGTTGGAAGAACTCGTGTATAGAAAATATAGATTACATGGTGATTTTGGAATTAATTTAGAATATTGTTGAGAGTATGACTTAATCACAATTTTAAAAAATGTTTTGACCTAATTTGAAATAAGTCTTGTGGAGGTGACTTATAGGCAATTTTTTCTTTTAAAAATAAATTTGTTAAATTGTTAGATTTAGAATTATTTTAAAATTGGTAAATAGTGGATGTAAAAATCAATTTTTTTGAATATGTATATAGCCCATGCTCAAATTTAAAAGTAGCCCGTATCCAACTTTAAAAATAGTCATAGTCCACAAAATTTAAATAACCCCAGTCCAAGCCCAAATACCCAAGCCAATTGTCAGTAGGAATTTCAGACTTGTAAATGGACGTATATTGTGTAAGATGAGTATTCTTTGGTACAGCCCAAAAGGAAATAAACGTGTATATCACCTACGGATTTTAGTGGGATTATTACACCCACTACTTACCAATTTTAAAATAATTCCAAATCTAACAATTTAACAAATTTATTTTAAAAATACCACATTTCAAAAATTATATTAATTAATAAATTAATAAATTAAAATCAAATATATATCTCTTCCAAAGAACTTTTACTTATATTTACTGCTTGTGTCCTTAATTATTTGTACTATAAGTCCTCCATCTTTAAAATATCTCCACTTTAGTCCCTGTACTTCTTCTTTTATTTCAATTTCGTCATCTTCTATTTGCAACTCAAGTTCTTCAACTTTTAAATTTTTACAAGTTGGTCTCCATATTTATACTTTTATATCAATTTAGTCCTTTATATTATAACTATTTAATATAGATGTTACAAATGATATTGTGTATCAATATTTGATACAGATGTTATAAATGATATTTTGTATCACTGAATATGTTTCAGAATATATTATTTTATTTTACACATCACATGTTACATGAATTGGTATTTTGTATCATTGATGTTACGTATGTTACAAATGATGAAATCAATAGTTTTATTTGTTAAATTTGACATTATGTTACATATCTATATCATACTGATGCTACACAGTATTAATAGGTTTTTAGAGTCCAATATGTATATTAATACGAACTTGTTGAAGTTTAGAGTTGGTTTTGCAGTTATAACAGTTGTAACAGTTTCTGTTCAGTATCGCGATTTGATACAGATATTACAAATAATATTGTGTATCACTGTTTGATACAGATGTTACAAATGATATTTTGTATCACTGAATATGTTACAGATTATATTATGTTATTTTACACAGTATATGTTACATGAATTGATATTTTATATCACTGATATTTTACATATCAATTTGTAACACAGATTGTTATAAAATATCATTTGTAACATTTGTATCAAATATTGATACACAATATCATTTGTATCAAATAATGATAATATAAAGGACTAAATTGATTTGAATGTATAAATATGGATATCAACTTGCAAAAATTCAAAAGTTGAAGGACTTGGATTGTAAATAAAATAGGACGAAATTGAAATAAAAGAGAAAGTATAGGGATTAAAATAGAGATATTATAAAGATGGAGGACTTATTATACAAAAAATCAAGGACTCAAGCAACAAATTTACTTATTTAGTTACCGTAAATTATTTAATATAATAAATTAAAATAATAGTTTTTAAATAAATAAAACAAAAATAGTTTTTTGAAATTATTTTTAAAAAATAGCTTATTTATGTAAAAATCCATTTTCAGTTGCTAATCATCCAAAGCAGTTCAGCCCAGGCCCATCCTAGATTAATTAAATTGATCCAATTGTGTTATGTTAATAAGGGTGGTCCATGAGTTCAAATATCTCTTATTTCTTCCCGTAAGCCATGATAGAATTTTTCATTTTTCATGAATAAAGTAATTTCTGTGTTTATTTCTTGAAAAAATTATGATTTAGTTTTATGATAAAAAAAATTATTAACAGTGAATAGTTAAATCAGATTAATATATTAAAAGTCTCGATGATCAAATACATACATGTTGTCTATTCGAAGACTTGATGGATTTAATTATACTAAAATTGATTTAAGCAAACAAGAAAAATACATAGTCTTATCGTTGAGAACAATAATATCGCATAAAGACTAATTAAGCACACAAGTATGAAATCCCTACAAGTTCCGCGAAAGACAATAACTAAGCAACAAATGGAATTAAAACCTTGTTTTAACATTTATTTTATTGTGTTATATTATTTAAGCATGAACACTTAAACTTAAAATATCACATTGTTCGAAAAAACTTAATAGTTGTACGAACTATACGAAATGATGCTAAGCATTACTTGCTTTTACTTTTAAAAACGGAATTCCCAACGAAAAAGATGTCATCCTATTTTACCTATGCATTTTTCGTATGTGATTAGTTTGAATATTTTTTAATTTTGTAATTGAATTATTTTGTTGTGCAAAATTCGAACGTTAAATGAATGAAATTTAATTTACGGCTATTACTTAAGTGATTAACCTTCACTTCCGTATAGTTGAAACTTTTTTTATTTTTAAAATTGATTTACATCACTCATGAAAAATATATGGTTATTACTTAAGTGATCAACCTTCACTTCTGTATAGTTGAAACTTTTTTCATTTTCAAAATTGATTTACATCACTCATGAAAAATATATGGGTAACAAGATTTACTCTTCACCAATAGATTTTTTGTAGGTCAACAGTCACACCATTAATATCACCTACGGATACTCACAACATTAATATCACCTACGGGATATCCGTAGATGAAAGGTCGAAACATTTTTTCGTCTTATGAAATACTCTTCACCTATAGATCTTCGATAGGTGAAAGGTTGAATTTTGTTTTTAAATTTTCAAAATTGTTTTATATCACCTACAAAACATCTGTAGGTAATAATAATCATTCTTCACCAACAAATATTCTGTAGGTGAAATGTCGAAACATTTTTTGGTATATGAATTACTCTTCATCTATGAATTGTCCGTAAGTGAAAGATCGAAACATTTAATATTACCTACAACATTTCTGTAGGTAATATGAATTACTCTTCACCTACGGATTTTTCGTAGGTTGAAACATTTTTTTATCCTTAAAATTGATTAATATCACCTACACAAAAGTCGTAAATAATATGAATTATTGTTGATAGGTGAAAGGTCGAAACATTTTTTAGTTTTTACAATTGATTAATATCATCTACAAATTGTCCGTAGGTGAAATGTCGATTTGGTCTTTACAATTGATTAATATCACTTACGGAAAGTCCGTAGGTGAACGATGCAGATGTTAACCGACCACATTAGACACGGAATATCCGTTTGTCAATAGATATCAATGTTGCCAACGAATAACTGTTGTTGATTACCGTAGGTGAAAGACTATCACACTTGCTAATGAATAATCCGTTGCTGATGTAAATATCTGTTGGTGAATATAATAATTTTTAGTAGTGAATTCATTGAAATCTTGAACGTGATAGAGGGACTATTTGACAAAAAATTTGATAAAAGTTTTAACAGATTTTAATAAAAATTTATAAAATATATAGTTCAAAAATTTATAAAAATTATGTCTAATAAAATATATAATTAAAAATACTAATAGTTTTGATATTAACTTTTCAATAATTTTTTAAAACTAAACCAAACAACAACATATATAATGACGTAAATATGTCCATTGGAATGTACCCGTTACTTATATGATTAAACTACCTCAGTGGAATATTTGAGGCTAGCTAGTGGACCCAAACATTGACAATATTATGTATAGTTTTGTCCATATTATATGAATTGATATGTCACGCTTTTTATCATGGAAAATGTTTAGATGAACAATAACTTGGACATAAAGTTAAACTATCATGTGTAAAATGTCAAATCTGTCCTTTAAAAAGACATGAATCTTATTAATGTCTTTTTAAAGGACAGATTTGATATTTTATACACAGTGGTCTAACTTTATGTCTAAATTGATATTCATCTAGTATTTGTGTTGCTTTCTTAATAATATACAAAATATTAATTGAATAGATTAATTTTATCTATTTTTAAATAAATATCGTGAAAATCATGTTATTAGATGTTAATAAAATTAAATGTGTTATTTGTAAACTTTAACTTGAAGAAGTTGCTATCTTATCATCCACATTGATTGTATCTAGACTTGATGTTATTAATTAATGAATTTAATTAACATAAGCAATAATTATAATGACTAATGAAGTTTTGGAGTTAAAAATTAAAGGATCATACATTGAACTAAAGTAGTGGTCAATCACCAGACTCGTTTCAATTATATTAAATAATTCTTGTTAAGGTCAATGAAGCATGAAGTGTAAAGAATTGAAGCATACATGAACAACAGAAATTAAATATTTAATTTTTTAAAATCGAATCAATCTTGTACTTAGAGAGAATTCGTGATAGAAGATTACATTTGATGAATATCGTGAAATCTAATTATCTTATTAGTTGGAGGTGCGATCTTCAATACCACAGCTGTCCAATTGTCCAGCCTCCAATGATGATCCACACAGCAAGAACAGGTCTGAACTTCCACGATCAAGAACAGATGAAAGCGGAACCTTTTGGGATAAAATTGATTGGGTTGTCTTTTGCTTGTGCTAGCAAGTAATAGAAAACAACTCTTGTTATTTAATCTGTCGTGGCCTTGTATTTATAGGTAGGGCTAACCCTAGCCCTAGTTCTAGTCAAACTAGAACCCATCAACAAATGGGCCCAATTAATTAATCTAATTAAGTAATTTGGTCCAATAATTAATTAAGTCCGACCCAACTAATTGGACATTGGACATTAATTCTTACAATCTCCCACTTGGACAAGGTCCAACTCCAGATGCTCAATTCTCGCTTTATGTGTGTGACCCATTAGGTTCCCATTCACGATGGCAAACGCAGTGATATTCTCATCAATTCACCGAGACCGATCGATTCACGTCACCGTCCAAGATTGACATCTAGCAATGTGTCAAGGCAATCCATGTGAAGAAAAATGTCATGTGGTATGACAGAACCAATATATGTACGGTTACCGTAGAAATATAATCCCTTCATCAATATAACCCAATTGGTTAAGAGATATGGATCAGCGTCAATCTCATTTCAATCAATCATATTATTCACATCAACTCGTCGTTGATCTAATCTAATTATGATTAAAAAAATTTCAACTCATAACTCCACCCCGGCCGAAGAAATGTATATCAACTTAAGTGGACAAAAATCAGGTTATAATCTCCTACTTTCTAAGAGTGACGAATCCTCATATTGGACATTCACAACCTTTATACGATTCTCATTATACCCGTACGACGTCTTCTTGGTGACTCAAATCTTCGAGCCCCATCAAACGCTCACCAAAGTATAGTGGTCCTCACATAAGATTCTATGATGTCCTCAAGTCAAAGGACCAAATCCACAACCGCGCATTAGAGATTTGCCACTGACGC
The DNA here is from genome assembly GCA_030279155.1 of Forsythia viridissima. Classification (NCBI taxonomy): domain Eukaryota; kingdom Viridiplantae; phylum Streptophyta; class Magnoliopsida; order Lamiales; family Oleaceae; genus Forsythia; species Forsythia viridissima. Next base: position 20,714,716 of record CM059042.1, read on the forward strand.
TTGGATAGTTATCCATGTGGAATCTCTAGGCGGATTATCCAATGTCATGTTCTCATAACAATGCATTTATGTGTTCATTCAGATGTCCCTCTACATTTTAGCTCGTGAGATCAGCTAGTTGCTTTAAAAGAAATGCAACACATGCTAGTCTATCCGCAATAATGATATCCGTATCTCATTATTACTATGACTATGGATATTTCAAGAATAAGTTATTTATAACTTGTATCTCACAATCACAACACCTTGTGATTAACAAGTTACTATGAACTTTTCTTCGAACTCTATTAGTTTAAATAATAAAATTTAAAAAATAACAAATCTGCCATTAAAATGTAGACAAGCATTTAATTAATCAATTTATTCATATACTTCAATGTCTAACAAAGAGTATATCACAAAATGTCCCACACAAACTAGATCCAATCACTCAGGTATCTTAATACCATCAAATTTAGCATAACTATCATGCTTGTGCTGGGACAACAACTTTGTTAAAGGATCTGCTATATTATTGTATGTTAGGACCCGTTCTATCTTTCTATAATTTCTTAAGATTATCTCTCTGATGAGATGATAATGCATCAATATATAACTAGATCATTGATGAGACTTGGGTTCCTTCGCTTGTGCGATGACTCCATTGTTATCACAATACAAGTTATTGGATCAACAATGCTAGGAACTATTCCAAGTTCAGTAATGAACTTCTTGATCCATACTGTTTTCTTTGCTACTTCTGAAGCAGCTATATATTCGACTTCTGTAGTTGAATCAACAGTCATTTCTTGTTTCGAACCTTTCCAACTGACTGCACCACCATTTTGAGTAAATACATATCCAGAACATGTATTTAGTCCCATACACCAAGAACATGTCTTTATCAAACTAAAAGATGGTATCGGCATAACCTTGAACTCTAAGTTCATTTCTCCCATACACCAAGAACATGTCTTTAGTCCTTCCTAAGAACTTAAGGATGTTCTTGACTGCGATCCAATATTTTTCGCCAGGGTTCGCTTAGAACCTGCTTGTGACACTCAAAGCATATGAAACATCCGGTCGAGTGCATAGCATGGCATACATGATAGATCCTATTGCTGATGCATAAGGAATTCTATCCATGCGATCTCTTTCAATTTGTGTCTTTGGACACATCTCTTTTGAGAGATAGATCCCATGCCCGATGGGACAGTGTCCTCTCTTGGACTCTTCCATGCTAAATCTTCTCAAAATTTTATCTATGTATGTAGATTGAGATAGGCCAAGCATTCTTTTAGATCTATCTCTATAGATCTTTATTCTGATAATGTACGTTGTTTCTCTCATATCTTTCATGGAGAAATTTTTAGATAACCACAATTTTACTGATTTTAGCATTGGGACATCATTTTCTAATAATAGTATGTCATCCACATACAAAATTAGAAACACGACTTTGCTCCCACTAACCTTTTATACACATAGTTCATCTTCATTCTTGATAAAATCAAACATTTTGATTGTCTTATCAAAATGAAGATTCCAGCTCCGAAATGCTTGCGTTAATCTATATATAGATTTCTGTAGTTTGCATACCTTGTTTGGCTCTGTGGATTCAAAACCTTCAGGTTTTGTCACTTACACATCCTTGCTAAGATTCCCGTTAAGGAATGCAATATTGACATCCATTTGCCAGATATCATAGTTATGGTATGCTACTATCGCAAGCGAAATTCGAATTAACTTAAACAAGGCTACTAGTGAGAAGGTTTCATCAAAGTCAATCTCTTGTCTTTACTTGTAACCCTTCGCAACCAATCTTGCCTTATAAGTGTGAACATTACCATCCATGTCGACCTTTTTTCTTGTAAACCAATTTACAGCCTATAGGTTTTACCCTTCAGGCGGGTCAACCAAGGTCCAAACCTTGTTTTCGTACATGGAGTTCATTTCGAATTCCATGGCTTCCTGCCATCTCTGTTAGTCAACATTTGACTTTGATTTTGCGTAAGTAGTAGGTTCATCTTTCTCGATTAGTAATACATTACTAGTAATCAGGAGATCATATCTCATAGGAAAATGAATGACTCTGCTCGACTTACGCGGAGCTGGTGTGTCCTTGAGAACTGGTGGCTCCCACTTTCTCAATATTTGCTTCATCAGATGCAAGTTCAACCATTGGAACATCTAATTGGTCAATTTTATTTGTGGTTTCTTGAACCTCTTCAAGATCTATATTACTCCCACTGTCTTCTCTAAGAATACAGCAAGTCTCGATACGATGACCTTCATCTCGATGAGATTGTAGAAATAGTATCCAACATTTTCTTTTGGATACCCCACAAATAAATATTTATCAGATTTAGCTTCTAGCTTATCTGATTCAATGCGCTTCACATAAGCGTTGCATTCCTAAACCTTCATGTATGAAAGATTAGGCCTTTTTCCCTTTCCATAACTCGTATAGAGTTTTATTGACCGATTTAGATAGGACACGATTTAGTGTATAACATGCAATGTTAAGCACATATCTCCAAAACGATTTTGGAATAACTGCGCAACTCACCATTGATCGCACCATTTCAAATAAGGTGCGGTTTCGTCTTTTAGATACACCATTTTGTATTGATGTATAAGATAGAGTCCACTGCGAGAGAATCTCATTCTCTTTTAGATAGTCTAAAAACTCACCCTTCAAATATTCTCCACTTCGATCAAATCTAAGTATTAGAATATTTTTTCCGGTTTGCCTTGCTGCTTCTTGCTTGAATTTCTTGAACTTTTCAAGGGCTTCACTCTTGAATTCCATCAAGCATATAAAACCATATCTAGAATGGTCATCTGTAAATATGATGAAGTAAGAAAAGCCACATTTAGCATCTTTAGACATTTGTCTATATACATCAATATGTACAAAACCCAAAATATCTGCAACTGTGTCTCTCTTTCTAGAAAAAAAGGGTCTAGGTCATTTTGTCCAACGGACATGATTTACATTTATCAAATGATTCATAATCATTTGAATCCAAGTATTCATCTTTATGTAACTTGGTGATGCGTTTTCATTTATATGACTGAGTCTGGAATGCCAAAGATTTGAGTTGTTAGTTTTATCTCTTTTATGCCTTGCAATTGCTTTTCTAATGTCCTTTTATTTTCACAGTGAAAACTTGGATCATCAGACTTGGATTTGTCTTTGCTTAACTGTTTTTCAACAGATTTGGCCTTCTTGGATCTTTTCAAAAAGGTCCCTTTAGATTTTCTCTTAGCGCTCTTAGAGTTATCAATGGCAAAAGTTTACCCATTCCTTTGGGCTTAAGAGTTTTTAGCATGTTTAGCAACTTGAGTAGGGTACACTGAATCTTATTCACGTTGAAGTTCATAATGAACTAGGAAAAATTATTATGTGGGGACTGCATAACTAAGTCAAACACTTAGCTTGTAGTCCATGGTAAAACTTAATTGATTTAATTTTTCAATACAACCAATTATCTTCAGTACATGAGCATTGATCGAAGATTTTTTTACCATCATACCTCTGAATAACCATTTGGATGTCTCATACCTTTCAGTTCGTGACTGTACATCATTCAACTCCTTAAAATGATATATATATTAGAATAGACATCCATACCCTCGTGCTGCTTTTCTAACTCCAGTAACATATTGCAAGCATCACATGTTGCAGTGTTACTGTTATCACTGTGTTTTTTGTAAGGCTGCACATTCTCCGACATAGCCTCCTCAGTAGGAGCTTCCGGCATTGGCTGCTCAATGACATATCCAATTTTTTTTCATGCTTGAAAACAATTCTCAGATTGCGGTGCCAGTCTAAAAAATTTGGTCCGATATGTTTGTTGGCATCCAATATGCCTCTCAAACTTATATGGTTACTCATGATTCAACAATTAAATAATAAGATAGAACAATTAATTAAATGCATAAAATTAATTTAACATGGACTTATATTAAATTAATTATACTCCCACTGTTTAAATTGAATTAATGACCCTCAAGCATTAATCAATAGAATTGGTTAGATTCCCAGTGGGTTAGGATCCCTTTTGTTTTATTAAAACCTTGAGCGACTCAACAAGCCCAAATAAAACATCCAGGTAGATACTATATCAATCACATCTCTATGTGACTCCTAGATCATCAAGTAGACAACTTATTGTCCTACACATCTTATGTGTTTTACTTGATTGTGCCCATAAAATTTTATTTCATTGAGCGACTCAACAAAAAATAAAATTCTTGTTAAATTCGACCCATTGTTCAGAAACATCAAATGTTTCATAGTGATAAATATATCTACGAGCGAACAGCCTTGAGCGACTCAACAAATTGACATCGATAATAGACTCTGGTTTTTCACTATAACAATGGAAGGCACGTTGTATTAACCATTTAATACGAATTTAATATTTTGATAAAGAGGGGTTTGTCTCATCACATTTATGTATATTAACTAACATCCAACATGCAATCAATCATACATTAAATAATTGTGGATGATTATGGACTTTATCTATCTAATATTCCTGAGCCAAAAGAAAGATTAGTTGGTCAATTCCTAAAGGACGTTGCATTCGTTCATCGAATGCTAAATGCAATCATCTCCATCTCCTGCTGCAACCTATATCCTATATTAGTTGCTTCCTTGTGGCCCATCTGTAACAAGTATCCTATACTAATTGGCACGCAGGTCCAAATAAATGAACACGCAGGTCTATATTAAGTAAAGAGTTCAAAGCTCAATTAATTAAATAATAGGCTCGCATGCCCATTTAATTAAATAATAAGCTCGCAGGTCCAACCAACAATTAACAAGAATAATTAAACATACAACCAATCACATGGGTCGAGTCCATAATCATCCACTAAACATCTATTTTAATATCTAATATTAAAAATATATTAATTTCTAAATTTGCAGCTTTGACAGTATAAGTCTAAACATTTTAGACATTTTGAAATGGACTATACAAAATTAAATAATTAATCTAATTAATTAATTAATTTTTCAACAATAAAATTAATCAATTAATTTTATTCATAAAAGAGATTTTCAAAATTTATTTCATCTACCAATTTAAAGTCATACTCTAATTAAAGATAAAATTTGTATATGGTCAAAATTATAATTTTATAAAGTAAAGTTAAAATTTAATCTGGTCAAAAATTTAAAATATAATTTAAAATAAATTTTAGTCAATACTAAATATTTGACCAGCATTAAAATTTAAATAATTACAAATTTTTCAAAAAAAAATTAAAATTACATTTAAGACCATATTCTTAGAAAATAAAATTTGAGGACTTATTGTGCAATTTCTAAAATTTCACAATGAGTCCTTGATTAAAAAGAAATCAGTGGGCGTTCACTGCAATTTTTGAAATTGAACAAAAGACCCTCCCTTTTATTTTAAACAGCGGTTCTTCTCATACAATTTCAAAAATTGCATGAGAGAACCTTTTTGTTTCTTTTAAAATTTGGGGACCTCTTATGCAATTTCCAAAATTGCACAAGAACCCCCGTTTCCATCTAAAATGTAGAAAGAGGGAAGGAGGGAAAACGGCAGCGGCGGCCACCCATCTCCAATACAAATAGCAGCGACTACTACTGTTCATGAGGAGAAGTGGTGGCGGCGCCGCTGATTTCAGCAGCGACACCGTCGTCAGCTGCGAAGATCAAAGGGGCGGTGGTCGTCACCACTGCCTTTTGACGTCTTTCGCTGCTGTTCGACTTATGCCGGCGCCGCTGCTACTTCTAGCAGCGGCGCGTGTTGTTCTCTGCTGCCGGCGGTTTATTTCTCCAGAGGCCGCGACTTCAGTCACTACCATATCCCTTAATTTTTATTCCAAAATAAAATCTAAATCATATTTATATTTATATAAAAATAAAATTCACAATTATATTTACTGTCAAAACTCAAATCAATTAATATGCCAATAAGAATTATTGTTCGATTCATCAAAGCAATATAACGGACTCTAACAAGTAACAATGTAGGTTTTGATACCCCTGTAAGGAATTGAAGCATACATGCATAGCGAAAATTAAATATTCAATTCCTTTAAGTCGGATCAACCTTGTACTTAGAGAGAATTCGTGATAGAAGATTACTTTTGATGAATATCGTGAAATCTGATTATCTGATTAGCTGGATGTGCGATCTTCAATACCACAGCTGTCCAATTGTCCAGCCTCCATTGGTGATTCACACAGCAAGAACAAATCCGGACTTCCACGATCAAGAACAGATGAAAGCGGAACCTTTTGGGAGAAAATTAATTGGGTTGTCTTTTGCTTATGCTAGCAAGTAATGGAAAACAACTCTTGTTATTTAAGCTATCGTGGCCTTGTATTTATGGGTAGGGTTAATCCTATCCCTAGTTTTAGTCAAACTAGAACCCATCAACAAATGAGCCCAATTAATTAATCTAATTAATTAATTTGGTCTAATAATTAATTAAATCTAATCCAACTAATTAGACATTGGACATTAATTCTTACATGAATTACATAGATCCCTGAGGAGCTCCATAATTAAAGACTATAATATAATAAATGAAAATATGTCAAACTAGCCTATGGCTAGAGGCACACGACTATGTAGGTTAAGGTTGATGGAGAGTCGCCGCAGTTGTCCCTTTGTCGTGCTATGCAATAGTTCTCCTATACATTGTGTTTTTAGTCAAAACAAGTTTTCGATTTTATAAAGTGTGAGCGAGTTATTTGTTGTATTAAGAAATGCTTGATCGATCAAAAAAAAAAAGAAATGCTTGATAGAAATTTGATAGCAAGTTTTACGGTTGGTAAAGATTTATGTAAATTATAAACAGTGTGTCCTACGAAATATGTGAATAAAAAGTTGATAAAAATTATAAGTCATACGAAATATATAGATAAAAATAATGTTTGACCGATTTATAAATACTTGTAAACCCACCCAAACGTACTCTTGGTAAGAAAACTGTCAAAATAGGATTTTTGATGGCTAGTTATGATTGCCTAGGTGAACCTGCTTTACGCGAAATTTGATTCTCGTTTACATAAATTACTATTGATTTCAATTGAAAAATGACGCTATATAAAAAATATATCTAATTGCATTAAATGTCCAATTTTGACGGACTATTTTAAAATAATATGGTAACTTTCTAAAAGTCCAAAATTGTCATTTTAATTAAAAGTGCTCAAAATGCCCTCAACAAATTTACAAAATTTATGTCCATATCTTCAAAATCAATTTGACACACGTCTCTTTCGTTATTCAAAATCATTGAAAATCAATTTGATATCACTCTTTCTTAAATTAAAAGTCAAATAAGTTGTGTATGTTCAACTACTCACCATTTATCTTCAAACGGGGCACTACCACCGCACCGATTTCTTTCTTCAACACCATCTACCACCGATCTCTCCTAATCGATTCAACAGAAGAACTGTTAACTGGTGGGTATTATCTTAAAACAAATACATTATATGAAATGTGCTATGGTACGCTTAGATAATGCTTTTGGTCCTATGAAATTATAACAAATAAAATTTTATGAAATTAAAACAAAGAAAATTATAAAAAGTTAGTTCTATGAAATGGTTTTCGGTAGACTCAGTTGAACCGTTGGTGAGTTGATTGGGTTATTTGGTTACTATTTTTAAAAATAAAATAAAAATATAATTTTTTGTTAAGGAGAATGTTAAGAATTTAACATGGTATTGTCTAATTAAAAAAAGATTTATGTTTGTCTAGTTCACATGCAACACGATTCTTAGTTCCCTACTTATAATGAGTTTGTTTATATTTTCACGTTGAATTGAAACTGAAAAGCCATCATTTTGTGCCCTTATAAATAGAAGCTTCTATTTAGTATTTTATTTATTTCAAGGATAAATCCAAGGACAGTCACTATTTTATTTTAATACTTATGAACTATAAAGTCATATAGTCAAAAATTAATTCAATTAAAGTCACATTTTAGAGCTAAAAGACCAACATATCATTACTTATTGTGATACTGTTTTATTGTGATATTGTTTTATATGTTACTGTTTTGTTGTGATACTGTTTTATTTATGATACTATTTTATTTAAATAATGTACATTGGTATATTTATATCATGCTTTTATCTTTGATACTATTTTATTATAACAATGTTTAAACCTATGATCTTGTACTACTAATGAAATATTTTAAGAACAATATCATTACTTCAACCATTAAAACATCTTGTACTTAGTTTTATATATAATACTGTTTTGTCTATGATACTATTTTATATAGATAATGTAATATGGTACACTTAGACCATGCTTTTATCTTTGATATTGTTTTATTATGATAATGTTTCAACCTATGACACTGTTTCAACCTATGATAATGTTATCGAATGCAAACAATATCAATGATCTTATACTACTGATGAAATATTTTAAGAACAATATAATTACTTCAACTAGTAAAACATCTATGATACTGTTTTAATTTATGATAATGTTATTGAATACAAACAGTATCAATGATCTTCTACTATTAATGTGGTATTTTAAGAACAATATAATTACTTCAACCAGTAAAACAGATGTATGATACTGTTTTATTTAGATAAAATAATTTGGTATACTTATACTATGTTTTTTTATCTTTGATACTATTTTATTATGATACTATTTTAACCTATGATACTGTTATTTTATTGGATTGTAATTTGTGTATGTGATACTTTTTTATTAAGATATTTTCATGTATGATATTAATATATTAAGATACATTTATCCGTGATACTGTTTTAGTATGTAGATACTGTTAAAATATGAAAAATTAAAAATTGTCATTTTAAGCTAAAGAGACGACTTCAAATGGCTAAAATCCGTCGTACACAGTAGCAAAGCTACTGGTCTTGACCAGTTTGTCGAGACCATTCCGAAAACTTATTATAATAAAATTTTTGAGCACGTATACAAATTACCATTTCTGTTATGATAATATTTTGTGATACTGTTTTATATAATACAATATCAAACAACACACATGACTAACAATACAAAGAAATAATCTAATAGACAACTTAATACAGTATCAAACTACACTCTGGTAATGATATTCAATCAATGTATTTCACTTCTCTCTATTTTTCCCAATTCAATCAAATGGTGGAGCATTATCACCTATTTTTGTTCCATATTTTCATTCTTTTCACATACAATTCGATTATTTTCAAAATCCAATTACTAACCAAGCTACTTGTGTATGTGAAACAAGTGAATGTGTACAACCCAATGTCTGCCTCTGCCTCGGCCTCAATATCCACTACCACTGCTGGCGAGACCAGAATTAAACCTTGAATGAATGTATTTCCTTGCTTGCAATTAGAAATTGGAATTCAACCAGAAGAAAATATTTCCAACTAATTAATTCACGTAAGAAACACCAGAAAATCAGAAAGCAATAAACACCAGAAAACAAGAAACCAGAACCAGGTTTCTTATGGTAGACCCGACCCCAAAACCATTGGACCTGAACTTCACCATGGGCAGACCACATTCGGTCACCCTCGTCGCACCCATACCCAGCCTCACACCATCAAATTCAGCCCTCTACACCAAAAAAAGGACCTAAATCGCGGCGGACCTAGGTTTAGCCCCCAGCGCCGCCATGACCTTCTCCACTGAACGCGCGACCACCGGACAGTCACCGATCTACTCGCTAATGACCAAGTGACCGATGGAGGTTTGTAGATGTGGAAGAAGACGCCAAGATTTGTAGAAGGTAATTTTGAAATTAATTTAATATATTGTTGAAAGTATGACTTAATTATAATTTTGAAAATGTATTGACCTAATATGAAACAAGTCATGTACAAGTGACTTATAGACAATTTTCCCTTATTTCAATTTGTGATATAGTTATGGGCTATATTAAGGGTGTGACTCGGGGAATTTTTTGTTGTCTCACTATGAGAGTTTTTTTTTTCGAAGTACGTAGCTTCTTAGATGTGTTTGTGAGTTTGAGGTGTGTGAGAGATATTGTGTGGTTGTAACAATTTTTGTCTTAAGAAAAACTATACAAAATAGTATGACTCGCACACGCAAATTCAGGCAGTGTTTGTTAACAGCAATTTAAAGTGCAAAAAATAATTAAACTAAATACGAATACAAGATGTAATGTGGTAAACCTCGATGGGAAACATCCACAGGCCACCATGATATGAGTAAAAACAATACACTAGTAATCTTGATTAAAAATACAATAGTATCCAGTTTTTGTAATTTCGTAAAATTAACAAAATAACAATCAAAAGAACTTCGATCAATACTTCTTTTTTTGACTTGATAAAGTGGAATCAAACTACCGATCTTGACTTTATCACCACATTCCTATTGTATTTAGCCACAACCACCACTTAGATTAAGAAACTCTCGTTCTTAACTTCACGCTAAGTAGATTAATTAAAATACAGAACCGTTCTTTGAGCACCAATTGTTTTTCTTTATTTCTTCAGTGTCATGAAGAACTCGTTACCTTTAAAAGTTAATCAATTAAGCACCATGTTTTGTTCACCTTCAATGGATTCGACCGCGCTAATGGTTGAAAAACAAGAACACAAATAATCTTTTTCAAAGCTTAATTTCTTATTGATTTTTACTCTTACTTATAGGTAAAGTATTTCTTACCAAAAAATATGCAATAAGAGTGGTAAGAATATAAGAAAATATACACAAGGATTTTCAAGATTTGTAGGTGGAAAGTATTTAGGAAAGTCAATATTATCTCTATATATTTTCTTCTATAATAAATAGAAAAATAAGAGAAGGTATACAAGAATTGTTTCTATTATTCACGACATCCTATTATATCATGTAAGAAAATAGAATAAAAATTACAACATACAGATCTGGAAAAAGATTCTAATTACTATCTCAGCCAGTCAGAACTAGCAACAACTTGTCCAGTCAGAACGTACATGTACACTAACCTCCTTTTTCAACATTAAAATTAGAAATATAATTTAAGAAACCAAATTAAAATAAATATCCAACAATAATTTTGTGTCAATCTAGTTTGGATTTAGATAGATGTTACTGTTGGAAAATTTAAGGCTTTATGCCATGTTTGCAATAATTTTGTGTGGGACATTGTTTTTTAATTGTAAAAGATAAAAGTATATTCATGTTCTTCTTTGCGTGAACACCGAATATATATATTTATTTGTCTAAAATGATGCTTTGGTGAATAATAAATTGAAGCTCAAAATAGAGTTGGAAAAATAGTTGAAGAGAAAAGTAAGTGACTTATCTCACATTGGAAAATTGGAAAAAAAAAAAAATGACTAGTATTTATATGGCCACACATTTGAAAGGTATAATCTAGTGTAGTATAGAGCCTCTTTCTTATGCGCACATGCAAAGGTACAAATCACGGACCGATTAACACCTCGAGCCATTATGCGAGCGCAACCTGCATGCGTACACAAATGTTGATAAGAAATTGACCCATTAATAAAGTCCACGTTTTGTTATTTATTTTTTTGAATTAATTCCAGACATTCTAATTTCTATAATAACTCCAGAATGCTATTATTGCTGGGGTGAATTGAAGTGCTAATTCTTTAACACCTGAAATTGTCATGTTTATGAGAGAGTTGAAAGGTCACCTGGAAACTTACATCACATATCTGAGTTTTTGCACAGCTACACACAAAATTCATTCTGCTTTATTTTATTCGGTCCAAAAAATTCCCGTGTCTATTGCAGTTTAGATTTTTTATTTTTCGGTACTTGGTGATTATATTCAATCAAAAATTCAATTCGCCGAAGTAGAAGTTTTGTGTTAAACTTACTAATTGTTCCATCACTGAGAGACAGACGCTCAATTATCCTCAAGTACCTACGGTGAAGAACTAAATTTGTTTTAAGGACACTGTGTTTGCACAAGCATCTGTTTACATAATTTGCTGTTTCAATTTTTCTGCACATGTTATAATTTCCCATTTTGTTTTTTCTATTTAATTAATAAATATGTTATATTATTTCTGTATATTTGTCTAACAATCTTAAAACATATTCAGAAAATCGAACGGGTTGTATTCTGCCTGCAGTTGGTTTGAAAATATTAATATTTTATTTGGTATTTCAAAAATTGCAACTGATCCTATACATCTGGAGTTCTACCTACTTGAAACCACATTGTGGCTCAAATGAAAGGTCTAGATGTGACCCAAATTGTGGCTCAAACAACTAGCCCAAATTGTTTGATCCCAAATGTGATTGTTGTTTTTAATCATGGGGAAAAATTAGAGAAATTGAATTTCAAAAAACGACAACAGAAAATGCTATTTTATCTGACTATCTTGAATTGAGAGATTTTTAACTGAAGATGCTCTGAAACTCAATGAGGGTGAGTGAGATATACAAGTTGTCAGTGTTATTGAAGCTTAGAAACATTCTGATTTCCTGTGTCAGAATTATGTCATGAATAGTTTGACAGATTCACTCACTATACAACGTGTGTAGTGCGATGAAAACAACGAAGGAAAGTCTCTAAACCGAAAATATAAAACTGGGAATGTAGGGGCTAAGAAGTTTATTGTTGGCCGCTTCCTGGATGATAAAATAGTAGACTCAAAAATCGTGATCAGTTAAGTACAAGAAGTCCAAAAATGAAATCGAGGCTAAAAATGATTAGGGTTGCTAGGGAATTAATAAAACTTCTTAGTTAAAATTAAAAATATATTGAATCCCTTTCAATTTTTTATCTTATCAAATAAAATTTATTCATAAACTATAACTTGATCGTATATAACTTCATCTTGCACCTTCACTACAACTAACAATGCTACCAAGATAGATTTTTTCCTCGTTGATGGCTATATTCCGTTGGTGAAAGTCATTATGGACCCAAAATTTCTATTAAAAACTTAGTCGCAAAATCTCAGTGGATAAAATATATTTGTCAGAAATGCAGTTGATGATTAATTTTAAACCTCAAGAAACTCCATATTTTAGACCATTCTAAAATTTAATTCTAGTTTTGCCACTAATTTTAATGGAGAGTTAGACGGAAACCATCTAGTGACATTAATGTGTGCTATGAAATTGAAAGACTGAGATCAAATTAATTCGAATCAAAGGTTGGTGATCAACTTCAGATTTTATGCTTTCTTGTATCACTCTCTTTCTTTTTGTTCTCATCATTTGGACTTTTTGTTGTGTTGTTGCAGTGTTTCTTCTGTTTCTTTGTGCACAGCGTGTGCTTAATGGTTTTGGGACCTTAGTGAAAAGCTTCTTGTACTACAGGCCCTTAGCAAATATTTTGAATACACACATGATGCCCTTTGTTGTTTTCTTAAGGGTTAATTACATAAACAATCCCCATTCTTTCAACTTTGTAACAAAATCGTCCCGATCCTTTCATTTTACTTGCACATATGGTCTCTAAGTAATTTTTTAGACAATTTTATCTCTGACTTAAATAAATTAAAATAACAGAAAAAAGAAAATACAATGAAAAAATTACAATTGGACCTAACATTTTAAAAAGTACAAATAAATCATAAACTTTTAATTTTTACAAATTAAAAGAAAAAAGGTTTTATTTGTAAACTTTTAAAAATTCTTTTTATTTCCACTTAAAAGAAAATTTCTTTTTCTTTTTATTTGTAAAAATAAAAGGTTTAAGATTTATTTGTACTTTTAAAAAGGTTAGGGTTCAATTGCAATTTTTTCATTGTATTTTCTTTTTTTATGTTATTTTAATTTATTTAAGCCAGTAATAAAATTGTAAAAAAAAATCATTTGGGAATCATTTGTGCAAGTAAAATGAAAGGATGTGGATAATATCTGCGAATAAAATTGAATGAGAATGATATTGTTACAAATATGAAGATTGGGAACTGTTAGTTTAATTAACCATTTTTTTTAATGAAATTATAAAGTCTCTAGGTTGGTCTTGATATCCTATCCACTTATCCTACCCATTTATAATGTCCACGCTGAGATAGCATCACATAATTGGTAGTTCATGGTCCTACACTCATTATTTTTATCAATCATGTAATACCACCTCAACGTGTGTATTATATAGTGGGTAGGAGATCAAGACCCGTCTCCAAATATTCACATTGAGCCAAAAATTTGCAAACTTTAAGAATGTTTGGTAAATTTTTTTATAGATTATAAGTAGTTAGTCTTACGAAATGTATAAATAAAAATTATAGATTTTACGAAATATATAAATAAAAATAATATTTGATCAACTTATAAGGTAGTGTTCTCTTTGTGTTTGAGTTTTGTGTTTTGAGTTTTGAATTCGTTTTGTGTTTTGTGTTTTGAGTGTTTGTTTTGAGGTTTTGAAAATACGTTCTTTTTGGTGTTTTTGAAAATTGTTTCTGAAAACAGAAAACTCGAAAACGTGTTTACTTTGAAAATTTTGAGAAATGATTTTGTATGATATGTTATTCAAAAAAGTTCATTATTTAATTTTTTTAATACTTTAATGCTAATATAGTATGAAAATTCTAATAAGATAAACTATATAATACTAATACATTTGAATACTTTCTTAAAATAATTTAATGTTAATACAATTGTTATATATATTTCACTATTTATTTATTGTCGTTTTGCAAATTGTTTGCCACTTCGCCGCTTCGAGAAAACGGGGTTCGACCTGCCCGGTCAGGTCGCGGGGGTCGAGGGGGCAGCGCCCCTCGTGGAGGCACGGGGGCAACGCCCCCGAAAGAAAATTTTGATTCTATATATGTGAATAGGTGTGTGTTGAATAATTGATTTTTGATTTTCGTATATATATTTTCTAACAATTTTGATGTTAATAATTGATTTTACAACATGAAAATCATCTATACTTATGTATTATAACCTCTAATATACAAATATGTATCAAAACAAGTCAAAAGATGCAAACCGTAATAAAAATGTGATTGAAATTCAAAAAAAAAAAAAAAAAAAATTTCTGAAATTTACGCTGGGAGATCGCCCAGCGTAAAATTTCAGAAAAAAAAAAGGGGCGGAAGGGATTCGAACTTCAGACCAAAACGGCCAAAACGCGCGTTTTGGCCGTTTTGGCTGCGCCCATTTTTGTGAAGGAAAAGCCCAAAACGGCTTTTTAGCCGTTTTGGGTTTCCTTTGTATTTTTTTTTTTTGTTTTCAAAAATCCATTTTCCAAAATGGTCAAGAGAACACGTTTTGGCCGTTTTGAAAAACTCAAAACAGAAAATGGCCCCAAAACAGCAAAGAGAACAGGCCCTAAATACTTATAAACACTTATCTCTTCTTTCTCAACTCATAAAAGTCATATGTGGACGAAATCTACCCTAATTTTTCTTATATTTTATGTATGTTGAGCAATCAAAGATCCCGCGTAAGGAAACACGGGCGAGAGATGGTCCAAGAAATCCCATTCTATACTTGGAATTTAATAAGCTATTCCCAAAACATTTACCCAAATACATTAGTCAAAAGGGAACAGCAAGCCGTCGCAGCCGAGTAAATTCTATTCAACCAGTCGTGTGTGTTTGTCTGCCTATATTATAATAATCATTTTCTATGTATATTTTACTGTTCTAAAAGTTTTTTTAGGCTGCGCTTCATACTTTTACAAGTTTAAAAAATTTGAAACTTGATTTCTACACTAGTCATATTTTATATTTTTTAAAATATCGAATATGTTGGAGAAAAATAAGATTTAAACATTTATTTTATTACTGCAAATTTGAGACAAATTAAAATGAAGGACTTATTTGAAAATAATACCGAAATAAATTTAGATTATGGTAAGAATTTGATTCTTTGTCATTAAGATGAATTTTCTTCGCACAAGTGCCCAACGTGCGTGTGGTTTTTGTTCCAAGCCCAATAGATCCTCCCCTTTTAAAAACTAATGATACTCTTTAGAAACTAAAACTCAAGTCTCAAAATAGAGATATTTAAATACGTGGTTTCACTTTCAAACTTGTTGATATCCAATTCGATTTGTTATATCAGCTAAGTAATTCTTCACCGGTGCTATAAGAGCAGGTCGGATGTCATTCTCATCTAAGTCTTACTCCAAGTCGAACCTCATTTCCAGGTGGGTCTTACCCCAGGTCGGATCTCTTTCTCATCTAGATCTTATTTCAAGTCGGACTTCAATCCCAGGCGGGTTTTATTTCAGGTCGGACTTCATTCTCATGCGAGTTTTACTCCAGATCGGACCTCATTCCCAAGCAGGTCTTGCTCCAGGTCGGAAGACCTCCCATCCAGGTCTTGCAGTTAAGCTCACGTCATCAGTATGGCATATACTGTCATGTGTTAGACGTCAGACTAGTTGCCACAATTAATGCAAATGTCACTTCACAATAAATACCTAAAAAAGAAATGTCATGTAGACATTTAATGCTGAACTTGGCATTAAATACTTGTAATCATTACACGTTTTCCTATAAATAGGAAACATAAATGTCCTACAGATCAGACATTCAATGACTGATAATAAACAGCATACTCGAAAAGATTACAAACATGTCTTCTGTTACAATTCTTGTATCTAATTCAGTTCGGCCACGTCCGACCTAAATTCTTAACATTAAATTTGCTTGGGAAGTGCAGCGTCATTTTCCAACGTCAACAAAACTCATTTTATTCAATTCTGAAACTTTACTTTTCACTTAAAATTTTCATTTATCGGGAAATAATTTTGAACATCCATATATACTAGGAACATTTATTCACGGAGTATGACATGTTCAACTATTGTCTCGCTAAAAATAAATTGTGAAACTCACTTTAATATTTAGTCAAAGATTAATAAAAAGGAGAATGTATCTCCTGTCCGAGTCGGCCCCTTTTTGAGAGTCGGGGGCAACCGGCAACATACAAGTGCACTAGTAAAAAAATAAAAATATATTTCCATCAGTATATATAACCAGCTGTGTGTGTTTATAACATTTCTATCACAATCCATTTTATAAAATTATATATATACCTTCTAAATCATTGCACATTTCTATCACATCCCATTTTTTTCTTGGCTCGACGAACAAAATTTTGTAGTTTTGAATAATTTTTGTACGAATGACAGTGATGAAGAAGAAGATGAAATTTCCAGATGTTTTTACGAGCTGTTTAAAGATTGATGAGTGCCCTA
This sequence comes from Forsythia viridissima, assembly GCA_030279155.1. Classification (NCBI taxonomy): domain Eukaryota; kingdom Viridiplantae; phylum Streptophyta; class Magnoliopsida; order Lamiales; family Oleaceae; genus Forsythia; species Forsythia viridissima. The sequence goes on from CM059042.1 coordinate 20,731,849, forward strand.
ATAAACCTCAGCCAAAACAAGCTGTTTACAAGAAACAGTCTTCTTATAGAAGGATTTCTTTATCAGATTTAAGCAGTTCAATACTATCTGAAGATCTATCTGCTTCTTTAGCGGGCTCCAATCTTTACGTATTTACACTTCAAGAACTCAAAGTGATTACTCAAAACTTCTCTTCAACTAATTTTCTTGGTGAAGGAGGGTTCGGGCCTGTCCACAAGGGATTTATTGATGAAAGATTAAGGCCCGGTTTGAAGGCCCAGCCTGTGGCAGTCAAACTCCTGGACTTGGATGGTGCACAAGGTCATAGAGAATGGCTGGTAATTATATTTATGAATTCATTTATATTTATTTGTTTTGTTTGTGTTGGATTTAATTAATTAATTATTGAGATGTTTTGTGTTGTGTTGTGTTGATGATCAACAGACTGAAGTGATTTTTCTGGGTGAATTGAGACATTCACATTTGGTGAAGTTGATTGGATACTGTTGTGAAGAAGAACACAGGCTTCTGGTGTATGAATACTTGCCTCGAGGCAGCCTCGAGAATCAACTCTTCAGAAGTACGTAAACATAAGTAAAAGTTATAGTGCGTTTGGTCAAGATTATTTTTTTTTTAAAAAAAAAGTTTTCTTAGAATTTGACTTTTCAAAATTTTTGTTTGTGCTCGACTTATTTATTTAGAACTTGTTCGGTTGAGATTTTGTAGTCAAATAATTATTTTTGAGTATAACAAAATTGACTTTTCAAAAGATTTTGAGATAAAATAACAAAATTACACTTTTTATTTCACCTAATTTTTTTTTTGAAAAGTCAATTTTATCATGCTCAATAAAATAAGTTTATTAGTTGAAAAGTCTCTATCTTATTTATATTTGCTGGCAACTTCGTACATCTTTACAAGTTTCTTGCTTCATGCTGTATCATAGGTAGCAAGCTGTAACTCACTCAGGTCAATTTATTGATTTTTTTGTAAAAAACCAAATTTATTGGTACTAAATTCAATCAAGTTGCTGAAAGACTTTTTTTAATAAAACAACATTTGGAAAGGGTCAATAATGGTAAATCATTCCGGTCAACGTGTGGACTTTTCAACACGTTTGTTTATTAATTTTGCTGGAAGCTGATCGACCATCACATTCACCTAATCATATATATGTGCATGTTTGTCATTGATTTTTTAATCTGATTAAATTTTCTCATATTTTTTATTTATATGACCTACAACTTATAATCTTCAAAAAAAAATTTATCAAACATACACAAAATACTTTCACTTTTACCAAAATGTGACAACTTTATTGCCTCATTGGCCTCATTGATGACCTTAGCGTAGAAATGCACGTTGACATATATATATTTAGCGTCCATTTGATTTAGCTTTAAAAAATGCTAAAAAATTGGGGTCGAAACCATTAATTAATTTTACATACATGACACGTTGGTATGAAGGCTTACATTTTATCAACTTTCATAAAAATCTGCTAAATTTTTTGTCAAAAACTGTCTAACAAGCCCTTGTATACGCCATTCATGTGGTGGTATTAAAGCTCATATTTTATCAATTTTTATCAAAATCTGCTAATTTTTTTGTCAAAAACTTTATCAAGCAGGCTTTTATATACGTCATCCATGTGGTGGTATGACGGCTCAATTGCCAAATATATTAGATTTATACATTCTTAAGAACCAAACAAATTCTTGATGTAAATATAACAATGTTAAGAACCAAGCAATGTATAATTTCTTGATGGAATTAAGACTAATTACTAAGATTCAAGTTTTGTTCATATGCAGGATATTCGGTTCCACTGTCATGGTCAACGAGAATGAAAATTGCTCTTGGAGCTGCAAAAGGACTTGCTTTCCTTCATGAAGCTGAAAAACCTGTCATATACAGAGATTTTAAAACGTCAAACATTTTGTTAGACGCTGTATGTTACTCTATCATGCCTTTCATCTCGATTGTTCTAAAGCGTTTTTCTTTTTAAAAATATCTTAATTTGAAATTCTATCATCTTGTAATTTCCAGGATTACACCGCCAAACTTTCAGATTTTGGGCTGGCAAAGGATGGTCCAGACGGAGATCACTCGCACGTGTCAACACGTGTTATGGGCACGCAAGGTTATGCTGCTCCTGAATACATAATGACAGGTATGTGTCTTCTTCTTCTACGATACTAAACTAAAACTCAAGACATATTTGGTACGTAGTGCATTTGAGTCGCTTAAGTGCCAAGTATAGGACAACTCATGAAGAATGAATCGATTTTTTTGCAGGTCATTTGACAGCAGCAAGTGATGTATACAGTTTTGGAGTAGTACTCTTGGAGCTTATAACTGGGAAAAGATCTGTAGACAAAACCCGTCATCATAGTAAACGAAACCTTGCAGAGTGGACGAGGCCTATGTTGAAGAATCCTAGAAAGCTTAGCAGGATAATGGATCCAAGACTTGAAGGCCAGTACTCGGAATTGGGGGCTCAAAAAGTTGCTGCATTGGCTTACGAATGCTTAAGCCATAGGCCGAAACTTAGACCTAAAATGTGCGAAGTGATTAAGGTTTTGGAGCCCTTAGAACAACTCAATGACATCCCAATTGGCACATTTGTATTTGCAGTTTCAGCAGACAGTCATTTGCAGAAAGAAAGTGCAAAGGAGAACGGACTCAAACTCCACGAAGGCCATAAACATCGGATTAAAACTCCCAAATCTCTAGTCATTTACTCAGAAACTGCTCTACACTAGAACCTGACAAAGAACCTGTTTCCCTAGGATTGAAGAGTATTAAGACTTGAGGTTGTCAATCTTGTTAAAATGAGTAGTCCAAACCGCTATATTTTTGGTTAATATTTTCATATTTATTCAATGTGAGATTCTACCTTAACAATGAGAGCATAGATTGAATCAAACTGTATATATATTCCATAACGATTTATTACTGGCTGCATAGAATGAGAATTCATTTTTGTTTTGATTGTTTTAACAATTTTGTGAAGCAATGGCCTTCTTAATTACAATTTTTGATCAACAAACTTTTCTTTAATTATGTTTATTAGTTTTCTTAATTACAATTTTTAGTTGACCAATTTTTACAGCTTGATCGATTTTTCTAAAGAGGTTTTATTTGTTCTAAAATCGGCTGAAAAATAGTTTTTGAAAAGAGTTAGGAATATTTTTACAATATGAAAAGTTTTTGTATTGGATCTTAACCAGGGGTGGAGGTAGGGGACAGGACTTGTCTGTGGTCTGATCTCGCTCTGAAAAAAAATTAATTTTTAAAATGTGAAATTTTATTTTTCAATAGAAGTTCAGTCTTGAAGTGTTTTTTTTTTATTAAATTAGTAGTCTCCCCTCCAAAAATTTCTAGCTCTGCTCCTAATCTTAAACTTATACACTTAGATTTTATTTGAATAAATATCATTCAGTGCTCATTACTTGGTGTGCATGATTCTACCTTTTTGAAGTTGCATGAATATTAAGTTTAGGAGTGACAATAGGTCAAGTCGAGCCAATTCGGCCCGTTGCCTACTAGGATCAGCTCTCCCAAAGGGGCGAGTAGCTTGGCTCGCCCCAACAAGGGCCACTCGGTTCAGCCCTTTGGCTCGTGGGTCGAACGAGCCGAGACAAGCTATCCATGAGCCCGACTCTTTTTTTTTTTTTTTTTCAGTTTGAACTTTGAATATTGTTTTCGAAAATTTAAAAATTTAAAAAATAAATTATAAGAAATTTTTTTAGTTAAAATTTACAAGTTTGAAATCCTCGTTCTTTTTTCGGACTTAGGATAAGCTACTTTTAATGTATGCGGAGTTAAAATTGTACACGAACAAGTTGTTTCATGTACAATTATTTTGTAAAGTTTGACGTAAGAAAAAAATTTACGCAAACAATACTTACAAATAATTCAAGTATCCAACTCTTCAAAAATTTTAGTCATCATCTTGTTCACTTCATTTGAATATGAAGTTCGGCATGCTTCCAGTCCTTCAGACACATTAAACTTTTTAATATGTCGGCTTTAACTCTTGACCTGAAATCAGACAGAACCTTGCCACCTATACTAAAAGCAGACTCCTATGCTAAAGTTGACTGGAGGTGTCGCGTGCCATAATGGAAACAATTGAGTATTGACGTTCATTTTGTTTCCATCATCATAGTATATCCAAATTTTCTATGTCTTCATTATCTAAAATACTTAGCATGTCGTGGGTGAAATATCTACTTAACTCTAAAGGTATATCAATAGCACATAATTCTACGTTCGTAGTACAAAAAAGAGAGGAATAAGAATAAGAAAAACCATTAGCATGTTGACTACCCCTAACTGAACATGTGATGACGAAGCAAGTGTTGGAACATGGATTGTCTGACGTTTCTACCGGTCTTTTCAGCGTAAAACTTGTTCATAAAGATTTTTCTAAATTATCATACGTTAGTATTCCCGTACATTAATTTTTGTGAAAATTGCAGTAATTGTTAATTTGGTACGTTCTAAGTTAAGCCTGATACTAATAATGGACGCTAATGAAAATAACATTGGAAAATCTTCTCAATATTTCCTAAATTTAGCCTCCACTGCTAATATAATATTAGAAAAAATAGCAAAATTTTTATACATATTAAAATTGTTAGCAATATAAAAGAAATGATTGAGAACTATTAGAATAGTCAAATAATATACACCTACCTACACATGCATTTGTTGTTTCCAAAAAAACTTTCAAAAACCTTCAAACAAGGGAAGAGATTTCTCAATCATATGTTTGTAAAATATATTTCGGATCGTGTGAATGTCAGTCGTTATAATATGTAGTAATGCAATATTCGTACCCTTCACAAGATTCAAGTGTGAGATATGATGAATTTCATCTATGGCCTACATCGGTACAAAAACTTTTTTCTTTAAATATATTTTCAACACATAGAGCACTAAAAACTTATTTTTCCAGCGGGTGAGATCATAATATAATTAACAACATATCTAATTTTTTTTTAATTATTCTTCAATGAAATGTAACTCATCTTTAACAATTAAATTGAAAACAGGATATACACAACGAATGTGAAATAAAAGACCATCAAATTATGGATTTAAATGTTGACTTAATTTTCAATTGCAATATTGTTGGGCCAACATTGTCAAAAGTAAAACTACGGATCTTACGTTCACAATTAAATTCACATAAATTACCTTTAAAACATGAAAAATATTAAGTCCATTATGAGTATAATCAATTATTTTAAATGCTTTTACTTTTTAATGCATGATCCAATATTTATCAATGTAGTGTGCAATGGTAGCTATATATCGTTTGTGGTTATTACAGGACCATAAGTCCGAAGTACAAGATAAAACACTAGTAAATATCACGTATAATATCTTTATTTTTTATTAAATAAAAAAATAGTGTCTGACCAAAGAGTATTTCGAGAAAAAAGTTTGTACCTTAATTGGAGATACATTTGTATAAATTTCGTGAAATGAGGACTTTCCACCAAGCTAAGTAGAAATTTGGCACTTGCCACCAACTACGTTTTGCCTTCGCAGCGCATGCTATCTTGTGAATATATCTAATTGTTTAGATTTATAGTAGAATTAGAGCCGATCCTGGAGATCCAAACTGGAGTTGTGCCTTATTGGATTTCAACCCTTCGTGTTTGAACACACCCTTGTTGAAGTGTCTGTTTAGATGGATCGTGCATATCCCTTTTGCCATGCTAACTTTTCTTTACAGTGTTTACACACTACTTTGTACTCAGGAAATTTGGCAATCAGTGTACCAATGGGCACCAAATCGAAATGCTTGGCTCTTCGTTTGGTGCTCGAACCAGTAGTTGTATTTGTTTGTGTGTTGACATCTTTTTTGAATTTTATCCAAATCAATCGAATCGATGCTCCCATAATTATCACTAATATCGTCAGGAATTGGAATGTAATTAAGATTACTGAAATAATCATCACTTCGATTGTAAGTCATTTCAAATAAAGAGAAGATTAGAAGATGTAGTAGAAATTAGAAAATTAGAAATGTAGAAATAAATCAACTAATATTAAGATTGGACAATAAATGATAAATAAACTAAAATTGAGATTCGGGAATTGAGAGATTGAGGTGTGAAGAAAATGTGTTTGGAAGGAGGTATTTATAGGAGGGAAACTGTATTTAAAACGATAAAAATAAATAAAAGCAGCAAGGTGCAGGGCAACAGTCACAAAAATGTTACCATTTGGGCCACGAGCCACTAGTCAACTCATCCATGTGCCGAGCCCAAGGGGCTTGGGCAGAATCAGCGAGCCCACAAGTTGCTCGGCCCATTTGCAATCCCTAATTAAGTTTTTTTTTTTGTGATAATTAGAGAAAATCAATTTAGAGGTACGAGCATAACAAACCGATATTTTCTATTGTAATCTTTTACCTTATTATGTTTATATCACTAAAAGTCTTCCATATATAATAGTTCCTTAACTTACCTACAAATCCTATATTGGAAAATTCGAGTTTTTTGAATTTTAGATGTATTGGGCCTATATATATAGAACTCAACATACTTAACGGACACTCAAATCTAACAGAAACACAAATATTTCTACACGACATATTCAGACATACTAGAAGGTGTTCCCATGTTTCCTTGCATTCCCGTGCTGGAGGATAGAAATTTGTAAACTCAAAGACTGTTTGGTTGTAACTTTCATTTCTTATGGGTTGGATTTCGTACAAATCATGGATGTTTTCTCAGTGGAGTTTTACCACCTTATAACTTTGGTGTTCATTGTTCAACATTTACATTATATCGATTCATGCTTTATTATGCAAACTAAGGTAATAATAATCTTCTAAAAATGTCAATTGATAACTTTTGTTATGAAATTAGAGAAATAAAGCAGAAGAATAAAAGAGATACGAAATGAATTGTCTATTTTATTATAACGATGGACCTATATTTATAGGATTCCAAAATAGGTTACAAAGAGACTTGGATACAATCAAACAAGACTTATCTAAATATACTGATAAAACTAAGTATCCTGATAAGTCTAAATAGTCATCAATAATTATTCCATAATTTTACAACACTCTTCATTTGATGACTATTTTTACAATAACTGTATCGCTAAAAATTTTGTTCGATAAAAATTCAGTAGGACAAAATATCAAACAAAAAGAAAGAAGAGTACAGTAATTGTTAAAGTTTTAGAGTATTAAGAAAATGATGTCTCATTAAAACTTTGCCAGGAAAATCTAGTGGAACAAAACTTGGACTAAAGAAAAAAAGTACAACTACTTTCCTAATATTAATCATTGAAGATCTTTAAGTCGACGCATCCCAATCTCGTGCACCAATTTCTTGAATGTGGATATCGGTAATGTTTTTATGAATAAGTCAGCTGAATTGTCAGTTGAGTGAATTTCTTAAACATCAGTGTCACCATTCTTTTGAAGCTCGTGTGTATAGAATAATTTTGGAGAAATATGTTTTGTCATGTCCCCTTTGATGTAGCCTACTTTAAGTTGTGAAATACAAGCTGCATTGTCTTTATACAATATTGTTGGACTATTATTTGTTGAAGATAATCCGCATGATTCTTGGATATGATATGTCATGTATCTCAACCATGCACATTCTCGACTTGCTTCGTGTATTGCAATAATTTTAGAATAATTTGAAGATGTTGCTCTCAATGTTTGTTTTACAGATCTCTATGATATAGTTGTTCATCCACGTGTAAACACATATCCTATTTGTGATTTAGCTTTATGTGGATCGAAGAGATAACCCGCATCTGCATATCCCACTAAAGACAATCTTAATTTTTTTTGAATAAAATAATCTCATGTCAATAATACCTTTTAGGTAACGAAGAATGTGTTTAACACAATTCCAATGTATTTGAGTGGGTGCAGAGCTATATCTTGCAAAGAGATTTACAGAAAAAGGTGTGTTCAGTCGAGTGCAATTTACAAGATACATTAATGCACCAATTACACTTAAGTATGATACTTCGGGTCCAAGAGTTATTTCTCCATCTTCAAGTGGGCGAAATGGATCTTTTTTTATTTCAAGTAATCGAACGACCATAGGCGATGTCAATGGATGTGCTTTATCCATATAAAAACGCTTTAAAACTTTTCTGTATAAGAAGATTGAAGGAAAATGTTCAATTTGTAATCCAAGACAGAATTTAGTTTTTTCCAAATCTTTCATCTCAAATTTATTTTTTAAATAATTTGCAGTTTTGTTGAACTCTTCATGAGTTCTTATAAGGTTTAAATCATTAACATAAACTGTCACAATTGTAAATTCAATATATGTTTTTTTTATGAAACACAAGGACAACATCGTTGTTTTTATAACCTTATTTCAACAAATATTCGCTAAAACAATTATACCACATTCGTCCAGATTATTTTAATCCATACAATGATCTTTGCAATTTATTTGAGAACATTGTTCTGGTGAATGAATCATTTGCTTATCGCACTTATCGCACTTTAAATCTTTCAGTGATTTTCATGTGCATGTCACTATCAAGTGAACCATACAGATATGCAGTTACTACATCCATAAGGTGCATATCGAGCCTTTGTGACACAATCAAACTTATTAAAAATCTAAATGTGAAGGTGTCCATTATGGGAGAATATATTTTCTCATAATCAATCACAGGTCTTTGTGAGAAGTTTTGGGCTACGAGTCACGCTTTGTATCTTGTAATTTTATTGTTTTCATTCATTTTTCTTACAAAGACCAATTTGTATCCTGCATGGATTACATTTTTAGGAGTTCGAACTACATGTCTAAATACTTTTTGTTTTTCTAAGGAATTCAACTCCGCCTGTATGGCTTCATTCCATTTTGGCCAATCATTTCTATTTTGACAATCTTTAATAGATTGTGGTTCAGGATCCTCATTTTGCATGATATCTAGTGCCATATTAAAGGTGAAGATATTGTCCACGATAATATTATTCTGTTCCTATAATTTATGAGATAATAAATAAAATATTGAAATCTCATTATTTTCGAACACTTATGGTTCTTCAGGAATCACATTATCAGTATTTCAGGAATCACATTATCAGTGTTTAATTGATCAATTGTTTCTACATTGTTTCATTAAAAGTTTTTAGTTAGATTTTCTCTTGTACCTTTTTCTTTCGAGGTACAAAGCCTTTGGCACCAATTGGTCGACCATACTTCTGGCCTATTTGAGATTCAGTTGCTATGGCTGATTGTCCTACAGTGACATCAATTTTTGCAAGAGTATTTTTTGCTTGAATATATGACTTTGTCACTTTTCTTGTATCAACGAATACATCAGGTAATTGACTTGCAACTATTTGCAAGTGAATGATTTTCTTAACTTCTTGCTCATATTGATTACTGCGGGGATCAAAATAAGACAAAGTTGTTTCATTCCAAAAAAATTTAACTTGTTTTTCAAGATATAGTTTTTCTGCTTCCAAAGTTGGGAAAGTCATTTAATCAAAATGATAATATGTAAAACGTGAAGTAAATAAATTGATAACCCAAGAATAACTAACCAAGAGGGGGTGAATTGGTTTTCTCAATTTTTTTGGTAAGGGGTGAATTGATTTTCTCAAATTTTTTAGTAAAATATTCTTAAAATAAGAAATTTAAAAAATAAAAATTAATCTACAAAGATATGAGCACAATGTAAATAAATAAAAGGGTAGAGAGAGTGCAAGCAATATTTTTATGGAGGTTCGATCTAACCAATGATCTACGTCTCCCGTTACCAAGCTCTCCAACACGAACACGGCTTTTTTACTATCTTGATTGACTTATGGTGTAATCCAAACCTTTACAATGTATGTAGTGACTTAGAAACAATGAGCACCGATGCTTATACAATATTGAGCTTTCAAGGGACCTCAATACGACTCAAAGATATAAATAAATAGATTTGAGAATGTAATTCTCTCTTGATGAATGATAAATACAAGTTTGATTTTAAGAGAGACTAACACTTTAATGAATAGCAATAGATGAGAAAGATCAAGTGTTAGAAGAAAACTTTGTTGATAATGATGAATCAAAAGTTTGATTTGATTAAACAAAGTTTTTCAATGAATAATATTGAAGATATAAATACAATGAAACTTTGAATGAATTTTCTCAATATGATTCTCTCTATAAATGCTCTTATAAGTGTTGTTGAATGATAATAAATGAAGATGTGTTTATAGAGATAAATTTTTATCACTTTTTGTTGAACTGGATGACCAAACGGATGACCAAACGGTCGACCAGTCAGACGGTCAGAACTAGCTGTTGGAACAGAAAAAATCAGAACGGACACTTTTTAGAAAGTGACAGTTAGACGGTCGATCGGTTAGACCGGTTCATCAAACAGATGACCAATTCCACAGTTTTAAAAAATTAATTTTTGGCTTTGATAAAAGTATTTTATGCAAGTGATAATGACATACGTTTTGTGCATAAAAATATTTTGTGCTTTCATTCATTTAATTGCTAAAAATCAAAGAATTAATACCTTTACAATTTTATCTAGAAATCTATTCTTCGATCTTGATCTTCGAATCTTAAATTTTAGATCTTGAGATACTTGAACTTTTGCATTGATTTTTACTTGATCTTGACATTGCATGAGAGTTCGATTTGTAGCAATTTGAATATTACTTGAAAATAGATTGTTAGTAAACACAACTAATTTATTTGTTATAATCAAAATATTAAGGTTTAAAGTTAACTATAGGTCAGCATAAATCACCCGTTAAAGGTTCATGATACCTAATAATGGATGGTGAGTCAAACCCAACATAAATTTCAAGTCTTCGTTGGGGACCCATCTTTGTACGTTGTGGGGGGTGAAATTAGAACTTGGACAGCACAACCAAAAACTCGTAAATCAGAAATATTATGTTCGTGACCAAATGCAAGTTGTAAATGAACTCATGATAAGCAGTTGATCTTATACGAACTAATAATGTATCATGTAAGATAGCATGACCCCAAACATATGTTGAGAGTTTTGTTTTCATAAGTAAATGCCTAGCAATCAATTGAAGACGTTTGATAAACGACTCTGCTAAACCATTTTGTGTATGAACATGAGCAACTAAATGTTCAACGATAATTCCGATTGACATACAATAATCATTGAATGTTTTTGATCTAAATTTACCAGCATTATCAAAACGGATTGTCTTAATTGAGTCATCTGGAATTGAGCTCGTAATTTTATAATTTGAGCAAATAGTCTAGCAAAAGCTACATTTCTAGTAAAAAGTAAGCAGACATGTGACCATCTATTAGAATAATCAATTAATACCATAAAATAATAAAATGGTCCACATGGTGCATGTATCGCCCCAAATATATCTCTATGAATTCTTTCTAGTAAAGTTGGAGATTCAACACGAACCTTCGTAATAGAAGGTTCAATGACTAACTTGCCTTGTGAACACGCAGCACGTGGATAATCATTAGGTAAAAAAAATTTCTGGTTCTTTAGAGGATGTCCATGTGAGTTATTAATTATTCAGCGCATCATTATTGCTCTTGGGTGTCCAAGTTGATCATGCCGAAGCATAAATTTTTTTGGTTCAATGAACTTCGAGTTCGTGACATTGTTTGATTCAAATGTTTTTATGAATGAATAATACATGTCAGATGGGAGTGCCATGAGTTTTTTTATCTGTTTTTGGCCAGATATAAAAGAAATTATGCAAATATATTCATAATTATTTTCTTGCATCGTCTCAATGTGGTGTCCATTGCTTCAAATATCTTTAAAACTAAGCAAATTTCTTCTGGATTTGTTAGAATAAAGTGCATCGTTTAAATACAATTTCGTATTATTTGGTAAGATAATACTAGCTCTTTTGGAGCCTTCAACGATATTTGATGTACCAAATATCGTATTAACATTATTTTCTGCTAATGTTAAGTCCAAAGAATATTTTTTATCTTGAAAAATTGTATAAGTAGTTACACTATCATCTAAACAGATATTTTGACAATTCATCATGAATCTGCTCCGAATAAATTTGACTTTAGTTTTTAATTGTGATATGAGAGGGATCGTTGTTAGAACTTCAACTTCAGTGTGTTAGAATCTCATGCTGATAACGTATTATGAAACTAGAAAAATAAAGCAGAAGAATAAAAAAGATGTAAAATAAATTGTCTATTTTATTATAACTATGGACCTATATTTATAAGATTCCAAAATAGATTACAAAGAGATTTGGATACAATCAAATAAGACTTATCTAAATATACTGATAAGTCTAAATAGTCATTTATCTCATAATTTTACAACAACTTTGAATATTTATTGAGACATTTACTTATTTAAGTTTTTGCGTGCAAACAAGTTGAGCAATTTACATTATCTTGACAATTTAGAAAATGTATTCACATTCAATAGATTGAGTCGGTCAAGTTTGTTCATATACTATAAAATGTCTAAATATTCTTATATAAAATTTCTCTGATTGTTCAGACATTCGCATCAAAGCTTATCAACTTCAAATTTGATAGATACAACCTATTCAACTCTCTACTAAATTATTCTTACAGTACATCTTAAATTTACAAATATGTATTCTTTCCTTGACTTTATTTCAAATGAAGTGTAAATGAGCAATGGATAAATAACCCATTGACTATGAAATGAGTTGAAACAATTATTTTTGAGAGTGAGATCAGATAAAGCACAAGCTAACCTTGATATGTTAATCACTTTATATCTCCAGAATTTTAGGCGTGGCATAACGTCTGATGTCCGTTCACCACGTAATCCTAGAGAAAGTTAATTACCTACATTTGTTGTGCAAGAATGTTATTGAACATACTTTTGGAGTGTGGAAACATCCCTTTAAAATTCTAGACAAAACGACATAGTACAAATTTGAAACACATGTTGCAATTATGTTAGCAACGATGGTAATCCAGAAGCTTCTGCGCAAGACCGAGGTTCTCAATGAAGAGTTTGAGTCAGCTGCAGACAAGAACTGCATTCCCAAAATGTTGGGTGACGTAGTCGATTGTGCATTGCAATATGGACCACCAGTTGCTCAAAACAAAGACCAAGATTGGAACACATTACTCGATGCAATTACAATTGAGATTTTTGTGCACCTCCACACTTAGAAATGTTGTGTTGAGTTATTCATTTGTTATGCATATCCACGCTCCCTTTATTTTATTTGCTAACATGCTAATAGACAACTGTAATTGACAAATTACGATACACACGGTGTGCTTAAAATTACATAACAGTGTTTAGTAAATCGTTTATAAGTTTCTTTGAAATAGTTTATTAATAAAAAAATTTAGATAAGAGTTTAATTCAAAATAAAACCATTATTCTAAAAATCTCGTCTAGGTGGCGCCTAGGCGTGAGGTGCAGTCTCCATGTCTAGCTATGCATTACGATTTGCCCTAGCCTAGGCCCCAAAAGTCTGAAACTCGATTTTCATGCATAGTTACGCTTTACGCTTTTTAAAATAATGTATAAAAGAGACGAAAATTCTAAAATAAAAGTTTTAAATTAAAAAAGCTATGTACCTTCATTGTCCAACGCAAACAAGGCTAACCAAAAAAAAATTGGTTTCCTATTCGATATTTTGTGGAAGTATGGTATTCGTGTAGAAATAAGGAAATTGGTGTAAATGGTCCATAATCTTTTCTCTTAGTGGGGAAATGGTCACTAACTTTTGTTTTTTGGTACATCAATTCTTAACCTATGTATTTTGATGCGCAATTGATCCTTATTTGATGAAAAAGATAAAAATACCCTTAGTTATAAAAAAAATTTCAATTGGATTTGTAACCTTTGTAAAATGTGCAAATAAGTCCGATACACTATTAAATAATATTTAAATTTGCGTATTAAATATATCACTATAGTCGTGTTAATTAAAATTTCATAAAAGAAAAATGTAAAATTATTGCGCTTTAAGCATATGTAATTACTATGTAATGTGAAAATTTTGAATAAAAATTAAGTTAAATAAATAACAAAATGAAGTATATAATTTTATGATATTGAACCAATCTTATTATATTTTTTAACATTAAAATACTAACAAAAAGTAGTTTATACAATATGTGTTTTTTTTAAACGATAAATTAAAATATGAATAATACAATTTGAGCTATAATATTTGTAGTTAATAAACGAATAGTTCAATTAAATAAGGGATAATTACATCAAAGGTCCCAAACGTTTCAAAATCGTTGGGGATATGCCCATAACCTAAAAAAATAGTATCACACATCCCAACGTATGAAAAACTTGGCGTGGTAGGTATTTTATGACCAAATTGTCATTCTCTTTAAATAAATAAAAAAATAAAAAACAAGAAAAAAAAAACATAATTGAAAACTGACCATATGTACCCCAAAAAATAAAAAGTAACAAATAGGCCATCTTCTCAAAAAAGTCCTAAAATTTTATTTGTACCAAATTCGCCAGAAAACACTACAAACTTCAACATTCAAATCCCACGCATTCCTCAAGAACCCTCGAGAAATATGCCTATGGCCGAAACCCATTCTCCCAAAGAATGCTACTATATCCAGTGGTAGACGATCCTCCAACCTACCTCTTCTTCTACATAATCATCTGCATCTTCGTTCTTCTTCTCTTCCGCTTTGCCACCGTCTTCTTTTTCTTTGTCTTCATTGTGTTCCTCTGTACGGACATCGTTTACCTCCTCACTTCGTTTCTATATCCTCCGTAACCTCGTCAACCGACGCTAGTGCCCATGCTAAATCTGTAAGCACCCATTTTCTCCACTATCAATTTCTATGGGCATATAATGGTTTTTTTTTAATCTTTATAGACATTGTTTACAGATAATAGTAAATCATTTTTTGAACAAAGGTACTACTTTTGAAGCACGACGTACTGTGCTTGAACCGAATGATTATTACATGCAATTACGGGCTTCATCATGTTATCTTGCAAATTTTTATTTAATTCTCTATTTGACTCTGTGTGTTTGGTACTTGGTATATAAATTTATGTGATACAGGTGAGGGTGATGATAAAAGGGAGGGTGCAGGGGGTGTTCTATAAGAATTGGATAATTGATAATGCCACAGAGCTGGGATTAAAGGGTTGGGTTCGAAACATGAGGAACGGGTCAGTGGAGGCTTTATTTTGGGTAGTCCAGAGAAGGTTCAGGGTCGGAGAGGTCCACCAGATGCAATGGTCACTGGTTTTGAGGTCTTCCCAAGCACTGATGATCCCGGGACCAAGTTAAATGCAAAAACACGAGTTTGTGGTATTTTTTGACAAATTTGGTACAAATAAAATTTTAGGACTTTTGGAGAAGATGACATATTTGTTATTTTTTATTTTTTGGGGGGTATATTTTTTACTTTTTATTTTTTTGGGTACATATGGTTAGTTTTTAATTATTTTTTCTTTTTTCTTGTTTTTTGTTTTTTTATTTATTTAAAAAGAAGGGCGATCTGGTCATAAAGGACCTACCACACCAAATTTTTCATACGTTGGAGATGTGTGGTACTATTTTTTTAGGTTATGGGTATATCCCAACGATTTTGAAACGTTAGAGATATTTGATGCAATTATCCCATTAAATAAAAATATTTGAGCATCAAGTTTTTGACAAAGTTATTTTTTTTTTATGTTATAAGGATAAAATTAAAGTTTGAATTTTAAATAATATGATTACTTAATAATAAAAATAATAATTTTAATTAACACATTTGTTAATAATTATGAGCTTAAATTTTAGTTATTTTATAATAATCCATAAAATATACAAAATAAATTATGGGTAAATTCAGGGCCGGTCACTGTTTTGGCACTTATGGGCTCTAAAGTCATATGCTCAAAACTTAATTTAACTAAAGTCATATTTTAGAGCTAAAAGACCAACGTACCCTTAATTGTAAAAAACGCTAATTGTTATACTGTTTTGTTGTGATACTGTTTTTTTGTGATACTGTTTGTTGTGATACTGTTTTTTTTGTGATACTGTTTTATTTTGCAGATACAAAAGTGTTCTGAATCTTATCTTATTTGGTTAGAAAACATTTTCTTTTCACACTTATGTTGGGAAAAAAAACAAAAATATTAACTCTTTTTTGTGGCTACTACTTGAGTGATGATATGATTTGGTTTATAGTTTTATACGAGTTCATTTTCAACAACAAAGATATAAAGATGAGTATACTTTGCTTTATTTTTCTCTATGCAGAGGGAGAACAAAAATTTAACAGGAACTACACGCTATGCAAGTTGTAGTACTCATCTTGGAATTGGTGAGCTGATAGACATTTTTTCTGGCCTTTCTTTTAAGACAGTACTCCTACCCACTTCTTTTTCGTTTAGATCAGGAGAAGAGGAAGATAAATGATGGGTTATCTGAAAGATGACATGTGGATCACATTTTCTTGTTTTGCAGAACAAAGCAGGCGTGATGATCTTAAATCCCTTGGTTATGTTCTTTTGTATTTCTTGAGAGGAATGTGCACCAATTCTTTTCACTTTTCTTATGTTATATTCTATTTAGATTTTAGCAAAATGTTGATAAACAATACTTTTTTTTAACCAACTACTAGTCTGCATATATTGTGATACTGTTTTGTTGTGATACTGTTAAACCTATGATTCTTGTAGTGATAATGAAGAACTAGGATCCAATCAAGAACTGGGAGTGTTAATGAAAAAGGATCAAGTTCAAAGGATGTTCAACAAGAGAAAGATGAATGGTGGCTTCAATAAAGATATATTTATCCGTGATACTGTTTTAGAAGATTTGTGATATTGTTTTGGAAAAAAAAATTAAAGATTGTCATTTTAAGCTAAAGAGACAACTTCAAACGGGTAAAATCCATCATAGGCAGTGGCTAAGCCACTGGTCTTGACCGTCTCGTCGAGACCATTCCGAAAACATATTATAATAAAAATTCTGAGCACGTGTGCAAATTCTATGTTCATTTCTATTGTGATACTATTTTTTGTGATACTGTTTTGTATAATACAGTATCAAACAACATACATGACTATGATACCATGCTTTTATCTTTGATACTGTTTAATTAGTCATGTGTGTTGTTTTGTTGTTTTATACTGTATTATGCAAAACAATATAATGGATTAGAACATGGATTAAAACAGTATAAAAATTACTAATGCACATTACATAAACAAAATAGTATCATAGATTAAAATAGTATCATAGACAAAACTAAAACATTCAAACAGTATCATATGTTCAAACCTTGGCATAATTAGACAGTATCAAAGAATAAAAGCACGGTATCATAAATAAAACTCATTCCACATAGAATAAAACAGTATCATGGATTAAAATAGTATCAAAATATACTAATGCACATTACCTAAATAAAACAGTATCATAGATTAAAACTAAGACATTCAAACAGTATCATAGGATTAATACATATGCCTACATAGTTTTAGATGACTTCCCATTAACTTGAAAATGATTGACAGTTCTTCTTTCTTTATCTTGGCATTGCTCTGAAGTATATGTTTGCTTTTAAGGGACTTAGATACCTTGGAAGAGCTTTAATTTGCAGCAAAAGGATGTACATTAATCTGTGATACTGTTTTAGAGGATCTGTGATACTGTTTTGAGAAAAAAATTTAAAGATTGTCATTTTAAGCTAAAGAGACGACTTCAAATGGGTAAAATCCATCATAGGCAGTGGCTAAGCCACTGGTCTTGACCGTCTCGTCGAGACCATTCTGAAAACATATTATAATAAAAATTCTGAGCACGTGTGCAAATTCTATGATCATTTCTATTGTAATACTATTTTTTGTGATACTGTTTTGCATAATACAGTATCAAACAACATACATGACTATGATTTCATGTTTTTATCTTTGATACTGTTTAATTAGTCATATGTTTTGTTTGATACTATATTATACAAAACAGTATCATAGATTAAAACATGGATTAAAACAGTATCAAATTATATTAATGCACATTACCTAACACAAAACATTATCGTGGATTAAAACTAAGACATTCAAACAATATCACAGGTTCAAACACGTATGCGAATTCTAAACAGTATAATAGATTAAAACAGTATCAAACACGTATGCGAATTCTATATAATTTCAGTTATGATACTTTTTGTAATACTGTTTTATAATACAGTATCAAACAACATACATGACTAACAACACAAAGAAATAATCTAAGGGCTACCAGCATTCATCCTTACAGAAATTAAAACTACTATTAACAGCAACAAATCATGGCCACAACAAATATACTTCCTAAACATTAACTTATACGTTCATCCCATATTTTGTTGTCCTCACATTTTGTTCAAATGGCAACGTCAGTAGCATTTTTTTAAGAGAGACAAAACATCTTCCAGAGGAAGAGAACTAACTACACTATCCAACAAGGATGAAGGACTACCAGCATTCAAAGAACTAATAGTTGGAATAGCTAGTAGCTGATGAATATTTCTAAAAGCTTCACTGAATTCACAACCTGTTCACAGGCAGACCCATTCTCGTGGTACCTCCACCTCCACCTCCACCTCCACCTCCACCTCCGCTGGAATTGAAGTTACCACTGATCCACCTCCGCCGAAATTGAAGTTACCATTGCTCCACCTCCACTTCCACCTCCGCCTCTGCCGAAATTGAAGTTACCCATTCTCGTGGTATCATTGATCTACCCTCCATTCTCGTGGTACCACTACACACAGTCGTTGGAATTGAAGTTACCACTGATCCACCTCCGCCGAAATTGAATTACCATTGCTCAACCTCCACTTCCACCTCCGCCTCCGCCGAAATTGAAGTTACCCAGTCTCGTGGTATCATTGATCTACCCTCTATTCTCGTGGTACCACTATACATAGTCGCCGGAATTGAAGTTATAATTTCCGATTACAAGCTCTGCAGAAGAGGTTTGTAGAGATAGAAAAAGGCACCATGAAAAATACGGATCAGAGGGGTATTTTGGAATTAATTTAAAATATTTCTTAAAGTATGACTTAATCACAATTTAAAAAAATATCTTGACCTAATTTGAAACAAGTCATGTTTAAGTGACTTATACGCAATTTTCCCATAAATTAGTATATTATGAATTTGTTAGTTTTTTTTAATTTTTTATTAAAAAAATAAAAGTATTGGACTCATTTGTAGTTTTTGCAAATGTTAAGAATCCAATTAAAAATTTATTTAATTAAAAATAAGGGCATATTTGTCTTTTTAATCAAATAAGGACCAATTGCGCACTAAAACACATAGGTTGGAGACTGTTGCGCCAAAAAAAAAAAGATTAAGGATCATTGTCATACTAAAGACAAAAGTTAGAGACCACTTAGCGCCAATTTCCCGTAGAAATAAGGGGGATTCATTTAAATGGCCTAGTCAAACTGCAACTTCATTTAAATAGCCTCCATTTAAAGAAATTTGTGTGAAAGGCCCATACATAAAAAAAAATGCAAATATAAAATATCAAATGACTAATATGTCCTTGTAGATAAAAAGACATCAATGCCCAAAATTATTTGACTATTTACACAAAAGATTGCTGGGAATCCATTCACGTGAGAAAAGGAATGTGGTTGAATGAAAAAATTCAATGCAATGCTTCTCTTGAATGCAATTTTTCTCTTCCATTATTAAATGTTCTAAATTAAAATCCTTACATCATATCTTTACTCATTATCATCATCTTTCCTTCATATGAAATGTAGTATTTTTTATGAAAAAACCCTAAAATATACATTGTTATTCCGTTGAGCAAAAATTTGGCTAAAGTGAGAAATCAAAACTTACAACATTGTTGTTGGGCATTTGGAGAAGAAGACAAGGTACGGTTAAATTTCATTATATGACTATTTTATTTCTCCATCTTGTTAATAATGTATTAATGTTGTGATTTTGTTAATGGGTCTATTTGTCAAAAACAATTTTAAAGTCTTTTTTTTTGTATTGATATCGTTAGAAAATGAAATATAAGTTGGCAAATACATGTCTGATTATTGTATTTTTTATTCCACTATAAATTTATATATAACGATATCAATATCGTTTTTTGAGTTTCATAACGACATTAATATTGTTACCCTTATTTGTATTATAAATACATGTTGTTAGCCTTATTCCACGATGATGATATTTAAAAAATTTATGTTGAATTGCAGCTATGGACAACGTGGATATGGTATGGATATTAATTTGTTATCCAATTGAATTTGAGCAGAATATTGAAGACACATGGACTTGAAAATATGAAGGGAAAGAGAAAAGAAAAACAACGCCTATTCATGTTTCAAAATCAATTACTTATGCGGAGTTGTATAATAAAGTTAAAGAGGAGTTGAAGATTGATTCAAGTCTATATGAAATAGAGATGGCTTGTCTTCTCCCTCTAATGTCCAATGCTCCAGCTGCACCGACTGTAATTGATTGCGACAACAATGTGAAGTGGTTCGTTTCAGTCTGCAAAGAAGCTTATCTTTGTGTTACTCGTTCGAAGAAAGATATTGAAAACCATGGAGATGTTGAAGAGAGTGGAGATGGAGAACAGTTTGGAAATACGAACATTGAGGAAGAAATAGTTCGAACTGACGATAGTGAAAATATGCTTCTAGATTGGAATGATATTCACATAATCCGAGGTAGTCCTGAAAGACTTGATGCTCATATGGAAAACGACAACGATGGTGATTTGCACACAGATGAACCCACAAGTCAGCCACATTATAGTCCGACTATGGCCGATGACAATGATTTTAATGTTCACATAGATGAACACAGTAATCAGATGGTAATTGCAAGTGCTAGTTCGCTCCATTGTGGGTCATCGGTTAGAATTCCAGAAAACGAAGATATGCAAGTCAAACAGTTGTTTCCAAATAAAAAAAAACTTAATATCAACATTGCAGTTGTTGGCTGTGAAATGTCATTTTGAATTCAAAGTGAAGAAGTCAAATAAGAGCCTTTATACAGTTGTTTGTATTGAAAAAAATTGCAAGTGACGGTTGCGGTCACACAAGATCAAAGAAAGTCCTATTTTCGAAGTTCGAAAGTACAATGGTCATCATTCTTGCTCCATGAGTGTTAGTCGTAGAGACCATAGGCATGCATCTTATTTGGTTATTGGAAATCACATCGCCCCTAAGTATCAAGATGTCAACCGAATTTACAGACCAAGGGACATTATTAGCGACCATTGTCGAGAGTTTGGCATAACCATAAGCTATACTAAGGCGTATATGGCTAAAGCTTTTGCATCTGGATTGATCCGTGGAAAACCTCATGAGAGTTATGCGAAATTGCCATCATATTGTCATGTTTTGGAGGTGCAAAATCCCGGTACACTGACATTCATTCATACTTCAGATGATGATAGATTCAAATACTTTTTTATGGCCTTGAGACCAAGCATACGTGGATTCCTCACCTCAATGCGACGGGTAATT
Organism: Forsythia viridissima; assembly: GCA_030279155.1. NCBI lineage: Eukaryota > Viridiplantae > Streptophyta > Magnoliopsida > Lamiales > Oleaceae > Forsythia > Forsythia viridissima. The sequence goes on from CM059042.1 coordinate 20,753,313, forward strand.
TCTGTGGACAGAACATTCTTGAAATCGAGATGCAAAGGTACTCTACTAGTTGCAACCAGTCAGGATGCAAATTTTTAAATATTTCCGCTCGCATGGGGAGTTGTTGATTCGGAGAATGATGAATCTTGGACTTGGTTCTTTCAGAAGTTGCGGTTAATAACATGTGATACAGACGAGCTTGTCATTATTTCTGACCGCGCAACATGCATAAAAAATGGAGTTAGAAATGTGTTTGAGTTTGCTCATCATGGCAATTGTATATATCACTTGCAAAAAAACTTGAAGACTAATTTTCCACGGTGTGATCTTGCAACTTTGTTCACGGCAACGGCAGAGGCCTATACTATTACAGATTTTGAGTCCAACATGGCTGCACTGTGCAGTAAGAAGGAGGGCATTAAAGAGTACTTAGAAGAAGATTTCCACTATTGGGCAAGAGCACATTTTCATGGGATACGGTACAATATAATGACCACGAACAATGCAGAGTCGCTTAATAGTTTGTTAAAGAGTGCTAGAGAATTTCCAATACTTGGTTTGATTGAGTATATCCGAGAGACACTGCAAAGGTGGTTTTATGAAAGACATGTTGAAGCAGAAAAATGTGTAACCCATCTCACCCCATCTTTAGAGAAGAAGATGTGCACTAAGTATAATGAGTCAAATGGGTTGGAGGTTAATCAAGTCTCCCCGGACATGTATCAGGTTGGTGACAACCTAGAACACCATTTTGTGAACTTGGATGAAAGGACATGTACCTGTAGGAAATTTGATTTGGACAGGTTTCCTTGCATGCATGCAATTGCTACTGTAAGGTTTATAGGAGATGACGGTTACAAGCTATGCAGCCCCTATTATACTAGTTCTTGTTGGAAGCAAGTCTATTCTGAATTTGTATACCCTTTGCCAAATGAGATGGAATGGCAAATTCCTGAACATGTGATGTCTAGAAAAGTATTGCTACCGTTGATAAAAAGACAAGGAGGACGACCGTCCAAAAAGAGGAAACGATCTGCTGGAGAGACACGCAAATCTCCTAGGTGCAGTAAGTGTAAGAGAACTGGCCATAACCGCTCCATTTGCACGTTTGAAGCAGCTCCTAGTGGTCCATAATGTTATTGTGAATTTTGATTTTATGCCTTGTTATTTTGGATATATCTTTCTCTCTTTTGGTTGTAACTGGTCATATGTTGTTCCATTTTGGATATAACTGGTCATATCTTGCTCCATTTTGTCATTGGATATATGTTGCTCCATTTTGTTGTAAATTCCAGTTGTAAATTGTTGTTGTACATTAATGCTCCATTTTTGTTGTAAATTTTTGTAATCTGATGTATAACAACTTTAATATCGTTATAGTTGTAATGGAACGATATGTATATCGTTATATCACTGTCATGGTTTTTTGAATTTTGTTTGTATTGGAACGACTTCAATATCGTTATAACGATATCAATATCGTTATGTGAACGGATAACGAGTTAAATATCGTTATAACAAAGTTGAACAAATTTTGTTATAATCATATTTTGTGTATTGTAACGACTTTAATATCGTTATAACGAGGTCAATATCGTTATGTCAAATAATTATACGCATAAGATATCTGTACTAGGAAGACTTTAATATCAATATAACGAGGTAAATATCGTTATAACGAGGTCAATATCGTTATGTCCAAAAAGACTTCAATATCGTTATGTAACTTGATAACGACTTTAATATCGTTATAACGAGGTGAATATCGTTATGTCAAATAATTATACGCACAAGATATCTGTACTGGAAAGACTTTAATGTCGTTATAACGAAGTCAATATTGTTATAACGAGGTCAATATCGTTATGTCAAATAATTATACGCACAAGATATCTGTACTGGAAAGACTTGAATGTCGTTATAACGAGGTCAATATCGTTATAACGAGGTCAATATCGTTATGTCGAAAAAGACTTACATTTCGTTATGTAACTGGACAACGACTTTAATATCGTTAAAACGAGGTCGATCTCGTTATGTCAAATAATTATACGCACAAGATATCTGTACTGGAAAGACTTTAATATCAATATAACGAGGTCAATATCGTTATAACAAGGTCAATATCGTTATAGTTATAATTTATATAGTAACGACTTTAATATCGTGTTCAACAAACTATAACGACTACAACATCGTTATTTTGGATGTGTCATTGTTCAAGTTATATGTTATATAACGATATCTATATCGTTATATGAAAACTGAAACGACTTTGATGTCGTTATAGTTATAATTTATATAGTAACGACTTTAATATCGTTTTCAACAAACTATAACGCCTACAACATCGTTATTTTGGATTGACATCCGTTTTGCAATCCGATAGGCTCGAATAATCATTATTTGGTAGAAACATTACTTTTAACCAAGAACCGAATAATTTTTTTCAATGAAATGCCTATATAGACTACCATACAAGATTTTGGTGTTGTCAACAACGTTTGAAGTAATTCGGTAGGAATAAGGTAACTCCATATGTGTTTCATTCATTGTTCGTATGGTCTTTTGTGACTAGATACCATATTTCAGACCCCCCGCGTGTGTTCTAAGCATGTCCATCGTACATGGATGATCGATCCGACAAATTTGAGCGAAACGATATCGATATCGTTATATGACAACAATAACGACTTTTATGTCGTTATAGTTATAATTTCTATAGTAACGACTTTCATATTGTTTTCAACAAACTATAACGACTACAAACTCGTTATGGTGGATATATCATTGTTCAAGTTATATGTAATATAACGATATCGTTATCGTTATATGTAACCTGAAACGACTTGGATATCGTTATAGTTACAATGTCTATAGTAACGACTTTAATATCGTTTTCAACAAACTATAACGACTACAACATCGTTATTTTGGATATATCATTGTTCAAGTTATATGTAATATAACGATATCGATATCGTTATATGACAACTGAAACGACTTTTATGTCATTATAGTTATAATTTATATAGTAACGACTTTAATATCGTTTTCAACAAACTATAACGACTACAATATCGTTATTTTGGATATATCATTGTTCAAGTTATATGTAATATAACGATATCGATATCGTTATATGAAAACTGAAACGACTTTGATATCGTTCTAGTTATAATTTATATAGTAACGACTTTAATATCGTTTTCAACAAACTATAACGACTACAACATCGTTATTTTGGATTGACATCCGTTTTGCTATCCGATGGGCTCGAATCATCATTAATTGGTAGAAACATTACTTTTAACGAAGAACCGAATAATATTGTTCAATGAAATGCCTATATAGACTACCATAAAAGAATCTGGTGTTGTCAACAACGTTTGAAGTAATTCGGTAGGATGTTTCCTTCATTGTTCGTATGGTATTTCGTGACTAGATATCATATTTCAGACCTCCCGCATATGTTCTAAGCATGTCCATCGTACATGGACGATCGATCCGGCAAATTAGAGCAAAACGATATCGATGTCGTTATATGACAACTGTAACGATATTGATGTCGTTATAGTTATAATTTATATAGTAACGACTTTAATATTGTTTCCAACAAACTATAACGACTTCAACATCGTTATTTTGGATTGACATCCTTTTTGCTATCCGATGGGCTCGAATCATCATTAATTGATAGAAACATTACTTTTAACGAAGAATCGAATAATATTGTTCAATGAAATGCCTATATAGACTACCATAAAAGAATCTGGTATTGTCAACAACGTTTGAAGTAATTCGGTAGGAATAAGGTAACTCTATTTGTGTTTCCTTCATTGTTCGTATGGTATTTCGTGACTAGATACCATATGTCAGACCTCCCGCATGTGTTCTAAGCATGTCCATCGTACATAGACGATCGATCCGGCAAATTAGAGCGAAACGATATCGATGTCGTTATATTACAACTGTAACGATATTGATGTCGTTATAGTTATAATTTATATAGTAACGACTTTAATATCGTTTTCAACAAACTATAACGACTACAATATCGTTATTTTGGATATATCATTGTTCAAGTTAAATGTAATATAACGATATGGATATCGTTATATGAAAACCGAAACGACTTTGATGTCGTTATAGTTATAATTTATATAGTAACGACTTTAATATCGTTTTCAACAAACTATAACGACTACAATATCGTTATTTTAGATATATCATTGTTCAAGTTATATGTAATATAACGATATGGATATCGTTATATGAAAACCGAAATGACTTTGATGTCGTTATAGTTATAATTTATATAGTAACGACTTTAATATCGTTTTCAACAAACTATAACGACTTCCACATCGTTATTTTGGATATATCATTGTTCAAGTTATATGTAATATAACGATATGGATATCGTTATATGAAAACCGAAATGACTTTGATGTCGTTATAGTTATAATTTATATAGTAACGACTTTAATATCGTTTTCAACAAACTATAACGACTTCCACATCGTTATTTCGGATATATCATTGTTCAAGTTATATGTAATATAACGATATCGATATCGTTATATGACAACTGAAACGACTTTGAAGTCGTTATAGTTATAATTTATATAGTAACGACTTTAATATCGTTTTCAACAAACTACAACGACTTCAACATCGTTATTTTGGATTTACATCCGTTTTGCTATCCGATGGGCTGGAATCATCATTAATTGGTAGAAACATTACTTTTAACGAAGTATAGTCAACATTAATTGGTAGAAACATTACGTTATATGTAACGGAAAGATATAGAGATCGTTTCTCATTAAACATGAAACGATTTTCATATCGTTATACTTACAATTTGTATGGTCACGACTTTCACATCGTTTCCTAACAACTGAAATAAAAATAATGTCGTTATCTTATCATCGAGACGATATTTTTGTTGTTATAGCTAAATAATGTATGATACCTATATCAATATCGTTTACATTGAACTCGAACGAATTGATTGTTGATCTTTAAGATCCCTAAATGAGTACATTGTGTAGAGGAATGATATTAATATCGTTACCTTCCAATGGAAACGATATTGTAGTCGTTATAGTCAATGAAAGTTTACTATTCGCAATTTGTAAATTATAATTTACCAATTTTTTCCCACTTTTCAACTATACATTTTATATAATCCACCACTTTTACAAATTTTGAAGAAATTCTATTTTACGTTGAAATCCCACGAGCATATAGGTTCGTTAAAAAGTATGTAAAATAAATTGAAATACTAGCATTCCCACGAGTCCTATGATTTGTAATAATTATGTAAAATAGAAATAAATTCTTTCTAATTTTATTAAATACAATGGACTAACTTAGCTAACTAGAATAAATTTGCGTAATGATTTCGAGAAAAAATAGAATTATACAAAATATGGTAGGAATTCGACTCTAACGTTTATATTAGACAAGAGATGATTTGAAAGTTTCTGTACTTATTTTTAAAAACTTAAAGCATTGAAGAAGAAAGAGTTCGAACATCACTAGCCAAATTACATGAAATTAAGTGGTACCGAAGATCCACCGAGAAAAAAAAAAACACAAACGTCCCAATCATTGGGGAGGCGGCGGTGGGTAGAGACTGAAATAGCCAAGCAGCTGCGTCAGCTGTGTTGATAACGTTTCGTGCTCCAGTCGGCGGGATTCTGCCTCTTGGACTTGGGCATCCCGAATCTCTCGAATCTGTGCTTCGAGATGCGCCTGCGAGTTACGCTATTGAAGAAGCTCATGAGAAATAGATGCCAATGTTGGTTCAGTGACTGTTTCATGGAGGTCCTCGGCCATTGGATCATCCTGAGCAGGCTCGGTTTCACCACCTAAATTACCCCGGCCGCCAATGGACTCTTGTGTGCTTCGCACCAGGTTGCGAGTCATGTGTACTTCAAAACTACGTATCCCAATTCTGTCTATCTGCATTGTACGCTTCACTCGGGTGATTTCATGGGAGAGGTCAATGCCATACATTTCACAAAGTCCTGTAATTAGCGATGGGAATGCCAAACATCTCCGGTTGCTTTGAATATGCAAGACATTGCTGAATATATAGGTACCGATATTGAGGGTCTTAGTCTGGAGCCAGTAAAGTAGGCGTGCTCGCTCCATAGTTACCGTAGAAGTATGTGCCGTAGGGAGAAGATTGGCGCTCACCATTTTGTCTAATACGCGTACTTGAGGTATAAGACATTTATAGTGTACGGTGCTGCTTCCATCATGCCAATGATCAATTCCCTCACAAATGGAGACGACTACTTCATCAAGATTACAATTAGTGGCTTCAAAAATGTCGGTCTCCGTGTTGTCAAGTTCGTAGTAGCGGAGAATGGCTAAGGGCGAAAATGGAATATATTGCCCTCGCATGTATACTTGACAATACTTAGGATGTTCGGGATTGTCGATGTTATCATGGATATTGGCGTAGAATTCTTTGACGATTTCTACATAGGCAACCCGCGGAGTGGCTACAAATGTTTCCCAATGATTCCTCGCAATAACTTGACCAAGCAATTCATTTGCAAAATCCGATGTTAATACCCTTCGCTCCGGTATAATATTTCGTTGGCTTGTGTCGTTATTGTAGATTATCGAAGCCGCCTCCGTCTCAAATTTATTGTCATCATAAGTGACCGGTTGATTTGAAGTCTTCTTTGATGAAACCTTTATCTTTCCTGAGCTCGGTCCCGCATCTTGCGTTGGTTTCTTTGATCTAGGCATTGTACCTACCCATTTTAGAGAAATAAATTTATGGTTACAATCAACACGAATTCACTAATCAAATTAGGCGTGCAAAGTGGACTGGGGTGGATGTGGTGTGTATAGCATGTTGTGCTCTGTTAAGAATGGCATTGCCGTGAAAAATCATGTCGACCAATTAAGCATTTGAGTTATTGTGTTAAGGACACAACAAAATGTTAAACATTTGGTTGAATCAATTTATCAAACACTTGGTAGGCATATGCTATTACAAGTTCAAGCAAATAACTTGGACAATGCATTAAACCCAAAATTGTTTTCAATTAATCATCAAACCACCAACACAGCATCCACTAAAACCAAAAACAAATAATTTCCCAACCTCCTCAATCAAAGAAAACAGCAATAGCATATCACATATTTTGGAAGCAATGATAAAGAAAAGTAAGCCATGTTACCTTGATTTGTAATGAGGGAGGAGGAAAGTCTTGTAGAACTTAGGATGAGAATGAAAGTAATCCTTCAATTGATTATGAAAGTAATTTCTTGTCAATGTGGGAGGAGAAATGAAGAATGTGGAAAATGAGGAGGGGCAAATGACATGAGGGAAATGGGGGAAATTTGCAATATACAAAGAACTGTGGGGTTTTAAACCCCACGGTTCGGTCTGCTCGAGCGGACAGTGACGCAGCCCCAAAGGGCTGCTGCTGTCTGCTCGAGCGGACAGCAGCCCCCTTTGGGGCTGTTGATGTCCAAGAATTCTCATACTAGATATGTTTTCCTTTTAAATTATGGATTAAGTGCTAGTTGTACATTTTTTCATTTCATTCAACTGATTTTCTCTCAACGTCGCAGCTATGCCTCCCGTGCAACACCTAAAGATTTTGACATTTATGCTCCACATGCAACCTTTGAAGACCCCCTTATGATTCACTATAAAACTATGTCCATTTAGTTAAATGATTCTTTATATCATATGGAGTAGAGTGGTTCTTGAGATGATATTTTGTAGGAAATAGGAATGTTATCTATTAATAGCAATGCTAATCACTAATATCCGATTTCGAAGTCTGAAAGTTGGTTGTTGAACTTTATTCTTACTTTGTAACTGTGTGATTATAATCAAATAGGCGGAACTATGAGAATGGTAAATGGCTCGTCCGAATATGTGGTTTCCTATCCTACTTTTTCCAATGTCAAGGAGATCTATTTACTTTCTAGAGCCAGTCCTAAACTTTTAGTATAATTAGCTAGTACTGTGATATTTGGTTACAACGGCTCTAATCTTCATTTTTTGTTGCTTGCAGGGTAAAACAGATCAAATCGTCATTCTATTCACTATCTAAGGTTACTTCAAATTTGATTTTGTAGGCCATCCATCTTTATTTTTTCATTTTTGAACTAAGCCAGCTACATAAAATTTCCATGCACTATTCTGTCTCAAGGTGTTTTGAAATGCACAACATGGTTTTGAGCTAAAGTAAGTGTATTTCCATGAATATGCCTTAATTTGAAGGTCGTGTGACTTCTCTTCATAGTTAGTTTCAGCATATGGTCTCGTAATGTATTTTATGTGATTTTTCGATTTGACTTTGCCTTTATCTTCCAAATTTACACATAAAAAATTTACTTTTAGTGACTGCAAATTTCCTGCTTCGATACCTTCATTGAGTTACCGTTTAATATGAGATAGTTGCATGTTTTTAACAAAAAGGAAAGCTGTACATCATAATTAAAGCCGCGTTTCTTTTAATAATTTCAGGCCTTCAGTGAATCAAGAATTGTGGAGTACAGTATCAAAGAAAATGCAATTTCACCTGGAAAGGAGGAGGACGAAAATCTGCTTATCGTTTAACATTCATGGACACAATTACTACTGTTGTAAATAATAACAGAAGAACAATGAAAATTAACAAAAAATAAAGATTAAAGAGGAGCATGTCATTACAAAATTTGAACAAAAAACAAACCACAGTTCGAACCAAGACTTCCAAAAAAAAAAATGAGTTGGAAGTTCAGCTCCATCTAACTACAACCAATGTACACATTTCGAAGTGCCATGCTAACATCTAGGGTTCGAAGTGCCAGGCTAACAGTTCCGCAGCCAACTTCTTTCTCCACATCGGTATACAATCTAGACGAATTGCACGTACATCCATGTTTGCTTGTAGAAATTCGATGTACTTAACGGTGAATATCCCACAATCAGATCTACAATGAAGTTGTGTAGATATATTAAATCCACTAAAAATAATACAATATCAAACATGTGCAAAATAAACCATACCCATTATGTTGTTGAGAAACCTCTTTCATCTTGATAAATCTGAACTGCTCTGTGCTGTAACTGTCATCATATTTGACATGCAATTTCATCAGCAAAGGAATTACCACCTGGAGAGGCTTCATAAACGCTTCCAACTCTGCTTTGCGGACATGACTCTTTAAGCTGTCGAAGATAAATATAGTTCGGTCTTCTAAATCAATCTTCACTGCGAACCAATGAGAGCCAATTGCACAACAAGGAGCATACAAATATCTACAGTCCTTCCAAGATTTACCAAGCTCTGGTGTAGACCCGACTACATACTTCAGCAAGGACTTACTAAACTTGAACTTTTCCTTTCTAGGCAATTGTGCATGTGTTTGCCACTCTCCATGTGCTGACTGGACAAATTGGCAGAAATAGCAATCCAAGATGCTACAATCTTGCTGAAACAGATTTGGAAACTTTAGAGCCCTATCTCGAATGTGGTACAAGGCCTCGTTCACAATCTGTGCAATAAATCGTAATTAACACAAATACTAATTGTGCATGAAAAATATTATAACCGTATCGAAGTTTGAGTACTTACCTCTCTCCAGTAAGCCAACCATCCTTATTCAAAAGGTCAAGCAAACATTTTGCTTCAACATCACAGCGATGCAAAGGTACGAAGTCACTGTGTACACAACATATGCAATACACAGTCAAGTGTATTTGAAACTATATTTATTATCATCACGTACGCGCAACTATATGTATTCAGTTACCTCGTCGATGCTACTTCCACCCATTTATTAAGATCATCAACCTTCGAAGGATCCACTTCTCGATATGGATCGTATACATCAATGTCTGACAACTTTCTCCTCTTTGTAGGGTCTGTGAAGGGGGAACACAAAAGACGTGCTTTTCTCTTTGTACGATGCCCCCGTCCTTTTGGTAGTTCAGACCCCGTGTCCTCGATTTGTACAATGTCACCTACAGCTTTTATTTTAAAAATCTAACTTAGTAATCTACATTTAGTTGAATTTGGAGTTAAGTTTATGGCTTCAATATATTTGGAGTTAAGTTATATACATACCTTTAGTAGATTTGTTCGCATCCTCCTCAAGTTTCTCCGGTGTCAAAAAATCAGCAGACATTCCTTTCTCCACAATGTCAGTTTCATCACTAACATTCATCCTGTCCAGCTTTTTCCCCTTCCACGAACTCTTCTCCAGTCTCATCTTCTATTATTCTTTCTTTTTCAACCTCGTCCATTACATCATCAGGCCCAACCTCCTCCTTTCTCTCCACTTCCGGTTGAGCCACATGTACATTGGTTGTATTAAAAATGGGACTGTCACATGCACTTGTAGTTGAATTAAACCTACCCACTGCAGCCAATTCAACCAAACTATCAATCTTATACTCCATTTGATCAAGTCGTTTTGATATGACCCCTAGCAACCTTCCCTCAAGTTTTTCCATTTCCATCCTCACTACATCTGCAATGTTATGGTCATGATAGACCGGTGAGGGTTGAGATACCCGGGGAGAATGTTGGTGAAATGAATGAGATGGCTCACCATCATGCTCAGTCTCATTTTCTTTTGAATCCTGGGAATCCGTGTCTTCTTCTTCCACACACGGGGTCAACTCTTTCCAATAATCCTTCTCAAGTTCAGCTTCTGTAGGAATCAATGTAGATTTCACTTCTAGCTGCAAATTACAAATATAAAAAAATTATCCTTTTGCTAAGCAAAGTTCACAATTTGGCCATACATATGTTTATAAAAATAAGGGAAGTCACCTCTTTCGCTTCCAAAACATTAACAAGTTCAGACGACATCAACCTCTTAGACAGTTCCCAAGCCAGCATTCTTGGAATTCCATCAGCATATTTCTTAGCAAACTTCTTTCCCAGATTTGGAATCGCTTCGAATGCCCAAATCTGTAGTCAAAGAAATATTATTATCTCCAAAAAATTTACACAATAATTAATATAAAATAAAATATGTTGTTTCTTCATACCATTATAGCAAGGGGAAAGCCGTGTAACGAATACCTACAACGTGATTCTCCTTCTTTCAATGAATTTCTCAATTTGTCTCCCATGTCACGTTTGAGTATCCTAATTGTGTAGTCATAAGACATTTTCCCCCATGGATACTTGTCAAATTTGTCTAGATCATCAACCAATTCAAACCACCACAAATCAATCAAAGTTTTCTCTTCCGTGGCCAATAAAACATACGCCAAGATAATTATAAGACCTAACTTGTACTTGTCGGTCTTATTTCTTTTGCATCTTTGAAAGGCTTCGAAAACATCTCTCTTCATAATCTTTCTCCCACTTTTCCTAAAATGTTCTTTCACTATTCGACAATCTGCCCCTCCACTCTTATCTACATTTTCACAACCACCTGCATTTAAGCCGGTCACAAGTACAAACTCCTGCAACCCAAACCTTGCATGTTTATTTCCAATTTTCAACCATGTTTCTTCTTTTTTTGTCTTCATCCACCTCAAGAGTAATTGATGCACAAGCTGAGATGCCAACTTTATTTTTCTCAATTTCAGAAGTGGTCCAAAACAACTTGTCTCAAACAGATTTTTGTGTGTTGCATCTAACTTGTCAAATACTTCATCCACCATTCCAATTTTGCATCTATTCGTTATTGTTGCTTCTAGTCTTTCTTCATTTTCAATAACATCCATATTTTCCATTGAATTGCAAAATACAACTAGGTCAAGTTCATTTCAATTTTCACAATATCAACAAATCTGCTACACAGCACCAATGGTTACCTCTCCTCAACGTAAAAAACAAAGCAAACATAAGAAGAAATACGAGCTTCAAAGTTAAAACCCGCCAGAATCAATTTTTCAATTAAATTAAGCCCCAATATAAAGCCCACCCAGATGGTAAAAATGCACCAGATAAACTGAAAGTACAACCAAAATGAGAAGCTTAGCGATCTCCAATTGTTGACACAAATCTTAAAAAGACACTCACTATCAAAACGCATAGCTTCTTAATGTATGAAGTATCCGTCCCAGGAATCTTTGGTATTACCTACTTTTGATTAACTCAGGGAAATCGTTTCGACTCTCTCTAATTAAATGTTCTTTTGGCTCCGTGCAGGTGGACTTTTACTTTGGTCACCATCTATTTTGGGGTATGGTTCATATATTACATTGTTCCTAGCATATATATATGGAATGCGTCCATGATGTTACTGTCTTGAACCTTATGATGTTGTTGAAGTCTTTCTTGAAGGCACAATACTATCCAATTCTATAAATTTGTCTTTTCCTATCTTATGTTTTGTAGTTTCTTGTGTAGTTTGGATCGTTGCTTTCTATCAACGAATGTTTTCGGCATCAAAAAGTAAATAACTGCAGTGACTACCATGTATCAGAGGTTGTGGAGCAAGGGTTATATGTGCCTCTTTTCGGTGGAGTAAATGAAAATGGAGTCAAATTACCAAAAAGATTGGATTGTCCAGGAGAACACCACCGTTTGCAAATTGCTGGCTTTTGCGGATACCTGTTTCAAATTTTATTCCAGGTATCATTTTTAGTACTAATACATCTATTGGGTGGTGGACTTCTTGATCATACAGCATTTGTTAGTGATATGCCTATTCTATTTCTACAGGTAATCAGGGCATTATAAGCCATTGTGACCTTTCATTATATTACTGAAACCCAAAGTTTTTTTCCTGATCTTCCTGTATCCAATTATACTTTAGAAGTCTAATTTTATGATGTATTCTGATATTTATCAATTTTCATTTTAATCTAGTTTAAATCTTCCAAACTACTGTTTGTATAAGAATTTCCTTGCATTCATATTTCCTCAGGCTGATAATGTGAAGAATGATGACATAACAGTTTTAACAAGAATGAACAAAACCCATAACATTTTCAGCAAGAATTAACAAAACCCAGAACATTACAATCTGGAACCCATAACATTTTCAGCAAGAGTGAACAAAACCCATAACATTTTCAGCAAGAATGAACAAAAAACCTCTTTAATTTGGGATACAACCGAGGAAATGAAAAATCAGGAAACAAAATAATTTCATCGATTGGATAAATAATTGAATAATCGATTGGATAAATAATTGGAAAACAAATTAAGAAAAAATACGTACCTGATTGAATTTCAGACTCCACGACCAATAAATTCACAGATTTGTGAGAAACAATTGCCCGACTGTTGTACAGAGAGAGAACCCGCAGAAATAATGCAAATAAATTTTCGTAGATGGATGATTACAAGAAGAGAGAATGGAAAAATGTGGAGAAGTGAGGAATGGGAATGATACATACAAACTGTGGTGTTTTGTATCATTTGAATTTGGGTTTAGTGGTGAGGGTGTAAGTGTCTTTTTAATATTTTTACAATTTTATGTTTTTGTTTTGGGTAATTATATTCACACTACAAAATTTATTTGTTGCACCACATTTTAATTATATTTAAAGTTCTCAATCTTTATTTATTGTAGCACTTATGTCATCAACTTTTTTTGTCTTTTTTTTATCCTCAATCTTTCATTAATTAGCACATCTTGTCTTTAATAAAAGTTCATGTTCAAAAAGTCCGTTTGTAAGGAGTAAAACTACTTATTTTTCCATCATATGTATTTTTAAAAATAAATAAATAAATACAAAAGTGTGACAAAATATTTTTATCTCGTTTCAAAGCACGCAAAATAGAATATTTTAACAAAAATCATCATTAATGACGAGATGTGCTAATTAATTAGAAGGTTAAAGATAAGAATTTGATGGAAAAAAAGTTAAGGACATAAGTATTACAATAGGCAAAGATTGAGGACCTTAAATTTAATTAAAATGTGGTGCAACAAAGAAAAACTGTGGTGGCAATATAATCACCCTTTTGTTTTTTTTTTTTTCCCGGTCAAAGGCCTTTTACACAAAAGGGTCTTTGAAGTGGGTCATTTGAACCCATTCCCCTAGAAATAATACCTAAAGGTTAAATATACTAATGACACGTAATGTAATTGAGAATACATTGTTAGGGGCATTTTCGTTCAGTCCGAATAATTCCAATTTGGTAGCACAAATGGCGTGTGTATGTACACATTTTGCAGACATGGGGCCGTATCATACTGAAATTGTCAACACTGGTAAGCCTGTGGATCCCGATCCTACCACTATTTAAAAAGAGGAGTATTTTTTTTTTTTAATTCCAAAACTCACGCTTCTCGCTACTACAGAGCAGTACCCAAAAACCCTTGCCTAAGTTTTGCTCTGAGACGATGACTTCTCTAGACAGCGACGTAACTATGGTTCCGGCTGGCGAGGGATCCTCCGGCGCCGGTCCTTCATCCGGTAATCCTGCTCCGCCGACATCAGCCAAAAAAGCCAAACGATTCGAGATCAAGAAATGGAACGCCGTTTCGCTCTGGGCCTGGGGTATAAAACCTAACCCTACCACACGCACACGCTTGCTTATGTATGCAAGAAATAATATTCCGAATTTAGGTTTTGGAGAAACCCTAATCCTAATTCATGATGCAGATATTGTGGTGGATAATTGTGCAATTTGCAGGAACCATATTATGGATCTCTGTGAGTTTTTTACTTTGAAGTTGTCTTTTTTTATGATTATACTTGTTTAATTAGTTTTTGTATTGGCGTAATCAGGTATCGAGTGTCAGGCTAATCAAGCTAGTGCTACAAGCGAGGAGTGCACTGTTGCTTGGGGTATGTAGCTTCACTAAAACCCTGAATTTTTATTTTTTTTATTGGCTTTTTTACATTGAACTGTTATTGTATGCCTATCGATTTTTACGGTGACAGGGACTGCCTTAATTAAATTGCTGCAATTGTAAATTTATCTTTTATATGAAGGATACAATTATGGTTCGAAGATGTGTCCGAGTCTTTGAGTTGTTTGGGATAATTGAAAGCAATTATGTAACCTTAGAGTATTAATTCTTTTCAGTTATCGCATTATGATTTTGGTGGTGAAAATTTTATTTTTACTTTGCATTTTGATTAGAATTTTCTTTACTGATTTTTAGGTGTTTCTGCTTCTATCTCATATCCAGATTTTGCAAATTTTGTTAGTCCTCTTGTTAACTGTTAATTTTGTTGTTGTTTATTGCATATGGACCTTTGGATGCAAAACTGGAACAACTACACGATTAGTTTAGATGAACAACTCATCAGCTAATTGTTTAGCTCTCTTGTGCTCATAGTAGTGGATCCTATGGCAATTTGGTGCTCAGATATTTTGGAGACACTATATGACATGTTAGAGTTCCTTTATTTTTGATGAAATCAATACAGTAATGTTCTCTCTCATGATTCTCCGAGTTGTTTGTCTTACATTCTCTACTAAAGCTTATACGCCTTGCATGCTCTGATTCTCTACATTTGGCACACTTTTATCCTTTTTATTAGGTTTTATTTCTTTCATGAGTGTTTCGTGAACTTCAGACACTTCACATATCAATTTTATGCTTTCACTGAATTATGCAGTACTTTAACTAAATATCAAAGTATTCCAACAAACTAACCTATACTTGCATGGCATGGCTAAATTATCATGATTCAGTCACCTACCCGAAAGGGACACTCAATTCCATTTATATATGCCTGCACACTGCTTATAACTCATGCTGAACTTCTACCAACATTACTCTAAACACAAAAATCAAAAGAAAAGAAAAATGCTATGAATTTACCTAAAACTGGAATTAGAATATAGACTGAAAATTGGGGGGATCTTAACTCAATCTGACTATGAACAAAAAATCAGTCTTCTTGCATGTTAAGAATTCTAGTATGTTTCAACTAATTCTTTTTGCCACTCTATTTGATTGATTCATTGTTACATCTCCTGAAAGATCCACTAAAATCAAGTCTTTTGCAACTATATTAGACCACGTAATTCTTGTCTATACATCTTCCAAGATGTTCTATTGGGATATAATGGCTCTTGTGAATGAGTGTTTTTTTGGGTGGACGTAAAATATGATCCACCTAAGTTGTCATTCCCTTAATCTATATTTGACTTGTGCTACCTGGTATATCATTAAATAAGAAAAGGATGGTGCAAAATATTTGGCTTTTCGACACATATGAGCCTTGAAGATATTTCTCTTTATTAATATTTGTACAACATAAATAACATAAACAAATTAATGCCTATTACAGTTTACCCAACAACCATTTGGGAGGGAAGAGATGAAGAGAAAGCGAATGCATTTGAGCGTACTTCAAAGAAATATGTTTGAAGCACACCATGTCGATAGCTTATATGCAAATGCCAGTGGAAAAAGGAAATCGGAATAATTGAGTGAGTGCGAGGTATAAGATATCAGTAGATAGAGCATCTGCAGAAATAAGAACCTTAACATCCTGCATAACTTGTTTCATATATAAATTCCCCTTAACACCCCCAACACACAGACACACCCAAACCAAACTCCCATGATTTAGTGGTTCCAGATTGAAGATGATTCTTTCTGTATTTGATTATATACCTGTGTAAACAATATTCTCACATCTGAACATGATACTGCAAAATAATAGTAACTTGAAAGAGGAACTTTGAATTAGGGAAATAGTATGTAGGATAAGGGACCTTAAATTTGTATGCCACTGAAAGAATGAAAGTAATTTGTGTAAAAAAGATATTATATGCAATTGAAATGCCTTTTTTAGTTCTTTTCTTTTTGAATAATGAAATATAAGAACCAAAAGGTGCAGATCGAAGGATGAGTGGTTTGCATATTTTTCTTCCCAGTGGCTGTGTCTCCGAACTCTTTCACTTCACTGTAATATGTTTGAAGCACACCGTGTTGATTGCGTATTTGCTTTTATGCAAAAGCCAATAGAAAAAAGGGTGGGAAAAGGAAATTGGAAGAATTGAGTAAGTGAGAGAGAGAGAGGTATAAGATTGCAGTAGATAGTGCATCTGTGCGTTCATTTGAATTTATAAAGAAATAAGAATCTTAGGTAGTGTTCTCTTTGTGTTTGAGTTTTGTGTTTTGAGTTTTGAATTCGTTTTGTGTTTTGTATTTTGAGTGTTTGTTTTGAGGTTTTGAAAATACGTTCTTTTTGGTATTTTTGAAAATTGTTTCTGAAAACAGAAAACTCGAAAACGTGTTTACTTTGAAAATTTTGAGAAATGATTTTGTATGATATGTTATTCAAAAAAGTTCATTATTTAATTTTTTTTAATACTTTAATGCTAATATAGTATGAAAATTCTAATAAGATAGACTATATAATACTAATACATTTGAATACTTTCTTAAAATAATTTAATGCTAATACAATTGTTATATATATTTCACTATTTATTTATTGTTGTTTTGCAAATTGTTTGCCACTTCGCCGCTTCGGGAAAATGGGGTTCGACCTGCCCGGTCAGGTCGCGGGGGTCGAGGGGGCAGCGCCCCTCGTGGGGGCCCCGAAAGAAAATTTTGATTCTATATATATGAATAGGTGTGTGTTGAATAATTGATTTTTGATTTTCGTATATATATTTTCTAACAATTTTGATGTTAATAATTGATTTTACAACATGAAAATCATTTATACTTATGTATTATAACCTCTAATATACAAATATGTATCAAAACAAGTCAAAAGATGCAAACCGTAATAAAAATGTGATTGAAATTCAAAAAAAATACAAAATTTTTTTTTTCTGAAATTTACGCTGGGAGATCGCCCAGCATAAATCTGGGCGATCGCAGGTTGCCCACTGTTTGAACTGGGCGATCGCCCAGATTTATACTGGGCGATCTCCCAGCGTAAAATTTCAGAAAAAAAAAGGGGCGGAAGGGATTCGAACTTCAGACCAAAACGGCCAAAACGCGCGTTTTGGCCGTTTTGGCTGCGCCCATTTTTGTGAAGGAAACGCCCAAAACGGCTTTTTAGCCGTTTTGGGTTTCCTTTGTATTTTTTTTTTTTGTTTTCAAAAATCCATTTTCCAAAATGGTCAAGAGAACACGTTTTGGTCGTTTTGAAAAACTCAAAACAGAAAATGGCCCCAAAACAGCAAAGAGAACAGGCCCTTACCTTCCTGCATAATTTTTTCCATATCTAAATGCCCCTTGATCGCCCCTTTCCCACAAAAAACCAACCTCCCATGATTTGGTGGTTCTTGATTGAAAGATGATTGTTCATGTGTTTGATAAAATACCCATGTTTGCAATAATCTCATAACTGAACATGATACTGCAAAATAATAGAACTTGAAAGAGAACTTTGAATTAGGTAGTATGTAGGATAAGGAACCTTAAATCTATATACCATTTGAAAGAATGAAAATAATTTGCTTAAAAAAGCTATTATATGCAAATTAAATGCTTATTGAGTTATTTTCTTTCTGAATAATGAAATATAAGAACCAAAAGTTGCAGAACGAAGGATCACTGTGGATTATAAAATAATAAATGAGTACCCCAGCCCAGTTGGTAGAGTCCACAAACGGCCAAATTTGAAGGTATTAGCAGCTTGGCTCAGAGTCTTGTCAATGAGATGACACACTTTCCTTGTAAGCACGAATATGATTGTATAAGATGATCGGAAAACCTAATTCTGTGAGAACAAGGAAGAGACAGTTAAGGGCCTTGATATCATGTATTTTAGTTTGTCTTGAAATTTTAGATATCGATGGCATAACAAGGAAAGCATTAAGTCGGTCCTAACTGCTCTGCATATATGTGTTAGGAAGAATGGTGTGGGTGGGGGAATTCCTGTACGATATAGTAATGGATTAGGAAATTTTTCTTGCGGATTTTCATTTGTGGTGCTAGGACTAATTGGAGTGATTATATAAGTAAATTTTGGAGTCTAGCAGATAGAAAAATTCAAATACTGTCTTTCATTATGACCTATGATGCACCGACCCTCCTCGGACACTTCATGACATGGGTTCGACAAGTTACATTTCGTGTCCTATTTTTTAAATTTCTAACACTCAAGGGATACTTTAGGGATCTTCCTTGGGCAAGTGTTCGACATGGCATGTACTATGTCCTATATTAAAAAGTATAAAACTAATACGCAAATTAAAATTTTTAAAGAATTTAAATCGATGTGTCCGGACGTGTCTGTCTTCGTGCAACTTAGACTGTCTTTGTTTTTGATTGTTTAGTGTACTTCGTATGTAGCATATTTCTGCATCCTCTCTTTAAAAAACAGAAAGAAAGAATACCCCAGAAGAAATGGTGTTTCTATCAAACTGTTTACTTTGTTTGCCTAGTTGTTTTAGTACAAATAATAAGCATTAATAAAGTATTATTTCTTCAGTTTAGGTACTAATAGGGCGTACCACACACTTTCCACACGACCAAGATAGATAGATGAGGGAATTGCAACTTTTCTGTATGAATTGTGGCATCAGGTGGATGTGTATCCTTCATGATGGCATTATCTATTCTTCATAAGATGGATGCTTTCACACTGCATGCTACCTTTTCTAGTCGTCTAAAACAAAGAAATATTATTGTATGATTTGAAGATGCAAAATATAGATGCCCAAGTATTTGGATCTTGACTGTTGATGACAATCAGTTCTGGTATGACACCTCTTTTGTATCCTTAATATCTCTGATATTGAGACTTGAGTTTCCTTATTTTCAGATGAATTTTGGTCATTACTGTCAACTTTTTCTTGTACATGTTACTCTTTACAATTAATCTTCTTTCTAGTGGATAGAGGTTGTTTTGTTCTGAATCTCTGTTGTAATAGATAATGAGGGCTTTAGTCTAAAGCAAGCTTTCTGATGGTCAGCTTTGTTCAAATTGGATTTTTGAGCGGATGCCTTGTACTTTTGACCATGGTTTTGCATATTAGTGCATTTTATGATGTACATTAGCTCGGGTGGTAATTGTTTGCTCTACTTCAAGTAAATTTTGTACTCTATTCCATATAACATTCATCCGCCCTTTGATTGAGACAAGGTTTTTTGGAACCGTTATTTGTATAGGTGTTTGCAATCATGCATTTCACTTCCATTGCATTAGTCGATGGCTGAAGACTCGTCAAGTTTGCCCTTTGGGTAAGTTATACCGTTTTGCAATTTTTCTATTATAGTCATTCCATTCTACAATATTTTTTATTATTTAATTACTCTTGTACAGATAACAGCGAGTGGGAGTTTCAGAAGTATGGTCATTAGAACTTTTTTGGGACGAATGTCAGAGCTCATTTTCTTAAGACAACGGCTGGACGTGGGCTCCTTTAGTTACTGTTGATGAAAATATGGATACTTCAAATCTTTGCAACAGATTTTTATGTAGATCAAGATCTATAATTCTTGAGCTTTATTGTAGCATCTGTTATTGCTTGCCTAGATATTCATTTGCCTTTTATCCAATTAAAGCAGAATTTGTCTGAAACTGCACTTCTTGCTGTTGTTTTTGTTGTGCATGCAAAATGTTGGTACATATTTGGGGCGGGTTATCTTCTTGTTTACGTTCCCATGGTTGAAATCCCTATTGTTTTCTTCCCTGATCCTTGGTGTACACTGGGTATGTCGGGCATTGCTACTGCTACTTGGCCGGACCCTAGTTTGCTTTCTTTATTTGGACCAAATTCAGTCTTTCTTTTTCTTTTCTTGTGCTGCAGTTTTCTATATGAAATCCAAAAATGTAAAAGCATCTCTAATGAGACCGTGAATTGTACTAAAAAAAAGTGGTATGTCATTTCAAAATGCTTGTATAGCAAGGAAAATTGTGGAGGATGTTTAGTACATTGTCTATATTTAAACAGTGTTAGATATTCTTTATTTAATTTTTTATAATTTATTTCTATTAGAATGTGTGTTAGGCATATTTTATTTAATTAAATATATTTTATTTATATTTTTTGGTCTTGTACACGTGGGACCATATTTTTTCCAGCCCACAATATGTTGTTCTCTTTGTTTCTTATATATTTGTTAAATGTATAACAATCAATATTGTTGCATTGGAGATGTTTTAAAGACTTTGTTTTGCAGACAAGATTTTTGGAAGGAAAATAAGTCTGGGTTTATATGTTGCTGTTAGTGTTTTGTTTGGTCCTCTTTATTTCTTATTTTACTTTCTACGATCAATTTTTTTAAAATTAAAGTTTAAATTAAGATGGCGGGTTTATTTATTGGAATGAAATCAGTTCATGTAATAGAATGAGGGAAAAAGTTGCAAACAGACGTTTTGTCCCTTTTTAACGGCTCCTTGGCATTTCACAACACGTGCTTCTTGTTGCTGCCTTGGATGGAGCATGGAGATCTACAAAGAAAGGCAGAGCTATAAAACACTTCCACCTGGTGTTGTAATATTGTTCATTATATATAAAGAACTGATTTGAAACCAAACGTCTATAAGAGGATATCAAGTATGTGGAAAAATATCCAAAGCAAAACCCAAAAATAAAAAGAGAAAAAAAAAAGGGCCAAAATTTTTGGCTGGGTGTTTTTTGGCTGCCGTAGTTTTTTGTTAAAATGTTGCTTTTAAATTTTGGTAGCATTTTGAAAGGTTTTGACATTTTTTGGCTTGGTTATGGCATCTATTCATGTATTGGATTTGATAACCTATAAATATAGATAGTTTTCATGTTGGAAAAACAATGATTAACATCAAATTCACAAACATATATCTAATTCAAAGGTCAAAACTCAATTTTATAAAAGTGTTCTTCAAGTTCTCATTGCTTGATTTGAACTTGATTTCAAAGTTTTTTTACTCCTTCAAACTATTTGCCATTAAAGCCTTTAAACACTCATTCCGGTGGCGACAAATATCATTTGAGGACAGCGATTTCAAATCGTATTCAAACGTTCCCTTTGGTGGATTTTCTTTTTTCTTCTCATGTTTTGTTTTTCATCATTCTTTGTTCAACAATCTCAAACGATATTTCGTGATGGAAAACGAGACTACCGTTGCTATAATCAAAATGACGAATCAAGACATTGTGAGACTTGATATGTTCGATGGAACTAACTTTACCAGATGGAAGGACAAGTTGAAGATTTTCTATATTTTGGATCTGGATTTGGCACCATTGCCGGAACCAACCCCAAATGATTCTAATATAATAAGGGCAGAAAGGAAGAAGAGACAAGAAGACGAGTTTATATGCAGAGGACACATCTTGAATGCTCTATCCGATCGCCTTTGTGATCTCTACACAAACACCTCTTCGGCAAGGGAGATTTGGAATGCATTGGAAAATAAATACATGGCCGAGGAGGAAGGTATCAAAAAGTTTTTGATTTCTAAATATTTTGATTTCAAGTATTTGGATAACGTACCTTTGTTAGGACAAATACATGAATTGCAAGTTATTGTCAACAAAATGAAGTCCGTGAAGATTGAAATTTCTGAAACTTTCAAAGTTGGTGCAATTATTGCTAAATTGTCATTATCATGGAAAGGTTATAGGAAGAAAATTCTTCATAGTTCCGAGGATTATTCTTTGGAAGTGATTCAAAAGCATCTTCGAATTGAGGAAGAATCAAGGGTACGAAATGAGAATGAACATTCTCATGAGGGCACTTCCTAAGCCCATGCCGTTGATCAAGACGACAAGTCAAACAAGAATTCTATGAAGAGGAAATCCTCAAACTCCAACAAAGATAACAAGATTTCTATTCATATCCGGTATATGTAAAACATTTATCAAAGTGATCTTCTTGCTGGATGTGAAATGTAAGTCCACACTTCCTTTGCCAACAACCTTGGATTAAGTCCGTATATGAGTAAAGCAAACTTGTACTTTCCTGGAATGGTGTATTTGTTGGAAAATGCATTTCTAGTGATATAATGGTCAAACTTTGTATTGTCAACAACGATATTAATAAAACTACCAATTTGAAATATGTTGTTGAGTCTATTTTGTTATGGCATGATAGACTATGACATATTAGTTACTCTACTTTAAAAAAAATGATAAAAACCGAAATAATTTCATGTGAAAATATAGAATATAATAAATGTAAATTACGTGTTAAGTCTAAAATAATTAAGAAACATTTTCATAGTGTTGAAAGGACCCCTAACTTATTAGACTTAATTCATTCCGATATATGTGAATTAAATGCAATGTTAACTAGATGAGGTAATAAATACTTCATAACATTTCATAGATGATCATTCTAGGTTTTGTTATATATATTTGATGAAGCATAAGGATGAAGTCTTTAGTATATTTAAGATATACAAAATCGAAGTAGAAAACCAATTAAATAGGAAGATTAAATTTTTTAAAAATGATAGAGGATGTGAATACTTCTCTAATGAATTTAATCTTTTTTTGTGAACAACATGGCATAATATATTAATGTAGTGCTGCTAGAACACCTGAACAAAATGGTTTGGCTGAGAGAAAGAATAGGACATTAGTTGAGATGATAAATGCTATGTTACTAAGCTCTAAATTGCCATTTAATTTATGGGATGAAGTTTTGTTAAGTGCGTGTCATATAGTTAATAGGATTCCTTCTAAAAGATTAAAAGTTTCTCCCTACGAATTGTGGAAATAAAGAAAACCAAATATTGGTTATTTCAAAGTGTGGGGGTGTCTTGCTTATTGCAAGAACACAGATCCTAAAGGACTAAGTTGAGTCCTAGAGGGATCAAGTGTGCTTTTGTAGGATATGCTCAAAACAACAAGACGTATTGTTTATTAAAATTTAGAAACCAGTGTCATAATTGAATCTCGAGACGTAGAGTTTTTTAAGAATTTATTATCTTCGGATAATAATTCTTTAAGGGAATCCAAGTGGAGACTCCTAGTTCTACAAGACCTTCCAATGATGTTTATACAAATGAATTTCGTAGAAGTAAAAGAGCTCGAAATGATAAAGTGTTAAGACCGGATGAAATTGATTCTCAACTTATTTCCTTCTATTTGGTTGAGGAAAATGAGAAGAGCGTCACAAGAACTACTCCGTATGTTTTTCAAGTGGAAACCGATCCTAAAACTTATCGAAAAGTAATGTCATTGAGAGATAGTATCTTTTGGAAAGATGCTATAAATGATGAAATGGATTCAATAATGTCAAATAATACTTGAGAATTAGTCAATTTACCACCCGGCTCAAAACCTATAGGTTGTAAATGGCTATTTAGGATGAAGTACAATGCAGACGATATTCTTAATACTTTTAAAGCTATGTTAGTGGCCAAAGGGTATCGACAAAGTATGCACGAATAATCTTGATTACTTAGACACGTATGCACGAATAATCTTGATTAGGATTATTCGCGTTAGCTTCTATTTATGATTTGCATATACATCAAATGGATGTTAAAACGGCGTTTTTAAATAGGGATCTCGATAAGGAGGTTTAGAACAACTGGAATGTTTTGTTTTACCCAGAAACGAATATAAAGTATGCAAATTAGTAAAATCATTATATGGATTAAAACAAGTATCAAAGAAATGGCAAGAAAAATTTGACTTAGCAATAATATCATTTGGATTTAAACAAAATAGTGTTGATAAATGTTATATTCAACAGTTTGTGATACTTATGTTGTGCTTATTTGCTTATACGTGGATGACATGTTGATTGTAAGTAATAAAATACAAGGTATAAAAGAAACAAAAATATTTATAGCTTCCACATTCAACATGAAAGATCTTGGTCAAGTGGATATCATATTAGGTATCAAGGTCACCAAGACTAGTGGGGGTTATATGTTGAGCCAATCACATTATGTTGAGAATGTGATCAACAAATTCAATCACTCGAATATCAAAGAGGTAAATACTCCGTTTGATCCAAGTTTGAAACTTGTAGAGAATGATGGAAGATTAATAACCCAACTTGAGTATGCAAGTGTTATAGGAAGTCTTATGTATGCGGTGCAATGCACAAGACTCGACATATCATTTATAATTAGTAAACTTAGTAGGTTTATTAGCAATTTAAGTGAAGAACATTGGAAGTCTATTTGAAGGGTTCTTGGTTATTTGAAGAAGACCAAGGATATAGGTCTCCAATATTCTAAATTTTTGGCAATCCTAGAAGGATTTACCAGTGCTAGTTGGATATCTAGTATAGGTAAGAATAAATCCACTCCAGGTTGGGTATTTACTCTTGGAGGAAGTGCAGTCTCTTGAAAATCCAAGAAACAAACGTACATTAAACACTCAACTATGGAATCCGAATTCGTAGCATTGGCTGAAATCGGAAAAGAGGCTGAATGGCTTAGGAATTTAATGTATGAAATCCCATTGGGAGAAAAGAATAATTCTTCTATATCTATCTTGTGTGATAGTCAAGTCGTTTTAGCTAGAGCGTACAATGAAGTGTACAACGGTAAGTCTAGATATGTGAGTCTAAGATATAACTATGTGAAAAAATTAATTAAAGATGGAATAATTTCACTCACTTATGTAAGTCAAATGAGAATTTGGATGATTTGCTTAATAAACCGGTCACGAGGGAGTTAGTGCGAAGAACAACTAGTAAGATGGGGATGAAACTCTATAATTAAATCTACCAAATGACGGCAACCCTATCTGATTATACTAACAAGTATACATCGAGTTCAAAGGGTAACAACAACTCATTTGATAAGTGGATAGTTTCAACACTTATTCTTTTCTTAAACCCTATCCTAGGTTATAAGTGCTGGTTGTTACGAAAATGAGGGATGAGTTTCTATAACTCTTAATAAATATCAGATCATTGAATCAAGTATCTCTAAAAGTGACAAAAATACTGCAATAACTTTACCTATATGAACTTCGAGGTGGTGCCGTCTCAATAGAGAGTTGGAGTTTATCTTTTAAAAGTTCATGAATAGGAGAAGCGCAATGCCTTAAGAGTGCTAAACGAGATAGAGTAGAACTTAGAACACATGATGCTTGTGTGTGTGATTTCATCGGTATCATCACAATGAATAACAGGTTGAAAGCTTTCGTGCTACTTGAGATTTCGATAATACTTTGTGAGATTTACACTAAAGTTGGATTCAAATCGAAAGATATACATACTTTATGCATAAGCGTCGTTAAATTTGAGTTTGAGCTCATCATATAATTGAACAAGTGGGAAATTGTTGTAATATTGTTGAGTATATAATAATAAGTGATTTGAAATCAAACATCTATGAAAGGATATCAAGTAGATGGAAAAATACCCAAAGCAAAACTCATAAACAAAAAGAAAAAAAAATAGAGCCAAAATTTAGAGCCTTTTTTTTTTTTTAGCTGTAATAGCCTGTTTGTTATACTGGGTGTTCGCCCAATACAAATTTTCTGTGATCGTTGGTTTTAAATTTTGGCATCTTTTGACTTGGTTTTTTCACCGGTTTGTGTATTGGACTTGATAATCTATAAATAGAAATAGTTTTCATGTTAGAAAAACAATGATTAATATCAAATTCAAAAACATATATCCAATTCAAAGATCAAAACTTAGTTTTATAAAAGTGTTCTTCAAGTTCTTATTACTTAATTTGAACTTGATTTCAAGGTTTGTTACTCATGCAAACTATTTGCTATTAAAGCATTCAAGCACTCATACCGGTGGCGGCAAATATCGTTTGAGGACAACGATTTGGTTCAAATCGTGTTCAAACCTTTCCTTTGATGGATTTTCTATGTTGTTCTCTTGTTTTGTTCTTCACCCTTCTTTGTTCAATACCTAGAGGTGTAAAAGGGTCGTGTCAGCCGGTCAAGCAAGTATGACCTTTTCTTGGCCAGCCATGCAAAGTTTCTATTATTCATGTATGTTTTGTGCTTTACTTTGTTCACGTCATAAGCTTCACGCTTATATTGTTCTTCTACATACGTTGACTTAAGCATCGAAAAGACGACGAGCTCACACTTTGACGATTTTGTTTCAGGTGCCCAGAAGTTCTGTTTGAGGTCGAGCCTATCTTATGAGTTAGAAGTCGAGCCCTCTTGTTCAAATCCATCGGTCTTGCTTTCTTCTCATGGTCCACATTGTGCATCACTATATACGTTAGAACCCTTCTAAATTAATATTCTTGGGACCCACCCTTGAGTGGACCCTTGAGTGGAAGGGTTATTAATTTGAAAATTTTACTTTGTAAATTGTTATTTTGTCTTAAAAAAATGAGCATATTTTCACGTCTTTTAAACTCATCCAATGGCTCAATAACATTTTATCTCCTTAAAAATCTCATTTTGATTGGTAAGCTCCTTAAAATCTCCTTGCAAAATATATCTTATCACACTTCTTGCTCTCTTAAAAATTGCCCCTTCTTGTTTTAGATCTATGTTATCTCTTCTCACTCCAAAACTTCTCTATTTCCTATCTTCTTTGTTATTGCTTCTCATTATAAGATGTCTAATCTTTATGTTACTATGATAGATAGCATTCGCAAAGAGCTTCGTCAGATAAAGGAGTCCCACATTTACTCAAAAACATCTTACTCAATGGCTACTAGATATGTACAAGCTCAAAGTAAATGTACCATCTCAAACACCCTTGACCAAAGTAAAGAACTTATCAGTGCTCATCACATAAGTTGAATTTCATACCCACTCATGGAAACAACATTGGTAGAATGGATACTTATCTACCAAAATAAGATTAATATCAATGGTGATAAAATCAAAGAGAAATGTGCATTATTTTTTAATCTTGAAAAAACATCTTTGACCTCTCCAACGGTTGGCTGAATAGATTTAAACGTCATGGAATCAAATCCTTTAGACATTTTGAGAAAAGTGGGACTGTTGATACTCAAGCAGTGGAAGAAGCTATATCCATTTTGTTCAATATACTTGACCAATATGAGTGGAATTACATATACAATATGATAAAATTGACATGTTTTATAGATTACGTAAGATTTTTTTTTTCCTTCATATTTTTCAATCTAAATTGTATACATGTTTAGGGGCGGAGGTGAGGAGAGGGTCCCCGATCTCCCAAACTTTTTGGTGATCTTTTTTCATCCCAATTTTAATTTATTGACATGCAATTTAATAGTAGACAACTTTAGCCCAATATCAATTTAATGGAAGGCAATTGGACTCATTAGCCCAATATCAATTTAATAGAAGACAAATTGGACTCATTTACCTAATAAATTAATAGGATAAATTCAAGGCCGGTCACTTTTATTGAACTTATGAGCTCTAAAATTATATGATTAAAACTTAATTCAATTAAAGTCACATTTTAGAGCTAAAAGACCAACATACTCTTACAATTGTAAAAAACGCTAATTAATTATACTGTTTTATTATGATATATTTTATCGATAATACTTTTTTTAGATTATGTGCATTGTTATATTTATACCATGATTTTATCTTTGATAGTGTTTCAACTTATGATACTGTTATTAAATGCAAACACTATCAATAATTTTGTACTACTAATTGAGTATTTTAAGAATAATTTCATTACTTCAACCATTAAAAATATCTTGCACTTAGTTTTATTTATGATACTGTTTCAAGCTATGATATTGTTATTGAATGCATACAATATTAATGATCTTGTACTACTAATATAATATTTTATACTTCAAGCAGTAAAACATATTTATTTAGTTATATCTATGATACTATTTTATCTAGATAAAATATTATATATAATATTGTATCATTATTTCAATTATTAAAAACATATTTTACTTATTTTTACATATGATACTGTTTTGTTTATACTTTTATCTTTGATTCTTTTTTATTATTATAATGTTTCAACATATGATACTGTTATTTAATCTATGATAATCTTATTTTATTGAGTTGTAGTTTGTGATACTGTTTTATTAAGATACTTTCATGTATGATACTGACATATTAAGATACTGTATTATTATCTATGATACTGTTTTAATATGTATGATACTGTTTAGACAAGAAAAATTAAAGATTATCATTTTAAGCTAAAGAGATTACTTCAAATGACTAAAATCCATTGTACATAGTAGCAAAGCTACTTGTCTTGACTGGCTCGTAGAGACGATTTTGAAAATATATTATAATAAAAATTCTGAGTATGTATGTAAATTCTATGCCATTTCTGTTATGATACTGTTTTCTATTTCTATTATATTCTTTTATTCTAATACAGTATCAAACAACACACATGACTAACAACACAAAGAATAATCTAATGATCAACTTAATACAGTATCAAGCTGCTATTTACAGCTGGAAATGCACCTGGAAGAGACTTAAGAATTAGAAAGGTTAGAGTCAGGTTATTAACATTAGAAACAGATCGGATTTATACCAATTCTCATCCACTTATTGTCCTCCAACCAAATTGTGTGAAGAAAATGGGTGAACTCCAACTAGTATTTTGGTTCGCGTGTCTATCTCTCACACACATGATATATCTTTATGGCCGTTCCTTGCTGCCAAAAATGCAATATATGCATCCTTTCACTGTAAGACAACTAAATAGTTTGAGATATCAGGCAATGAACATTATAGGATCAAGGCTTGGACGAGCTGAACCTCCTCTAAGAAAAGAGGTTGTCGAATACATGCTTGATGTAGATACCCATATGTGGAGCATGAGAAGAAGCAAAGCTAACTTTTTCAGAATGGTTTCACTCTTTTCTGGGATTATCTCCTTGAGCAAAAGTGGCTTGGTGATGTTTGTCAATGGAAGAACCCAATCACTAGTATTATAGTCGATGTCCTTTTTTGCATATTGATCTGCTACCCAGAATTAATCTTCCCAACTGTGTTTCTTTACATGTTTCTGATAGGCATATGGAATTACTGGTCTTGTCCCAGGCACCCTCCACACATGGACACCCAAACTTTCTTAGGCAGAAGCAATTCACCCATATGAGCTAGATGAAGAGTTCGACACTTTTCCCACATCCAAGTCTCAAGATGTAATACGAATGAGGTTATATTTCTTCCAAATTTTTTTCCTTGCCGATTTCATCTCAATCTCAGAAGCTTTCAGAATCCAAATAAAGGGAGAAATCCAATATACAAGTGAAAAATTCAAATAATCTAAGGAAAAACAATATTCATTGACACCCAAGTCCCAATAGTAAATCGATGGCATAATGTAAAATCTGCAATTCTAGAGGAAATTATCATGACAAGCTATAACACCAGATTTTACTATAGGGAAGTAAAAAGTCACATTGCACCGTAGAAGAAACACTCGCCAAAGGTCGTTGGATGAGGTTGCCGAAGGTGGAGATGGTTTAGGGAGGTGGAAGAAAGCGCCGATCGAAATTATGGATCACATGGGTGATTTTGGAATTAATTTAAAATATTGCTGAAAGTATGATTTAATCACAATTTTAAAAAATATTTTGACCTAATTTGAAACAAGTCATGTACAAGTGACTTAATAGACAATTTTCCCAAATTAATAATACAAAATTACAGATGATTGGTCCATTCATCAATTTCAGTGCACGTCCACTCATTTGAAATCTAGATCTCACATTTCTCCAACCCGTTTTCTATACTAAATAAAGGAGAAATTAGATTATAATATTTCGATATTTAAAAATTTTCCTCAAATCACTCGACAAATCATCCTATATTAATTGTCTCTAAATTTTTAAACTCATTCCCTAAATTTTACCATAAAATCTTTAATTGTTGGGTAACTGGAAAAATTAAGACTCTGAAAGCATGTGACAAATTTCATGCTCGTGACTCCAATAACAAATTCTTTAAAGTAAAGGGAATACTAAATACAAGTTTTTTTTATAAATAAAAATTAATAAAGATACTTTGTTTGTTAATGCATATCGTGTTCAATTAATTTTTTTTCTTGAGTTTGAGATATTAATTTCATTTGTGAACTAGGTTTTCCTGTTTTGGAGGATAATTTTGTAGAAGGCAATATAAACAATAAAAGTTTGATATTTGTTTCTTTTGTTGGCTTATTTTAGACATTGCACATTAGTAGTCTAAGTTATATGTATAGAAGAAAACTCATATATTGATACGGAATTAGGGTCAAACAATTGTGCGAGTGAATTTGTTTATTTGTTTGTGTATAATATAGTGCATAAATAAAATAAAGTATGGGAAATCATAAGAAACGCTTGTAAAATGGTATAAAAAAATTTCATCACTATTATGTTGTTTAAAAATTTTTTTGCATGTTAATTTGGGACCTCCAACTCAAAATGTCTGGATACACCAGTGTACATGTTTAAACTTCCATTGATTAATTAGAATATTGAACATTGTCTATATAATCAGATAACTCTTTGGCAACAAAACAAACTTAAATGTCACAAGTAGAACAAATATATATATATATATATATATATATATATATATATATATATATATATATATATATGTGTGTGTGTGTGTGTGTGTGTGTGTGTGTGTGTGTGTGTGGTCATATGCACTAATGGAGATGACAGAGACAAAATCCCCTTGTGGATAATTGGAAAATATTTGAATCCACATTGTTTCAAGCATTTTTATCGGGACAATCTTGGCTGCCAATACAGGAAAATTAAAAAAGCTTGGATGCGACATTCTTTTTGTACACATGTCAAATTGAAAGGTTTTGATTGTCCTTGAAAATTGCACTGCCCATATACCATTTGAAAAGCTATCTAATCACATCCAACTCCACATCACACTATCCGCCACCAAATTTGACATCAAATATACAACCATGTGATGCTGGAATAATTCGCAACTTCAATGCGTATTATCATCGTAGCTTTAATTGCATGCTAGTTGAACGTTTGGAATCCAACACACCCGATCTTGAAAAGATTGACATTTCAGAAGTCATTCGTATGGCTGTTGTAGCATGGACATTTCATGTTAAACCCAAGACAATCGCTAATTGTTTTCTTCATTGCAAAATTCGTATAGTCCAAAGAGAAACCGATGGAGACATTGATGGCTGTGGTATTATGAGTGAATTAGAACAAAAAATTCAAAGCCACCACTATAAAAAATGCTATGGATATCAATCATCTACTTAATCATCCGACAGAAGAAAAATTATGTACACTCTAACTCAAAAGGATATCATCAATGTTATCACAAGGCAAAATGACGATGCTTTGGTTGATATAGATGATGACGATGATGATGACAATAATCCTGATGTAACTAAAATCTCTACAAGTAAGGCTGTTGAAATGTTGAATTTAGTTGAATTTTTTTTGCTACAATAAGAAGGTTATCGTAATAACTTCTTGAGGACAATTCAGGAGATGAAGGATGAAGTAAAAAATCTCAAACATGGTAGTCTTGTGCGAACTAGCATCTTGAAATACTTTTCTAGTTTTTAAATATTATGTAATATGTTTTGTACTTTATGAAATAATTAATTTATGCAATAGTGGGAACGAAATTTCACACTAGGTTTCAAAAATAGATTATTAATTATTATCACATAAGAGTTGAATTTTTACACTAGCCTGAACCAGGATTGGGATTTTTTTTTTTAATTTTAATTTAGAGGAGATTCATTTAGAGGGTTCTAATGTACAATTTTTGGTAGCATTAATTGGCACTGTATATGGGAATGCTACAAACGGTCCCGATGATGACACGTACAAATTTTCCAACCACAAGTGCTCGAATCACTAAGCCTCCTGTTACCAGAGTTCTCAAGCACCTCCACATCCCATAACCCCAGAGACATTTGACAAACTCAGGCAGCAAGTAACTATTCTTGTTCAGACCCTCGATGCCCAGGCCATACTTAGGGCCCAGAACAATGTTGAAGATGGAACACCAGATCCTTGAGCTTAGGACCCACCAACCAATGTTGATGCTTATACTGGTGAATCGCCTCGGACACCACTGGACAAATAAGAAGGGACGATCACCGAGTCTATCAATAAAACCTAGGCTCAACTCTCTCCATGGTGTAGAGTGGAATTACGGAGGCCATGTGTAACAACTTACATGACGCTTCTATGTTAGGCCAACAACGCCAGATTTTATAAAAAAAAGTAGGAATGAGATTGTGCATTGTGTTTGAGTACAAATTAAAGAAAAAATAAATGACTTTAGACGCATATATTTTAATGAAAAATAGAAGTAGTCAAGTAGAAAGTTCATTAACATTGTATTATGAATTTTTATATATTTTAATCAGTTGTTATTTTATATGTTTGTTAGGATTTAAAAGATTTTAAATAAAAAATTATTATCTTTTGCATTTAGTAAAATTATTAATTTAGTACATTAAATCGACCTGAGATTGATTTTGTCTTTATTTGAGCAAAATTATTAATTTATTGAATATTCATTTATCGAGATTTCACTATAACCTAATTATTTTAAAGGACTCTTCACTAATGCAGAGCGATCCAGATACCTGAGTCTATTGGACTCCAAGACACTTGGTCATCCTCTTTGTCTCTTTTTGTTTTATGGGATTTTTTCATAAATAAACCACTTTTTAAAAATAATTCTAATTTTATCAACTTAACAAATTTATTCTAAAAATACTACATTCTTAAAATTATATTAATTAATAAAATAATATATTAAAATCAAATCTATACCACAAAATATATATTTCCACGTGAATTCACTTAAATTTGCATTTGAGTCCTTGATTATTTGCACAATAAGTCCTTCATCTTTATAAAATTTTCACTTTAGTCCCTATACTTCATCTTTTATTTCAATTTCGTCCTCTTTTATTTGCAACCTCCTTCAACTTTTAAATTTTTGCAACTCGATCCCTATATTTATACTTTTATATCAATTTAGTCCTTTATAGTATCACTATTTGATACATATGTTACAAATGATATTGTGTATCAATGTTTGATACAAATATTACAAATGATATTTTGTAATAATCTGTGTTACAAATTGAAATATAAATATCAGTTATACAAAATATTAATTTATGTAACATGTATTGTGTAAAATAACATAATTTAATCTGTAACATATTCAATTATACAAAATATTATTTGTAACATTTGTATCAAACAGTGATACACAATATGATTTGTAACATTTGTAACAGATTGCGATACTAAACAGAAATTGTTACAACTGCAAAATCAACTCTAAATTTCAATAAGTTCGTTATAGTATGATATAGATATGTAACACAATGTTAAATTTAGCAAATAAAACTATTGATTTCATCATTTGTAATATACGTAATATCAGTGATACAAAATACCAATTCATGTAACATGTGATGTGTAAAATAACATAATATAATATGTAACATATTTAGTGATACAAAATATCATTTGTAATATCTGTATCAAATAGTGATACAAAGGATTAAATTGATATAAAAGTATAAATATGGGGACCAATTTGTACATTTAAAAGTTGAAGGACTTGGGTTGTAAATAAAAAATGACGAAATTGAAATGAAAGATGAAGTATATGGACTAAAGTGAAAATTTTATAAAGATGAAGGACTTATTGTGCAAATAATCAAGGACTCAAAAGCAAATTTGAGTGAGTTCACGTGGAAATAGTCCTTTGATTTTAATTCATTATTTTATTAATTAATATAATATTAATTATGTAGTATTTTTGGAATAAATAAACTAAGTTGTTAGATTTAGAATTATTTTTATATTGGTAAGTAGTGAGTGTAATATCCACTTGTTTTATTTAATTACAAGCCCATCCAAACGTGCTCGACGTTGGTACGACCTTTAGACTTAAGTTTGACTTCCAACTCAAGGAACGAAGAGGCACACAATACGACTAATACATGGTAATTTCGTGCCATGAACTGTCCAACCCATTTTTTTACATCTAATCTACCCTCGTACTTAAATTTAACAACTTTAACCCCACATATTTAAGTTTCCTAAATCACAACATAATAGTGACTACAGAATCCCATGGGACAAAGAATATGCATTTTGCTCTGTTTAGATACAGATCTAGTCTAATTTTCAAGCTCTCATATTCTATAAGACCAAACGAAGAGCTTCAAAAATAATCTATATCTATAATACATCTAAAAGGCTTTAAAAGAGAAATATTTCTTGACCAAACTATCCTCACTCATATTTTAGATTTTCCAATTTACTCTTTATTAATTTAAAAAGCCTTTAAAATTGGTTAAATTAAATCTTTATTTTATATTAATCTTAATCTTAATCTTAATACATCTAAAATGTCCTAAAAGAGAAACATTTCTGAACCAAAATATCATAGCTCATATTTTCGATTTTTCAATTTACCTTTGATTAATTTAAAAAGCCTTTAAAATTGATTCAATTAAATCTTAATTAATTAAGGCCTTTAAAATTCTTCACCTATATATTTAACAATTAAATCTTAATTAATTAAGGTCTTTAAAATTCTTCACATATATACATCTACTTCTAAAAGGCCTTAAAAGGGATAAATATTTTTGGACCAAAATATCCTCACTTATATTTTAGATTTTTCAATTTACCCTTGATTAATTTAAAAAGACTTTAAAATTGGTTCAATTAAATCTTAATTAATTAAACCATTTAAAATTCTTCACCTATACATCTACACCCACCCGTTCATCTCATGCATTGAATATAATTAATTGGAAACACTAGTCTCCAACTCTAATGATCACACATCACTCCAATTCACTATTGTATCAATTTATTCATGGGTCGGATACTTTTTACAACATTAGGTTTAAGATCGTAAACAAAATTGTGAAAGAACCATGGATCATGAAAACTATAGTGAAAAATTACTTTGCGTGCTTATTAGGTAAAGCCTGGAATTGTTACACCACAAAGGGCATAATAAAAGGAGAAACATATTTAGATAAAAATATGGGTAATTATATTACCACAACATTATTTGTTAGGTACGCTACATTCTAATTGCAATGAAATTCTCCAATTATTGGTCACTTTTGCATTTATGACTCTAACTTTTTTTTATCAAATTTTTATCATCAACTTATTAATTAACATGTCTTATATTTTATCTTTGATGATAATTTTTGTCCAAAAAGTTAACTAGGAGTGCGTAATTTTTTTTTTTGTCTCTAATATTTTTACATAATTCAAATAAATAACAAATATGTAAGTTTGACAAAATATTTTTCCTTCATTTCAATGCACATTAGCAGAATATTTAGACACAAATCTTTATTGAAGACAAGATGTGAAAACTAAATGAAAGTTAATAATAAAAATACGATGAAAAAAATTAGAGACATAAGTGTCTAAATATCAAATGTTGGAGGATTTTTATTGCAATTAAAACGTGGTGTGAATAATAAAAAATGTAGTGCGAATATAATTACCCTAAAAATATCTCCACTCATATTTTAGATTTTCTAATTTACCCTTGATTAATTGAAAAGGACTTTAAAATTGGTTCAATTACATCTAACAATTAAATTTTAATTAATTAAGGCCTTTAAAATTATTCACTTATATACATGTACATTTAAAAGGCCCTAAAATAGATAAATATTTTTTGACCAAAATATCCTCACTCATATTTTAGATTTTCCAATTTACCCTTGGTTAATTTAAAAACTATTTAAAATTGGTTCAATTAAATCTTAATTAATTAAAGTCTTTAAAATTATTCACCTATACATGTACACTCACCCCATCATTTCACGAATTGAATATAATTAGTTGAAAACACTAGCCTACAACTCTCATAATCACAAATCACTCCAATTCACTATTGTATCAATTAATTTATGGGTCGGATCCTTTTCACAACAGTAGGTTTAAGATCGTAAACAAAATTGTGAATGAACCATGGATCATGAAAACTATAGTACGAAAGCCTGTAATTGGACATAATTATCTTGAAATAGATGTTGATATTGGTAGCTCAGCAATCGCCACTGTAATTTTGCTCCTGGCTTTGGAGTGCATTACGACAGTGACGGTGGACATAGGTTTATTGGTGGAGACAAAGTCGGATAAGGAATTATCGGAC
This sequence comes from Forsythia viridissima, assembly GCA_030279155.1. Taxonomy (NCBI): domain Eukaryota; kingdom Viridiplantae; phylum Streptophyta; class Magnoliopsida; order Lamiales; family Oleaceae; genus Forsythia; species Forsythia viridissima. Next base: position 20,790,146 of record CM059042.1, read on the forward strand.
ATATTGCTTGGTGCTGTCAGGATTTGTTAATGGAGTTGGATTCTGCAACATTTGTTGATAATGCCATGTCATCGAAGAAATTTTTGCCCTACAATAATGAGTTTTATTGTAAATTTTATCATCAGTAAGTTTATGATTTTTCTCAATCATGGTGAAAATTGATGGTAAACTTGAAAACTTTTGTACACGTTACATATCTACAATTTTGTACACGTTACATTGAAGACAAAAGCCCTAATAGATACATAATCGTTAGAATAAATAATCTTTAGAAGGCCAACATCACCACACAGTGACAGTGGAGCACCAAGTGAATAAAGTTGTAAAGGGAGGTTTTACTTATGCCTTAACTTTTATGCACGAAAGATAGATGTACAAAGCATAGATACAGGTTACCAATTATTTTTGGTTTATCAATTCATTCCATTATGTGGAAATGCCAATTTTAGTTTCTATATGCTTGAGCTTTCGTTATAAAAGTGTAAAATGATATGTTTGGACTATTATTTTTAAATTGAAATGATTTCCTTACTATCTATTAATTTTAAAATGTGATGGTACTTGAAGTTTTAAAGATTTTTACAAGAATTTTATATGAAAACGATAGTTAATATATTAAGTGTACTCATATTAACAAAAATTAACTTCAAACACAAAAAAATAAGTAATCAAATAATGATTTCGAGTTCAAATGGCTAGCAATTTAGGTGGAATATAAAACCAGAACTTTTAATTCTTGAAAAAACTATAATTTACTTGCTTGTTGCTGTTTCGAGCATCTTTTCAAGGGTTCATGATCAATCATGTTCAGTACTCCATTGTTTTTCTCGAATTTCCAAACAAATTGTCAATTTATGTAATTTTTTAATCCAAGCGACCCATGTACTAATTGAGGGTTGGATATATAAAATAAATAAATAACTATTGAACTTTTATTATTTAAAAATTTCAACAAACAAAAATAAATTCACAATGTTAATATAAAATCACGTGCAAAGCATGTGTTCTTAACTAATAATAATAAGTAAAAAAGAAATAAAGCCCAAATTTCACCAATCATAAAAAAAGAATTGTTTTACTTCCATTTGTGCATCCAGGTTTAATTAAACAAATAATTATTTGCATTTCATAAAAGTATTAGAAAGTTCAAAATTAAAATTCAAACTTTAGACATTTCAAAATTTGAAAGTGGGCTTGAGTTTTTTAATTTGTTGCACATTCTACTATTTGGTATTGAAATATCATTTTATTTTCTAACTTGGTTGTAATAATCTCGTTGTGTATGACTACTTACTTATATGTCGTTTCATTAAATATAGGATTACAATATAATTGTATATAACACTATTAAAAGTTTAAATATTTTGTGCATCGACTACATAACAATTTTTGTTGAGAAAGACATTGTTAATAAAATATATATATTCTATTATAGAAGAATTCGCAATTGTAAAAAATCGTCGGACACAATTTTCTTTAACTAGTTTAGATCTTAAATATTTTTTGTGTAATGACTTCTTGTAATTTTTTTAAAGATTATGACTTATAAAAAAATATTATATTATTATAAAAATAGATTAAGTAATTGTGGTTTGAGAAAAAAAAAATTCGTGGGATTCCTTTCCCCACCCACCCACCCACCCACCCACCTTTTTAGTATATTCTGACTATATATTTACTTATTTAATGCAATGCAAGGATGCAAGGCAGTAACAAATATTTAATTTGTGGCTTTAATAAAGTGAAGGGATTGTAATGGATTTACCACCATCTTCAGTCGTTCACACTTCACAGTAATAAACCACTACCATAAAACAGGGGAAAAAATCAAAAACAAACTTCGTCGCCTGAGAGATTCGAACTCTCGCGGGGAAACCCCATGTACTTAGCAGGCACACGCCTTAACCACTCGGCCAAAGCGACTTTAGTTTGTTCATCTGCGTGTATATTTAACTAATCTTAGAATTTAAAGTTTTTTTTTAATCTTAATAGAAATATATAAAAAGAATCAAAGAGATTGATTTCTTTTTCTTTATTTATAGAAAATTAATGATAATTTTTTCTAACTAATTAATTGTTTGTCAAATTTTTTATTAAATATGGTCAATTCGATCATGCAAAAAGATCGTAATGCTATGTTACTAAAATGTCCTTTATATAAAGATAACGAGGAATACTGTTGAAATATATTAGGATTCTCGTCGCTTTGCTTAGTTTGACGAGAATAGTTAAATATTAGAAATTTGTGAAAAAAATAGGAGATATAGTGTCTAAATAAACTTGATATCCTCGTCAATTCTGCCTAATTTGACAAGAATACCTAACTAATCGAATTCGTGCAAAAAGAATAAAAAAAACAAATTGAGAACACTTTTCAAAAGATAATTGTATATTTATAAAGAAAAATAAAAAATTAAATATTATTTAAAAAATAAAAAAGTAGTATATAAAATTCATCGTCATACTAAATATTGTGATTGTGATGTGAAGGAAATTTTCTAAAAATTAAATGTCCAAAAGAATAGTAGAGAGAGAATATTTCCAATCAAAATATATGATCCCAATTAAGAATGGCAAAAAAATTCGCTGCCCCGAACATGCTCTGCGCCTCACCCCGCGTATTCGGGTATTAGCATCGGGTCCATGGCAAAATTTTCTGCCTTAGGAAGGCCGCGGGAAGGGTCTGGGACAGCCCCGCCATCTCCCGCGATCCACCCCATGATTTTTTTTTATTTTTATTTTTTGTAAAATCATAACACAGAATACAAATTAAAATGTTGTTATAAATGGACTAAAGAAAAATCGAACTCGAGTTGAAATTATAAACTATAAATCTTAACCACTACACCATAATCTTAATCTTGTATTTTTTTTTTGTTTACTACAAATATTTTTAAGAAAATTATTTCTTTTATTTTAATTATTTTTTTCAATTTTACAAAAAAAAAAAAGAAAAAAAAAAGAAAAAAAAAAAAAAAATTGGCTGTTGACAGATCCAAGGGTTGTCCCGCTTCGCCTCGCCTCGTCTCGCCTCGCCTCGCCTCGTCTCGTAAATTTGTAGGTTGCGGGGCGGGGCGGGGCGGGGCGGGGCGGTTCGGGGTGGGACTGGGTAAAAATTTCGTGGCTCATCCCACCCCGTGACCTGCGAATTCAAAACTTTAGTGAACAATGTAAAACAAAACGTAAATTTTAGTGACCAATTTGAAACAAAATAAATTCCTACTAATATGATGTAAATACACCGCTAACATTATACAAGTTCAAAACTTCGCTAATTGATGTTGCGATGGTTCTTCTGTTGATTAAACTCTTTTGGTTCGCTTGATTAAACAAAAGAATATCATTTTTCAGTTCAACATACAAACATGTTTTGAATTTAACGTGTAGAATTTTTGAGTTCATGAATAAATTTTACATATCTAAATTTATGCATGTTCTTGAAATTTTTGAACTTCGTTATTATTAAGAATTTTTTGTTTTATGGGTTTCTCGACTTCCATACAAAGCATTCATTGGAGTCAAGAAGTTGACTATCTTCAACTTTTATCTTTATATTTCTTCGCATAATATGAAATAACAAATACGCAATAAAAGATTTTAAGATCATTTTGACATCATCCCTTGTCATAGAAGGATTTAGAAGCCACGTCCAAATGGTATCATAAACAATTAAACAATTATTTAATTAGTGGATGTATTAGTGCAATATAATCAATGATCATTTTTAATGATGTGACATAAGAATAATACCACACACGATAATGGGGCTTATCTAATATATATTCTTTTGGCTGAACAAATCATAGATAAGATATGATCTTCCAATTTGAATGTATTCATGATTTCATATAAGATTTTGCAGTCTAAGAAGTCACTACCAAGTTAAGGGGTATATACAAATGTAGTTAAGATAGTGATTGAATTGAATTTGTGTTAAAAAGAGGGCTGGATTCACCCAATTCAATTGGATTTTGGTATAGTGACAAGATTTTAGGCATATTTAAGAAGTGGCCTAAATCAAATTTTGAAATTGTATTCTATAATTTTTAGAGAGGAGTGGGGATGGAGCCCGTCAAGGCCCACAAACACAGTCGAAGCTGACGGTCGTTAAATTTTTTTTGTTAAATATTATTTTTCTTCAAAGATAGAAATAATTATAAGCACGCAATGTAAATTACGATGTTTGACAGATAAGTTTGAGAGGGGTTTTTTTTTTTTTTTTTTATGCCTCATATCCACGAAGAACTTAATTTTTTTTAAGAGATAAAAATATTGTGACCTCAAATAGGTCCAAATAATGAAAAGTGTAGATTATTTGTTATTTCAAAATCTCATGTCAAATAATTGACAGTGCATAATTAATGATGTGATAAAAATTAATCTCCAACGTCATGTTAATACGAGGTTTTAACTTTTTTTTTTTTTTTTAATATTGTTATGTATTATTTAATTCATTTTATCAAACATACAAACTATAAAGGAGAATTGATTCTTTGCAACTATCAAGCCTTATACAATGTCCGCATTTGGGTCATTTGCTTTCTGAGTTGAGTTAAAATGGGATTTACATATTCCAAATACAAACTATATTTAATCAAATTTTAACTACTGCAACTAAAATCAAGTCGATCAAAAAATGTGAAAATTAAACTAGTTATTAGAGAAAATTGAGTCTAATCCAATTAATAAATAGAATAATGTTATTCATAGTTAGTGATGATAAATATTTTTCTTCTCCTATGAGCACGACGACTATGCTGGTGGAGACCTGCTAAATAATGGCGGGACTTCTTTCCTTCATGTCTACTTCGGTGTGATAATTAGTAAATGATTAAAACGGATATGCAGAATATAAATGCAAAGTTTATGAGAGTTACTGAAAGTTGGTTTTTACTTTTTACTTGGGGAGTTTGCCTTTATTTATAGGAAAGACCTGAAATTACGGTCTTCAATGATCATTAATGATCGGTGTCTCTTCATCTCCCTCATTATTCGGAGTTAATGAAGGCTGTTTCATCTTTCCAAATACAGATGGTGACTGTTAGTCTTCAAGCTGCCTGTCCAACCTAACAACAGTTTAAGTTATTTCTGTTTATATGTAGGATGCGAGCTTATGAGACTAGCGAGACGGGCGGTTTGTTGAGACGGGTGAATCGTTGAGGCAGGCGTATCATGACATACCACCATTGGTAGATAACATATAGCAGTAAACAACTGTCATTATTTCTATCATCAGTTAGTGACTACCGTAGTCCGTCTATGTAGTATTAATTGATATGTCATTTTGAATAGAACCCAAAATTTTATATTTAAAATGACATATTAATTAATACTACATAATTATCACTTAAATTGATTATAATAGTTATTGAGTATGAATAACATTAATCTAATAAATATTCCAATGAATATATATAGTTGTGCCGACAAAAGTCATGCAAAATTAAAATATCTCCAAATTCTCCTCATTTGGTCCCGAAATATATATTTTATTGATTGGTCATTGAAGAATAGATATTGGTTTAGAGAAGGTTTATGTCTAATCAAAAGTTACTTTTTTTAAAATTAAATTTTGTTTGTAGTTTGAATTAATTTGAAAATTAAATTTAAACAAATAAGTAACTTAAAAGTAAATTTAATTTAATTTTAAGCAAGAACAGTTATGGTCAAAACTTCTTTGAAGAAAGATTATTAATGTTGGAAAAGAAAATTTGTTAAAACGACAGACTGTACAGAATTTTTTGGGACCTAGAATGGCGCCACTATTTCCGTTTGCAATTAGTGCGCCAGCCTATTGCTCTTGTGCCTCACAAGTGGGAATGGTGTTGAATGGCCGGGTGATCCGGCCAATTTTCTAAAATGGTCGTTGACCTATTTTGGTATGTAAATTATCAAATATAACATTGTGTCCTTCCCCACTTATAATCATTTCAAACGATTTTAAATTTATTTGTCTGTGAAAAAAGAGAATATTTCAAGGTTGGAATCTAACTCATTTCAATGTTTGAATCTAACCCATTTCATTTATGTAAGAAATTTCATTTCAAAGTAGAAATTCATCATTCTCTAACTTTTTCTTTTAATTCAAGGTAAAAATTGTGGATTTTGTAGTATAAATCATAAAAATATGTATAAATCTGAGTATGAATTATAATTTTTTCTTTAAATTTCTACAAATCTGGGTTTATTTGATGTGAATTAATTGAAAAAATCAATTATAATTATATAAATTTGCGTTAACATAATCTGTTAACATAACAGACCATGGGTCTATTAACATGTATGAATACCTATTAATGCCAAAATTGGCCTTAACAGATTCTAAGTCTGTTAACAGAACCTGTTAACAAGCTCTTTTAATTTGTTTACAGGCCTTTTTGGTCTGTTAACAGGTTCTGTCTGTTAACAGATGCCTGTTAACATAACATACTCATGGTCAATTAACCAACTATATGTTAACAGATGGTCGATTAACAAATAGTCTGTTAACATTTGTGAGAAAGTAAGGGTATTTATGTCTTTTATGTTTAAAAAAGACATTTAAAACTTATTTGATATAAGTTAGGCTCTTCTGCAATTCCGAATATTTGACAAGGTCATTTAAAAAATTCACCTGCCTCACAACTTCACTCTACTTCTATTTTTTCTAAGGTTTTTATTTTTTTATTTTTTTACTTTAAATATGCAATTATGATATACCTAAATATTCCATTGTCTCGTAGAAGAGAAAAACTTCGATAGAATGTTCAAATAATTCTACGTAGTATGCCTAACCACTTAAATAATGACACGTAATTTTTGTGTCCTATTTAATATTTACTATATTTTTCTATTTATTTCCACCCTCTCGAATGAAGATGCGTGCACGGTGCACAAATCTTTTGTGTAAATTTATTTTATTTTATTTTTCTCTCTTACTTTTTTTCAAATTTAATTTTTAATCATTACTTAGTTTTATATTTTGTCTGAAAATTATTTGGACATCAAATTTATGTTAAAGATTTTCAGTTGAACACTTAAATTACGTTTTGAAAGCTCTAAATTCAGTATTCTATAAATTAGTTATTTTAAATATTAATAAAAATTTCAAAATCAAATTTAATAATTCAATACTTTTACCATTTTTTTTATTTATTCTTTAAGTTAAGAAAAAATATATTGTGTTTAAATCTTTAATACAAAGAAGTAAATACTTATTATTACCATAATTGTTAATAACATTAAATACTTATTATTAATCCATCAATGATATTTTGTATTTATATGTAATATTAAATCCATTAATGGTAACATCGATCCATTTTGTATTAAAATACTTATTAATCCATTAATAATTTTTTATGTTTACAGCTAATTCATTTTGTATTAAAAGTATACGTACTATGTAATAACTGATAGTAAATCCATTAGTGTCAATCTAGAAACTAATAATAATATTACACTAACCAATTTTTTCTTAACTTCAAAAAGAAAAAGAAAAAAAGTAATAAGTATTGAATTATTAAATTTTGACTTGAATAATTTTATAAATATTTAAAATAATTAATTTACAAAATATTAAATTTAGAACTTTCTAACGTAATTTAGATGTTCAACTAGAATTTTTTTTCGAAAACTTGATGCTCAAATAACTTTCAGATAAAAAATAAGATTAAGACAATGATTAAAAATTAAATTTGAAAAAAAAAAAAGGTAAGAGTGGGTGAAAATAAATACAGAAATATAGTAAACATTAAATAAAACATAAAAGCTACGTATCATTATTTAAGAGGTTAGGCGTACCATGTATGATAATATGATGTCGTATCGAAGTTTTTCTCCACATTAAGATAGACTTACTTCTATTTTCACACAGATTAATAAAATTTAGTTATCATAGTTGGAACAATAAATTTTACCTTGCGTTTTTTCTAATATAACCGTACAATTAATATAATGATTGTTCATATTTGTTGATAACATGACATATTAAAAAACTAATAAATTAACTATACTATCAATAAGGAAAATGAACTATAATTTGGGACAAATGAATTTAAAAAAAAAAAAAAGTCTATATCTATAGGATGGAGGGATTACTATTTATCTTCTTTTCTTTTTCTTTTGATTACAAGGTATAAATTGATTTTTTTTTTTTTAGTTACATCAGACTATGTCCTGGACCACCCATCCCCGGCCCCTCAGTGATGGGTGGAGGTAAATTGCGGGATATGCCCAAGTTGACCAGGGTTTGTGCACTCTTTATACTCTTGGCCCCAAGGGAGCCTTCCTCTATGGATATTACATCACCAAGCTGCTCCACCCATAATTGAGTATTACATCACCCAGCTGCTCCACCCAGGAATCGAACTCTCCACGCTGAGGTTGCGAGCCCCGCAATGCCCGTCCTTTGCCAACTTGGCTGTGCCCCGGGGGACTATAAATTGATTTTTTTTTGTTGGGATAGGTGGTTGTTGATACCCGACAAGGGCTCAGCCGCTCAAGGATGACATGTCCTTGTTTGGTAATTATTATTATTATTTTTTGTAAAATATAACATGTGGGTATTATGAAATATTTAAATAAAAATTATGGATACTACAGAATTTATAAATAAAAATGATACTTGACTAATTTATAAATACTTATAAGTACTCTCAAACATGAATAGGGTCGTGATAGGGAGATTGTCGTTTTACATATGTGTTTTGATTTTTACCAAATGAGATCTTGTAGCAACATGAAGTGAAAGTTTAAATAAAAATACAGACCAGCATAAAATGTGACTTTGGTGAAAATTGAACTTATAAATATGATATTTGTTTATAGATATGAACATAGAGTGGTGATCTCCTTCTCACTGGAGAAGAGATATGTTGCTCACCGTCTATTGCCAACTGCCATGTAGACAGTGGGCAACATGTCTCCTCTCCGTTATGGGGGAGGAAATCACCACTCTTAATTTTGTTGAGTTCTCATTTCTCACTTGTGTCGTGGATACTTTATGTTTACCCTATTCTATTTTTTCAAAAACAAAATAGTTAGATATTCACTTCATCTAAAAAAAAGTAGGATTTTTTTTTTTTTTCATCCGTCTCAAATTATAGACTATTTTCTTTGTTGAGAGTATAATTGATTTTTTAGTTCATAATATATTACTACTTAGTGTGTCTTGTTATCAACAAAATATGAACTAGTTATTTTTTTGAAGAAGGTATGAACTAGTTTTAATAGAGTAATGATATTAATATATGGGCATATTAGAAAAAACGTTAGTAAAATTAATTGTTACAATTATAATAACTATATTTTTTTAATACATGTGAAAATAGAAATAAGCTGTTAAACTTATTTTTTTACAGAAAGAATATTACCTAGTCAATTTTTAATTTACTAAAACATAAAGTTTAATTTGTGGTGCTACTTTTCAATCCTTTCCTCTTTAATACTTGTTATACTTATTAGGTATATGGAAATTAATTTTCTTTGTGTTTTTTATTAAGGAGATTGTTAATTATGATTTATACGCGTGGGTACTTACCTCATTATCCTCTTTTATTCTGCGTGGGAGACAGGTGTCAGGTTGTTCCTTTTTATGTTGACTAAATTGACCTCCCATTTTTTAATTTTTAGTTTTTTACGCGCTCAAGTGATGACGTGGATTTGGCTTATACCAAAAATCTTTCACTGATTGCGGAAACCAAAAATCTAGCCGTTACAGCTTGGACTCCCATCGCTTTCTCATTTGGCCTTGCACTAGTGACTAGCCCCCCACCTTCACCATATTTTGTCCAAGTTGACCTCAGTGGAGCTCAGATATAACAACTCATGCCACCACTCATTAACTCAGCTTATGAAGGGACCCCCACACCCTTCTTTCTAGCATGGTCAATAAAAGAAAAGATATTTACTTGTAAAAGTAGTGATTGATCACATATATTTTGAGTGTTCATGTTGGATTTCGTCGCTTCAATTTTTTACAATCTTATCTTATTAATGAGAGATTGTCAATTTAAAATGTTACGAAATTCTTACTCAAAAATTGAACTAGTTAATGTATCATAAATTTACAATTGACTGTCTTAGTCTATTTAATTATGTATGTTCCTCTCTCATTTACATTTTTTGCTTATTTATGACAAGATTACAAAATATATAATATTGAACAAATTTTACTTATAATTTTATTTCTATTTTTGAGAAAAAATAATTACTTGTGTATAAAAAAACATGTCAACATTTTATAAAAGAAAATACCCTTGTACTTAGGTAGACAAACAAGAGCTGACTTATACGCCACATTAGTTATTGGATTTTCAAATAATCAGATCCCTTAGTTTGGCCTAACAAACATGGACACAAGGATTAACAAGAGACGTATTACAAAGTTGAAATAGAAAAAAAAAATTATTTGCAATTCAATATTTAAATTCTGAGACAAAATAAAACACACTTTTATTTATTTAGATCTTGACGTGGACGCATAACGACTAATTTATTGATTATATTAGTTATCAGACATTAAATTAAGAAAATCTATTAGTTTGGCCTCGTAAATATGGATTATATTAGTTATCGGGCATCTAATTAAGAAAAACATATTACTTTGGCCTCGTGAATATAGACGTAAAAATTAAAAAAAAAAGTTTTATAAAATTGAGTAACACGATTGGAAAAAAAATATTTAGTTACTAACTGGGAACTAACATATAATTTCGGGACCAACCACACAGTTTTTTACCCGTAAGTTTACACAAACATTAAATGTATATATATTAAAAAGTGTATTTTCTTCTTTTTATTTTTATTTTTTGAGAAATTAACCTCCCCAACTTTTTATTTTCTTAAATTCTATCCCAATTAGAATAACCCGGGCCACGACACGCCGAGTAAAGCACCAATTAGGAATTACCCACGAACACCCCACCAACCCCCACTTCGAGATGGCAGTGGCATTCATGTAACAAAGCCAAACTTCAAGCCTTGTAAATAATGCCTCCCTGTTTAAAACCCCGACGCCATTCCTGCAATTTTATATCTTCCCCAACTATCTTCTCCCATTTTTCACACACACACAAACTAGTATTTTCTCATTCTCTAAAACAATGGGATTGGACAGTGGCACTGTGATTTGGTTATTCTCCATTGCTCTTGTTCTTCAGTCATGCATTTTTACAGTTTCAGCCAAGAAAATCTACATAGTTCGAATGAAACATCACCAAATGCCTACTTCCTACTCCACCCAAAGTGATTGGTACGCCGATCATCTCCAATCCCTCACTTCCGCCACCCCAGATTCCCTCCTCTACACTTACGAAGCCGCCTACCACGGCTTTGCCGTTGCGCTAGACGCCGAGGAGGTAGAGTCTCTCCGTCAATCGGATTCTGTACTTGGGGTGTATGAAGACACGCTCTATAACTTACACACTACTCGAACTCCTGAGTTTTTGGGTATTGAAAGGGAGCTTGGGTTGTGGGCTGGCCACGGCCCGCAGGAACTGAACCAGGCCTCTCAGGATGTCATTGTTGGGGTATTGGATACTGGGGTTTGGCCTGAATCGAAGTCTTTTGAGTATGCAGATATGCCAGAAGTGCCGTCCAGATGGCGAGGCCAGTGTGAGGTAGCAGATGATTTTGATCCCAAAATCAATTGCAACAAGAAGCTCATAGGTGCCCGGTTCTTCTCCAGAGGTCACAATATGGCATCTGGGGGGAAAGAATTACAATCCCCGCGCGATCAGGATGGTCATGGCACGCACACGGCAAGCACCGCTGTGGGGTACTATGTGGCGAAAGCAAACCTTTTAGGCTACGCAAGTGGAACTGCCCGGGGAATGGCCACCCACGCCCGGGTGGCGACCTATAAAGTTTGCTGGGAAACAGGGTGTTTTGGGTCTGATATACTAGCTGGAATGGAACGTGCAATTCTCGATGGTGTTGATATATTGTCCCTATCTCTAGGCGGTGGATCTGTTCCTTATTATCGCGATACCATTGCGATTGGAGCTTTTGCTGCAATGGAGAAAGGAATTCTCGTTTCATGTTCAGCAGGAAACGGTGGTCCTGCTAAAGCTACATTAGCAAATGTGGCTCCATGGATAATGACTGTTGGTGCAGGTACTCTAGACCGTGATTTTCCAGCTTTTGCTACTTTAGGCAATGGCCAAAAATTTAGTGGAGTGTCATTGTATAGTGGCAAAGGCATGGGGGAAAAATTAGTGGGATTGGTCTACAATAAGGGTGGCAATATTTCTAGCAATTTGTGTTTGCCTGGTTCACTTGACCCGACCATTGTGCGTGGAAAAGTGGTGTTATGTGATCGAGGGATTAGCGCAAGGACTTTGAAGGGTGTTGTAGTGAGGGATGCTGGTGGGGTGGGGATGATACTGGCCAACACGGCAGCAATGGGGGAGGAGCTGGTGGCGGACAGTCACTTCTTGCCGGCAGTGGCGGTGGGTAGGAAGGTGGGAGATATTATAAGGAAGTACGCTGGGACGGACAAGAACCCGACCGCCGTGCTCGGTTTTGGTGGAACGGTGGTGAATGTGAAGCCATCACCAGTGGTGGCCGCATTCAGCTCAAGAGGGCCTAACATGGTGACTCCACAGATCCTGAAGCCCGATGTTATTGGGCCCGGAGTTAATATCTTGGCCGCTTGGTCTGAGGCTGTTGGGCCTACTGAGCTTCCGATGGACACTAGGAGGACAAAGTTCAATATCATGTCAGGTAACAATCACCAGTTACTCTTCCTTGGTTATATAAATTCATGTGTCAACTCTTTAATATCACAACGGTTAAATTTTACTCTCGAATCCTAAAATTCTATACAATTGTAGAAAAACCGAAAGATCCCTCGGGTCTAATCATAATGGACAATTTCAAAAATCTCTTTTGACCGTGATCATACTACTATGAGGGCAGTAGGGCAAGTTGGTCCCCATCGTCTTGTGGTTTAGGACATCTCTCTTTCAAGGATGTAGCACTCTCAAGATTCACGAGAGTAGAAGAGGAGTGTGTATGTTGTGTGTGTGTGTGGGTACTGCTGCTAATTTGGTGGGTAAATGGATAGAGGTTGCTTTAAAATAAACATATTCTTCCTTTGTATCTGTTAGGCCATCTCCAACCCATATCTTCATATTGGTGCAACTTTTACACTAAAATAGTGCAACTTTCACACCAAATCCAAATGTCATCTCCAACCCATTACTTCAAATGTTGCACCAAATGAACAGTGTATATTATCATATATTTATATTTGTAATTTTGAACAATAATTTAATTCAAAAATTAGTTAAGCATATAGTGTATTTATAATTTTATATTAAATATATAAATTTTTTATTAAATTAAATTTACGTAATAATTGCATTTATTAAAAAAAATAAGAAAAGGCACGATACTAAATATCTCAATTTCAAAAATATTTAACATAATAAAAGAAAAACATTGGACAGATTATAAAAAAAAGACGTCAAAACATAATCAATTTTGTCATTTAATCAATTTTAATGAGTACTTTTTATTCAATATATGTAGTAGATGTTATTTATTATCCAATTTATTACTGCTCATACAATTTATTGTATCATTAAATATAATAATCAAATTCAAATAATTATGCATCTTGATATATTACAATGATACTGTAAAGAAAAAGGGTTAAAGAAAATAGGATACAAAAGGAAACCAAACATTCAATTCAGCAAAGCCAGGGGTAAATGTGGAATAAAAAAAAATGCCATTTTCATCTTCATTGCTACAGTGCTGCGCCATATATGGCGCAGCACTGTTCATCTCTTCAAAATAGCGCTGGGTTTTGGCGTCTGATTGGAGAACAAATTTGCTCCATTTTGGCATCTTCACTTCAATTTAGAGATGGGTTGGAGATGCTCTTAGTTCATGTTCTGATGCAAAGAGAACTGGAAAACAATCCATCATTTGGTGGGAACTGAGGCATGGATTAAGAGAGAAATTAGCTAATTCTCAGACGTTGTTATAGCCAACAATTACAACATAGGAATTCACAAGTTTTTGAAGATGATAAGAAGTGAAGTTATGAAGAATTTGATTCGTGCTGATGAATTGATGAGAAATAACATAATTAAGTGCACATATCGTGTTAGATAATGATTTTTTTCAATTCATTCGCGCCTCTTTTCAATTATTTTGTCTACATACTATTAGGAGAAAACACTTTTTTTGTTTGCTTTTCCAAAAGATGAACATGTTGTTTACAAAAGACAACTTTTGCCTAACTTTTAGAAATAGTTTGTGGAACTTCTATGTATGCGGCCCGACAAATTTGTCAATTATTTTGGCTAGAGATAGCTAGTGGCGGGCCTTTTATAAATGCTTCCAGAAATTCGACTTGTTCGTGGCCAGTTTTGCTCTGTCCTTACAGATTCAATTATGAGACGATCACAATACATTGATAGTGGTGGTTGTGGTGTATCTAGAAAGAATTCTCATTCTCCCACGATAAAAAGCACCACTCTAAGCGCTGCCTTCACATCATGCTTTAAGAATGTGGAATGGTCCTACCAAATAGTTTTAATCAACACATACAAATTATCTTACCCTCAATTAGTGGACTAGACCTACCTAAAAGTATCTCAATCATAAGGCAGGATGAGCTGTCTAGAAGACACTAACAATGTGACAGAATGTGTGTATTTTGAAAACGATGTATAAAGACGTACAGAACTCATAATATGCAGATTTTTACTGCTCTTGAAACTTGAAATCAATGCTTAACTTCCTCGTATCATCTGATGAAATTTGCAGGTACATCAATGTCCTGCCCGCACATTAGTGGCTTAGCCGCATTGCTGAAAGCAGCACATCCTGATTGGAGTCCAAGTGCCATCAGATCTGCACTGATGACGACAGCCTACACTCTAGATAACACCAATTCTCCTCTGCGTGACGCTGTAGACAACTCATTTTCCAACCCATGGGCTCATGGATCTGGCCATGTCGACCCACGCAAGGCCCTCTCCCCAGGCCTCGTATATGACATCACGCCGGAAGAGTACATTATGTTCCTTTGCTCTTTGGACTATACCATTGAGCATGTACAAACCATTGTGAAGCGTTCAAACGTCACCTGTTCTAGGAAATTTACTGATCCCAGCCAGCTTAACTATCCGTCTTTCTCAGTCTTGTTTGGTAAGTCTAGAGTTGCAAGGTACTCCCGTGAATTGACAAATGTGGGAGCTGCAAGGTCTATTTATCAAGTGGCGGTTGAAGCACCCAAGAATGTGGTGGTGACTGTGAAGCCTTCAAGTCTCGTTTTTAGAAATGTAGGCGATAAGCAACGATATACAGTTACTTTCGTGTCAAAGAAGGGCGTAAATCAGTTGGGTAGGAATGCATTTGGTTCCATTTCTTGGAAGAACGCTCAACATCTTGTGAAGAGTCCGGTTGCCTTCTCCTGGACACATATATGAGGTTGAATAATCTTAATTTCCTATGATTTATGTTAGCCTTGTACTCTGTTAAACACAGAAAGTGACATATCCCGACTTTAAATTGTCACGAATTTGCATATATAAGATCAAATCCCTGTTTGTCAAGCATTATTGATGATATAAAGTCATAAACCACCATTAAAAACAATGCCACTCAAATTATATTTTGAATTAAAGGCATTTATAAAGAACAAATATTACATTTAAATTTACTTGACAATGTACTAAAAGCAAAAGCAGCAGCAGCAGCTTTTGGTACAACAGTTGCATATATTTATCTGTGAACATTTAGGACAACAAGAAGTACATCTTCTGCTACAAATGGAGCAGGAGAGAAACTTGCAAATGCAGCAAATCTGGCTACATGTACACTTGTTAAAGCATTGTATATCCGAACACGAGCAAAACTGGCATCTGGGCAGTGTCGAACAGTACGAGCATGGGTTGCAATTACATAAATTGCAGTCAGAACAATGTGGCATCTCAAGAAGAGGATAGCATCCACAACAGCAACTCCATGAAATGTTGCAACATGATGCTTCACTGCATGCCAAATAACGCTTGTATCATTATTATAAGCATATATGTCAGATCACAAATGAGAAACTCGTTCTTTCTTTTTTTTTTTTTTTTGTAGAAGACCGCAATTTGGAGTACATTTTAGATACGTCGTGAATGTTCCTATCTTTTGTAAAGATTGTAATGAAAGGTAAATGCTTGTGTGGAAGAACATAGAAATGATGTGACTTGTGAGTTTGCGTGAAGGCCTTTAACAAAGAAGTAATAATATTTAGGATCTCTCCTCCATGTTTGAGTAAGTAAAATGTCACCTCCTCCTCCTTGTCCTCGCACTCACTCACTCACGTAGCTTCCTATATATCTGAATTAAGAAATTACAAGACTTCTCGTTGGCAAAAAGAAAATAATCCAACTAAAATTTGGATACTAGCAACCCATGGCAATAAGACGAAATCATCCCACAACTTATAGACATCGGAAGAATGACATCGATACAACCCACTTCCGTAACTATATCAGTAAATGGATCCAACACTTAATGCTATAACTAGTGAACAAAGATTGGGGTCCAAAAATTGTATGTTAGGCTCGTTTCCATGAAAAATCATATAATAACATGTGAAATGGTTTTAGCCGTTACGTTTAATGGGTTGAACCTAAAATAAAGACATAAACAGGGAGCTATGAACAATCATACTCCTAGTCATCCTTCAAAATCTAGTCTCGATAAAAATTGTACATTCATAAATCTAGTCATCCCAGTTTTAAACATTTGATGGAACGAGATATTTTCAATAATAATATCCAATAAATAAGACAGAGTTGAGTGTTAAGCAGCATGTACCAGAGCCATTTCCAGAAGCCACAAGATGAGCTACAAGATCTGCGAGTCTTCCTAGTTCTGCTTTCATTGACCAAAAAATATAGATCACCATTTTGTATTAGGATCCAAGGCAAAGATAATCAAGTGGTTGTTCTTACGTAGGCATAAGAGGATCTGCATTTCCCGACACAAAATCAGCAACCCTGCCAATTAACATATTTGTTTAATTGCGATCGGATAATGAAAAACAGTATTAAACATGCATATGTTACTCCACACGTAATGCATAAATACTTATAATTTAAGCAATGCGTTCCTGAAAAATGACATACTCTTTACAGGCTCGTGAAGCCGGTTGGAGGCCTTCAACAGATTTTAATTCTTCCTGCTCACAATAAAATTTCCAATTGAAGATCCCATTCAAGAAAATATGCTTTTCAGAAAAAATGAAGTACACTAGTCCTTCAATCTATTCAAGAACTAAGAAACAATAAAAACTGTAGAACGCAATCAATTTGTAAAAACGACATTATTCATCAACGTGCGGTGAAGAAAAAGGCAGGTTGGCTGCAAAAGTCCGCATTCACCAGAATTTGGAATGTGTGACAAGTACCATCTACACTCACAATAGTTAAAGCCATAACAGAAACAGGATTCGAATCAACAATGACACGAACAACAAAAAAAAAACAGCCATGAGATTAATCGTTTTCACAAGTGCTTATGAGATGATTACTAAAAATTTTAAGGTGTTGCTATCAGAGCAGAGGAATGAGTCTAATGAAGACATATCTTCTTCCACGACTCAACAGTGGATGCCATTGCATTCATTTATTTATTTGCTCGCAAATTATCCGGGCAGCTTGCACTTTTCAGGCTCTCAGTCAAACATATGAGTTCTGTATAGGTGAAAATTGTCCATTGTATCAAGAATAACAACATCTGCAGGCTACTCTGGAACACTATATTGAGCATAACTCAACTTAACGAAACATAACCTTATATGAAATACGATTATAATTATATAATATGTCAAAAACTGGAGATGAATGTTTTACAGAGGAAATCAGTAAGACATGTTATTTTCATATCTCCAATGAAATATTGATGTTCTATTCTTGTTTAGTTACTACTATCAATTATAACATAAACGGGCTCATTAGCACTTTGTTTGTCATTAAAAAAGATTGTGAATCGTGCTTTGTAGTATCATTTTTTTAACTTTAAATCTACATTAGACGGTACAATAATAAATTTTGTAGGACTCACAACTTACTACTCACTTATTATCCACACATTTCATAGAATCCACAAGTTATAAGCACTTAAAAAACAATGTCAACATTGTCAAACATGTTAGTGACTATTTGGTTTTTGCTAAAAATCAACTTTTTAGCAAATTTAGATAAAGCGTTGATAAAACGTGGGGTCAAGAAGTACCCCATTCTTTCACCTTTATAACAATATAATTTCCATTCAATTTTATTCGCATATATTATTCCCATCTTTTCATTAATTCGCACTGATAGTACATAAATTGTCATTTTTGACAAATTTTCCCTTAAATAAATTAAAATAACAGAAAAAAGAAAATATAATAGAAAAATTGCAATTGAGTACTCTTAACATTTTCAAAAATACAAATAAATCCTAAATATTTTATGTTTTACAAATTTTCTTAAAATAATAAAAAATGTGTCACGAAGTTCCAAAAATTCTAATTATATTCACTGATAGGACTCCAAATGTTCGTTAATTGACAAAAAATCAAGCTCGTGACCCAAATTTAACCAATTTAACAAAGACAAAATAGTATATTCATATTCTATTATGTAAAACAATTTAAAAAATAAGAATAAGAATTTTTTAAAAAAAAGTCATATTCCCCACCCATACCCCCACCAACCCACCCCACATTAACAACCGGGATTGGGGGGGTGGGGGGTTGATTTCTCCCCTGGTTGCTAGCTCAAACTTTGGGCCAGGTACCGAGAAATTAATGAAAGAATATAGACGATATTTGCGAATAAAATTAAATGAGAATGATATTCTTATAAAATTGAAAAAATAGAGAATGTGAGTATAATTTACCACAAAATGTTAAATATAATCATAGAATTGGCAGGCAACACTCGACGTGATTAGACTAGACTGTACAAGGGATAAAATCTTTAACTTCTTTTCTTTCTTTCTTAATGATAGTGTCCGCTAGGATCTAATCTACCATACCAAATTGAACATTAGAAAATGCAAATTGAAACAAAAATTAAACAAGACAATCCCTATGAAAAGTGGAAAACAACAGGAGGAAAAAAAATACAACTTGTACTATGAAAATTGAGTAGTCCAAACTCACCTCAAGAAAACCAATCTCTCTTTCTAACATCTGAACATTGAGCAACCCCCGCCGCTTTCCGTACAAATCCGGATACTTGGGCGGAGACTTTGGCCGAGGCGGTGGCAGCGGCCATGAACCACCACCTGCTGAAGCATTCATTTCTCAAAAATTGTAAGCAGCCCAGTACTTGTAAAGGAATAAAAAAAAATTCCCAGAAAAACTGAAGCATAGAGGCTGCATAGATAGGAATAGGGAGAGGCAGAAAATGGAAAAGGGAAAAGTTGCAAGAGGAAATAATTACTGAGCTACTGACTCTTGGAATAATTACGGTGTCCTCACATCAAATCTGTCAGTAGTACTACACCTATAGTCTACACATGCACTCATAATATAAATGCCTGCATGAATCATTTATTTCTCAATACTTGTTTTATATGTTTACAGTTGCATCGATTTAATGTGACTGCAATAATAAGTCACTGTAACAAAAAAATTACCATACCCCCATGAATGAAATTAAAGCATCCATTGCAACAACATGAATTGTTGTACATGCGGTAGACAAAATAGAGACGAAAAGAATATGATCTCTAATAAAATTGTATATTGAAAAAATTAGTAGATAAATTTTAGAAAATAAAATAAAAAATGATTAACACACATTCCGATATAGATAAATTATAAAAAAGACTTAACACACATTTCGATAGAGATTAATAAAAAAAAAAATAGAGGGTGTTTAGCACACCGTCCACAT
This sequence comes from Forsythia viridissima, assembly GCA_030279155.1. Taxonomy (NCBI): domain Eukaryota; kingdom Viridiplantae; phylum Streptophyta; class Magnoliopsida; order Lamiales; family Oleaceae; genus Forsythia; species Forsythia viridissima. The sequence continues at coordinate 20,810,032 of CM059042.1, forward strand.
TTAGACGATGTGTTAGACATATTCTACTTTTTTTTCCATATAAGTAATTTGAAATAATGTGACACACTTTTTAATGCAATCCACGGTTGCATTGGAGATGCTCTTAAATACATCCAACCTCACTATACGTTGTCAAACATTCATAGAATACTATACTTTACTTTAAAACGTTCTTGAAATACCATTGAACTTTCAAAAGTGAATTACATATGTCACTGTGTTACATTCCATTAAAAGAGTTACATATGTAGTGATGTGATATACTAATCTGTACAGATGACACATTATATTTGCCACGTCAACAAAAAAGTGCTAGCGTGGCGTACATTCTACTTAAAAACTGGTTGTAATGAATAAATAACCCCCCCCCCCCCCCCCCCCACACACACACCAAACAAGTAAAAAAAGTTAAACATCGTAACAGAAACATGTTCGCCAAAAAAATATACAAAATATGTATCAATTAAAAAGATTAAAAAGAATGAAAAAACTCAATTCTTCCCAACAGATTAAGACCGAGATTGTAGTAGTTCAATTCTTTTTCATTTTATTAAATCTTTTTAATTGATACATATTTTGTATACCTTTTATTTTGGCAAACACATCAGTATTTTTTTGTTGACATGACAAATATAACATGTTATTTGTATAAATTAGTATGCCACATCACTATATCTGTTCACTCTTTTAATAAAATGTAATAGAATGGTATATGATATTCATTTTTAAAAATTGAATAGTATTTCAAGAATATTTGAAAGTACAATCACATTTAAGAAGTATTTGGTAAAATACAGTGGCATTAGGATATTTAACTATGCAAAGAAAATAATGTGTAAAAACTAAGAAGTGTGTGTTGTGCAGAGGGGGAGAGAAAAGGTGGTACATGAGAGCACATGTGGATGCTGTGTAGAGAACAGGAAAAAAGAGAGTTTTGATCTGACTTGCTTATAACTGTACAATCATTAGACTAGTGGGGACAAATTTTTTAGATTTGTGGTCTAGTCATTTCATGAAAGAGACACCAAATTCAGCCATGTATGACAGTGTGAGTAATTTTAAATTATAATTTAAATTGTTAAAATAATCAAATATATCTTTTATTTATTCATATATTTTATAGAGCTCATAACTTATTATTTACATATTTTAAAAGACTCACAACTTATAAGTACTTAAAAAATTAATTTAAGCATTGTCAAACACAGTAGAATTTAAATATAAACAACGCATCTAGTGTTTGGTCAAACTTAAATTACTCCCATTTGCTGCTCAGTTTACTCATTTTCGGAACGCTGTAGAATTCAAAAATAGTTGTATTCTCTCTGGCGATGACATGGTATGTGAACTTCTGTTGTTTTCTTTTCTTTTTCTCTTTTTTGGATTCTTTGCAGTGTTTCCTCGACTTAAAATTAATTTTTATTATGTCATTTTTTGTTTTGACATTGTTGGTATCAACGAACGCTCTTATGATAATTGTGATGCTCATTTTGAAGCGGATAAAAGCTCTTGAAGTGTCTTCAGTCTATGTGGAGTCTTCTCTCTCCTCTCTCCCCCCTTCTTCCCAACACACAAATTCCCTCGGATACTTGTAAATGGATTTCTTTTGTCTTTTAAATCTTTTGGTAAATCTTCTGTTAAAATGTTTGTTTGTTCAAAATTTTATTCGTTACAAAAAAAAAATCCTAGTACCCAGGTTTGGAGCTTAAAATTTGAGTGGTCAAAGACATAAGATTTCCACATGCAAACATTTTAACAGAAGATTTACCAAAAGATTTAAAAGACAAAAAAAATCCGATCTATGTAGAGTCTTCTCTCTGTGTCTCCGGTCTATGTGGAGTCCACCACCCACCCACCCACCAAATTCCCTTGGATACTTGTAAATAGATTTTTTTTTTTTTTTGTCTTTTAAATCTTTTGGTAAATCTTCTGTTAAAATGTTTGTTTGTTCAAAATTATATTCGTTATAAAAAAAAAATCCTAGTACCCAGGTTTGGGGCTTAAAATTTGAGTGGTCAAAGACATAAGATCTCCACAAGGGTTTTATGATAAAAAAATTACTTCTTTAGGGTAGTCATTACCCATACTCTAACAGTCCTCAAATATCCCACTCAGGGGGTTATTTTTATTCCTATTTGCTGCTCATTTTATTGTACGCCTTGGAATTCAAAAATTATTTTATTCTTTATGGCAATGACATGGTATGTGAAGTTCTCAAATATCCCACCCGGGGGGTTCTTTTTACTCCTATTTGCTGCTCATTTTACTCATTTTTGAAACGTCAAGGAATTCAAAAATTATTGTATTCTCTCTGGTGATGACATGGTATGTAAATTTCGGTTGTTTTCATTTATTTTTCTTCTTTTTGGATTCATTTAAATTATTTTGGTTATTTTGCAGTGTTTCCTGGACTCAAAATTAATGTTTATTAAGTCATTTTTTGTCATGACGTTGTTGGTGTCAACGACCGCTCTTATGGTCATTGTGGTGCTCATTTTGAATCGGATAAAGGCTCTTGTTGTGACTCCGATCAACGTGGAGTCTTCTCTTCCCCCATCTCCATCCCTCGGATTCATGTAAATAGACTTTTTTTTTTGTCTTTTAAATCTTTTGATAAATCTTCTGTAAAAATATTTGTTTGTTCTAAATTTTATTCGTTACAAAAAAAAAAAAATCTTAGAACCCCAGGTTTGGGGTTTAAAATTTAAGTGGTCAAAGACATAAGATTCCCACAATGGTTCTACGATGAAAAAATAACTTTTTTAGGGTAGTCATTACCCTACACTCTGGCAGTCCTCAAATATCCCACCCGAGGATTATTTTTAATCCCATTTTGTGCTCATTTCTGTACGTCTTGGAATTCCAAAATTATTTTATTGTCTATGGCAATGACATAGTATGTGAAGTCCTCAAATATCCCACCCGGGGGGGTTTTTTTTTACTCCCATTTGTAACTCATTTTACTCATTTTCGGAACGCCATGGAATTCAAAAATTATTGTATTCTCTCTGGTGGTGACATGGTATGTGAAGTTCTGTTGTTTTCTTTTCATTTTTTTATTTTTTTTTTGATTTCTTTGAATTTTTTTTGGTTATTTTAGAGTGTTTATTTTCTTGAATGGATGCATAATATTTATTTTTGGTTATTTTACAGTGTTTCCCGGACTTAAAATTACTTTTTATTATATCATTTTTTGTCATGACGTTGTTGTTGTCAACGACCGCTCTTATGGTCACTGTGGTGTTCATTTTGAAGCAGAAAAAGGCTATTGCTGTGACTTCGATCGATGTGGAATCCCCACCCCCCACCCCAATTCCATCGAATTCATGTAAATGGACTGTTTTTTTTGTATTTTAAATATTTTGCTAAATCTTCTGTTAAAATGTTTGTTTGTTCTAAATTTTATTGGTTACAAAAATAAAATCTTAGAACCCCGGTTTTGGGGCTTAAAATTTTAGTGGTCAAAGACAAAAGATCCCCACAAGGGTTCTACGATGAAAAAATTACTTTTTTAGGGTAGTCATTACCCTATACTATGGCAGTCCTCAAATATCCCACCTGGAGGTTATTTTTATACCCATTCATTGCTCATTTTACTGCACGCCTTGGAATTCAAAAATTATTTTATTCTCTCTAGCAATAACATGGTATGTGAAGTCCTCAAATATCTCAACCGGTGGATTACTTTCATTTGCTGCTCATTTTACTCATTTTTAGAATGCTGTGGAATTCAAAAATAGTTGTATTCTCTCTGGCGATTACATAGTTTGTGAAGTTCTGTTGTTTTCTTTTCTTTTTCTTTTTTTTGGATTCTTTGAATATGTTTTGGTTATTTTGCAGTGTTTATTTTCTAGAATAGATGCATAATGTTTATTTTGGATTCTTTGAATATGTTTTGGTTATTTTGCAGTGTTTATTTTCTAGAACAGATGCATAATGTTTATTTTGGTTTTTTTGCAGTGTTTCTTCGACTTAAAATTACTTTTTATTATGGCATTTTTTGTCCTGACATTGTTGGTGTTAACGACCGCTCTTATGTTAATTGTGGTGCTCGTTTTAAAGCGAATAAAAGCTCTTGTTGTGTCTCCAGTCTATGTGGAGTCTTCTCTCCCCCCTCCATTCCCTCGGATACTTGATAATGGATTTTTTATTGTCTTTTAAATCTTTTGGTAAATCTTCTATTAAAATGTTTGTTTGTTCTAAATTTTATTCGTTACAAAAAAAAAATCTTAGTACCCAGGTTTGGGACTTAAAATTTGAGTAGTCAAAGACATAAGATCCCCACAAGGGTTCTACGATGAAAAAATTACCTTTTTAGGGTAGTCATTACCCATACTCTAACAGTCATCAAATATCCTACCCGGGGGTTATTTTTATTCCCATTCGCTGCTCATTTTATTGTACGCCTTGGAATTCAAAAATTATTTTATTCTTTATGGCAATGACATGGTATGTGAAGTCCTCAAATATCCTACTCGGGGGTTCTTTTTACTCCCATTTGTTGCTCATTTTACTCATTTTCGGAACGCCGTGGAGTTCAAAAATAGTTGTATTCTATCTGGCGATGACATGGTATGTGAAGTTCTGTTGTTTTCTTTTCTTTTTCTTTTTTTTTTGATTGTTTGAATATGTTTTGGTTATTATACAGTGTTTATTTTGGTTTTTTTGCAGTGCTTCCGTGACTTAAAATTACTTTTTATTGTGTCATTTTTTGTCCTCACATTGTCGGTTGTGGTGCTCATTTTGAAGCGGATAAAAGCTCTTGTTGTGTCTCCGGTCTATGTGAAGTCTTCTCCCCCCCTCCCCTCGGCTCCCCTCGAATACTTGTAAATGGACTTTTTTGTCTTTTAAATCTTTTGGTAAATCTTTTATTAAAATGTTTGATTGTTCTAAATTTTATTCGTTACCAAAAAAAAAAAAAAAAAATCTTCGTACCCAGGCTTGGGGCTTAAAATTTGAATGGTCAAAGACATAAGATCCCCACAATGGTTCTATGATAAAAAAATTACTTTTTTAGGGTAGTCATTACCCATGCTCTGACAGTCCTCAAATATCCCACCCGGGAGTTATTTTTATTCCCATTTGCTGCTCAATATTACTGTACGCTTGGAATTCAAAAATTATTTTATTCTCTACGGCAATGACATGGTATGTGAAGTCCTCAAATATCCCACACTGGGGGTTCTATTTACTCCCATTTGCTGCTCATGTTACTCATTTTCGGAATGCCATGAAATTAAAAAATTATTATATTCTCTCTGGCGATGACATGATATGTGAAGTTCTGTTGTTTTCTTTTCTTTTTCTTTTTTGTTGGATTCTTTAAATTTATTTTGGTTATTTTGCAGTGTTTATTTTCTGCAATGGATGCATAATATTTATTTTGGTTACTTTGTAGTGTTTCATGGACGTAAAATTACTTTTTATTACGTCATTTTTTATAGTGACGTTGTTTGTGTCAACGACCGCTCTTATGGTCACTGTGGTGCTCATTTTGATGCGGATAAAGTCTCTTGCTTTGACTTTAGTCGATGTAGATTCTTCTCTTACTCCCCCCTCCCCATTCCCACTCATTCATGTAAAATGATTTTTTTTTTTTTGTCTTTTAAATCTTTTGGTAAATTTTCTATTAAAATATTTATTTGTTTTAGATTTGATTCGTTACAAAAAAAAAAAAAAACAAAAAACAAAAATCTAAGAACCCCAGGTTTGGAGCTTAAAATTTGAGTGGTCAAAAACATAAGATCCCCACTAGGGGTTCTACAATGGAAAATTACTTTTTTAGGGTAGTCATTACCTTATACTCTGGCAATCCTCAATTATCCCACCCGAGGGTTATTTTTATTCCCATTTGCTACTCATTTTACTATACACCTTGGAATTCAAAAATTATTTTATTCTCAATGGCAATGACATGGTATGTGAAGCCCTCATATATCCCACCAGGAGGGTTCTTTTTACTCCCATTTGCTGTTTATTTTACTCATTTTCAGAACGCTTCTTTTTACTCCCATTTACTGCTTATTTTACTCATTTTCGGAACGCCATAGAATTCAAAAATTGTTGTATTCTCTCTAGTGATGACATGGTATGTGACGTTCTGTTGTTTTCTTTTCTTTTTCTTTTTTTTCGAATTCTTTGAATTTATTTTAGTTATTTTGCAGTGTTTATTTTCTGGAATGGATGCATAATGTTTATTTTGGTTATTTTGCAGTATTTTTCCTAGACTTAAAATTACATTTTATTACGTCATTTTTTGTCCTGACGTTGTTGGTGTCAACGACCGCTCTTATGGTCACTGTAGTGCTCATTTTGAAGCGAATAAAGACTCTTGCCGTGACTCCAGTCGATGTAGAGTCTTCTCTTTCCCCCCTCCATCGGATTCATGTAAATGGACTTTTTTTTGTCTTTTAAATCTTTTGGTATATATTCTGTTAAAATGTTTGTTTGTTCTATATTTTATTCGTTACAAAAAAAAAATCTAAGAACCACATATTTGGAGCTTCAAATTTGAGTGGTCAAAGACATAAGATCCCCACAAGGGGTTTTACGATGGAAAATTATTATTTTTGGGTAGTCATTACCCTATATTATAACAGTCCTCAAATATCCCACCCGATAGTTATTTTTATTTCCATTTGCTGCTCATTCGCCTTGGAATTCAAAATTAATTTTATTCTCTCTAGCAATGACATAGTATGTGAAGTCCTCAAATATCCCACTCAGGGGGTTCTTTTAACTCCCATTTGCTGCTCATTTTAATCATTTTCAGAACGCCGTGGAATTCAAAAATTATTGTATTCTCTCTGGCGATGACATGGTATGTGAAGTTCTTCTGTTTTCTTTTCTTTTTCTTTTTCTTTTTGATTTTTTGTATTTATTTTGGTTATTTTGCATTGTTTATTTTCTGGAATGGGTGCATAATGTTTATTTTAGTTATTTTTAATTGTGTTTCCTACTTTTTATCATGTCATTTTTTATTCTGACGTTGTTGGTGTCAACGACCACTCTTATGGTCACTGTGGTGCTCATTTTGAAGTGAATAAAGGCTCTTGTTGTGACTCCGATCGATGTGGAGTCTTCTCTTCCCCCACCCCCTTTCCCTCATATTCATGTAAATGGACCTTTTTTTTGTCTTTTAAATCTTTTAGTAAATCTTCTGTTAAAATGTTTGTTTGTTCTAGATTTTATTCGTTACAAAAAAAAAATTGTAACGATTATTAATTAAAACAATTAAAAACGGAAAAGCGCGAAAAATGACTAAATCCTCATTTTCCTTGTCCAACCTAAAATGTAAAAAAAAAAAAAAAAAAAAAAAAAGGCTGCGGATTTGGTTTGAAACGCAGACCTTGTGGCCAAAACACGCGTTTTGGCCGTTATGGTAATTTTCGTGTTTTGTAAAGAAAACGACGAAAACGGTAAAAATATCATTTTTCGTTTCTTTTGTATTTTTTTTTAAAAATGTATTTTCGAAAATAGATAAGTAAACACGTTTCCACTATTTTCAGAAATAGAAAACAAAAAATAGGTTGAAAATGACAAAAAGAACATGCCCTAAACTTCTAGCAACGGTAATGGAGTTTGTGGGAGAGAGAAATGTTTATCTCTGAGGGTGTGTGAAAGTGGAACATAAAATATTTAAATTAGAGTGAGAAATATTGAAAGGGAAAAAGACAAAAATAAAAGGATAATTTTGTCTATATTTTTAAATTTGGTCAATTGAAGTCATACAAAATTGACATATTTCAAAACACATTTAAAATTTGGTACTTTCTCCTATTCCTCTTAATATTTAATATACTACAAAAAAAAAAAAAAAAAAACTATTTGTTTTAAATTGAGAAAATTTCACAAACAGTCACCAATCTTTAAAATCATACTTTTCAATCTTCAACCTTTTTAGTCCTTCGGTGAATTTTGTGTCAATCACTAATGGAGTCACAAGTGGATGATGTTAAAGAGATTGATTGGTTTCATATAGCTATGAGAAACTCAAGAAACATTGTTGAGGATTTCTCCTATGGTAGCGTTGGGTTGGGGGTAGGGGCAGAGTTGAGGGGGTACTTGGGGAGACTTGAGCCCCCCCAATTTTCTGGGACATTTTTTTTTATTTGTTTATTTTTTAATTTATTAACGTGTAATTTAATAGCAGAAAACTTTGATGTTATATGAATTTAATGGAAGACAGTTGAACTCATTGGTCCAATATCAATTTAATAGAAGACAATTGGACTCATTGATCTAATAAAATTAATATTACAAAATTACAAATGATTAGCGACTCTACCGAACTACCACTCTCCCAAAATTTTAAACTTAATCTCTAAATACCATAAAATTTTCAATTGCTATTCGCAAAAACTCTTGCACTAGGTCAGCGACTCCACCGGACCACCACTGCACTTTTCGACGGTCGCTAAACCACCATACCGGACTACTAACAGTGAGTGAGTTTGTTTATCTGTTTGTGTATAGTGTATACGTAAAATAATTTATATTATTAGTTTTGTATTGACTATACAATTATACCTTTTTTTTATTGCTTGTAGTCTGGTTTCTCAGCAAATCAATATTGTGAATTCAATAATTTGTTACTGACCAAGTTCTTTCAATTGCTACTGCTATAGTAAAGAGGATATTTTCTATAATGAATTATATCAAGAATCAATTACGTAATCGAGTACATAGATGATAAATGATTGAATGATAACTTGATTGTGTATATTGAGAAGGATTTATTTGACAAGATTGATGATAAAGTAATTATACAACGTTATCAACGAATGAGAACTCGTAAAGAACACTTGTAATAAAATATCAAAAAAATTCCATTACTATTATGATGTTTCAAATTTTTTTACATGTTAATTTGAGAACTCCAACTAAAAATGTATGACTCCGCCACTGAGTTGGGGCAAGGTAGTGATGGGGTTAGGTGGGATGATGTAGCCTTTTCTTTCTCAATTAATTTTTTGTTTAATTAATTTTTTATTTTTGCCGCGTAGGTGCATCATTTGCTAATAACCCGTTAATTCTTGTATTGATGAAAAATAATTTTACAAATTCATATATAATTTTAAAATAAAGTTAAAGTTCATGTATCATTCACGTAATTAACCCTTAAACCATAGCATAGTTTATACATGAAACAAATTTTGAGGGGTACCCCTCGGAGAACTTTATTCCTTCCAATTCCCTCCAAATACATCACACAAAGGGTTGATGTATTGCCACTACAATTTTTTTCAGTTGCATTATTTTTTAATTATACTAGAGGTCTTTAATCTTTTTCTATTATCGCACTTACATCTTTAATTTTTTTTTTATCGTATTTTTATCATCAATATTTTATTAACTAACACACTTTGTTCATAATGACAAGTTGTATCTAAATATTCTATTAACATTTTTTGAAATGAGGAATGAATATTATGTTGTGCTTTTATATTTTAGTATTTTTGCTAATTTAGAAATATGAAGGGCAAATAAATATTTCTACGCAACCAGTGGCGGATCTAGGGTTGAAATTCAGCTAGGACGGATGTTGACTGGTCAACGGTCAAATATTGACCGTTGACCAGTCAACGGTCGATGTTTGTGAAAAAATAATGTGAAAATATTTTTAATAAATACGTAACTTATTAAGCAACAAGAAAATTATTTAATAGTGAAATATAATTCGATACAAGCCGTAATAATGCTAAAAAGTGTTTAGTACAACTCCAAAAATATTAACTCGAAAGTAAAAAATTCTAAAAATACTTTATGTATTATTCAATTTTGATCCACTTTAAAAAAAAATAATAAATCCTTACTTGAAGATTTAGTCATGCAATTACTTTACATTTTAATTTTTCAAAATTTAGGGACCATAAGTGAAATTTTGAATTTAAAATATCTATTTCTCTTTCTCTCTCTTCTCCTTCACTCTGTAAGTTATATATATATATATATACACACACACACACACATATACTTATATACACATATATTTACACGTAGAGATCCACTCTTTATTTTTCCTTTATTTCTCAAAACTTCAACACTATTTTTTTTCGAAATTCTAGTACGGACGGACGCGAGATCTCGCCATGTTGTAAATCCGCCCCTAACGCTAACCTAACATCATTTTGGAGGAAACCAATGCACAAAGATTGAGAACTTATTGCAATTAAAAAGTACACCAAAAGCTTTTCTCTTATCAATTTACTCTTAAGCTCTGCATCAAAATTTTCGCTCCATGGATTTTATTTTTAGGTCGTTGTGCTATTCCAATATAGTTGAATACTTCGTGAATTGATCTAGTGTATATTTGATAGTATTGAAATTATTTTTTAAATGCTTATAAATTGTGAGTACTATAGAATATATAGTAGTAAGTAAAAATAGTAAGTTATTATTCTTACGAATATGTGAATAAAAAATATATTTATTAATCAAAATAGTCTTATTTTTTGGATAAACTCGATTACCCAACTCAATAAAACCTGCTTTAGTGCCCGTTTGCTGTAGTTTATAAACTGGATTATTTGACCAAAATAGTTTATTTGATTAAAAAATTTGTCTTTCCAGCATGACATTATTGACCATTCTTGGTCAAATAAATTATTTTTAGTTAAAAAAACTAGTTTATAACCTATATCAAACAAGCGAGGATCAAATCAGACAAGTCAATTATAGAACTTGCTTCAAACTAAAGCGAGCCATTAATATAACATTAAACCTGCTTAATAACCAAATTAGCCATTAACTGAAAATGAGTCAATAATACAACTTGCTTCACACCAATTAGTCAAGTCAACAATTAAGCCCAACTTATTAACGTCAGTGAGAGTAATACGAGTCTCAAAAAAACCCAAATTACATTAAAATGCGAACTTGTTGAAAAGAATGTATTGTGTGTGAATTCATCGACATGTTTTCTCAACCGACAAAAGTGGCAGTCGATAGATCAGGACTTTACAAGTGGACAGAAGGCAATGGTGAACAGTACGTGGAACACGGTGAATTGGCCATGGCTATATAGGAAAGATGAAGATGGTAAATATGTAAAATCAAAAATCAAGAATGTAACAAAATTATTATATTATTTAACAAGATTGGTCATTTCAAACCTGAGCGGTCCTACCCATTTTGATTTTTGACATCACTAGTTATATATATCAACTCGTCGTAGTTCTTGAATTTAGAGAGAAATAAATATTTGCAAAATTTTCGATCAAATAATAAAACTGTTATATGATTTTACAATTAACCTAAATACTGAAATAAATGAAAACAAAAATTAGTTGAAGATTTAATTACATTCAAGAACATTAGGATAGTTAAATAAATAAATAACATGTACAAAACAGAATCAAGTCTCCTAATATATAACGGCTAGTTCAATTTAGAAACAACTGAATTAACGAGTTACTAAAATTCTCTCCCACTTACCATTCTTGATTTCTCATACAACATTACAAATACGAAGAATGCATGAAACATTAACATTCAGAACAAAAGTCTCATATCGAAAAAAATTAGAAGATTTTCAAGAATGGGTACATGGGCGGAGTCAAAGATTTGGTTTAGTAGGGACCTATTATCCTTAAAAATAAATACAACTCAGCTATTTGTCACGAACTTGATTCTTCCTAACTCACAAGGTACTCAATTTCGCATATTTACGGTCTTAGCTAAGTAAGTCTCACTTAACTGTTGGCACTAGTGTCTATAATAGATGACATACTAGAAAATATGCTAAGGATATTTTTTTGTTTCAAAAGAATGCAAATAATAGACAACATAATTAAAAGAGAAATTACAATTTTTGTATAAATATTTCAAAGAATATTACAACATACTCAAGACTTTTACTCTAGGTAAGTAGCTCACAACTTACTTTGTTACAAACGAGATTTCTTTGATCTTTTATAATTCCACCCCCTTTAAATAGACGATGGAGATTGATTTTGTTCTACGGTCGATATTCTTTTCTAGATTATTATTTATAGATATTTACATTGCTTCTTCTAGCAATGTTTTTTTTTTATTCAACACACAATCACATTCCCAATGTGGTTTTCAGGCCTCCACCAAGAAATGATGGGAGAATTCGGATACCCCAACCATATATTAATAACTCATAAAAAATACATGGGAGGGGAGGCGTAAACATGACCTCCAATCATAAAGCTAAAGCAAATAAATAAATAAATAAATAATAAAGCAATAAATTATGAGGTACTACTTCCTAGACAAATAGTCCTAAAAAAATTCTATAAACTCTTAACTGTAGGAAGCACATGTCTATCAATCTGAACTAAGCTGCAGTAACGTTGCAGTAAGTCCTAGGTACTGTACTCGAAATAGCAACGGCGATCCCAACCCTCTGAAGCAAGTAAGTCAGCCACTACAAGAAATTTTACTTTTAACGATGGAATTTGTTGTCGTAAAAAGTCATTGTTAGGTTATTTTGTCAAAAAATAGTCGTCGATAAACTTTACAAGATCAAAATTTTCGTTGTTAAAAGTGAAATTTCTTGTAGTTGGCTTAAATAGACCAAGGTCCCCCACCTCTGGTGATGCAGTGAATGGCCAAAGTAGAATCGGACTCAATCCATAAATTTGATTGAACAATCCTCTGAGCAAGAATGATACCGTTAAGAATAACCGTAAGTTTGGCCTCTAGAATAGGGTACTCATATGAAGATAAGAATGCGCGAACACACTAACCTGACGAATCCCTAATAATTCTCCATCCACTTGCAAATCCATCTTTGACGCATCTATCAATGTTGATCTTGTAAGGTCCCACTGGTGGAGTACACCAATAAACCAAAACAGGGGGAGAAAGGGATGGAGTAGTAAGAGATATACTAAAAAGAGGAGCAATATTTATATCTCCTCGCCAATGAATAACTCGAAATAAATGGCATGTATATAGTAGGGAGATAGTATGGTATACTCTCTAGATGATCCGTCTCGGCTTCATAGAGATATCCTTGTACTTCGCATCATTCCCTGCAGTCCAAATAAACCAAGGAATCAAAAGATGAATGATCGTACGAATATGACCCTGCCTGACAAACTGACCCGAGAAATGACAAGACTGGAAGCGATACTGAAAACCCTCCATAGCCGAAGGGTTATATGAAAAATATTAGAAAAATGGCGCCAAACCTGGTAGGCAATATAACTGTCAATAAATAAATGCTGAATAGTCTCAACAGCCGAGCAACACTGATAACGAGAAGCCATATAACTCTCAATCCACCTCTGAATCACAACATCTACTTTGTATACGAGACATTTTATATACAAAATCCTCTTTCATCTATTTTCTTTACTCTAGAATGCTCCATCAAAATTTTCTAATGGAATATTCTATAATTGACATTATTTATGTTACTAGAGTCTTTCGCAAACTTTTTCAAAGTTTTGCAAAATATGTAGGTCGGTCGTCTACACTGCTAACTAGATTTGATATTTGACTGCATTCTTTGTGTCCATCCTTTGGCCCTTTTGTGTCTCGCATACCCAGATTCTCTCACATGCCTTCGGCTCCTCCCATGTAACATATGTCCCTCGCATACTCCTAACGTATTTTTTAGTGCAAGTGTTGGCTACTTTTGAATCTTTGATTATGTCAAAACTAGAGTTTAACATATCACTATCATATTTACAATTGCAAGTATTTATCAATATCTCAAAATATTATACTAAATTTAAACATATCGTGAGAAAAATAGTTAATAGAATATAACACTACATAGTCGATTGTATTTGAAAGCACAATTGTAAAACAATGAAATTACATATATAAAATATAACTACGATAATTTTTTACTTTGAAAATGAATTGTTCAATTTGATAACCAAACAATTATTTTGATAAAAAAATACATTATAATTATAAATTATCTAATCGGGATAATTTATAACAATCATATTAATCATAACAAAAATAAATTAGCATATATTAAAAAAACATATAAGGTAAATTATTAATTTACATTATAGACACATTCAATTTGATGGTAATTAGTTATTATTTAATTTACTTAAATCTTAATGTCTATTAAAATTTATAACTTTTATTGTCATATATCTTCGACAATTACATATCTAATTTAAGTAACTAAATATTCAACAATCGATTTTTTATGAAATTAACCTCTAAATTAGAATTGAAGATTAAGAAAGAAATTGAACACTATTTTGATATTAATGATGAAATTAAATATAGGTGTACTATTGGTAGACAAAACTAGAGTATGAACTAATATAACTTCTACTAATCTAGATATTTTCTCTATCTAGTACTTGTATCAAAAACCCGCCCCCCTCCCCCTCTCTCTCTCTCTCTCTCTCTCTCTCGCTCGTACCCAAGCGTATTGTAGGATCGAACTTTAACCATCTCATCTTAAAACCAATTGGTGTCCAGTGAGAACATGCTAAAATATTTTATGGCATTCGACCTCAATTATTTGAGTGACTCAACTCATGGGCTTAAGAGCGGCATTGTTGCTTCCCAACAATCCATCCCTCAACATGACGCTCTTGTAACTCGAACCCATGACCCTTAGCTCTGATACCACTTTTTAGGATCGGACTTTAACCATCTTATTTGAAAACCAATTGGTGTCTAGTGAGGGCAGGTTAAAATTTTTATGGCATTCGACCACCATTATTTGAATAACCCAACCTATGAGCTTAGAGCATCTCCAATGCACTCTTTCTATTGCAGTCTATGTCGCAAGTAAAATAGACGGACTTCTGATCTATGTGGCACTACGTCTATAAAATAGATGTTCAAATTAAAATTCATCTCCAATGCACTCCGTCTAAAATTAAATTTGCTGACTCACTCCGTCTAGAAGTCTGTCTAAATATAGACGGAGTCTATATTTTAATGTGCCATATCAGATAGATGGAGTCCTTGTCAGCATGCATTGGAGATGATTTTGTATAACTCCGTCTATATATGCTTATGTAGCATATCTAAAAAGTAACAGACGAAATGCATTGGAAATGCTCTTAAGAGCAACATTGTTGCTCCCCAACAGTATCATTATCAAATCTTCTATATTTTTTTCTTTTACAAATTTCACATTTTCAAAACTCTCTCATGCAATATCGCCTTCATTCTATTATATCTCACGTGTCAGTCTTTTTCTCCAAATGAATAATGTGTTAAAATATTATGTGTGGACTGTTATAATAATAATAGATTTACTCATAATATTTTTGTTAAAGAATATTTTGGACAATTATATTATTATAATATTGTATGTGCACTATATTAATATTAAATCATAACGGGATAAATATACATTTATTACTTACTTGTTGATGTCAATAGACATGCGTAACACTAAATAATCAATTAGGCAAAATTGATAAAAGGGAAAAATTGGTAACTATGAATAATTAAAGTAATATTTTAAGAAAATAACAAAATATTGTAAAATTTGCATAATCAAGTCATAAAAAAGATAAATTTTAAAAAGATTCTATTATGTAACCGATTTAGTACGTAGCATAATTTAATGAGTTCATAAGGTAATAATTTGATCTATTTATAATTATATTTTTCTCACAATAATCTATTTTAACAATATCGCTCACTAGTTATTTTCTCTCACCATAATCATTTATTTGACCAGCAATCTAAATTGTGTGAGTACTCACCAGTAGATAGTTTAATGAATATACTTACATTACAAAACAATTAATTAAGCATTAAATAGGCACATTATGCCACAAATCACTTACAATAAGTTCAGAACATTGATAAAAAAAAAAAAAAAAGGTCATATTATTAGAATTTGGGGTTACATGCTGAAAGTTTATTGAAATATTAAAATAAAATAAAGATTCATAAAAAAAATATCTTTTGTCATATTAGCAACCATACAACATGCATCACAAGATACTAGTATGTGTCGCACGTACTTGAAATTGAGGCGTTCACTGTCACGCAACAAAAGTCACATGATACTAACACTGGTCGCAAGGAATTTTTCGCGAAACATCATTATAAGTTAGATATAGAGCCACACAATAAAGAAAGAGAGTTGTACAATAGAGATCACAATAGTATTAGAAAAAAGAGTTATAATCATAATTCAAACATCACACGTCACACTAAGAATAGTTATTTGAATTAATTAATTCTTTAATTATCTTATTTTTCAAAATATTTATTAATAACCATATTTTTCAAAAAAAAAATAAAAATAAGGAGAGGTTGTGTATAATTGTAAAGAAGTATGTGGTTACCGTTATGAAATTCAAAGGTCCATTTAGCATTCCATCTATTGATTTCTTTCTGAACTCTTCTTTGGTTATTATTTTGTAAATTAATCCAATTCACGATAATCGACTTCTTTCAAGATGTAACAAAGTTGCGTAGAAGCAGAATTATTACAGCATATTTGAGGTTGTTAGGTATAAATTCCTTTGTAGGTTGAGATTTTAAAGTTCTGATGAGAAATTTTTATGTTGTTGGCTATAGCCTCTAGTATAACCCTAATCGAAAAATAGTAGTACGCCAGTTTTCTAGTTTTTACATGCTCATAAATCAACGCAAAGGAACTGTAAGCATAAGACATATCTAATAATTAGTAATGCTCAAATTTTCGAGGTGTTTGAATCGAAAATAAAGTAGAGAATGTAAGAAAAATTGGAGGCAAAGATGACTGGAAGTAGAACTATATAGAACAGCGTTGTCTGAGGCCAAAGTTACAGAGTGACACCAGAAGCACAACAGATGAAGCTAACAAATGATTCACTCTTGCAATCACTATTTTCATTAACATTTCCGAGTGATAACAGCACAGAAAATGCTTAAAAACGTGAGAGACATTTGAATTCTGAAACTAATGTTGTAGTAGCACATATTTCCTTTTCCAATATGGTAATAAGAAAACAAATAGCAAGGCCATCTATATGCACAAGCCTTTGCTACAAAGACTATAACCAGTTCCAGGCATCAACCAAAAGGCCCAAAAATTGAGAGCCAGAATCACGAACTCACTCAACATGCGTGTGCACTCTATTGATATTTCGTTCTCTTCTCTATACCCTTGTGAACTCCATCAGTCGACTGCCTTTTAGTAGAAATAGTCAATTGCTTTTCCTCAGCTTCTCTTCTGTTAATAAACTCTGAGAAAGATGGAATTGGTGGGAGCTCCGTTTCTTGAGAAATGCTTTCCAGTGCTTTCAGCGGAGCATCTGATCCATCGCAGCCATCCAATTTTTCATCAGGGACTTGTGTTAACGCTGGGTTTATCTCAGATGGTGATGGTGAAGTACAGTTTGATCTCTGACTTGTATCCTCCAAAGCAGTAGGAGCGCTGGTGCCAAGTCTAGTTGTTAATTCGTCAGGGCTTGCTGTTGACAACCACCTTACTGTACTCGCCATCTGTGATAGATAAAACCCCTTCCCAGTCTTGCCGTATTTCTTATAGCAGTCGTTTTCAAGTGTCGAAGCAGATGTCACAAAGTCGATCCTGCAAAACGCCAGCTAATGAATTAGATATACCCTGGACAATCAAATAACACAACTATTTTATACTATAATTTTAAGCCTCAAGCAATTGAACTCATAGCCTATCAGAGATAAGGGGTGAGCTAGCATACTGCAAGTTGTTGAAACGATGTTCATTCTGCTTCATTGCATTTAATAATCTTTCCTTGCCCGACTCCCGTAATGTTTCAGATATGGCTTTTTTGTCAACCTTTTTAACCTATCAACAGGAAGAAAAAGGTTGGTAGCAACGAAAACAATTAACTTATTTGACTAAAATTACAAAAATTGTGTAACCACTGGAAGACATCAACCCTGTACAAATTGACAATATTAATTTACAATTTGGGGAAGATGCCATTTGCTTTCTTTACTCAACACGGGGCATCTAACTGCAACACCAACTAATAGAAGACATTACCCAAGATGGAGATCGATCTTCATTTTCACACTATGAAATGGATTAAAAAGATAAAAAAGAAAAGATGTGAAACAATTGGGAAACCTTTGATAGCAAAGGTTCTAGTCGATGACGGGAAATAACAGTAAAATACAAGAACGGTAAATATCAAGGAAGGACTTCAAGCAGTCATTATTTATACCTATGGCAGTGTTTCAAATCACAAGTAGAACTAGAACTTAGGGAAGGAGGATAGAAAATATGAGGGTTCTTCTTGTCCTGAGATTCCACACAATTCAGTTTATTATTAAGAATTTAAATGAAAAGTATAAATCCATAATCAATGAATAAGATTGACCACTTAGAGAATACCAGTACCGACTCTTGCTTTACACGACATTATTCTAACTACCAGTAGCCTAAAAATATGGATTATGTCAATTCTTCTACTAAAACTCCATGTTTTCATCTCTTTATTCTTCTTTCTGATTGTGTCAAAAAACGTGACATAGACTTTACCCCTAGCTATTAACTCCGTAACAGAAACTAGAATAAGTGGAGAAAATTAACACAAAGTTCACCTGCTTGTCTGGACTGTTAATCTGGTAATAGTTCTCTTCTGCACGCTGCAACAACTCAATCCTGTCATTTAGTCTCAATTCTGATGATTTGCCTGAATGCTTTAAGCTCTTTGCAACTTCAAGAGCATCTGAAATCAATTTACTAATAGGTAAATAAAATGAATATTCAGGGGAAACCCAGAAATAGCAATCCAAACCAAACCATATTGCGGACTAGCACATGAATGTCAGATCAGTGGTTTTTAGCAATTATTCAGTGCCTGTTACTAATATACCATCAAATCAGTGGTTTTTAGCACATGAATATCAGATCAGTGGTTTTTAGCACATGATTATCAGATCAGTGGTTTTTAGCAATTAATCAGTGCCTGTTACTAATATACCATCAGAATCAGAAATATCTTCCTCATATCCACTTGCTTTGTCATCACGATTCCAGAATTCCGAGAATTGTTCTTCATCTTTGAAATCTGAAGCACTGCACAGAAAAACCTTAATTCAATCATCAACAAGAGAATACCTAATCAAAGCCATAAGCCGAATGAAGCTCATTTAGTAAAGGGTATAAATCCTAAACCACTTCTTCAGCAAAACATGAGCTAATAACTGGCTACCAAATACTATTACTATTAACTAATAGATAGCTAAAATCGATTAATCCGACACAAAGGCCAAAACTATTGGAAGCCAAGATCAGAATACTCCAAGGAATTTCATTTCCTTTACTCTCTCTCTTTCTCTCTCTTTCCTTATTTAGAAAGGGCGGATGCACTGTAACTAATATATTATTTTTCCCCATCCTTTTCAGCTCTGTTTAAATGAATACCTGAAATACAAGCAAAAAAGATTTGATACCAATTCTGAAAATCTTGTGCCGTCTTGATCATGATAATTAAAGCACATTGGTCAACAAGTCAGGGAAATGGTGGCATGGTAATAATTTAATATTTTCCATGGTTTAACACTTTCATGAAAACCAACAATCAGAATGTCAACTTTTGATGGTTTGACCAATTAGAGAGATAGTATACACACAGCACCATTTCTTGAACAAGCCCAGATGCAAATTCATGACCGTCAAATAACTTATCTTGTTTGATGATAAAGTGAAACAAAAGGAAGTCTCTCTCTAAGAAGTATCATCACAATACCTAATGTTATCCACGACTTATGGGCCACATAAACTTATCCAACAAACTTTCATCCTATGTGGAAACCCTTGTCAGAATCACTATCTGAACCCACACATCTCTCGCCATAAACAGACAAAAACAAGAAAAAGGATTTCGTATCAAAATGAAAATATCATCATAAAATCATATTAATTATCTAACTCTGATACAATGTGCTAAGGATTTTTCCAGCAATTTTCCTATTAAAAACTAAGTACATTCTCTAACCTCACTGGTAAACTACTTGTCTAGAGATATATGTTGCAACAATTCCAGCAAAAGCTTCCATTTTATACATGGATAAGAAAGTCAAAGTATGTACTGCCAGAAAAGCCAAGTCAACCCATATCACAAGAAAGTACAATATAGAGTAGTATAAAGTAAAAATGCAGAAAATAAATGATAACAAATGAATAGTCAAATAAAGCAACCCAATAACTTAAATTTACTGCAACTAAAATGATTGGTGCAAACTTCTTAAATCACTAAGCTAACTGTACGACAAAAGCAACAAGCCAATAATGCAGAAAGTTAGATCCCAGTATAAAAGGTCGGTCATGTATACAGAATGAAATACTGAATAAGCTACCTGCTCATGGATATCCAAGAGGACCCATATCTGGGTCGACAAGCGCAAGCAGTTGTAAGCTCCTCCAAATACTTGGAAACTAAATTAGGATGTTTGCATGCATCACAAGATTTTGCACATAATGACGAAGTTACCTGCTTTTAGAGAAAGACATCAACATGGAGTTATCTAAAATTTTCATACAGCATCTTTATGAACAAAAGGACCATTCATCATCCAAGAATAATATACCTTCTCTCCAAAACTCTCAAGAATCTTTTTCCTACGGCAACCAGATTCCTCACAATATTCAACCATCTAGATGCATTATATGGCTCAGATCAAAATGGAATCAATGGAAAATGGAGCTAAGGCCAATCATTATGGAAGAGCGTGAAATTTACCTGATGGAAATCAGCCAGGGACTTCTTGGAGGGCCCCTCCTGCAAGCTTGAGGACTGCAACTTCTTTCTCTCAGTGTTACCCAAAATAAATTCCTGCAAACGTGTGTATGGATATTTTGGAGTATAAATGTGGTGAAATTTTTGAAGATCAAAAGAGACAGTACCATAGTGGCAAAGATGCAAACTAACCATTCTTCTACGATCATCCACTCCATAATACAGTAGACTTCGGGAGGGCAGTTGATCACGACCAGCTCTACCAGACTCTTGATAAAAGGATTCCATTGACTTGGGAATATTAAAATGGCAAACAACTCTGACATCCTTCCTGTCTATGCCCTAAAAATATAGTGAAACAAGATTGGGTTGAA
Organism: Forsythia viridissima; assembly: GCA_030279155.1. NCBI lineage: Eukaryota > Viridiplantae > Streptophyta > Magnoliopsida > Lamiales > Oleaceae > Forsythia > Forsythia viridissima. Next base: position 20,831,042 of record CM059042.1, read on the forward strand.
ATCTTACAGCATGAAAAATCTCTCCATTGGAGCTTCACAAAAATTTGTATTAAACATTCCTTGTATTTGAGAGAGAGTTGCATACCATCCTGCAGTAAATCAACCAGCTCAAACATTTGTGTGTGAGTAGCTCCAGCAGCGACTCAGAAACCAAATAGACAACAAAGATGATCATCTCAGAGTAATTATGATCAGATGGTAAGCCATAGAGAGCGTAACAGGATCAACACACGTGACATTTATTTGAAGTTATTTCAAATTTTGAAGAAATTTGTTCTGAGGGAATCAGCTGAAACTAGTTGCACATTTTTTCTATCTGTATTAAAAAGTAAAAAACAAGAGATTGAAAAAAAAAAAAAAAAAAAAACTAACAAATGGCAACCACGGATGATATAGGATATTAAAGCATTTCTTTTGTACTGGTTTGCAAACAGTCAGCAAGGAGGCGTCCTCAAAATACATTTTCAGATACCACTATACAATTACAACCCCTTTTTGCCCAATGGATTATATCAATATTTCAGTAGTTTGTACGAACTTATGAAGACAATTTGTAATATTAATTTCAGGGGAAAAAAAAGGCCAATTTTTTAGGCAAGTGTTTTATAGATTGTTTCATGATGAACCAAATTTCTGCAGTATCCCAGCTCAAACTTGATCCATATAAAGACTTATATTTGAACACGTGGAAGCACTGCATAAGAATTGAGGCAAAAATCTAAGTCTGCTACAGTCAAAGCATTCTTTTCCAAATTTGCAGCATAAACATTGTTTGGCTGAACATACTAACCTAAGAATCACAACTGTCAGACATTTCTCACAAAGATCTGCTTCCCCTTCTCCCCCGATAACACATTATTCAAGAAAAAGAAATATTAGGCATAAGACAAATTAAAATGGTTGCGTCAAATAGTATGGGTCTCTGATTGAGACCTAACATGCTGAATTTCACTTATTTATCTTTGACAAAAGGCCACACAAATTGTGCATTCTTCAAATATTAATAATAGTCTAGCAATAAGGAAAACAACATTGTATTTACCGTGAGCAAGAATTAAATCTGAGATCAGTTTGATTTCCTATTTATAATGATGGTGCAATAAATGAACCACCAGCTCAAACAAAACCAACGAGTTGCAGCACAGTACATTGGGAAGTCTAGAGTAATGTAAAAATTGGGAGCATACCCAAAAGCCACTGTCGCCACGACTACTTGTATTTTAGAGGAGATCCAATCATCCAAAACAGAGCTCCGTAATTTACTGTTCAATCCTGCATGATATGCTAGAAGTAGCGGAAACGAAATTAACTTTGGAAAGCCTAACAAAAGTGACATTTAACAGCTGCAAGATACAGTTAAATGTTACCAGAGCAAGAAATTCCATTCTTGGATAAATGAGCAGCCAGATCATCAGAAGCCTTGCGCTCAAGGCAGTAAACAATTGCACACACATTTCCGAAGGACTTAAGAAAATTACATAAATCAGCATGGGGATTGTCCAACAGATCTTTGTATCGAACTGCAAGATGCGGAGTATTAAATAGACAGGTATCAGATTTAGTTCACCCTTACTCTGCTTATATGCATAAAAACTGTTCAATCAACTAAAGTGGCACATTCAGAGAAATTGGATATTCACCATATTTAATCACATATAAATCAATTTACAGAGCCTGTTCTACCTTTTGTTCTCCTTTTATACTTATTTTCTTCTTTTTCTTTAGGTGTGATTTTATGAATTAAGATCTTATACTTCCACAAAACTCCCACAAGAGGTGCAATATTTGTCAAAAGTATAGCCAGCATTTTTCCTATGGCCATGAAAAAAAAGGACATGTACACATTAAAATAACTCACATAAAGCAACAAATAAAGCAGAAGAGCAACTCTTCTACTGCTTATTGAGTTCCATAACAAAGAACTAAATGAAAGCAACTAAATCGAGATAAATAGACCTCACCTTCATAATAAATATTCGGGCGATTAAATGATGATTTCAGGACAAGAGGGTTATCCAAACACAAGGACTCTATCACATCCTGCTGAACTCTGCAGAAACACAAAATCTAGAGTGTAAATGTTCTTCTGTGTTTCTCAGAAAGGAAAATATCTTAGTTGGACAGGAATTTTGCGCACAAAGAAGTTCCAGATAAATTTAAAAAACAATTAAAGAACATAAATATATTCAATAATCACAATAAAGATATTTTTTCCACGAAAGATCATTCAACAACTCTTCCTTTTTGACAGGCTAACAGTAAACCTTTTGACAATGATATTTGTGGCAACATAGATAACCCATAAATAGAACTGATGCTTAGAGTGGAGGAGTAAGAGGTTGCAGGAGATAGTAGAATCTACATTAATAAGAAAAAAGTGTTTAAAAACTTTTGCCAGGATATGAATGGAAATTAATAATTGCTATGGAGAGAGTTGATGAGTGCTATGGAGAGAATTGATGAACACTCACTTAGGAGCAGCTGTAGCTGTCAAAGCCAGCACTGGTACGTTGAGCAGACGATTCCTCAAAGAAGAAAGCTTCCGATAGCTTGGCCTGAATATATGAACAATCGAGAGATGCATAAACAACTCAAACAAATGGCAGATAAGAAAACTGAATACAAGTCAAAATCACAACACCAGAAAACAAAGGATAAGAAAAGAAACCCCTCTTAGGAGTGAGATGCTTTCAGCATATCATGATCCCTCCCTCCCTCCCCCCTCCCTTGCAATTCAATTATTTTCAAACCGACTCATTTACTATCTATTATTTGATTGACTTATCCTTTATATTGGAATGGGTGAAGGGTCAAATGGTTTGGCAATTCCTCATGAGGGGATGAGTCGAGAGAATTTTGAATTGGAGTTCTGGATTTTTGTTCCCTCCCTCTCTCTCTAGGGGGAAGCCCAAGTATACTCTTGAAGACATCCAAAGAATATAAAGAAGATCAAAAGAGAGCAACATAAAAGGGTGCTTAGAAAGATCTATAACAAGCCTAAAACTATCTACACTCTCACGTTATTTCATCAGATTTGTGGATTGCCTGAAACCATGTTTATGGTAGTAGCAGATTAAATCCAATAAATTTGGATCTGTTGTTTACATATTTTGAACTTTTTGTTTAAGAAAAATCAAACCACTAAGAACCCAGTTCTACATTAAATTACAAAATTAATGAGGTTATGAAACAACCACTGTATTTATACCCAAAGTAAGAGAACACAATTACCATGAGTATATTTGTATAAGAAAAGGTTACCTCAATATGTGTATATGTTGTAAGTTTGAAAAATTACCTGAAATCATGGCCCCATGTTGAGATGCAATGTGCCTAACAGTTTTACAAGTTAAGATAAAATTAATTTCCTTGACAAGTGAAAAACCATGCATCTGTGTGTGTCACCTTCATAAGCTTCTTGCAGTGACCAGTCGTGTATGTGACTACGGCCATGAAAGTACAAACCTCGTCTATCGCAATTAGATTTAGCAGCCCTCTAGAATGAATCTTTGCCAGCCTTGCCATAAACCCTGATGTTGCAATCAGTTCAGGTGTAACGTACAGTAACCTCAAAGATGGCTTTCCTGATTCAAGATCTTCATATATCTACATTCAGAAAATAAGAGAGAGAGATATCGTGTGGAAACTTGCTTATCCTCAAAAGTCATGTAACCTGTTATTGCAATTTTCTATGAGCATCTCAATTAAAAGTTTTGACCTATGACAAGTGAATTCAAATTGAAAAAATAAAAGGCCAGAAACCAATTAGAGCAACCAGTATGTAGTTTATAATTTGCTACAAAATAATCATTGTGCCGTGTTCAGCAAACACAAATTAAGACCCAATATATCTTAAATAAGACTGTTAAATAACTTCTCTCTATCTATCATACTTTTCGGATATACCTAAGACCAAATTTATCTGAACTGCAAAACATGCAAGCTGCTGCTCTTCCTTTTTCCTCCTTTGGAGGAGGGGGGATAGTTAGCTTTTTAATTTAACTCCTTTATTATTCTGGTTACTAATGTTAATGGGAAGCAAATATAATCTTGAATTTCTCAGCATTTTTGAATTAGCATTCATCTTTCTGGGAGACATGCCTGTAGTTGCATGGATGCCAGGATTCTTGAGGGTTGAAAGTACAACATGGTATTTACAGGGGGGAAAAAGGAAAAGGAAAAGCCAACAGAAGATGAGAACACAATCACAAAGGCATTGTAATAACTAGAGGCAGAGCCAGTAGCATGGCTAGAGGGGCAACCACCTTCCTCCTCACACCCCCATTGTCTTTCCTCCTGATCCTTAACCCAGAAATTTTGAGAAATTCAATTGCTGCCCTCACTCCAAATTTAGGGTTGAAAGGAAGTCTTTGCTTTGGCTCTGGGTTGTCTTTACTCTACGTGCCACATTCCTGCTTAAATTTGCTCAGTTCTAATTATTTTATCTAGGAATTGTTGGAGAAAATTAAAATGGATGAAGATCAGATTCGACTTCTTTATTTTGTCTCTTTTTTCACTTGTTTGACCAAAGAGTAATTGCAAATTGCAATTACCACAAGGCAAACAACTAAGTTCCAATTGCCACAATATGACAGAAAAAGTAAATTTACCTTCCAATCCTTGAAATTCAACGTTCAGATGCCTTGGATTCATAATTAATTTGTCTGCGACTCTACATGCAAAATTAGAAATGGATCTCAAGCTTAATTTCCATGCACCACTCATATCTAATTTGAGCTTGAACTTAGGTTCAGCTTAACCTTGTTCATATTTAATTAACAGTTGAATTGCTGTGCCAGCAAGCATTGGGCCACTCCAACTCCATTGACAACCTGGCGTCCCTAAATAATTATCATCCCAATGTTAATTTCTTCTTTTATCTTAAAAATATTGGAAAAAACATTATGCCTCTTCACAACCATGTAGAAAAACTTGTTTTGATAAATTGACCGTGTGAAATATTGCAACTTTAACATTATAAGAAGATTTTTATGACAATATCGTGATATGTTGAAAAATTCAAAGCTTGGTCAAATTTTTGGAGGGATTTAACAAATTCTTTTCTCGGAATTTAATGCATTATGACGAATTGGTTGAATTTAGATGCTAGATAGGAATAAGAAGCAATATAGCATTTGGAATAACATCAGACGTGCTTAGGCATGCATAGCGCTTTGTGACTAAAGGTCCATCAGACTTCAGTTTAATTCATCTTGGAAAAAGTTGCCTTCACTCATTCAGAATCCAGGTTCTGCCACTAATCCTTACTTCTGCATATCAGAAACAAAATCATTAGAATCTTCAATACCTTATTCTTGACTTTCACGATCTGGGTTGATGAGAGATATTCAGCGGCAATTCCTTTCTCTTTCAATGCCATTACTTGATTTTCCTAGCCAAAGAAGAAAATAATTTTAATTTAAAAAGAACCATATTCAAAGTCCTTTAAAGCGACTTGGAAACAATGAGAACACGAAATTCGAAATGCCCTTACCATAAGGGCTGAAATTAAACAGAAATCCCAGCAATAGCAATCAGATTTTGTCCTGGCACACTCACAAGTAACAAAACACTGTACTTCTTAAGCATTCACATTGAAATGAAATCAACAAGACTTTCATAATTCACCTATCAAAGGACAAACGACAAGCACAATCCCTGGTTTTGCTAGAGCAGGAATCTGATAACACATCGACTTCCCTCCACCAGTTGGCATTAGACAAAAACAATCTCTACCTGCAGGCACTTGTGGATAAACACAATTAACCATAACGCTCAAAATTGCATGTCGTGGTCAATTCGATGTATACATATCACATGAACATATGAGAGGATCGCAACCTGATAAAACAGCCTCAATGGCTTCCAATTGCTTCCCTCGGAAACCGGAATGCCCAAAATGCCATCTCAAAAGCTTCGCTAAATCTTCCTTCTTGATCACCTGCTTCTCAGGCCGGCATAAATTTTGCAATGGCAATGGGGACTTTTTCATCTTCCGACTGCACGAGCCCGTAAAACTTCACACAATCAAACTAGTATATAAAATAACTGTTTTTCAGCAACCCTAGATTAAATACCAAATAAGTATTCAGTAGTATACCGCTTTGCTTATCCGACGATAGAAAATTTTAATGATTGATGAGTTGAAGAATGTGAAAATTTTAATGAGGAGTTAAAAGAATGTTGAAGATTGAGAGAGATGGAGAGTTTTGTTTGATGTTGGTTTGATTTTGAAGAATATACAGAAGAACAATAAGAAATGGATGAAACAAGAGAAATATATGGATTTTGGTTTGAGAAGTACTCTTAGCGGAGTAAGGTCCCGGTCGGTGATAAAAAGAAATTGAAGTACAATCTGTAGTACTTTTTTTACGGATGGTCAAAAAGTGCTTATGTGGTACAATTAATATTAGAAAGTATTTAGAACAGTCTCTAATTTTAGACACTGTTCTTGACAATATCCACTGTTAATTTAATAAACTCTATCCAATTGATACATTTCTCTCTCTTTATTTTTTCTAAAAAACTAATAATAATTTGCCACATTTGCACAATGTATATTGTTGCATTCGAAAAGTTTTTTGATATAATGCCAATATTTTTTGCCACATATACATATTAGACATTGTTGCATTGGAGATTCAGTTGATTGTTTTAATCCTCGTTCAACCCAAACCCTTTCACAATTAGGCGAAGTTTTTAATGGGAATATCACATATGGGATTTTAACTAGTATACCCGTTTTGCTGTGGATCTAACTGTAAACAGTATCTTGAAATAAAAAATGTATCAAATTCACAAAAAAAAATCCCAAAAAATAATAACAGATTTACTCGATCTAATGAATCTTCTGTTTAAGTCTTAGGTAAAAAGATTTGTGTTATCCAATCTACTTCTTTTGTTTCTTCCACAAATTTACGCGATGTAATAACAATAGAGTTATTTAGATTTGAATCTCATTTTTCTAATAGAGCGAGGATGACAGTTTATTGACAGTGAGTAGAGTTGTGATGGTATTTTGAATGAGAATTTTTGTTTGTGGGGAGATTGAATAGTGAAGACTGTTGTTGATTTTAATCTCACGAATGGATTGTTAACAAATAATATTATAATATGAAGAGTGTCAAACTCGCGAGAACTAGCTACCAATTAACTAATTGATGTATATTTCGAGTTTTAACAAGATAAGAATATATATTCTTTTGTAAATTCAATCTTAAAGTTATTCTACTTGAGTTTAATTAAATCTAAATTATCACGCAAACAAAAATAATGTTTAAGAATAAATTCGAGTTCTACTAGCACTAAAATTCACGAATCCACCTAGACGCTCATTAATCAATTATTCATCAATCGCTTTAGTTTATAATTACCATAGATTGAAAATCGATGATACTGTAACAATTAAAAGCTTCTCTCGATGATCAATTAATTCTATATCGATATGCAAACTTAATTATCTCTAATTAAGTTTTGAACATAAAAATATGCATTTAAATCACAATAATAAACGGATTTCATAAGGCATAGTAGTAATTTCTATCTATTATTAGACCATTATTCAATATCATGTGATTATCTATATTGAATCTCTCGATTTCAATAAAGATGACAAAACATTCTAATAGTGATCAAGCATGAAAACGTTAAAAAAAATGAATAAAAAATAAACAATACAAAAGCAATTAATTACTAAAACGGAAAAACTTGTAATTAATTAAAAAACGCGAGGTTTCATCGTTCATCCTAACAATACGTAACTAAGCCGGATATGATTTCGTAAAATATTTCAATAGTTGAATTCATCATGTTCCGGATGAAAAAGAAGAAAATAAAAATACAATACGTGATTTCGACCTAAAAATCTTCAATCCGTTCATTGATCTTCGATTATTCTCTTGTATTTTTCTTCTCAAAATTCGACTCGCGGTTTGTCTATTCTCTGTATTTTATACCGCTTTTCGAACTCTTCGAAACATGTTTTAAGATGTTATTTTATCTTGAACTAAATAGAGTTCTATTTTTACCAGGAAACAACAAACACTGCCCGAAATACTCATGCGATCGCATGGTTTAGTACCTTGCCATCTCATGATATTATCCAATTAAGTTCTGCACAAAAACTTGGTGACTTGTGATCGCATGGTCAATTTGTACGCAGTTCTTGAATTTCTCTCTTTGATATTTGTATGACAAGCTCCTCAATTCCTTTTGTCTATTTAATTGAGTCCATTTTTCTTCTATTTGCTTTCTTTTCGTTTGATTGACACTTGAATTTGATTTTTTCCTATAATGATAAAAAAACAACATATCATTATACTGAAAACATGTAAGAATACTCATAATTGTCTATTTTGTGGGCTTCGATAAGTAAAAAAATTGTACTTATCAAAGACGTAGTGACGGTTTGGAGATGATGTTTTGAAGTAGAGTTTTTGTCTATGTGGAGAAATTGAATAGTGAAGATGTAGTAATAGTGTGATACATGGACTACTTTTTTATCTCTGTAATGGAGAAAACTTCTCTATAGTTAATGATGAAGTTCAGCATTTAAATTCTCAACCTCAAGTCCTCAATCTTTTCACTTTCATAGCACTTGAATCCCCAATAATAAAATAATTCATTCTGGAATATTTGTTGCACCACATATCCCAACCCATACAACATTGAGTAATGCTATGAATCATTCCCTGCTGTCCTAATTAGTCTATGACTTGTCCACTAAAGTTAGACATGTATTTTTATTTTTGTTTTTGTTTTTATATTTAACAATATAGCAGCGATTCCAATAGGGTTGATCTCATATCCACTTATAATATCTACACTAGAGTGGCATCACATGATTGATAAAAATAATGAGTGTGAGACCATGAACTACCAATCATGTGATGCCACCTTAGCGTAGACATTATAAATGGATAGGAAATCAGCCATAGCGACTCCAATATCACATAAATTAATAGAATCTATTATTTTTATTTTCTAATGAATAAAAATAGAAAAAACAATTATCAACAGTAGAAAATGAGGCAGTGGATCCTACTACCGCCTAGATTAGTTAAGATTATCACCGGTGATAGATAACATTACTCTTTAATTCAGGTCATATACTCGATTGAATATCCAATCTAATACAAACGTAAGAGCATCTCCAATATGTATTCTATTGATTGTTATATAGATGATATATAAGTCGAATGACTTTCGATTTATGTTATATTAATATTAATGAAATTGTCTAAATATAAATTTGGTTGAATTAACATATACTTCAGTTTGACAAAGTCTTTATCAAATAACTTCGACAAATTATTTTAGCAATTCATTGGAAGACGGGAGATGCTCTAATTTTATCAAACATGTTTCGTGAGTCTAAAACAATTTCTAAAATTACATTCAACCATAAAAAAATTGCTCTATTGCGATATTTTCATTAGTAGTTTGTGAATTCAAGTGCATGTTTGATAGTGTTTAAATTATTTTTTAAGTGTTTATAAATTGTGGGTCTTATAGAATGTGTGGATAATAAGTGAATAGTAAATTGTGTGTTCTGCAAAAATATATAGATAAAAAATATATTTGACGAGTTTGACCACTCCCATTTGCTGATCATTTTACTCATTTTCGGAACGTCGTGGAATTCAAAAATAGTTGTATTCTATATGCGATGACATGGTATGTGAAGTTCTGTTGTTTTCTTTTCTTTTTCTTATTTTTGGATTCTTTGAATATGTTTTGGTTATTTTGCAGTGTTTATTTCAGATGCATAATGTTTATTTTGGTTTTTTTGCAGTGTTTTCTCGACTTAAAATTACTTTTTATTATGTCATTTTTTGTCCTGACATTGTTCGTGTCAACGACCGCTCTTATGGTAATTGTGGTGTTCATTTTGAAGCGGATAAAAGCTCATGCTGTGTCTCCGGTCTATGTGGAGTCCTCTCTCTCTCTCTCTCTCTCTCTCTCTCTCTCTCTCTCTCTCCTCCCATCCCTCAGATACTTGTAAATGGACTGTTTATTTTGTATTTTAAATATTTTGGTAAATCTTCTGTTAAAATGTTTGTTTGTTCTAGATTTTATTGCTTACAAAAAAAAAAGTATTAGAACCCCTCTTCTGGGGCTTAAAATTTCAGTGGTCAAAGACAAAAGATCCCCACGAGGGTTCTACGATGAAAAAATTACTTTTTTAGGGTAGTCATTACCCATACTCTGACAATCCTCAAATATCCTACCCGGGGGTTATTTTTATTCCCATTTGCTACTCATTTTATTGTACGCCTTGGAATTCAAAAATTATTTTATTCTTTATGGAAATGACATGGTATGTGAAGTCCTCAAATATCCCACCCGGGGGTTCTTTTTACTCCCATTTGCTGCTCATTTTACTCATTTTTGGAACGCTATGGAATTAAAAAATTATTGTATTCTCTCTGGCGATGACATGGTATTTGAAGTTCTGTTGTTTTCTTTTTCTTTTTTTTTTTTTTGGATTCTTTGAATTTATTTTGGTTATTTTGCAGTGTTTATTTTCTGGAACAGATGCATAATGTTTATTTTGTTTATTTTGAAGTGTTTCCTAGACTTAAAATTACTTTTTATTATGTCATTTTTTGTCCTGACGTTGTTGGCGCCAACGACCCCTCTTATGGTCATTGTGGTGCTCATTTTGAATCGGATAAAGACTCTTGTTGTGACTCCGGTCAATGTGGAGTCTTCCCTCCCCCCTCCCCTCAAATTCATGTAAATAGACTTTTTTTTTTTCTTTTAAATCTTTGGGTAAATCTTCTGTTAAAATGTTTGTTTATTCTAAATTTTATTCGTTACAAAAAAAAAAATCTTAGAACCCTAGGTTTGGAGTTTAAAATTTGATTTGTCAAAGACATAAGATCCCCACAAAGGTTCCACGATGAAAAATTTACTTTTTAGGGTAGTCATTACCCTATACTCTGACAGTCCTCAAATATCCTACCCGAGGATTATTTTTATTCCCATTTACTGCTTATTTTTCTGTACGCCTTGGAATTCAAAAATTATTGTATTCTCTCTGGCGATGACATGATATTTGAAATTCTATTGTTTTTTTTTTTTTGGATTCTTTGAATTTTTTTGGGTTATTTTGCAGTGTTTATTTTCTGGAATGGATGCGTAATATTTATTTTGGTTATTTTACAGTGTTTCCTGGACTTAAAATTACTTTTTATTATGTCTTTTTTTGTCCTGACGTTCTTGGTGTCAACAACCGCTCTTATGGTCACTGTGGTGCTCATTTTAAAGCAGATAAAGACTCTTGCTGTGACTCCGGTCGATGTGGATTCTTCTATCCCCCCCAACCCAATTCCCTCGAATTCATGTAAATGGACTGTTTTTTTTTTTGTATTTTAAACATTTTGGTAAATCTTCTGATAAAATGTTTGTTTGTTCTAGATTTTATTGGTTAGAAAAAAAAAATCTTAGAACCCCAGTTTTGGGGCTTAAAATTTGAGTGGTTAAAGACATAAGATTCCCAAAAGGGTTCTACGATGAAAAAATTACTTTTTTAGAGTAGTCATTGCCCTATACTCTGACAGTCCTCAAATATCCCACCTGGGGGTTATTTTTATTCCCATTCACTGCTCATTTTACTGTACGCTTTGGAATTCAAAAATTATTTTATTCTCTCTAGCAATGACATGGTATGTGAAGTCCTCAAATATCTCACCCGGTTTGAGGACTTCACATACCATGTCATTGCTAGAGAGAATAAAATAATTTTTTAATTCCAAAGCATACGGTAAAATGAGCAGTGAATGGGAATAAAAATAACCCCCAGGTGAGATATTTGAGGACTGTCAGAGTATATGGTAAAGACACAATATCTAGTACTTTTCTTGACAAATGGCCAAAAGGTACTTATGTGACAAAATTAATGCTAGAATGTGTCTTCTAAACATTGTTCTTGACAATGTCAATCAATAGTTTAATAATCTATATCCAATCAATACATTTCTTTCTCTTTATTTTTTCTAAAAAGCTAATAATAATGTGCCACATTTGCACAATGAACATTGTTGTATTGGAGAAATTTTTTGATATAATGTTAATGTCTTTTACCACATATACATAGTAGACATTGTTGTTTGACCACACCTGGCGTAGGTCAAATTTTAAGCTCCAACCTGGCGTTCAAGGAACTGAGAGACACGTGGTGTAAATTTCAAGGAACAAGATGTGGGGTTCCTTTTATTTTAGAATTTTTTATTTACATCAGAATAATATTTTAATATTTGAATGAAATTGATTAAACTGGACATATTTTTAATGTGATTGCAAAAAATGGATAATTAAGGTACGTTTTATACTGTTAGGGTGGGAAAAAATTACAAGATATTTTCCATGGAATTTGGGTGGTATCAAACACACCCTTAGTGTCAATTTAATAAGAAAAAAATTGAAATGAAATTTATGTAAAATTTTCTATTGGGTGTCTAACTACACTTTTGTCAAATAAAACTTATGTTAGAACTCTAGTTTTATGTTAGAACCCCGAACTAGAGTTCTAACATAAGGTTGGTTTTTAAATGTTTTTGTTGAAGGTGGTCAGGGTTCAAGTCACAATGGCGTTTTTCCGTTTTTAAATGTTTTTAAATATTTTTAATTCCAAGTTTTTAATTATTTTTAATTCCAACAATAAATGTTTTTAATTATTTTTAATTATTTTTAATTCTAACAATAATTATTTTTAATTCCAAGTAATTTTAAGTTTTTTTAATTGTTTTTAATTCAAACAATAATTTTTTTTAATTGTTTTTTTTTTAATTCCAAGTTTTTAAAAAACATTCTAAAAAATTACAAGTAAACGCGTTTTCGAGTTTTCTGTTTTGAGAAACAATTTTCAAAAATTTCAAAAAGGACATATTTTCATAAATCTCAAAACAAACACTCAAAACACAAATTTCAAAATGAATTCAAAGCTAAAAATACAAAATTGAAACACAAAAAGAACACCACCTCAAATTTTTCACTTCATTTTGTTATTTTTGTGCCCAGATAATCCCACCGTTTGTTTGAGCCAAGTTGATCGATTTGATATTTGAAACTGTATTATGTTGTCTATTACATTAAACTTAAATTTTTGTGTGTGTGTGTGTGTGTATTTTTGTCAATTTCCTTTATATTGTAAATATATATGTTTGTGGAGAATGAAATCGATTAATTTTGTCCAAAATCAGTAAAAAAAAATAGCACCGAAGTCCATATTAAAATGAGCACCACACAAATCTATTTTGTTGAGCTTTATCGACAAAATGGGCACCCCATTTATCAATAATGTCAAGAAAATGGATCCTATTTTCTCGACATCATCGACAAAAAATGGGTAGTGTTTACGAAATGGACACAAAACCGTGCTCATTTTTGTCGACAAAATTGAGTCAATTTTCTCTCTCCAATTTTATCATTTTGCACAACTCACTTACACTATTAGTCTTTTTTTTTTGGGGGGAGGGGAGGGGTGGGGGGTGATTTGTCAACTTTTTGACCAGAATGTCGATTTTTTGATGAATTTTTTTGTTGATATTTTCCCCTTTGTCGATTTTTGCCCTTATTGTCAATTTAAAAAATATATATACAATTTTTGTCGCTTTTTTTAATTCTTTTTGTCTATTTTTGCCCTTATTGTCGATTTTTGAAAAAAAAAAATTCAAAATTTTCTTTTATTGTTGATTTTTTTTAAAGAAAAATTTGTCGATATTTTGCCCTTTATGTTGATTTTTAATTTTTTTCTACAGATCTATCGATTTTTTAACTGATAGTTTTTCTTAGAAGTTATTGTATTACTATTGAGATCTTAACCACAAAAAAATTGTCATTTTTACAAAATAATATATTTGAAATTTTATATTTAAAAAATGATATGTTTACAATATCATATTTCCAATCCACAATTTAATTTTGGGCAAAATTCCAAATTCTCCACAATATTAATATCACCCCCTCAAAAGAATAAAAATATTAATATGACCTCTAAACATTTCCAACAAACTCTTTAAACACATAATGCGCTTTAATTTAAAGAGTCAACACTTAAAATTTTGCTCAAATAGACTCTCCAATTTAACATTTTAATTTAGAGAGTGGATTTGACTCTCTAAATTTAGAGAGCCAAATCCACTTGAAACAATTTCAATTTTCAATACATGATGTATTGACTTTAATTAAATAATTTATACAAATTAGGAGGGAAGCATATGGGAGAGAAAAAAGACAAAAAGATATTAAATGCTTAGTAAAATGAAGAGTATAGATAAAGAAGCGGTTGGAATGTTTAAAAAAATGGTTAATTACATTAATGGTCCTCTTTCTTTTAGATTTGTAACGATTTCATCCCCATTCTTTTTTTAGCAGATATCATCCTCATTCTTCTATTTATAATCATAGATGGTCCCTAAATCACTATTTTTCACTATTCTCAAAATTTTTGAACAATTTTGCCCTTTGACTTAAATAAATTAAAATGATAAGAAAAAAAATACAATAAAAGCATTGCAATTGGACTCTTAACCTTTTCAAAAGTACAAATAAACCATAAACTATTTTATTTTATTCAGATAAGTGTTCTTCCTCAACTCTACCCACCCTTCCTCCCTCCCTTTTTGAAATTGTTGATCAACAGGCTTTTTGCTTTGGAAACAGTACACACACAATTTTTCCCACCTACCGGCGAAAGGGTGCCGAAAAATGAGTTGTACTGGAGGAATATTAAATTAAGAAGAGTGCATTTGGAGAGATATGAGAGAATGTTGCCGTTTAACGAGTTGGAGTAGAGGTTCAGCTTGCGCAGGTTAACAACCTGCGGGGAGAGTGCGTCGCTGAGGTGGAGCCACGGGAGGCAGAGCTCACTAACCCGGCCGTTGTAGCAACTAACACTGTGCCAGTCGTAGGGTGCAGATGGCGTGGAAGGCTCCCAACTGGTGATTGCACCGAGCGGGTCATGTAGGCTCAGCTTGAGGGCGTTCAAAGCTTGGATCTCGTCTTGGGTATCGGCGCTGAGCTTGGCGCACGATAACAAAGGGGCGTAAATTACCAGCATGAAGAATACAACAGCAGTGGCGGCCATGGAAACTAAAATAATAATAATAATAATAAAAATAACGATCTTGAAATTTTTTTATCTTATTGTTTGATGGAGAGTGGGTTAGGGTTATGAGAGTGCGCAGTTAGAGTGTAAGTTAGCAGGGTCAGCCTGGAAGTGTTGACAGTGGAGGATGATAGAGTGGTGGCCATATGTTGCGTCGCTGTGCGCATGCCACTCATCATTTATAGTCCTACTCTCCATGTGCCTTTTGCTTTGGGAACAATTCCCCCAATAATTTTCAAAGGCAGGGTAGAGGGTTGAATGGAGTGGGGTGGGGTGTGGTGGAGTTGGAGTTGGAGAAGAATACTTATATAAATAAAATAAAATAGTTTATGATTTATTTGTACTTTTGAAAAGGTTAAGGGCCCAATTGCAATGCTTTCATTGTATTGTTTTCTTATCATTTTAATTTATTTAAGTCAATGGGCAAAATTGTCCAACAATTGTGAGAATAATGAATAATAGTGATTTGTGGACCATCTATGAGTATAAATAGAAGAATGAGGATGATATTTGCTAAAAAAAGAATGGGGATGAAATCGTTACAAACCTGAAAGAATGGGGACCATTAGTGTAATTAACCCTTAAAAAATGGGATTTTGGCGCAAAATGATTCCTAACCTTTGCCCTTATGTGTAATTGGTCCATAACGTTTATTTTTTGACAAACAAGTCCCTAACTTATGTGTTTTGGTGTGAAATTGGTCCTTATGAGATGAAAAAGATAAATATACCCTTAGTTTTAATTAGAAGAAATTGTATGTTGATTCTTAGTCATTACAAAATGTGCAAATATGTTCAATACTTTTATTTTTTATAAAATATTAAAGAAAACTAATAAGTTTTTTTTTTGGAATTAACACTTTAGTAATAAATATGTCAAATAAAATTATTATTTTTATTATCAAGTAATTATATTATTTAAAATTTAAAATTTTATTTTATTGTTGTATAAAAAAAATAACTTTGTCACAAACATGATGTTCAAATACTTTTATTTAATTGAATTATATGTTTATTAACTACAAATATTAGAAATCTAACTATATTCTTCATATTTTAATTTATCGTTTTATTTTTGTTCAAAAATAAAACACATAACATGTAAATTAATTTTTGTTAGTATTTGTATGTTAAATAAAAATGTAATAACATATAAAATTATATACGTCATTTTGTTATTTATTTAACTTAATTTTTAAAGTATAGAGGGAGAAAAATGATTTCTCACAATGATTTCTCCCTCTTTAAATAATATAATTACTTAATAATAAAAATAATAATTTTATTTGACATGTTTATTACTAAAGTATTAATTCTAAAAAAAAAAACTCATTAGTTTTCTTTAATTTTTTTATAAAAAATAAAAGTATTGAACCTATTTGCACATTTTGTAAGATTAGGAATCTACATACAATTTTTTCTAATTAAAACTAAGTACATAAAGATTAATTTTGCACCAAAACACATAGATTAGAGATTTGTTTGTCAAAAAATAAATACTAGGGATCAATTTCACACTAAAAGCAAAGGTTAGGGATTATTTGCGCCAAAGTTTTTTAAAAAATTATTTCCTAAATTTATAGATGCTTTTTAGTTTTTAAAATGCTAAAAATGTTTTTTAAATATAGATAAGCTGTTGTTGTAGATGCACTGGAACTGTAATCAACTAATTCGCCGTTTCATTATACAGCGACTTTGGCAAATTAGGGCTTCTTAACTTCTAAGAAGCCAGGGTTTGAGATAGTGAGAGAGACACGAAAATGGGTCACTCCAACATTTGGAATTCGCATCCCAAGAATTACGGCCTCGGCTCACGCACTTGGTGAATTAATTTTTTCTATCTTTTTATGAGTCGATTTTTTTTTTTTTTTTTGCAAATAATCCTAGAATGCTAAATTTAACCGGTTTCTGTTAATGATTATGTACGAACAGCTGAGTCTGTGGAAACCCACATGGGATCGTTAGGAAGTATGGACTGATGTAGTGTTCAATTGAATTCATCTAAGAGCAATTAAACTTCCCATTTTTCTGGTTGTCCAATATTGACATGGAATTCTATCCACTTTCAGAACTGATGGATAATGGATTTCAAATCCACGGAAATTGGGTGTCATTTGAAATCTTTTTTACGGGCTTCTCTCTCCATTCACCCACTATACGGCCTCCTCCTTCCTCGTATAAAATTGATGTCCTAACAACCATCAACTACTACAGTTTGCAATTCATATCGATGCCAATCTCCAAGGCACAAAAAACCACGCCAGATCTGAATTTTTTTTTTCCTGATGAACGACCGTAGAAAGATTTTCTCCACCAGGGGCAACAAAAAAGTAGTATGTATGTCACTACGTCTTCATCCCTCTCAAACCAAAACTCATATATCTCTCTCAATTTCTCAATTTCTCCACATTCTTCAAAATCAAATCTTCCTCAAGCAAAACTCTCTATCTCAATCTTGAACAGATTATTCTCCACCCCTCGATTCATTAAAATTCTCTACTACGGTCGTCGAATTCCACCGTAAAGAAAAGCGGTATACTAGTTGTAGACACTAAAAAATAAAATAAAATAAATAAATGGGCTTGGCCTATTAAAAACAAATAGCCTATTTAAATTGATTAAAGCCCAAGTCTATTTATGACCCGTTCGTTTTAAAACTAACCCACGTAGAAAATTCGTCTCACTTTTATATTTAATACGTGTTGGATGGTTATAAATGGAAAGTGGGTAGTTTGAGATTTCTCTATAAATAGGACATTAAGTCCAAGAGAAATCAGAAGTGAAATTCCGGCAGAAGAAAAGCAAAAAGTCCAAAAGCAAGTCCAGGAGAAAATCCACAACCCGGCAGAAAATCCAAAACCCGGGAAATTTTAAGAAGATCAAAATCTTCTTCAAATTAAAGCAAGTCCAAGAAGATTAAAACTTCTTCACAAATCAAATTCAAGCCAAGTCCAAACATTGAAGGTTCAAGCAAATTAAATCTCCAACAAGTCTCGAAGTCCAGGATTCAAGCCACGTGGCCCCTCGTCTTCAACACTCGGATCGTTAATCAGAGGATTCTGCAGCTACGCAGTCACAAGGAGATTATCCACTTTGTAATTTATCAAATTTTCAATTTGTAACAGTTTCTGTATTTTAATACATGAAATTCGTTGTACAAATTTCTTGGCACGCCTGGTGGGACCTTTTTGCCCTCTCATCTTCCGATTCCGTGAAATCTTCAAGTCAATCACTACATCAACTATGGCAGGTGAAAAATCAAAAGAAATCGTGACTCTGTTCGAGGAAACACTTGCTGAACTTTTCCATACAACCAGAGCCCAGACGAAAACCAGGAAAATTCAGTTGGTTTCACCACTGAGGAAGTTTTCTAACAAGGGCAAAGTCAAAATTTTCAAGTCTAGGAAGTCCGGTTCTTGTTCTGCAGAAAAATCCAAGAACTTAGCAAAAAGTTCTCATTCTGGCTCTGATTCCAGTAATGGATCCGTGTCCGGATCCACACATGTCACTTCTCCGCGAAAATGGGGTGATTATACCACTTCTGAAGAATCTCTCGAGCCAGTGATGGTTGCGGAAATGACACCAGACTCTGATGACTGAATTCAGCAAATGGCCTTAGCCATTGAAAAGCTAACAAAAACGCTGGAAGACAAAGAGACACAAATTTCCACCCTCATGCATCGACTCGAACTGCCAAGTCCATTGACGGAAGACAGTCCAAAGAATGCAAGCTCTTCCAGAACTAAGGATCCCGAAATCCAAGAGCACCAACAGAAGCAAGATATGCATGACCGGACGGTAGTGCAAAATGTATTGCGTGATACAACTCAACTCTCTGTTGGCTCTCTGTCTGTCCAACAACTCCAGTATATGATTGCTGACACAATCCGTGCCCAGTATGGTGGTTCACCACAATCTTCAATGGTTTATGCTAAACCTTACAGCCGTCGGATTGAAGAAATGATGATGCCACTTGGTTACCAACCTCCGAAGTTCCAATGTTTCGATGGAAAAGGAAACCCAAAGCAACATGTTGCTCATTTCATTGAAACATGTAACAACGCTGGCACCTACAACGACACCATGGCGAAGCAGTTTGTACGCTCCCTCAGAGGCGCAGTATTTGAATGGTATACAGACTTACCGGCTGGATCAATTGATAGTTGGGATCAACTTGAGCGGGAGTTCCTAACACGCTTCTATAGTACCAGGCGGACAGTCAGCCTTCCGGAACTTGCCCGAACAAAACAGAGCAAGGAGGAGCTGGTCGAAGAGTATATCGAAAGATGGAGGAATCTCGTTCTTAACTACAAAGAACGCATCAGTGAAGCATCATCTATTGACATGTGTGTCCAAGGTATGCATTGGGGACTACTTTATAATCTTCAAGCAAATATGCCTCACTCCGTTAAAGAGTTGGCTACACGTGCCCATGATCTAGAAATCCAGATTGCAAGACACGGAAGTTACTTACCAAGTGATTCACGTGACAAGAAAGATCCCAAGAAGAAAATCAAGAGGGATGGTAAGTCAGGTAACCCCAAAGAGGCCATGACAATTTCCACTGTTCCTGCAAAAATTACTTTTAAAAAATCAAGTTCAAATTCGGGCCCAAAGCCAAAACCGGAGTTCAGACCCAACAAAGTACAAGTCCAAAGGAAAGGTCTTCTTACTCTGAAGGAACTTGAAGAAAAAGAATATCCATTCTCAGACTCTGAAGTTTCCGGGATTTTAGATCAACTCCTTGAACAAAAGATAATTGAACTTCCAGCACCAAAAAGGCCGGAAGAGGCTGGTCAAGTTGATCATCCTAAATATTGCAGATTCTATCAAATCATTAGTCACCAGTGGAGAGGTGTTTTGTGCTAAAGGATCTTATTGTCCGCTTAGACAGAGAAAATAAAATCAAACTTGAAACTGGTGAAAATCCAACTGCCAGCTGTTCGATGGTTTCGTTTTGGATCATTTGATCCAATTCCCATTTCAAATAAAGAGCAGACATTCCTTGCTCCATATGATGCTGGAAAGTCATTATCTGAGGTAGCTGAATTTGGACCTCAACTTTCGAAAGGAGCTATTCCGTTACAACTCAAAGTAGACGAAGAAGTCACCATCACGTATGTCTATCCAGAGATGGTCAAACCAGATAGCGGTAATCGTCTAACCTTCTATGAAATCATGACTGGTGATCTAGACGTTTGAGATTCTGACTCTGAATCTGAAGATGAAATTGGGGATGGATGGTCTACTTTCATAAGTAAGAAGGAAAAATATCGGAGGTCAAACAAAACAGGTAAAAAATCATCTTCTGTACCTCTTGCAGGACTGACATTGGGGACACGGAGTACTGAAGTTCAATCTATTGATGAAGTATCATCTGAAGAAAGTCAGGGGGCATGGACTCTCGTGAAAAGACGCCGCCAGAAAGCTCTACAACTTCCAAATCCTGACACCCATGACGAGAAACCAGAATCAAGAAGAAAGCCAAGAAACAGTCAAAAGAAGAAAACCAAAGTTAAAGCAAGAGCAAACAAAAAATCAATAGAAACAGAGGCTACACCACGTTCTTTTTCTAAACCATAACCCTAGGAGAATATTTTTCTAAGAGTTTCTTTGACGAACAATGTTTCACCTCCAATGTCATCAATGTAGATGGAGGAAGTGAGTCAAACAATTTACCAGGAGAGAGTTCAAAGACGAGGAAGGTCATATCACAACTCAGTAACATTCCTTCCGACACGAGCCTGGCAGATGCCCTTAATCTCTCTTTTGATGATCGTATGGCCCTAATCGCAGCATTGATTGATCCGGAAGCTTACCAAGGAAAAGTACTGGAACCAGTTAAATCTACAACTTATCAAGACTGTATGGCCACTATCACGTTCAACGATGATGATTTACAACTTGGATCTCGCTTGCATAATAGACCACTATACGTTAGTGGATGTATCCGAGAATGTAAATTGTATCGAATAATGATTGATTGCGGCTCTGCTGTAAACATTATGCCAATCAAAACAATGAAGAAGATTGGAATAAATGTTGATGATTTATCAAAGAGCAATATCATGATTCAAGGATTCAATCAAAAGGGTCAACGAGCTATTGGCATGATTCGTCTGAAGTTGCAAATAGGGGAGTTAAATTCCTCAGCTCTCTTTCATGTCATTGATGCCAAAACATCATATGAGTTGCTCCTTGGACGTGTTTGGCTGCATGAAACTGGAGTGGTGCCTTCAACTTGGCATCAATGTTTCAAGTATAGCCGAGATGGAGAAGTCAAAACTGTGGTGGCTGAGTCAAAACCATTCCTCAAAGAAGAATCTTATTTTGCAGATGCCAAGTTCTACTCGGAGGGTGAAGAGTTTTATTCAGCAGGATTATCCGCAGCTGGATTTGAAATCAAAGAAGATACAAACAATGATCACCGACTTGTTGTAGTGCCGCCTCATCAACTTATGACAGGTAGATCGAAACTTACTTGTGGAGAGCTCTCCAAAGGCAAACAACCTCAAACGGCGTTAGCAGATGTTAAGGTATTGAGAAAAGAATTAACTTTTCCGATACCCAACATTCCTAAATTGGCTCTGCCCTATCAACTTGTTACAGTTCCAGAGACTAGCAAAGTTTCAACATGTATTCCGAATATAGAAAAGCTCTGTATCTCTAATTCATCCCAACGAAACATGTCACATGTCAAAGAAGTTGAAGACACGAAACAAACTTTTAAGGGACATTACAATCCGCAAGTTAAGAAGTTGTTCGAGAATGCCGGATTTGGGAAAGGAGAGCCTCGTAAACTGGGTGATCTTGATGCTGTTCTTTTAGGTGGACGTGTTCCTTCAGATTCTGGTGGATCATTTATTGCACAACCAAAGTATGGATTGGGATATAATCCAGGTCCACCAAGAAAAATTAAAGTCAAGAAGGTGTCCTCAAATCCAATCATGATTCAAATCTATGAGACTGCCGAAGAAAAGCCAAAAGAGTCAAGACCTTCAGTATTTGATCGAATTCAAAGTGAGAATGTCAAAGTTTCAGTATTCGAAAGGCTGGAAAGAGAGACTTCCACAATAGTTGATCTAAGAGGTAGAACATCCGTCTTTCAAAGGTTAAGTGGTGATTCTCCTACTTCTGTTCAAATTGACAAAAATGTGCAGGCTTATCCAGAATCTTCTCAAAGACAGTCTACATTTTCTCGACTTGGAGTTAAGACTTATAATTCAAGTTTGATGCCTCAACAGTCAAGAAGAAGGAATAGAAATCGGAAAACTGTCTTATCTCAAAAGAATGGCGAAGATAAAGAAAAGGTATCAATTAATCACATTGCTTTTGAAGAATCCTCTGACTCAGATTCTGAATTTGAAAATTCAACCACGGCAAATGAACCTGAACCAGCTCCGCCAATATTCGAAGAAGGGGGGCAAGCTACCGTAGATGATTTGAAGCAGTTAAACTTGGGAACAGAAGAAGATATAAGGCCGGTGTTTGTAAGTGCTCTTCTCAGTGAAAAGGAGGAATCCGAGTACTTCAACCTACTCCAAGAATACAAAGACGTATTTGCATGGTCCTACAAAGAAATGCCAGGGTTGGATCCTAAAGTTGCAGTGCATCATCTTGCGGTAAAGCATGGAGTTCGCCCGATCAAACAATCCCAAAGAAGATTCCGACCAGAAATGATTCCACAAATTGAAGTAGAAGTCAACAAACTTATTGAAGCTGGGTTCATACGCGAAGTTAAGTACCCAACTTGGATTGCTAATATCGTTCCAGTCATGAAAAAAAATAGACAAATAAGAGTCTGTGTTGACTTTCGAGATCTTAATCAAGCTTGTCCGAAAGATGATTTTCCACTTCCGATAACAGAGTTGATGGTGGATGCTACTACAGGGTACGAAGTTCTATCTTTCATGGATGGGTCTTCAGGGTACAATCAAATTCGAATGAATCCAAAAGACAAGGAGCTCACGGCATTCCGTACTCCTAAGGACATATATTGTTACAAAGTCATGCCGTTTGGGTTGAAAAATGCTGGAGCAACTTATCAACGGGCGATGCAAAAGATCTTTGATGATATGATGCATAAGCAAGTGGAATGCTATGTGGATGACCTTGTTGTCAAAACAAAGAAACGAGATGATCATCTACAAGACTTGTGGGATGTTTTTAAAAGACTCCGGCGGTACCAGTTGAAAATGAATCCATTAAAGTGCGCATTTGGTGTTACTTCTGGAAAATTTCTTGGCTTCATTGTTCGACATCGAGGTATTGAAATAGATCAATCAAAAATTGATGCTATAACAAACATGCCAGAGCCAAGTAATTTGCATGAATTGAAAAGTCTTCAAGGAAGATTGGCATACATTTGAAGATTTATCTCCAATCTTGCTGGTCGTTGCCATCCATTCAACAGGCTAGTGAAGAAAAATGTGCCATTTGAATGGGATGATACTTGTCGAAATGCTTTCCAAAGCATTAAACAATATTTATCTCATCCACCGGTGCTCACAGCTCCAATTCCGAGAAAGCCATTGACTCTCTATATCGCAGCACAAGAATCTTCTTTAGGTGCACTTCTTGTCCAAATCAACGACGAAGGAAAAGAAAATGCACTATATTACTTAAGTCGGACATTGGTAGGTGCTGAAATAAAGTATTCGCCTATTGAGAAAATCTGTCTTGCATTGATTTTTGCAGTTAAAAAGTTGAGGCATTACATGCTAGCACACACAATCAATCTTGTCTCAAAGATTGATCCATTAAAATACATAATGTCCAGACCGATTCTTTCCGGGAGGATAGGAAAATGGGCACTTCTATTGTCCGAGTTCGACATCAAATTCATTCCACAAAAGGCTGTTAAGGGACAAGCTCTGGCAGATTTTCTCGCTGATCATCCTATTCCGGCAGAATGGGAACTTTCTGAAGACTTTCCGGACGAAGAAGTTTTTTACACTGAAGTTATACCTTCATGGAGGCTATTCTTTGATGGTGCAGCTCGAAGATATGGTGCTGGAGCAGGAGTTGTATTTGTTACTCCCCATGATCAAGTCATGCCCTATTCATTTACTTTGACAGAAAGATGTTCCAACAATATGGCAGAATATCAAGCTCTTATTATTGGTTTGGAAACAGCACTGGATATGGAAGTCAATCAACTAGAAGTCTTTGGAGATTCTTTGTTGATAATCAACCAACTTCTTTCCGAGTATGAAGTCCGAAATTTAAACCTGAAGCCATATCATGAATATGCGTTAACACTCCTAAAACGATTTGAATCAGTAAAAATCAAGTTCGTTCCCAGGAATGAAAACAGAGAAGTAGATGCCTTGGCTAATTTGGCTGCTGTTTTGGCCAGGTCAGATGAGGATTTTTCTCACCCAGTATCAATTGTTCAAAGATGGATAATTCCACCATTGCTGCTTGAAAATCTTGAGGAGAACAATAATGTTGAAATTAGTGGCAAAGAAGTGGATGATTGGAGGCAACCGTTAATTGATTATCTTCAACATCATAAGTTACCTGATAGCCCTCGTCGTAAAACAGAAGTTCGGAGACGTGCTTCTCGCTTTATCTTCTATAAGGACACACTCTATCGGCGCTCGTTTGATGGAGTATTCCTTCGATGCTTAAGTAGTGAGGAAGCGACACATGCCCTAGAGGAAGCTCATTCTGGAATATGTGGTGCTCATCAGTCAGGACCTAAACTCCATTTTCAGATAAAAAGAATAGGATACTATTGGCCGACTATGGTTCAAGATTCTATGGATTTTGCAAAAAAATGCGAAGCTTGCCAAGTCCATGCAAATTTCATTCATCAACCTCCAGAACTATTACATCCGACAATAGCTTCCTGGCCATTTGATTTATGGGGTCTTGACGTGATTGGACCCATAACATCAAAGTCTTCAGCTGGACATTCATACATTATCGCTGGGACTGACTATTTCTCTAAGTGGGCCGAAGCTATACCATTGAGGGAAGTAAAGAAAGAAAATGTTGCAGATTTCATTCGCGGTCAAATAATTTATCGGTATGGAGTTCCTCGATACATCATCACTGATAATGAAAAACCATTCTGCAATGGCCACATCAATAATCTTTGCACGAAGTTTGGATTCAGACAATACAATTCGTCCATGTATAATGCAGCAGCTAATGGATTGGCAGAGGCATTCAACAAGACCTTGTGCAATTTGTTGAAGAAGGTTGTTTCCAAATCCAAAAGAGACTGGCATGAAAGAATTGGAGAAGCTTTGTGGGCTTATCGCACCACTTACCGGACTCCAACATAAGCTACTCCATATGCCTTGGTATATGGTGTGGAAGCTGTACTTCCCTTAGAGTGTCAGATTCCATCATTAAGAATTGCCATCCAAGAAGGTTTGACGATAGAGGAAAATGCTCGTCTTCGACTTGAGGAGCTGGAAGCTTTGGATGAGAAAAGATTAGAAGCTCAAATGCACCTGCAATGTTATCAAGCTCGGATGGTAAAGTCTTTCAATAAAAAAGTACGGCCAAGATCATTTCAAGTTGGAGATTTAGTACTTTCAGTACGTAGGCCTATCATAATTACAAAAAAGACAGGGGGCAAGTTCCAACCTAAATGGGATGGTCCATTTGTCGTTACTCATGTGTTCACCAATGGGGCATACAAGATCGTGGACAAAGATGGATTGCAGATTGGACCTATTAACGGAAAATTTCTGAAGCGTTTTTACGCTTAAACTTTGTTTTATTTTCCTTTGTAAAAAAAAAAAAATTGTGTAATGCTCCTGGCCCGCAAGAGGATAAACTGTGAACGGCTATACATATATAAAAAAAGAAAAAAAAATCATCATATATATGAATTCAAGTTCAGTCAAAATTGATAATCATATTTATATCTCTTTATTTATCTTTGCATAAAAAAAAGGGATGATACAAAAGAGAATAAAAAAAGAAGAAGAAATGTAGAGTGTCAGCTCAAAGGATCAATCACTTTCAGCCAGTTGCAAGAAGCTGTCTTCAAGAGTCTTCCTCTCCTGATCGATGGATTCCACGTTGGCGATATTTCTAATTTTTGACTGTCTCAGAGTGATCCTGGCCTCTTTCATTTTATCCAGATTTTCCTTACGAGTCTGAAGTTCATCACGGAGTTTGTCCAGCTGGAAAGCCAACTCGTCAGTCTTATTTTCCAAAGAAGAAAATATAGTCATCTCTACATCTATTCGACTGTCCAAAGACTCCAATTGTTGGTCCCTTTCTTCTAAAGTCGGACACTCTAAAATTTGCTTTCTTTCAGAAAGGTAAGCATCAACTCTTTTAAGAAACACTTCCATACGCTTCGTCAAAGGTGCTGGATCCGCTTGAAATGATTCGGTGATCAGGTTTTGAAGTCTCTGATTGCTTTTAGCCCACCAAGTCCTAAGATTTGAAAAACCGTGTTTTATCACATCCGTGAATGACTTCTTAAGATACTTAGTCATGGCTTCTCGGAAAACATCTTTTAGAAAAGAAAAATCTTCAGTAATTCCAAGCGGAAGTTCAGACATGGAAGAACAAATTGGCGCAATCCCACGATTGTTTATATTTGAAGTAGGAACAACAATCAAAGACAACGAAGATGGGGTAACAGGTGCTTCTTGTCCACTCCCCGGAATCTTGACTACTGAAGTTCCAGAATTTACTTCTCCCTCATCATTGATATCTGCCAGCTTGGATGTCAAAATACCACCACTGATATGACTGGGATAATCGCAGGGAAGATCTTTCGAACCATTAAGGCCATCAATCCCTTCAAGTGCATCAATCATGTCAAGATTCTCGCTAGTCTGATCCAGTAAAGGACTTGGACTTGTGTAAAAATTCAGTTATTCGGGAATATTTGGAAATCCTAAAAAAAAAAAATATATGATGAAGGGAAGTTGCACACCGATATATCAAACAGTCAGGTAAAATAATAAGGAAGAGATATACACCTGCATTTCTTGTTTGAGGCGACATGTCTAAATTTTCGTCATGTAAAGGTATATCCGGGATGCTCAAATCCATTTTTGATGTTTCAGCACAGGCTTCGTGGTTGCTTTGAATAGATTGAGGCTTTTTCAGTCGTATCGACCGCTTTCGACGATGTACCAAAGAAACAGTAGCCTGAAGTCAAAAGTTGATACATTAAGAAAAACAAACAAAAAAAGAAAAGAAAAGAAATTTAAATCATACCTGATCTTCAGAACTACTATCTTCCGGAACAAGAGTTGCTTCAAGTCCTCGAGATGCTTGAACTCCGGAATTACTGTCTTCTGAAACCAAAATTGTCCCAGGTATCTTCTCTACACGCTCTGAAGAGGAAACGATTCCTATTGAAGGGAATGTAAATTTAAGCCTCTTAGGACCTCCTTCATCTGGAACATCTAATGCTTTTTTTTGAAAAGTTCTTTGGGAAGCTACACAGGAAGGGTTGATCTCTTTGGCTTTGTCATTCTCCTTATGCTTTGGTATAGGTGCGGGTTGCTCAAGTCTAAAGTCTGTATCCTCACTGGATGATAACTCCTTCACTTGAACCTTGTTCAATCCTGGAAGTACTTCATTATTCCACCAATCTTTGTATGCAGAATCAACTTGATTTTGTATATTATTGGTTCTCCCTGGAATATGGAATGAACATCCACTCCCTACTTGTGTCAAAGATAACCAAGCACAATAAAGAGTCATTGGATTTATTACTAAGTTCATATCTTTTGGTGAGCCTGGAAGTTTTTGTTTGAAGCCTTGTTGCCTTCCAAATCGATGAGGGTTATATGCTTCAAGAATGTATGAACCAGATCCTCGGCGATAAGAAACAAATCCAGGTCGAATGCTAATCATGAACTCTGAAATCTCCGTAGATCTATCGTCCTTATCTGTGCATATACCACAATGAGGAGGCAAATGAATAGGGTTCCAACAAAAATCATTGTGATCCATCCTTCCACGAACAAGTTCTCGACAATCAAACATGTCAACTTCCCAAGACTGGAGATCATTTAAAGTTCCGGCATATCTTCTGATAATAGGGCGACCAATGCTTTTGTCAATGTTGCTGTAAATTCCTCGGAGAAAATAGGTTGCAGCCCAAGCATACAGAAAATGTCCAGGAAATGCATATTTGATCAATCCAATATCGTGACCTGCCAAACAATTTGATGTTTCTGTAAGTCCTCGATAAATACTAGCCAAAATAGAAGGAACTTGTAAGTCGACTTGGCAGCCATTCTGAAAGCTGTTTTGAAAGTCCCGGCTCTAAGATAGTCGTCTCTGGAAGGAAAAATGAAACGACAAAGCCAAAACGAAAGATAGGCCGCTATTTCTAACTCTTCTTCCTCATCGACAGATAAAGAAGAGTTCCAATGACTCCTGTCCCTGCGCAAAATATCTTTTGGCTTGTCTGTGACGACGGGTCTCCGTATCCTGTCTTTTACTATTCGTTGACCTTCTTTATATGGCTTTGATTCCATAGCTTTCTTGAAAGGCTTACTCTTCCGAGGATTTGGAACGCAATCATCTTCTTGGAACCAAAACTCAATCCAATCGACATGGCGAATTCGATCAGTTTTCTTCTTGTCGACTATCAGTGAGTATGCTTTAAACAAATATGAGCAAGACCGGGGAAGCAAATTCAACAGTTCTGAAAGACTTGGAACTACCTCCTCATAATAATCACCCATAATAGAGAGTCCAATGATTTCTCGAATATCCCAAAGAGAAATACTAATTTCTCCATTTGTGGTTATAAAGGTATTGGTGTCCGGACACCAAACTTCACAAAGAGCTCTGTACATAGAATTGGGACGAGAATATTCCTTTGTAGCAGAATAAACTGCAGAAGCTAACTCAGGAAGATTTCTTTTGACTAAGAGTTTATGGATCCAAACCGACCACTCCCAAAACTTTGAAAGATAAGAAGTTTCTCCACGGCTGCTAAGTGCACTTCCCTATTTTACTTCTCTTTGATAAATCCTCTCGGAAATGATCGCTCTCGGAATAATCGTCATATCCTGAGAATGATGTGGAGGTGGACCCAAAGAAGGATGTTGGATGGCATCCGAGTTCCTCTGGCGGCTACTGAGAATATGCATGTGCAGCTCCTTTAAAAGGACACATAAAGTCGAAGGACATGGCATTGGCCTGTGGATAGTAAGCTTGAGCTCTCCTGTGGCGTTGGTCTGGCTGTGATACTTCACAATTGTCTTAGGAAAGCAAAGAACTTTGCCCTTCCGTGCCGTATCATTAAGCTCAATAATTTCAGGTAATTTCAAATTCTCTTTGCTTTTAGAATTTGATTGTGCCATTCTTGCAAAATAAACAAACAAACAAACAAAGAAATAAAATAAATAAATAAACAAATAAAAGCAAACAAGAAAATAAAATGATAGTAAAATAGTCAAATAAACAATTAAAAAAAAATGGTCCATAATTTAAAGTAATTATGGACATTAAATTTTTTGAATTCTTTAAAATCTTTCATCCTGGAAGGGTGAGTCTTCGGGGAATATCTAAAAAGATACGTTCCGAGCCTCTATTTCCAGGTCTTCTAAAAAACTCCATCTTGGAAGGATTAGTCTTCGGGGAATATCTAAAAGGATACGTTCCGAGCCTCTATTTCCAGGTCTTCTGAAACTCCATCCTGGAAGGGTAAGTCTTCGGGGAATATCTAAAAAGATACGTTCCGAGCCTCTATTTCCAGGTCTTCTAAAAAACTCCGTCCTGGAAGGGTGAGTCTTCGGGGAATATCTAAAAAGATACGTTCCGAGCCTCTATTTCCAGGTCTTCTGAAACTCCATCCTGGAAGGGTGAGTCTTCGGGGAATATCTAAAAAGATACGTTCCGAGCCTCTATTTCCAGGTCTTCTAAATCCACCATCCTGGAAGGGTGAGTCTTCGGGGAATATCTAAAAAGATACGTTCCGAGCCTCGATTTCCAGGTCTTCCAAACAAAAAAAATTCTCATTCAAAAACAAAAACAAAAACAAAAAAAAAAAACAAAATAATAATAATAATAATAAAAATAAAAACTAATTGAAATTGTTCTTTACACTAAATCTTTCAAGTATTTTAAGATTTAATGTCCAGAATGACAAGTTTTCCAAATACATAAAATGCCTTGGATTAAAAGTTTCGATCCTTGGTCTTTAACATAAAATTTTCTGGACTTCTGAAACACCTCTATCATGAAGATATTTATTTCTCACAACTAAAATCATCCGAACCTCAAAATTTTTGATCTGCTTCAAAGATTATGTCAACAAAATAACAAAAAAAAAAAAAAAAATTTAGTGAATATTTAAAATAAAGAAATAAATAGCTCAATTCACATCAAAATACACACTTTCACATGGAAAAAAAAAAAAAAAACCGTCAAACAGAAACTCTGTTTAAAAAAAAAAAAAAAGAAAGAAAGAATAGTCAAAACACAATCACATGCACACACTAAAACACACACATATGCATGGTATATACACACACACACGTGTATATACCATATATATATATATAAATATTCTTTAAAAAAAGAAAAAAAAAAAAGTGTAAAACAGAAACTAAGATTACACACATGCAAACCAACACTCAACTTATTCTCTCTCACACACACACACACAAATAGTGAACAGTAACTTTATTGTTTTTTTCCCTTTCTTGTTCACGTAAAAAAAAAAAAAATTAATAAAATCATCAGCTTTATGAATGATATGATGATATTAAAAAAAAAAGAGATGGGATAACAAGATGATGAACGATTTCTTGTACTTCAATTTCTATCTTATTAAAAAAAAAAAAAAAAATTCTATACAATGAATTGAAGAAACCTTTTGCCTGGTTATCGCACACAAAAAACTATGCTTGAGAAGATAGACATTGAAGCTAAAAGCTGAACTTTACTATCTGAACAAGTTGTTGGAGATATTCCTGGATTCAGATTCAAAGTAATGAAAATATCTGGTATTTGTCTCCTGATCCATTAAAAAAAAAAAAAAAAAATGGAAAAGCCAATGTTTTAGTTTATTGGTGACTTTTCAGAATTGTTCAAGAAAAAGAAAAGGAATATCATACAAGGAAAACTCAAAACCAAATAAAATAAATAAATAAAACTACTTACATGAGTTGAAGGTGAGAAGATTCTTTAACTATCCACTTTCTTCTCCAAATTTAATATAAGTGGTTTCAATGGTCAAATTCTTTTCCACACGTTTTGTGCACTTATATAAATGATTAAATATGTTGGTTGAATTGTGATAGAATTCAATTATTTATAAGGTTTGGTTGAATTGTGATAGGATTAAATTTGTTCAAATCTTTACAAGTCCATCTTGTTTTCAAATTTAGAAGCTTATCTCAAGTCAAATTCTTTACAACACATGTAGTATAAACCTACAAAAGAGTGTTCCAAGTTTAAATCAAATTCTAAATCAAAATTTAAATTCAAGATTTTATCTATTTATTTGTATAATAAATTGATAAATCTTGAGGGGGCATTTGTAGACACTAAAAAATAAAATAAAATAAATAAATGGGCTTGGCCTATTAAAAACAAATAGCCTATTTAAATTGATTAAAGCCCAAGTCTATTTATGACCCGTTCGTTTTAAAACTAACTCACGTAGAAAATTCGTCCCACTTTTATATTTAATACGTGTTGGATGGTTATAAATGGAAAGTAGGTAGTTTGAGATTTCTCTATAAATAGGACATTAAGTCCAAGAGAAATCAGAAGTGAAATTCCGGCAGAAGAAAAGCAAAAAGTCCAAAAGCAAGTCCAGGAGAAAATCCACAATCCGGCAGAAAATCCAAAACCCGGGAAATTTTAAGAAGATCAAAATCTTCTTCAAATTAAAGCAAGTCCAAGAAGATTAAAACTTCTTCACAAATCAAATTCAAGCCAAGTCCAAACATTGAAGGTTCAAGCAAATTAAATTTCCAACAAGTCTCGAAGTCCAGGATTCAAGTCACGTGGCCCCTCGTCTTCAACACTCGGATCGTTAATCAGAGGATTCTGCAGCTACGCAGTCACAAAGAGATTATCCACTTTGTAATTTATCAAATTTTCAATTTGTAACAGTTTCTGTATTTTAATACACGAAATTCGTTGTAAACTAGTATTTACTGTTCCACTGATATGATTTTTATTTTTGATGGATATGGAAATAGATTTTAGTCAAATGTTAATCAAGTAGGTTATCAAGCTGATTTTGGATTACTGTCAAAATTTAGGCATGTTTCCATTTTCATTTCTGCTTATGACTTATGAGTTGGCACTAATTCTGATATTAATTCAAATTTCTTATTTTCAGTATCGCTGATGTATGGATTTGAGAGGGCTTGAAGCCAACAGCTCCTTTAATGAAACAAGGAGGGAAGAACTTGCAAACTTTTGCTAGAGAAAGTATTATTGTCTTAACTTGGTTTATGAACTGGTGTTTTGTTTAGTTATAACTTAAGATTGTTGTTTTTGATTTAAACATGGAATATTACTGTTAAATCTTTGAACCACTGAGTATCAGATTTTGTTGTTAACTTGGCTGAGTTACAATTTCAGATGTCATCCAATGCAAAGATAGATGTGAACTGCTTAACACGAAGACGGAGGTTGATCTTAATCCTTAAATCAGCTTCTTATCCACATCACTGACCTGCATTTAACTGAACTAATCTTAACTGAGTCATTCGTCTGTCTTTCCATACGTGGAGGGAATTTAGAAGAAAAATTCTTTGGGGACTCGTAACAGTAAAGTAGTTTGTTCAATTCCAACTGCTAATCCCGTGTCAAATTAGGTCTCAAGTCGAGCCTGCTCCTTGAGATGATGTGGCTTTTCAGTTTGTAGATTGAAACAAAAAGCAGTATGCTAGGGTTTCTATTTTGAACTTTCCATGCTTTCTCTAGATGGTTACTTCCAACAAATAATGAAATGTGTATCAAGGTTTATGTTAAAAAAAGGGATAAAATTGCTACCTACTTTCCTCCTATCTCGATGAAACAAAATATGTATAGATTTATATTAGCATCCTCCTATCTCGTTGAAACCAAATGTTGAGATTTATGTTGCATGTTAACCAACCACAACTCTCTTATTTGTAAGACCTTTACTGTAACTTAAGGGTTTCCTCTAATAGATTTTCAACACCTTTGCGATTTGTCATTTAGTTTTGGACTCTTTAAGACCAAATCAACTCGATATGTAGGAAATGAGCTTTTAACGACAATAAACACTAGAAGGGTAAAGCTGACCAACCCTGTGCAGGGGCCACGAGCCCAGCACGGACAATATTTTTTGGCCGGCCTGGGCCGCTCAGAAAAATTTATTGACAAGCGCCCTTTTCTTATATTTTTGTTTGCATCAAGAATTCACGAAAATCAACAGCTTCTTAAACTTTGAATTTTCTTGCTAATAAGTAGTCGAGTTAGATATCTACTAAACTACATTGGGTGTATGTAGTATTCGAGGTTTTCTTCTGTATCATAACCTTTTTACAATTTTTTGTTTTATCAACTCCTTAAGCCAAAATCTCAACAAACCTATCTCTGATGTGGGGGCTCATCTACTTTGTTATTCTGAGTACTCCGTCAAAGTCCAATTATCAAAGACACGGACGAGCACTGAGGAAGGTTTGAAACCTTGTCTTCAATGACATTGATTGTGTGGTCCTTGGTTATTTTTCAATAAAAACAAAATGTAGAACAATTGGTTAACAAAGTAGATAGGATGTCTTTCCAAAGATCAAATCTACAATGCTACAAAAAAAAAAAAAAAAAAAAAAAATGACAATATGAAGTGCTTCAGACAATTCACATAATTCATCTCTTCCCTGGCAACTCCCAGAATATCACATTTTATTTTGCAATTTATATTATTTTTGGTGGCCGCTAATCATCACAAGGCTTTAACAGTTACATGTGCACACAACGTGCCATCTCATTATTGCACAAGTGATCCTCAATAAGTAAACATGCGAAACCAAACATGAGATTTGTTCACTTAAACCAAACAAATAAATTACGCGCAAAGAGATCTTTCTTCATATAGGCGTCTGCAGCATTATCAGTTGCCTGATGCCTCTTAAAGGTAACACCTAATGTATCAGCCACTTACAAGGATCTGTTCCGACGGAGGAATGCCTCACCACTGATAGGCGGATAACATGCTTCCATATTATGGTTTGCTCAATACCTTTTGAATGAAACTCTTAATATCAAAAGAATCAATCCCATCTTTT
The DNA here is from genome assembly GCA_030279155.1 of Forsythia viridissima. Lineage (NCBI taxonomy): Eukaryota > Viridiplantae > Streptophyta > Magnoliopsida > Lamiales > Oleaceae > Forsythia > Forsythia viridissima. The sequence continues at coordinate 20,865,379 of CM059042.1, forward strand.
GTGATGACACCCTGGACGTTTGTAGGTAGTGACAAATGAAAATAAGGTAAGCTTACAATAACTCAAAGATGTGCACCATAACAGTAAACAGTTAGAAAGGATGGAGTGTCAAAAAGAGAGTGTGTGTGTGTGAGAGAGAGAGAGAGAGAGACACCTTTTCTGTAATGATGCCACTAATGATGTTAGCCGGGGTAACGTCAAAAGCTGGATTCCAAACTGAAATTCCAGAAGCAGCAACTTGTTCTCCCAATCCTCCTCGTGCATTCAACAGTTCTTTTGCAGATCTTTCTTCTATAGCAATTTCTTTCCCAGAAGAAAGTGACAGATCAATGGAAGTGAGAGGAGCGGCCACATAAAATGGGATACCATGATGCATTGCACAAAGGGCAAGGCTGTACGTTCCGATCTTATTGGCAGTATCACCTAAAATACGATCAAATATTTGAGGGAAATTAGGAATTTAGCATGGAAGTTCAAGTGGTGGGAGAAAATGCCTTCCAATACCATTAGCTGCAACACGATCAGCCCCAACAATCACGGCATACACTTGCCCAGATTTCATTAACGCTGCTGCAGCAGAATCAGCTATTAGAGTGGCAGGAATGTTCTCGTGCACCAACTCAAATGCTGTGAGTCTTGATCCCTGAGGTCAATTCAAGAAAGTAAGCACAGAAGCTCATTTAACAAAAACTAAAAATCTCTATCGATGCTAGACAAACTGAGTTAATGTGGGAGCATTATCATTTTGGGCCATATAGTAATCCTGTTCAGATATAGCTCGGAATCAGGATTGTTTGGAGCAATAACTCAAAATACCAATCCTTGCACAAAGAAAATGCTTAATGTATTCAAATTTTTAATTCGAGTTTCCTTTCAACAAAAGCATTTTATATATTAAAGGTAATGCTTCCAAAATGACTACAATTCCCATAACTTAACGAGGCAAGGAGAAGCCCTACAAACTTAATAAACTACAACGTTGTCAGCAGCTGGACAGTCCGGGACAGCCAGATCACATTTTACAAGCTAAACCGATGTTAAAATGAAAGTTTATTACAGCTTTATTCCAAAAAAATACATAAAAAGGTGGAAAAAAGAACCAGACCCATCATCAAGCATAAGTATCAGAAAGATCCTTGTATGAATGTAGCACTGTAATTAAAAAACATGAAGGAGAAATTAGGGATAAATAGATGGCAAGCAAAGAAAGAGAGCCTTTCCTACCTGTTTCATCACTCCCTCATCTCCACAACAACGGTCACTTCTCCACATTCCTAGAGCTCTATCTCTCTCCCTCATTTAACCAAATCAGACAATTCAAAATCCATGTGTTTTCTATATTAGATATTTAGACTTTCCAAATTAGGGCAATTTGGACTAACTTCCTATTAAAGCAGTCGAAGATTTTGTTGATCACTACGTTAGATTTGTAATCTCAGATATGATATCTTAACCTCTACAAACTGCCTCATTTTTGTTGTACTACTAATGCCGTGAACAGAAAGTGGCGGAGACACAGATCACTATCTTTCCATTCTTCAAATAAAAAATTTACTGCAATGGCATCCTAATTTCATATTATACCCGACCATAACATGTAAGCAGAGTTTTTTAACAACACTAGTATAAAATACGAAACAATTATGACACTCACTTGATTGAATGGACGTGTTTCCGTGCAATAAGCTCTTTCAAGAACACCATCTTCGTGAAGTGCACGAATCACGCCAAGAGCAGTTCCATATCCAGCCGTAGCAAGACTATTTTAAAAGTAAAATTATAACTAGTAGAATTATAACAATTAAAGACCTCTGTGGAAAAATTAGATTCACAATATATATTGACAAAAACAGAAAAGCCCAAGTAGTTGGAGCATTCATGAGGATTATGATAGGTGAAAAAATAGGGGCAAAAATTAGCAAGGGTACCTGCCAGTGTTGCAATGGGTCAAAATAGAAAGCTTCTCAGAATCTTTCTGCTGCTTCTTAAGGAAACTAGCTCCATAGGATCCAATTGCTTTATTGGAAGCAACATCATCTTCAAGCATGACTTCAGCTGCTTTAATGTAAGCCTATATATAAAGAAAATATTAGCTTCGCGAAAAGAGATTGCTACTCTGTTAGGTTCTGTTTCTAATTAAACAAATATGTGTATGAGCCATTATGCAATATATTGCATGGTTCTATGAAGACTTTTCTTGTACTCTGTCCTGCAGCCTAGGGCCAATTACGAGGAGGAGTTACAGTTTTTCCAAAAGGTATGACAGTGTCAACCTGAAAGACAGTTTGTGCTTCCGAAGCAGGGGAAGCAGCCTTCTGTATGACATCCTTCAGTTTTGTTGCAGCATCTGAAAGATTTACAGCTGTTGGGCGGCTGCATGCAAGACACAGAGTTTGCTATGTTTGTAGGCGATGATGTCAAATGGCAAATATACGTCAGTAATTTGAGGTTTTCCATGTAGAATCACGATTACCTTGAGACAAGATATTCCAGTTTATTGCTAAGAAAGGATGCTGCATCATCTGATGTCCCATTAAAAGTCCCCAAGTTAGAAGCTTCTACTGCCAAGGAGAGGGCAGCAGCTATGGCAATTGCTGGTGCACCTCGAACAACCATGTCTCTTATTGCAGTCCTGTTGGAACACATCATAAGGGAAACACAGAAATGAGAAGGAAGTAGAAGCGAAAGCAAAGGATACACATCACCTTGCTTGACTTGGGTGAATTGAGGGTGAGGACATAGAAGGGCCCAAGTTTCCCCTCCACAATGATCTTTCTCTAAAGAGTTTACTAGAACATTTTACCTACCGAAGCTAGATTGAGGATCAGTAAAATTCAAATAGAAGGTGGGTGTTATATTTGTTGGTAAGAAGTTGAAGAGGATGCAATACATGTTCTGAAACAATGCTATCTTGCAATACAGATACGTGGCATGTCTATTTTCAAATGTTATTGCAATGGATATAACCAGTCCTAGTATAATACTGATACGAAGAAGCTACAGAAATGGAGACTGAAAAAAGCAGCTGAAGTTCCTCGCAGATGCGGCAACCAGAATAAAACTTATCAAAGTGATTGCTGCAGCATTTTTCAAAGAAAACTCCATGGGAGGCAGATTAGTGATCAGAAACTGGAAAGGAGAATATGATGTTGGTTTATCTAGGAAATAAGAGTTTGACCACTCCTGAATGTGTAGAGTACTTGGCAGCAGAAACAGCTATTAACTTCTCTGCTGAGCAAAGTTCTCATGAAGTCAAGTTATACAGGGATTCAGAGTGTGATCACGGAATTGTGTACTATAGTGGATGATGCCCAGAAGAAGGCCTGATGGATTACTCATTTGAAAACACTTTTACCTATAACTGGTGAAAAGTAGCTCGTAAATTGGGACACTGCCAAGATGATCAATGACACTGTTGTTTCGTGGGATGACTTTAAAATTGTCGAAGACAATATTTAGATGGATACATGTGGTCCTTTTAACATCTTAAGCTTTTAGATAAGATCATTAACATGGTATTAGAATCAAGCAAAAGATCTAGGTTCAAGTCTCACCACGACCCTTTTATGACCTTTGAGCAAAAACATTGAATACAGTCTGCATGTAATAGGCGTTGAAGACAAGATTTAAACAAATAAATATGAGATGAGGTGGTTCAACAAAAATTTCCTTGTGCTTGCTGATATTGAAAGAAAATTTTCCATGATTGGAATAAATAGAGAAAAAACAAAACAGAGCAAGAGATTGAATACCATCCGTCTTTTGTGTCTCGAATATCCAAATAGATGGTCTCCAGTGGAAGCCTTCTCTGCACAACCCAAAAAAATAAATAAAAACATAAATATTAAGAATTACTTCCACACAATCAATTAACCGGAAAATAAAATAGAAATGAAAACGGAAACAAAGCTATTAAAATGAACCCAGAATTCACTAAATTCAAAAAATTCAACTTGTGTGATTAAGTTTTCACTAATTCTTTTGCTAACAGCAATATTAATTTGTTCGCTTATCAAAAAGATGTACCTGATCGAGCAGCTGAAGCGAACCACGCTTGTAACATATGGACTGCAGAGATTTATCTTTTTCTACTCCATTTGCCATTATCAGATTCGAATTTTTTTTTTTTTTTCGAAATTCCTAAATAATAAAATCCATTAAACAAATTTAACAAAATGATTCTGAACGAATTTATGACAATACAATCATTTACATAAACAAATGAAATTTGACAAACTAACTCCCGAGTAGAGTTTGAATTCAAAATAAAAGTTACCACGAGCAGAGCAGATCCCTCTCAGACTTCAACTTCACCCAAGGAACAAAGATACGATATCGTTTTTTATAGAACAAAGATACGACGTGGTATTCAAGCAACTATTTGTTTAAATTATAATTTAAATTCATCCAAAATTATTTTTCAGGTAATTTACTATTTATTTATTGTGTATATATTTTATAACATCTATAATTTATAAATACTTACAAAATAATTTCATTGCCAACAATTTAATATGTATTTTATTTTAATTTTTTATAAAAATTAATAAAATATATAGTTAAAAATTAATTATTATTATTATTTTAATTTTTTTAGTAAAATTTTAATTGAAATAGACACGTCATTAACTTTCACTTATACAATAATTTAAAATATAGTATGGAGATATAATCGAGAAAGACAAACCTAATATCGTAAGTTTGAACAATACGCGGCAATATGTATTAGAAAGTATAAACTAGAAAGAGTCGGATTATTTAGGCCGTTTTGACTAAATGGCCGTGTCAAATTAGGCGAATTGTAGAAGTAACCAACTTATACAATTTAAGTTTAAAAGGCAATTTTTAAATAGAATAGATTAAAATACTGGCATGGGTTTGTTAAGGCCAAAATTAACAAACGAATAGGCCATGCCTCAGGTCTTTTAGGTCAAAACACTTTTTAACAGACTCATGGTCTGTTAAGAGGTGAATTTATACAATTTTAACTAATTTTTCAATTAACCCACTTCAAATTAATTCAGATTTGCAGAAATCTAAAGTAAAAATCATAATTCATACTCAGATTTATACATATTTTCATAATTTATACTACAAAATCTATAATTTCTACTGTGAATTAAAAGAATAAGATGGAGACGGATGAATTTCTACTTTAAAATGAAATTTCTTACATAAATTAAATGAGTTGGATTCTACCATTGAAATGAATTAGATTATAATTTTAAAATCTTCTCTTTTTCACAAACAAATGAATTTAAAATCGTTTGAAATGATTATAAGTAGAGAATGAAGCATGATTATATTTGGTTATGTACAGACCAAAATGAATCAACGAACATTTTAGAAAATTGGCCAGATCACCCGGCGTTTCAACACCACTTCCGCGATTATATATTTTGAGGGACCAGGTTTTATATGGTGTCGGACCGTCGGTACGCAAAGAATTAATTCATTATGAATCCCCATTTTTCACTTTTCCGCTTTACTTTTTCTTTTCTTCAATTTGCTAATATTCCATATATCTTCACACCAAACAAGGCCTTAATCTCAGTTGTTCTAAATGATTAGTGCATATTTCATAAAGTCTAATTTTTCTTTTGTAAGCCATAAGTTATAAGGTGGGACTTATAGAATATATAAATAAAAAATAGATAAAAATTATAAATCTTGTATAATATATAGATAAAATAATATTTAATTAATTTAAAAGCTTAAAAAGTTCATCCAAATATCTAAACTCAAACTATTCAAATGTTACCTTTATTTGATAATTTTTTTTTATACAAACTAGGAGGACTTACATAATTAAATTGTTAAAATCGTCCACATATCTAAATTACAATAGTGAAACACGCTTTTAACTTAGCTTGCGTTTGGTTGGGATTAAAAATCCATTTTAGTTTTTTTCAGCCATAATTTTTGACTTTTCAACCCATTTTTAACATGAAAAGTCAACAATTTCAACTCAAATAAACCAATTTTGATTTATAAACTGTTTATAATCTCTATCAAACGCACTCTTACTTTAAAAGACTTTTCTCTAAGTTAAAGACATTTTTTTAAAATTGGAATAACATTTTTTAAAATAATTGAAATGCGTGTTTGACTATTATGATTTTAATAATTTAATTATGTCACATCAATTTTTTATTTGCTATGTGGTAATTTTTATTTGTTTAATTTAATATTTTTCTAAATAGATATTAAATTATTTGAGAAGTTGATTTAACTATTGGAATCTTTTTAAGTTGAGTTAATCAAGTATTAACTCAAAGGATATTGATCTAATGTCTTCGGTGGGCATTGTTATAATGCCAATGCCCATCGAGATATTTGTCATACATTTATTACATGAGTGTAAAGAGATACTTGTCTTAGTGGGCATTGTTACCGGAACATTAGAACGGGACTCTTAACTCAAATATTTGGTGTCCATTTACACCAAAGATTTCGTGTCAAGTTTCACTGAAACTCTCTCTCTCTCTCTCTCTCTCTGACATTTTCACTACATCAATCATCATAAACACAAGGTAGATACATGATACATATCCTTACATATATACATATTTGTATGTTTTTCTGTGTTGTGTACATATGCGTGTGTGTTTGTATATATATTTTAAACCCACTCCTTCCATCTTGCTTCATGCTCAAATCCTTAGAAGTTAATTAATTTAATGTACTTCTCCGTCGTGATTTAAGCCTGTATATCCACTTTTTGTCTAGTTTGGGTTTGAATTTGGCCACATTGATATTCTACAACTAGAAATTTATTTATTTTTAATGTTTATATGGATTGCGCCATTGAGGTTGACTTGAGCGTTGGTAGTGAACGGACTGGAACTGGCTTCAATCTTCACTTGGTGTGAAAAGAACAAAATCTGCGTATTTCATGAATGAAATGGTGAATAGGTATTGGTTCATTTGCTTTAGGTTTTCTTTATTCTCTCTTTTTTTTTTTTTTTTCCAAATATTTTCGTCTGCTTCTGAAATTAGATTCCTTTCACGTGGTCAAGAATTTATTTATATTGTATAGTTTATTGATTAATTAATCCTCTTTGAATTTTGGGAAAAATGTCCAATTAATCTGCTGTCATATCTCATGAATGCTTGCTACACCAGTGGTTTCATTTTAGTTTTTTATTTTCGAAAAACACAAGTGCCTTGCTATGATGCAGATCTCTACTTGCAAATCTTGGTTAATTTCTTTCTTGTCAATGTATTTTCTTGTAGTAAAAGATCAATTTTTACTGTGAGAACTAAGAAATTCACATGCCTAGGCAAACTCATATTTGAAATTTGAATGTTCTCAGTCTCTTGAGTTGTATAACTCGTGTTGTGTTTTCTTTTTCTTTTTTGCTTGGGATTTTTATATTTATTTTTGGTTAGTTTTGATTTAAAAAGAAGAGCAGAAGAATGACACAAAAAGAATTGTTTCCCCCTTTTTTCATGGAGATATGGCATCATTGGGCATCCACCTTTACTAACCATTTGGGCTTATGACGGAGTAGCAGAAAGTTCCCGGTCTAAATCATATTCCATAACTATGTCTACAACCATCTCTCAATTCTATTACTTGTTATTGACAAGTATATTGTATGCTATTTATAGTTCTTGTTCTCTTGGATCACTAATCTAGAAGTTCAACTATGTAGTATTGTAATTATTTGCAGATGAAGACAAGATTTAAATGAATACTTGTGGTCCATCTCTAATAGTTTAAACTTTTTGAGATTTTTGACACATTTCAGAGATACGTGTATATTTTTCACTTTACTGCAGATGAGATTATGGTAATTTTCAAATTATCAAAAAAATTTGTAATTTTACATATTTGCAAAACAGGGCGGGTTTTTTTAATGGCATGCCAGTAAGAATCATAATTTATTTTATAATGGCTAAATTTTCAGAGCAAGCATAGGAAGTTAGCTGAATTTGATACTGCAAGAGAATGACTCCATATAACTTATTATAGATTAAGATTGAAATTCTCAACCAATTGGTAGTAAGTGATGCAACCGTAGGACATTGAATATCAGCTTTCAAAGGGATGGCTAGCTTGTTTTCGCAGCCTGAGGCTGGTAACAATGACAAACAGGAGCCTGGACCGTTGATGAGGCTCATCCTTCAGGCGGCAAAAGACAAAAGTGCTCAGAGTTCAGCGTCAATGGAAAGTAAAGAACCAGAGAGTTCCCAGAGTTCGAAGGCAGTGGAAACAAAAGAACCGGAGAAGGATCTGAACTGGTACTTGCCACTATACAAAGCTGCATTACAAGGTAATTGGGAGAGTGCCAGAAAATTCTTCGACCAGGACCCTGGGGCAGTCACAGCTAAAATTACTAAAGTTTCTGAGACAGCACTACACGTTGCAGTTGGGACGGGAAGGGCCATACATTTTGTCAAGGAATTGTTAGAGTTGATCCCTACTGAGGCCTTGGCGACTCTGCGGGATCAAGTTGGTCAGACGGCCCTCCACTATGCTGCCATATTTGGCAATGTTAAGGCAGCACAGATACTAGTGTCTAAGAACGAAGACTTGCCAAATATACATAGTGACACATTATTTCTTCCTATCCATTTGGCCGCTCTTTATGCCAACAAGGATATGGTTTCATATTTATTAACTGTCACAAAGGATGACATGAATCCCAATCCCTTTGCAGATAAATCTGGTGTAGATCTTCTGAATCTTGTTGTTCTTGCTGAATTTTATGGTAATGATCCTTTTTGGTTGAGTTTTAAGATTTTCAAGAATAAGAAAAAGTAGTGATCTTACAACACGCGAACATTTTGCATGTTGCAGACTTGGCTCTGTATCTGGTGCAGCTGTATCCTAGTTTGGCCACATTAAGATCACCTGCTGGTAACACTGCATTGAACATGATTGCTGGAAAGCCTTCACCGTTTCTGAGAAGAAGTTCCCTTAATTTTTGGCAGCGATTTCTCTATTCATGTTAGTTTCCTGGTTCCTTCTTTAGTGGCTGTAATTTGCTGCTGCCCATTGTCTACTAACTTTTTATGTAGTTTACTGCTCGGGATGTGTTTATCCTTATCCCTTTCTTTGATGGCGAAGCCAAGATTTTGTTCAATTATATTTTTTGGGTCGTTTTCCCTTGCCCCACCACCAAGTATCTGACCCAAAAAAAGAAAGAAAGTCTTATCCTCCTTATTTGGCAACTAGCTGCTATCCATTATTTAGGTACTTAAGATAATAGAAAGATCCAAGTTAAAGAATTCTACAGAAGATTGTATATATGCATGTAAATTTAAGAACTAATTTAAGGTTTTCAATCTTAAAGGTCTTCCTTCGAAGTTTGGGAATATATATAGCCAAGAAAATGGAAGAGTCACGGAGGATCCAGCTGGTGCCCCTCAAACATCTTCAAAACTTCGCTGCCTGATTCCATTTTTCAGAAAGCTCAATCTTTCTGGTTTGTCAAATTTGCTTCTCATTGTTGAGTTATAAACAATTAAAGATTTATGAAGAAATTGCTTTTCGTTTACAACCATGAAGAAAAAGTGCATTGTCATTTTTCTTTTTTTTTTTTTTTGGGGGGGGGGAAGCAAAAGAAATAGGGAAAAAAAGACTTGACATGTTTTTGGTTTCTGTATCAGGGTGCCAGAAATGTAATTTAGCACTTTGGAAGGTTATCGAATGCTTAGGTACGAAAACCCATTTTCTTTCTTAAAGATGAAGAAGGTTTCAATTAGATTAATCTTGCTTCAGGGTGAAAATTGGATTGCAGTGCCACAAGCGAGATGTATTCGGAATGCTAGTTTGATGCATCAGCAAGCTCTTCAATTAGTGAAATACTTGTGCAAAGAGATTGCAAGGTTGGATTATTCAACAGCTGCTTCAATGTTCGAAACGCCAGTCCTTCTGGGGTCGAGTTTGGGAAACAGTGAGATTATTGAGGAGATTTTGGACTCATTTCCACCTGCAATTTGGTCAAGGAATCGAATGGGACATAACATATTTCTACTAGCAGTCACAAATCGCCGCGAGAATGTTTTCAACCTTCTGTACCAAATGAGCGAGCACAAACAGTTGGCTTTGCAGCTTCGAGATGTTAAAGGAAATAATATTTTGCACTTGGCTGGAAAACTGGCCCCTCAAGATCAGCTTAATCGTGTCTCTGGTGCAGCTCTACAGATGCAGCGGGAATTACAGTGGTACAAGGTAACGTCAAATTTAATTACATACTAATTCTTTTTTCTTCTAATATTGACTAAAGTGAGATTGAATAACTAGTTTGTGTGGGAGCCATACTTGGTAAATTTTGGATGGAGACAATTGATACAGAAACTGGTCGACTCATGCTATTGTTGGAATATGACGAATCTAATTATACTGTTCATAATTTGTACTATTTTTAGAATATGGTAATTTTTTTCCTTACAGGGGTATATTTGACACTCGTGTTTGTGTTGAGTTGCGTCAGTGTCCTGCGGTTGAAAACGAGGGGGGGAGGGGGGGGGGGGGTAAGAGGCCTGAGATCTCATACTGTTAAACTTTTTCTTTCTCGATTATAGTAAAATATTGAAGCGGCAAGTGGACATAGCAGTCACATTAGTCACATTGAATGTGATCTACTGTTCTTGCCATTTATAATTGTCGTTTTAGTGATTAAGGTTCAATCCATAACAACTATTCCATGCAGGAAGTGGAAAAATATGTGCTGCCGGACTCCAGAGACAGCAAAAACTCCGATAGAAGAACACCAGCCGTTGAGTTTTCTACGGAACACAAAGACTTGATTAAAGAAGGTGAGCAATGGATGAAGGACACGGCGAATTCTTGTACTGTTGCTGCAGCTCTCATTGCAACGATAGCTTTTGCAGCTTCCATTACTGTACCAGGTGGAAACAATGGCGATAATGGCTTCCCTATTTTCTCTTCAAATACAGCATTTATAGTATTTGCTGTTTCAGATGCTCTTTCTCTCTTCTCATCGACTGCTTCCCTGCTGATGTTCTTGTCCATCCTGACTGCGCGATATGCAGAAGGTGATTTTCTTTACTCCCTCCCGAAGAGATTGATAATCGGTTTAGTTACCTTATTCCTCTCCATAACATCGATGATGATAGCCTTCAGTGCCACCCTCTATCTTGTGTTTGGTAAGAAAAAGGCTTGGACTCTTATTCCAGTAGCTGCATTGTCTTGTCTACCTGTGACCTTGTTTGTGACATTGCAATTTCCCCTCCTCATGGATATGATTCGTTCCACCTACTACCCCGGAATTTTCGGAAGGCCCCAAATGTCCAAACGTCTTCTTTTCTAGATCAGCAAATATGAGTCCACAACTGCTATTTCAAATACACGTCTCCTTAGCTGTCATCCAATAGAAAATTTACACATAATTAAATAAATAAACGATGTGATTATTATGGGCAACATTTAATACATTCGCACTTCTTGTTATTGATTATGTGTAAATTTTTTATTGGAAGGACGGCTAAGGGGGCATGTTTTGGGACAATAGATGTGGACTCAACAAATATAGTGGCCATATGTTATTTACATCTTGAAATTGCTTTGTTATTCAATTTGTATGTAATATTTATTTACACTGTTGACTTGAGATAGTAACATTAAAATTTGAGAGTGAAAACTGTGAATTGCGCCGAGATTTTATGATATCTTGTGACTAATGGCAGGTCAGCATAGTTTGATGAAACCTGCCATGTTAGTTCTGTACCGTAGTAATGATGGCAAAGTACTATCTGTTCAGTTCACAATTTGATTGTTTTATTGATAGCTCTCTATAATACATAATCTCAAAGGGGAATACCCCTGAAAATCCAACAGTAAGAAAAGGCCATTCCCTCATTCATTACAAGCGAGCTCGACTGCTAGCCACACTACAAAGATTTTCGGAAGCATTCCCAGATAAATCTTCGCTTTCCAATTCTTGCTTATCGGTTTAACATTTCTCCGGGCTGAGGATGTATCAATGTATAGGACTATTAGGTAATGCACTTTTAAAGTTTAAACTGAAAACTCTCTTGAAAGAAAGGGTGTATATCCTAACTGCTTGAGACACTCACTCTTCACAAGATTTGCTGATAGAAATTGGTTGTTAATACTCACATGACATGCTTAGTACGGTGAATTGGACATGTCTGGACAATTACAACGGGCAATTTTTTAAATACATTTTTTTTCTTTGTTCTTGTTCAATCCACAGTACCCAACAACCCATACTGGTTTTGAACACTTTTGTACATAGATCAGGCACGTGTTTAGACAGCTGCTCTCCCCACCCACCAATTTGATCTACTCATGATAGATGTATAGCTAAATCTACCTTTTAAGGTATTACTATGTCCTGCAAAACTATCATTTTAAGCCTTTCATGTGAGCTACACAATCTGATATTCAAGCAGACTGTTTCAAATCACTCAGAATCTACACTAGTCAAGACATTAGCAGGTTTAAAAGAAAAATCTGTACGAATATAAACTCAGAAATATTGGTGCATATGGGTGAAAAAGTGAATTCTTTGCGTAGATTGAAGATGCTAATAGTTCCTCGTACAAATTAGTTTCCTTCTAAAGTGAAAAAGGTCTGGGGGGCAAAGAATGCAAGTGAACAAAATCAAACACATAAGTGCGCACGCGTGCATCTATCTCTCTTCCTCTTAAAGAATTAGAAGGCATATTATACTGCAATGTGTGAGTTGACCCAAATTCTGATTTTACGGATTTGGAATGAGAAACAGTCATCCTAGTCAATCCAAATGAGATGTCCTCGCCTGATATGTGACTTGACAGAATTAACATGAAGCTCAGAATTAAGGGTGTAGTCAATACTCCCAAAACAAAAATGGGATGCACGTCCGTTCTGTAATAGAGATGGAATTGTGAAACAACCATCAACTATAACCCCAAAAGATCTAGTTTCCGTAAACAACATAGCAGAACAAGACTTCCAACTAACATGGCAAGAAAAATGAAGAAATTAGTTGAAAAGGCTGTACTATTTTTTGTCGCTATCCCATCCCAAATGTCCTTTCAAGAGAGGTACCAGAAACACTAAATAGCCAACAGAAAAAATGTGGTGCATTCTTGATTCTGGCAATACAGAACATTTGAGTTCATACATTGATAGCAAACGACAAGTGTCACACACTGCTAAGGAAAATACAATTAGAAAGGTGCAGGCAAACTTTTATCTAGTCCTGGATTTATCAAACGGGGATTTTCTTCGCTTACCAAAAATGCCAGGGCCATACGTTGATATGATCATATCCTTTAGAAGAGGATATTGTAAGGGCAAAAACAAGGTAACTGGAAGGCAGGCTAACACAATGAGTGGAATAAGGATCCAGGTATTTTTATGCCCAAAGACAATATAAATTGCGGAACTGAAAGCTATCATCATGGTTGCTAAGGAAAGAAGCAGGTTAAGAAGACCTATTATTAACTTATTTGGGAGGGAGTATAGAAAATCTGCTTCAGCACAGCGTGAAGTGAGAACAAACAAGAACATCATCACAGAAGTAACAGATGAAAATAAAGAAACTGCATTTGAAATGGCAAAGACTATAAAAGGCCTTTCCTTGTGGAAGATGGGTATTCCACTCTTACTACTACTACCGCCTGGCACAGTTATGGCTGCAGCAAACACAACTGTGGCAATGAGAGTTCCGGCAAATGTGCATGATTTAGCTGTTTCTTTCAACCACTGTTCCCCCTTTGTAATCAAGTCCTTGTGTTCCTCAGTAAAAACTATAGCAGGTGTCTTCCCATCAGAATTTTCCTTCCCCTTGTAGCTTGGTGTTACAAAATTATGAACCTCCTGCATGACATGACAACTTCCAGGTTAAGAAGAGCAAGATCATTTCTTATCAACTTTTGAAGTGCCATGCGAGAGCAAAATTTTGAGCAAGGAAACTATTTTGAAGCCTCATTTGACGAAAATAAACGATACACAAGGATACATAGCCGTGATGGTAATTCAGGACCCCCAACCCCCAACCACCCCCAAAAAAAAGATACATAGCTGTGGAAAAGATTATCACCTTGTACCACTGTAACTCGCGTTGCATCTGCAAAGCTGCACCAGCTAAAAGATTAAGGCGGTGGGGAGGTGCCATCTTTCCAGCCAAGTGCAATATATTGTTGTCGTGAATATCAGTATTTTTTGTCACCAAATGTGCATGCTCATCCAACTCATATAGGAGATTGAAAATAGTTTCACGTCTGTTAATAACGGCCATTTGAAACAAATCATGTTTCTCCTTATCTAATGACCAAATTGCACTAGGAAATGCCTTCAAAATTTCTTCCAAAACTTCATAATGTCCAAGAGTAGCTGCAGTTATGACTGCTGGTTTATATATTGAGCCAGATGTAGAGTTATCTGTGTGTGGAATTTCCACGCATAAGAACTTGACAAGTTCAATTGCTTGGCAATGCATCAACTTTGTGTCATATATATGCTTAACCTGCGGCACTGCAATAAAAATCACATGATGCATGAAACAGCTTCCTTAAGAAATTTTAAATAGCCAAAGAAATACCTTTTGCATACATACCTATTGCTTGTATGAGTTCCCAGAATTTCTGGTGCAACTTTTGGCATGCTGCTCAACAAAACAATGAAAAGAACTATTGAAACTAGAACCGAGAGCATCAAAGTAGATTTATAAAGAGAGTCAAAGAACTGCTTCATTTCATTAAGAACTGGTAAATTTCCCTTTGGCATTAAGTGCTAAGCATAGGTAACACTTAAGCAAATTGAAAGTTCTGCAACCACATTTTTCTATAATAGTTGGTTGTACTACCAGTCCATTACACTTGATGTTATAGAAGTTGCAAGGAGGCACTTATAGTTCAGGTGCCATTCATTTATAGAACTTGAAATTATTTGAAAGCTGAATGGGGTCTGTTTTATACCAAGCGAAATATTCACATACCAAAAAGTAGATAGTCTTTTCTGAAATTTTGAATCAAAAAGCGGCAGCATATATCAACATGCTTTGGTGTTGGCTCAGAAAGGTTCTCAATGTCATTTCTACTCTGGCGGTGTGAGATTTTAGCCAACTTCACAGGAACACCTTCAAGGAGAAACAGATAAATATACGTCTCTTTCACCAAACCCATTAATTGCAGCTATGAAAAACTGCAATGATCTTCTCGTAGTTTAAGCATGAAAACAATAGAACAATAAAGCAGCTATGCTTCCTCATGAATGGATGCAAAATTCACCTTAGTGATCTCCAAAAATTTGAAATGTGGAATGACTTGATATTTGAATTTTAATTGGAAATCTTCTAATTTCATTCTCAAACTTGCTAAATTTATGATCTTTTTACATAGAATCTCTAGATGCTGCACACTCTTTAATTTACTGCACCATTTGGAGATAAGTGTCTTGCATAACATCACCTATCATAATCTTTATTCTGTATATCCAGAGAAACATTTCGCAGCAAGACACACTAAATTCATTTGATACACTGAAACATTGAAATATGGAACTGAAGTTTTACAAAGCCATAACTGTTTCAAGTAAAATTATTAGGGCCACCAGTCACTTGTGTCATTTAAATCTTGCCTCTAAAGAATATAAGAAACAGAGGGCTTAAACTTAAACTTTTACGATCATAAAAGAGTTGGCGGCATCAGAATATAGCCTTTGGGAAAAAGACGTCAACATGGTCTGTTTTTTCAAAAATGAAGTGTTTGTGGGGACAAACAAAAAATAAAACAGGTTCGCAAAGAATCATACTCACTCGACCAATTGAATATCTAACACTGCCTTAAAACTTATGCTTTCAGGAAAGACTGAACTGATTATCTTGCGATAATAATCCACACAAGTCACTTTTTTGTAACTGGGATTTGCAAGAAGGAATTTCTAAAACATTTCCCCTCCTCCCCAAGAAAAGAAGACGGCATTGCCTAACGTTAAAAAAATGACCGTAAGGTAATATTGTACCCCTCATGGAGCCAGCGTGGGATAAAGGGGGCGGAATACAAGTGAGTCGCAGTAGGAGTAGCCTTCCTGTATCACTCCTTTTATCATTCAGACCGAATGACTAATTGAAGTTACATCGATCTTTCAATCTTTCGTTGGGAAGGCCCTAGTTGGTCGCTGGCCTACGGGTGAATATGCACAAGGAACTCAATAAAATCTTCCAACTTAGCCCAGCTAGCTAGGTAGGAAAGAGAAACTGCAGCTACGCAGCTAGAGCCAGGTTTCCCATAATAATTGGGACCTATACTCTTATCCAATTTAACTCTTAATATAAGACCATTCAAATCAGAATATTTTTTTTTTTTTTTTTTTTTTTGGTTATTGGGATAGGTGAATTCTTATAAATCCACCAGAACCACAGGTTAGTTGCCTAATAGATCACTATGATGCTAAGCAGCACATAATCAGTCCACATTGTTGGCAAATCATTTCACATCCGTGGGAAAGGTGAAGGATAAGGGTTGTGCATAAAGTGCATCGAGCAAGTAATTATTCAGAATGGGGTATATGATTAGATTCCAGTTGCCAATCATTTCATACAGGCATGTCGCCACTTGCTTACTACGCAGTTATCTTGATATCGGCAGGAGCAGCATACTCCAGAGTGTAGAAGAAAGATTGAAGGATGGATGAGGAGGCAACATGTCATTGAAAAGAAAGCATGGAGTTCAGGAAACTAACAAGAATAGATGAACTTCTGCCAAAACCCTAAGGAACATCCACTCAGAAATGCTGAAGGCTTTCCAGCTATAATACTCAATGCTGTGTTGCCACCTGGAGATATAGTCACAGCCAACTTAGGATAACGTTGAACAAGATCCAGAGCCACATCTGCATAAGTATACAAATTAATACAAGTACATGACATGATCATCAATTCACAACAGTATAAATGCAATATTCTCCTCACATTCTTGGAATCGAAGAACTGCAATTGAATAGCTAATTAAATTGAGAATGTTGTATGCAACTGTTAAACAAGTGCATTATCATTACTCACCATAGAATCCTGAGTATACAATGGAAATCAGAAGAGTAATTCCAGGTTTATCGGCAAAAGGGTTCGGCTCTATATTGTCTTTGGTAACAGTCAATAGAAACGAAACCATTTCCTTGTGGCCAAAAAGTGCAGCTAAATGGAGAGGTAATAAGTTGGTATCACTCCAAATGTGAGGTAAACCTGGATCTCGGGCGACTAATAGTTTTGCTGCGTTAATATTGCCATATTTGGCAGCATAGTGTACGGCAGTCTCGCTAAATTTACTTGTCAGAGGCAATGCTTCAACTGGCATCAATTCCACTAACTTTTCCACAAAATGAATTGCTTCACTTCTTCCTACTGCAATGTGAAGTACTGTCTCCAGAATCTTTGTGATCCTGGCTGTGATGGCATCTGGATTGGAATCAAAAAATATACTAGCACTCTCCCAATCACCTTGGATTGCAGCTTTATACAGTGGTAGGTAGAAGTTGAGATCCTTCTCTGGCATGTCAACATAGAAAGATGCATCTACATAATAAATAGCATTTTCACTTATATAACTGAGGTAACCTGAAGTATATTTTCGACTTACCAGTAATGCTGTTATCAGTGATATTTGATCCCAATTTTGATGAAGAACTAGCCATACTTGTCAGAAGATTACTTGTATCCGAAAGCTGTGTTATACTTTTTTATATTTCTTCTATCAACTGACTGCATTGCCAAGTTGTTGCAATGTGCTTCTGAAACAGCAAATAAAGAATCAAGTAATCAGGTTTTTTCTTAGATCAAGGATATCTACAACATCTACACTGAACTAAATTAAGCAGATTAGAATCAAAACAAGACATTTACACGCATTCATCCAAGAGAAGCAGCTAAACCTCTATTATACATAGAAATTGAGGAAATTTCTTAAGAAGTATTAATGTAAAGAGAGAGTGAAAATTCAGGATCGCCACAGTTTCATCGGTCAAAGCTTAGTAACTTAGGCTGTGTTTGATTGGAAGCATGGAAAATGGGTGGAAAGAAAATGTTTTCCAGGGAAATGATTTGCCAAGAAAATATTTTCCAGGGAATTGTAAATGTAGTGCGTTTGATTGGATGAAAATTCATCCTAGAAAATGTTGTAATTTTCCAACTTTTGGTGTTTGATTGTCTTTATTTTCCATGGAAAATGTATTATTTTTCAACTTATGTTATTTGATAGCAACTATTTTCTAGGGAAATTATCACATTTTCCATGACTAAAATATTGGAGAGAAAAATTGAAAGTTTACTATTGACAATTGTTAAATTATAATTTACCATTTTTTATGCATATTTCCACCATACATTTTATATAATCTAATACAAATTTTGAAAAAATTATATTGTACGTTGAATTACCACAAGCATATGGGTTTGTTAAAAAGTAACTAAAAGTGAGTTAAATAGTAGCATTCTCATGAGGCCTACGATTTACACTTACGTAAACTAAAATAAAATGTCCTATATTTTGAATAAACACAATGGACTAACTTAGCTAACTACATTAAATTTACTTTTAATGATTTAGAGCAACTTAAATTTGCTTAACAATTAAAAATTTTGCCGAAAAATTATTTTGCCAACTTAAAAATTAATAATTTTGCCAACTTAAAAATTAATAATTTTGCTTAAAATTATAAATTTTAAGCAAATTTAATAATTTGCTTAAAAATTAATAATTAATAATTTTGCTCTAAATCATTAATAAATTTAAATTGATTTGGAGCAACTTAATATTTGGTTTCTTGCTTTGGAAATGATTTGGCCAAGAAAATTGATTCTCCTCCCTAGCCAAGCAAATGTTTTCCACTTTTCATGGAAAACACCTCACGTGCAAGGAAAATGGAAAAAATTTTCCATGGAAAATTTTACCAATCAAACAGCGCAAAAGATGGAAAATGGGTGGAAAATATGGATTTTCCATGGCAAATTTTGCCAATCAAACGCACCTTAACTAACTTGATAGCTGAGTACTTAACTCGCACACCTCGATCCTCCGGTACAGGCTTGACCAATTCGACAAAATGGTTGAGTTGACCGTACAAATGTGATAATTAAGGAGGATTTAAACCTTGAATGAACATAAAATCCAATTATGGAAGTTTAACACTTTAACTGAAGAGACGTGAAATTTTATTACCTGAACACTGTTTCCGGCGGGAAAATTGCAGCTACATACTCCAACATCCAACCTCCGTGGAGTTCCATTTTCAGTGTTGGATGTGAATTGAAATGTGTATTGTACCATGGGACGCGCCTAACATCTCGTACCGAATGCGATAAAATCCTCATTTTCTCTTTTTCCTTTTGGGTTAATCACTCAACGTATCAAATAAAATATTACTTTTGGGAATAAAAAAAGTTATTATTTAATCGGAGTTATTGATTAATAATAAATTTAAAGAATATTTTTTGTTTGTTTTTATATATGTACTTTCTAACCAAAATATAATAGAAAAAATAACAATATTGTTAAAAGTTTATATGCTGTAAATAATAATTAATTTTAACAAAATACGATTCACAATTTTTTTTTTTAATTTTTCAACTACACATTTTATAACTTTCATTAACTTTTTTAAAAAAAAATCTGATTTTAATCAAAATCACACACATCCTTAATAAAAATTTAAACAGTCTACATCATTAAGACGAGTTGTGCAACATAAACTTATGTTGTTTTGAGCAGATAATGACCAATTTGCTATTAAGGTACAACATATTGAGGCCAATGGTGCAATTTTCTTAAAAAGTAATATACCTTCTCTCAAATATGAACTTCTTGACTTTGTTGCACGAACAATTCTTTCGATGCTTCAGCTCTCCACTCGTCTGCACATACATGTAGCAGGAATTGTGATTCTTTTTGGAGACAAATCAACTGTATTCGCTTTTTAATCTACTATATATACTTTTAATACGCTTTTTAGTTTAAACATGCTTACATTATTGGAATTTGAAAAGCCACTTTAACATCAAAGTACCTCGAGTAATGTTATTTATCAACACTAATAATGATCCATCAATTTATATATCTGTGTGAAAAGATAACACATTTATATAAAAACTCAACTCACACGTAGACTGATAATCATCACGTAATAAATAACATTATTCAAATAGCTTCACACCATCCACGGCAAAATGACTATTGGCAATTGAGTGTCGAAATTGAAACAAGACACAACTCTAAGTGATCATTTCGTAATAAAATTTTACTTGGTGTTCTTCCATTAGATGCTCTTGAGATTTCGATCATTTTTTATAGTAACCATGTCATTGACCCCAGCTACAATAACATATGTAAATATGAGATATACATACAATCGGTCTTTAGTACAGGACTTGGTCTAATCCGATCGAAATAGACACTACGGTCCAATTAAAACCCACGTAACCGATTAAAATTTCATGCTCCAAAACAAGCTTATACTAGCAGGATAATTAAATTTTAATTCTTGATCTGAATGCTGAGGTTAATTCATACCTAATCTAAACAAGGTATTTGGTTGCAACTGAAGTCATTGTGGTGACAATTGTTCTCTGCTGAAACTTAATACACACACTTGAAGTACAAATACTAATATGATCATGTCTCCAAAATTTAAACTTCAGATTCTACAGTGATTTTCTCTTCATGTTCCTCAACCTTTGCTTCCGGCTCATCTTTGTCGTTCCCTGATACTGATATTTGGTGAAAAGTTTCTTGGATCTTCGTCATGCCCTCCTGTACAGGTTCAATTGCCTGGTTTATGGTCAAGACAACATCCTTGACAACCTGCTCAAGGAGTTTAAACCAATATGAAAATCTGTTCTAGATTTGCCAAAGACAAGCACCAGAGAGTTTTCCGTAACATGCACAACCACGTAACAACAGACACTCGTACAAAAGGTGTATACGTATTGTTAACAAGAGAAGAGGAAGAAGAATCTCACCTTCTGACCTCCTTCAACCACAATGTCCTGAACGCTCTCTTTGACGCTCGTCCCAGGAGCCTCAACCTCAGTTTCTCTCTTTTCAATAAGAGCTGGCTTTTCCCTGTCACCCTCTTCTATCTTCAGCAGTTGTGTCTTTTGGGTGGTGATCTCTCCGTACTCGGATACAGGTAAGAAATTATACGGTTTTGCTGAGAAGACGAAAATGTGAGCAATAGCTGCGACAGCCATCTGTCATAAAAAGTGGAAGACAGAATACATGAAATCCTGCAAAGAGAACGCAGAACAATAGGGAGCTATATGTAATACTCAGGATCCAATCAAGATACTTTGACAAATTTCAACACTGCCCAGGATACAGATATTATCTTATTAAAATATACATAACCTGGTTTTAGACATTAAGGCATTTAAATTCAAATTTCCACAAAACATAATCTCTGCTACATACCTCTATGCAGATCAGAAAATCCTGCAATCCAGTTTTAAATTTTCCTTCTCTGGGAAGAACTCCAAAATGACACAATAAAACGATACCTACACCTTGCCACCATGTTGCGAAAACAATAGCCTTGAAGCTAATGAACTTCGAAAGGGGTTTTATCGCCTCAAGTTTTTGATGAGTCACATTATAAAATTGAACTAGGCAATATAGTGCCCACATTTGGCTGAAATTCAATACTACTGTGATATATGGGTACCTGCAAGAACCGGCGAGCGATAAGAAGGAAATGGAGAAAGAAAGAAAAATGTAAACCATGTCCTCAAGCAGTGGCAGACATATAACTTTACTCAAGGGGGGCACTATGTAAATAATTAGCTAAAAATATCAAGACGAATTATACATATAATGCAACAATTAAATTTTTTCAATACATTAAAATTGTCCATGTCAAGTTTTTATATTCTTAAATCGTTTAACAATATCATCATTACATATTTCTCAATTTATGCAATCATACAATCATTCATCTATTCATCTCAAATTCGATTGCGCAATTGATCTTTTATGATATTCATATCTGAAAACGTACTTTTTATAATCTCAGTTGCAATTGGTAAAAGAAAAACCAATTTGATATCAAATAAATTAAAAGGTAAATCTTGTCTTTTTTTTTTTTCTTTTTCTCAACCAACTTTTGTGCAAGACCACTAGCCACTAATCCCTTTCAAGCCTAAAAATTCTACATCGGAACCCACATCCATAATATAATTTTCAAGTTAATCACCAAGTAGCACAATCTGAACATTAGAGAAGTTCTTTAGATAAAGCTTAGAAGTAGAATCAACTTGGACTTATCAAAAGCTGAAAATAAACCAACTAAACCAAACATGCCAAACAAATAAGCAATATATGTACATATAATTTATTTATTTTTATAAAATTGAATAAGGCCAGTTCTCCTCTGAGCCCCATGTATGTCCGCCTATGCCCTCAAGGTATGACTAGATGCAAAACTCCTTAATAAAACTATATTTCTTATAGAATCATGCCAGGAGTGCACATCTGTTCGTGTAACTAATGGAATCAGTCAATATGTCCAGGACTCCTATACAGGACTTAATAGAATGGGATCGGATTTCAATTTATTGCCAAGATTATTTTGTATAAATA
This sequence comes from Forsythia viridissima, assembly GCA_030279155.1. Lineage (NCBI taxonomy): Eukaryota > Viridiplantae > Streptophyta > Magnoliopsida > Lamiales > Oleaceae > Forsythia > Forsythia viridissima. The sequence goes on from CM059042.1 coordinate 20,887,930, forward strand.
TGCGCTGATTTCTGTAGCCCTCGAAAAAAAATTATTGTGGATGATACATACCCATAATACCACTTAAACTCTCCATCACCATACTTGCCAAAGAGCTCCAGTATAAGTGCTAAGAATGCACATACAGTCTTCAAAATCATCTGCAAGGAATAAGGCTTTAGTAAGGCACCAAGTGCCCTGGGGGTGTGAGGTGGCGTGGGGAGATAAGGAAAGAGGAATTTACATATTGTACTAGACCAAATTTTATTATTGTGAACAAGTCCTTCCCAAGCGTGGATGGATGTAGGATGAAGTTGCAAAATGTTCTTCTTTGCAACTCAGTATTCTTATCTCCTTCTAGCAACGGCATGTTAATTTGTTTCCTTGATTCATCTTCAAGCAGTTCTATGACTTTCAGTTCACCACCTATCACATACTTCTCCCCAGTAAATTAACAATATTCAAAAGCTAGATTTATAGAAATTATAAGAAATGAATTTATTTTCCTTTTTAATGTCGATGTGATCATGCAGGAGAGATAAACGAACTGTTTAAAACTTCGCGACTTTCAAGCTCAAGTATATCCTGCTTACCAAGGCATGCAATCAAGTAACTTCCAAAAGAATAAAGGGCGAATGCTTCATAGCAGTTTCTTAAGATGTCGCAAGCAAGGGATAACTTCGAGTTCCACAATGATAAAATCTGAAACACAAAAGAAATTTGGTTTCACCCTCAAAAATGTAACATTGCAATAGATAAGAAAAAGTCTGAGTAGATTGGATAAAGAATTCAAAGTTATTCACTCCAGAAACCTGTAATCCTCATTGTTATCTTCGTCTAATTCAGACTAGTTTGACTCCTATTACTATTTCTTTTTTTCCTTTTCCACTTTTAAACCTACTATTTCCATTTCCATAGAAGGATTTTGTGTTCAGGCTACATTAAGAAGGAAATATAAGTGGTTAATAAAGTACATAAAGTAGCCAATTATGTGAATTGTGACCAAAATGTCGAAATTGTTTTCCATCCTAGAGTATTTGTGATTCACTTATCCAAAATGATGTTCACGACCTTGGTACTTGGAGAAGAAAGAAGTGTACATAGCTTGCTACACATCTCCAGGGACTAATCAAAGCAAGTAAATAATTGATACTTAGCGATAAAGATGCCAGCAACTGAAATGTACTTACGGATTCAGTTGCATAGACTGGAACCAGAAAAATAATAGCAACAATCCATTTCTGCTCCTGTAGAAAAATCAGCTAAGATAATGAGTATCAGAGTTGAAACAATTCAACATGGTCTTATACATTTCCCTTAACTAACGAGAAGAAATTTTGATTGAATAGAGAAAATTTTGTCATTAAAAATGACGAGCCTTACAAAAATATCTGCTTCAACAAATTTGATATAGATATTACTAGCAATGAAGAAACTAACCGATGGGTTGGTGTATGATTTGAGATGTTGGTAAGTTAGGAATAGGGAAAGGACCAGTGCTACCAAAACAAAACATCCTGCTGCAATGAGGGCTGTTGAGTGGAGATCTTTATATTTGTTTTCATATAGCAACAAGTAGAATGGTGCCATGTCGGATGCATAGCTATGTAACCAACTTCTTCCTGTTGTGTCGAATCTTAAAGGGTATAGCCTGTCACAATTAAACCAATCCAGGAATCAGGTGATCAAGAGACACTTTTATGCATTGATGCTGAGCGTTATGGAACTATAAAGAACCAGAACCACAAAAATAAGACTTCATATTCGTTCCGATCGAGTCATGAAAAATCTGTCCAGTGCAGGGAATGAAGGAAAACTGCTTGACTATTCTTAGTCAAGTAATTTAGATTGAATACTTCCAATTCCACCCTAATATCAATACTTCTGGAGGTACTCACATTTCAATTGCCTATTTTCTCGTCTAGTAATAACAAATTCAATTACCTTAACATTTCATGTTCTCAGGTTATTCACTAGCTTGTATGAATGTGATCCTCATATCAGTATTTTGTGACAACCCTACAAATAAAATAAGCATGATTTGGTACCACATTTCTTGTTTTACATTGATGTTGATTCGTAAGGTCATTGAAACCTTCTTTTAGTTTTAGCTATCAAAAGAACATATAATATAATCAATCCTCTCTTAGATAATTAGTGCACTACAAAATCCATGAGACAACTAATACAACCCAAATGTTGAAATATTAAGCAGAATAGATGCATACAATTTCTTTCTTTTTGTCCATCCACCAATATGATGTACCAATTGAGTATCTTCTATCCCGCGGAGAATACTATTTTCCCTGAGAAGGCTTAATATAGTTAATGACTCGAAACATTCTAAATTTACCATTAAAAATTAATATAAAAGAATCTCATTAGGCTTATTGAAGTAAATCAGTAATCACATGCTGAAATCTTTTTCATGTTAAGGAAGTGATAAGTCCTCTTGCTTTTCCTTTAGTGGATTCAAGCTCAGCCCATACACATTTCATGTTTCAATAGAGCTTCTTAATTGAAACTATCTATCATTTAATCAAGATTATTATGTAACCCTACTCAAAATCAAAAACCTAGAGCACCAATTGTTCACACAGAATTAAATCTCGATTCCAAAAAGGAAAACACAAAATTACGAAAGCCCTTTGTTTGATACACAAATAGATATAAATACTCTGACCTGTGAGTCAATTCTTCCGACAGTGGGATTACAGCCTCTGATTTACAGTATAACTAGCGAAATTTTGTTGAGTACAAATTATGCAAAAGTTTTGAGAGTGTTCAGTATAAAACAAACGGTTTTGTATGTTAGCAACATGCAAATTTGCGTTAGAAGTGGACACGTTTCAGCAAATTGACACGTTGCGGTTCTCGCACAAATCAAAATCGTCATTTTCAACGAATATGTTGCTGTGTCGTTTTTGTGATTGATCTTGAAGATATCATTCGCTAGTCGCTACAGGTCATTTTTTAGCGAAGTATCCGAAAATTATAGCGGCAGCTCGTACGTTTTAAATAGAATAGTGAAATGTTTTAATTAATTATTTAATAGCGTAGTTATTATTAGTGAATTTCTTAATTATTTTTTTATTCATATAGGACTAAGTAAAGTATGTATTAAAATTTATTGAGAAAAATACATATTTATTTAAAGATAGACGATATAACTTTAATTGATTTTTAACAAGAACGTTCTTCATTTTTATATGATGTGATGAATGGTGTGTAGTTCACTAACAGAATTGATTAATACAAATCCCTAAAACTGAATACTTCAATTATGATCTCACAAGATTATTGTGCTATTTTAAAATTTAAACTCATTCAATATTTCTCCCATTATAACTTGACTTTGTAAATTATTTCAAATTTTCATTTTAATTTTGTTCATTCTAATGTATCAAACATTTACAAAAGCTTAAATCACACGAGTGTCGTAAGATATGTATAAGATTTTTTGTGAACTTGTGGTAATAAGTAGTAAAAATGTTTATTATAGATCAACATAAATTGTTAACTAGTGATTTTATTTTCTTGGTATATTGGACATAGTTGTACTCGTGGATATATTTTTCTTCTCTACTAATGTAACTTTCTACCTTATGAGTAGTAATCTCTCTTTTTTTTTTTTGCATAATGCAAGATTTTGAGTTTGTGAGTAAATCTTATTAGACTTAATTGTAAATTGATTTAGTAATCGCCAGAAAAATGACTTAAAATTATGTATTTCTTTTAATCTTCATCATTGTGTTACTAACTTAATATAAGTAATTAATTGAAGGAAAGTTGTTTCGATTACAAATGATTTTGAAGTTCAAAGAAGGTTGATTGGCATATGTTACTATAGCTCGACCTCTAGAGCCTAATATGTGTGTGTGTGTGTGTGTGTGTGTGTGTGTGTGTGTGTGTGTGTAGCTTAATCTTGTTTTAATGGTTGAAGTTATTAGACATTTGAATAGTTTTTATTTGGAGAAAAATAAAAATTATATTTGATTGGGTATTCAAAATAACCAACATATGTGCAAAAAATTTTGGCGATTTTTCAGAAGACATGACTAAAGTCGGAAGGAAGACGAACAAGACGATCAAAGGAAAACGAGAAAAATGACGAAGTGTTGGAAAAAAAATTGGGGTCGAAAAAGATTTATAATGGCAAAAAAAAAATGAAATGGAAATAAAGGAATATGCCAAACACGGAAAAGTTAAAAAAATAAAAAATGAATAATAGTTAGGCACTCATTCCTATGAATACTGCCTTAAGTGCATGTAATGTTTGATCTGGATTATAAACCAAAAATAGTTTATTTGAGCCACTTTTTTTTTTTTTTTTACTTTTCAAATCAAATAAAGCGTGAAATGACAAAATTGTCCTTAATCAACAAAATACTAATTCAAATGATTAATGACTATTTTGTTATTTCACACTCTATTTACTTTGAAGAGTTAAAGATAGTAGCTCAAATAAACTATTTTTTGATTTATAATCCACACTAAACATGTACTAATGTTGAATTCCCTCTTTTAATATATTCATTTATTTTGAGAAAAACAAAAAACAATATTTGATTGGGTATCTAAAATAATCAACATATGTGCAAAAAAATTTGACAATTTTTCGAAAGACATTACTAAAATCGGAAGGAAGACGAACAAGACGACTAAAGGAAAATGAGAAAAATGACGAAACGTTGAAAAAAAATTGGAGTCGAAAAAGATTTATAATTGGAAAAAAAATGAAATGGAAAGAAAGGAATAGGACAAATAGGGAAAAGTTTAAAAAATAAATAATGAATAATAGTTGGACACGTATTTTTATGAATAGTGCCTAAATTGAATTCACTCTTTTAACATATAAGGATAACAATATATTAGATATATTCTTCACTTCTAAAAGACTATTTGTGGTACCATATTTTAATAACAATTAATACCCTTCATTTTTGTTTATTGTTCTTCAACTTTTGTATCGTATTATTATTTTTAATTTTTTATTAATTAGTAAATCTTGTTGTTGATGACAGTTTTCGTCCAAAAAATTTATTAGAAAGTCATAAAAAAACTAATTTGTCCTTCATAAATTTAAATAAATAAAAGAAATAACAAATAAAAAATTCAATAAATATTTACATCTCATTTCAAAGTACATTAACAGACCAAATGTGCTAATTAATTAAATGTTGATGATAAGAATATGACTAAAAAAAAAGGTTAGAGACATAAGTGCAAGTGTGCCACAATAAAAAAAGGTTGAAAACCTTAATTACAATTAAAATAACGTGATTTGAATATAATTATCTAAAATAATTATTAACCAAATGTGTATTATTTGCTTTGCCCTTGCACCTAAACTGTTTTTCCATTTCTCTATCATTATTTTGTAGGCTCTTGCCATTTTCTGAATATTTTGGTTCAATACATTAATTTTTTTCCATTTTTTTTTTTTTGTGCGCGCGTGGGATGTGTCGTACACATAAAGTTCTAAATTTTGTTCTTAAGGGCAATTTAGGTATTAACAATTACTGATTTATATATATTAATCTTAATCTTATCTTAATATCTTAATCTTAATATATATATATATATATATATATATATATATATATATATATAAACAAGGGCGGATCAAGGAATTTTTTGAACTCGAACTACTAATAAAAAAAACAAATTCGCACGGACTGTTACTAAGAAAATATATATTTTTTTTAAATTTTTTTTTTTACACTGTAAAAAACGACTTTTTCCTATAGTACACCACCCACCCATATCCGCCCCTGTATATAAAAGTAGGATAGTCGTCAAATTATTTTGCCAAGTTTTCCATTCAAAACATTCATTAATTAATGATAATTAATAATTAGTAAATAAAATATATTAATAAAATCATCCATTTGATTTATATTCCATAATAATTAATTAATAGTTAACTAACTAACTAAACGTTTTGCAAGGTAAAATAAAAATAAGTCAATCTCATTTACTATATTAATTAAGGAAGACACGATTTGCAATGCCAAATAAATTTAAGTCAGCATTCATAATTTCAATAAGTGTTTTGTTATACATTTCATTTACATAGACATTGAGCATCAAGATAAATTAAGGGATGATATCAATAAAATAACAAATAGAAAATTGAACATCAAGATAAATCCACTTTAATTATTAGTAATAACAAATTTGAATGCTACATTAGTTAATCAATATAAGATTTAGAGTATGTAAATATTATTAATTGTAAAACCATAAATTTGTAGAATATCATTAACACAATCTGTATGTTTACAATTTAGAAAATTAATTTTCAAATTATAATATAAAAATTAGTGGGTTATTTAATGAACCGTGCCAAAAATTAAGCTGTAAGCACTTTTTAAAATTTAGAAAATGATAATCAAACATTCCCCTAAATTTTGTTTTTTTTTTTCCATATTAACTAAAAAACAGTTAAAATTAGTTGTAATTTATAATATATATATATATATACACACGCGCGCGCGCGCGCACACACACACAATTTGACTGTTAAATAGAGATAGAAAAACACATTCATTTGATTTAAACAAATAATAAGATTTAATTGTTGTTGTAATTGAAAAATCAATCCATCTAATAATATTTGTGTCGATTATTAAAAAAACTTATCTATGTATACCCGAAAATTATTGTTCAAATTATAATAAAAAATTACTCAATAAGTTTTAATATTATATCATTTACATTATATATTAAATAATATTAAGTATTTATAAATATTTTATAATATTATTATTATTTATATTTATGTACAGTGAGAAAAAAAATATAATTAAATCAAGTGACAAAATTTTAATATTTTATAATATTAAAATGTAATTAATTAATTATCCAACTTCAGTAATTAATAATTAGTATTCCAATATAAATAATCAGTATTATAATACAATTTAGTCAGAATGAGCTTTCCAATGTTACAATTTCCTATGATACTCGGTTAAAATGAATAATATTAAGAATTAACACTTAAAAAAATGTACATCTTCTGGAACAAGATAAATTCACTTCAAAACACAAAATAGTTGAAGTTATATGTTCCAGTGTCTTAATTTATACAAAAATTTAAATAAGTTATGTTTTCAAAAAAATGAAACATCAATGCACGAGAACTATTGGCAATAATGCAATAGTCTTCTAAAAATAGACTTATTTTTCCCACAAATTTTGTATGCTTCCCATAATGAATTTAAATAGGTTGCAGTTTCAAAAATAATAATAATAAATACATGGAAAACATATAATTGTATTATATTATCAAACAACGCTTATGAAACAATGCAGCATGGATGAGATTCTCAATGATTCATTTGTTAAGTAATTGCCCAATTTCAGTTAATTACTTATCATTATTCCAATACAGTGTAAATAGTACCGCTGATTCAGCTTTCCAATGTTTTGAATTTTTTATGATATTCGATTAAAATGAATAAAATTATGAATTGACATTTCCAATTAAAAAATACACATCTTCCAGAATAAGATAAATTCACTTTAATTAACAGTAGTAACAAATTTAAATGCTACATTAATTAATCAAAATAAAATTTAAAGTATGTAAATGTTACTAATTGTCTACAAATATATCATTAACGCAATCTGCATTTTTACAATTTAGAAAATCAATTTTAAAATTATAATATACAAACTAGTGGCTTATTTAATGAACTGCACAAAAAATTAATTAATTGTCTCATACGCTATGACTATCAATAAAAGTTAGGGTCAATCTTTCTCCCGCGTGGGATTATATCTGAAAAAACTAATTTTTAATCATGAACAACTTTATGTTGTATTGTTTAGAGTTACAAATCGTATAGGATTGAAGATGTTGATCTGTGATAGGAATGAAGTGCCAACCAATTCGACCACAAACGTAGTTTTCAAAGAGGTCTTTGAAAATCTAGATTATTTATGTTGTTTTTTAAATATCAATGAGTAATCAAAAGTTATTTATATGATACTTTTTTATTTGAATATAATAATAAACAAACAATATATTCTTAAAATATTTTAAAATCACTATCATACAAAATAAGTGTCGTACATTGCACGGGTGATATACTAGTTTGTTTTAAAGGTGGTTAGGAGGGGGATAAGTTATTTAAAAGTTGAAATATGAGAGATTAGTGTAATTTTTTAAAAATTTATATTTGATAATGTCAGATAGTTAAGAGTTTCATTTAAAAATTATAAAAATTTCATTATAAGCAAAAGTAACGACATATGTTTTATGAAATGAGAAAAGTGAGAAATATGAATACAGTTTGAAGTCAATTAGGTTAACCAATAATTTACTCTAAATTTTTTAATGTATGATGTTAATTTTGAAAAATGCTTGTTTGAGTTCTGTTATAAAGCAAGGGTTTTCAAGTTCTCCACAATTGCAATCTTCAAACATTAGACAGTGCAGATACGTATAGGACTTTGATCTACTCTTCATCATGGGTAGTTCTTATAATCCACATTGGACAAATGTCCAGTGGAGATTAGACAAGCAATTGATTTTGAATCCTTATTACTTTTACTTGTTCAATCTCCACTGGATACTCGAAGGTTATAGTATGACTTATATTAAGTGGAATATACTATATTGAACGAGTACATGACTCATTAATGTCAAGATATGCAAAATGGAATAATAGAAGTAAGAAAACGTTTACATTTAAGAATTCCATAAAACTTTAGACTTGTTCGGACTCTATTCGATGAATATTTAAAAACCAATTTAAATCAATAAATCAGGGATTTTTTTTTACAAAACTCTTAACATAACCAAATTTATTTCCCTAAAATTTCAAAGTCTAACTCTCCCGTTAAGATGGTTTAAATATTTGCCTAATGCACCTACACAATATACAATTGAATGTTCTTCCACACTTTAATAAATCATAACGCACTCTACAAAAGTCATTTAAAACTAAACAGTTGAAAATATGTTTGGCAACGTTTAAATTATAATTTCAGTTGGTCAAACTGGTCAAACATACTTTTTATCCACACATTTAATATGACCCACAACTTACAACCCACTTTTTAACCACACATTCATCAACTACTTATATTATAAGCACTTGAAAAATAATTTCAACACTACTAAACATGAACTACTAGTTTTACTCAAAAGGTAAAAGCATGTAATTCAGAGTAACAATTTTAAGTCACGAGACATAATCTTGGTTTGGATAGCAAACACCGAAATTTGTAAATTATAACTGTCGAACCGTAATGCATTACATGGACTACTTTATATGAAAACTAAAATCCTAAATTATAAGACTGTAAAATTTCATTAATTTTAGTTGAATAAAAGTAGATAAAATAATGCGAGAAAGTACATAAAATAACTATAGCAAAAATGAAATCTGCTTTATAAAAAAAAATGGTTTCTCCCCATTCAAATACATTACGGGACAATGTAATTGTTAATCAACACATATTCTAACATATAAATTCATGGAATACCTCAATTTCATCTCAATGCCTTTCAAATCCAACATACAATATCCAAACTTCATTAATTAAAAGAAGAGGAAATTATACAAAATGTTTATTATTTGTACGTGGTGGTACTTTTTAAATATGACAGGTATTTATAACAATTTTAAAAATTGTCATTATAAACAAAAATACTCTCAAAGCAATACATACATATTTTATTCAAATATAGCCAGAAGTAAAAATAAATCTACAGTTCCACTTAGAAAATCAAAATGAAACATTTTCTACTACCCATTGCCTCGCGCCACAACTAGCTACCACCCAATGTTAGATTTAATTTACTGAATCCATATACAGATGATTATACATATCTGCGACTTAAAAACTATCATGCTGTAATTACCAAGATTAAAACTGAAGCGGAAGCGTACCTGAATCCATGATTCTGTTTGATCGAACTGGGTTATGATCTTCCAATTGATCCGTGGTTTTCTCCTTAGTGACTCTTGCTGACGGGGATACAAAGAGTTATGAAAAGCCACGCTCAATTGGGGACCATGACCTGTATATATAATTGCATGACAGTTATTTTGTTTCAATATTGTTAAATTGGCCCCTCATCAATTTAAAACATTGTATCCGTCTCTACACTTTAATCTCATAACACTTAATACCCATTAGTCCAAAATAGTCTTTAGTGGATCACTTTATTGACTAAAACCTTAAGATAGCACCACACATTTTAATATATACATGTTTGGCCCCACATGTTGAATTTTATCCAACAATCTCCCACTGGACCATACATGTATCCTTATAAATGTGCACAACCGTATGAGCTCAAAATTTTGCTATCACTGTTAAGGGTATTTCCAAACAATCTCGTCCATCAATCATATCAATGTAGGATCAAAGCGACTTTCGTTACATTAATCGTAACTAAATCCATCAATGGTCACATACACTAATACAATCAAATGACATAGATCAATCATGAGAATGTAGTATGAAAATTACATGTTATGTGATCCAAACATGTCTATTTTCAATTGGTCCGACTTTATTTCTTAAGTGAGATCAATACCAAACATAATGTAACAGAATGGAATGAACTGAATACTTTATTTCTGTACAGAAAATAATCCAAATACACAAATGTGTCCAAAAACAAACATAAAGCAACCAAAATACAAACTCCCACTAAAACATGATATCCTCAAGAAATACAACACCCATACGAGCAGTGTGCTCATGAAAAACCTTGGATGGTAATCCCTTAGTAAGCGGATCCGTAATCATGGAGTTTGTCCCAATATGCTCTATGGAAATCTGTCCATTCCGTACCCTTTCTTTCACAACTAGGAACTTAATGTCAATGTGTTTTGACTTAGTTGAACTCCTGTTGTTATTAGAATATAGCACTGCAGAGTTATTGTCACAATATAACTTTAATGGTCTATCAATACCATTCAGAATGCGCAGCCCAGTGACAAAATTTCGCAGCCATATCCCATTATTAGATGCCTCATAACATACTACAAATTCTGCTGCCATAGTGGAAGAAGCTACGAGTGTCTGCTTAGCACTCCTCCAGGAAATAGCTCCTCCAGCTAGCAGATATATGCAGCCTGAAGTGGATTTTCTACTGTCTTGGCATCTCGCAAAATCAGAATCGTAATACCTTACGATCTCTAACTGATCCGATCTGCTGTATGTAAGCATGCAATCTCTTGTTCTCTTCAAGTACCTCATAACCCTTTTTGCTGCTATCCAATGATTCATCCCAGGATTACTTAAATATCTGTCCAGCATTCCAACAATGAATGCTATGTCTGGACGAGTACAAACCTGAGCATACATCAGACTCCCAACAGCTGATGCATAGTGAATCTTCTGCATTTCCTTAACTTCAAGATTATTTTTCGGGCACTGATTGAGACTGAATTTGTCTCCCTTAGCAACAGGTGTGTCCCCTAGTTTACTATCCTGCATGCCAAACCTTTTAAGAACTTTATCGATATAGCTCTTTTGTGACAATCCAAGAATACCCCGAGAGCGATCCCGGTGTATCTGAATCCCTAATACAAAAGAGGCGTCCCCAAGATCTTTCATCTCAAAATTCCTTGACAAAAAACTCTTGGTTTCGTGCAACATGCCTATATCATTAGTGGCAAGCAGTATATTGTCAACATACAAAACTAGGAAAATATGCTTACTCCCACTGAACTTGTGATATACACAATCATCAACAATATTTATCTCAAAACCAAACGAGATAATCACTTGATGAAATTTGTAGTACCACTGACGGGAAGCTTGCTTGAGTCTATAGATAGATTTCTTTAATTTGCAAACCATATTCTTCGAGTCTCCAGATACGAAGTTTTCTGGTTGCACCATATAAATCGTCTCATCAATGTCTCCATTGAGAAATGCTGTCTTAACATCCATCTGATGTAACTCAAGATCAAAATGTGCAACAAGTGCCATGACTGTCCTAAAAGAGTCTTTCGTTGAAACCGGAGAGAAAGTCTCTTTGAAGTCAATGCCTTCCTTTTGTGTAAAGCCTTTAGCTACAAGACGAGCCTTATATATTTTCACATTACCTTTCGAATCCCGTTTGGTTTTAAAAATCCATTTACAACTAATGGGCTTCGCACCTTCTAGTAATGGGACAAGATCCCAAACTTTATTGTCTTGTATAGACTTATACTCCTCATTCATGGCATCTATCCACTTTTGAGAATCAGAACCATTCATGGCCTGATGGAAATTGATTGGATCATCTTCCATCATTCCATTATTTTCCTCATGTTCTTGGAGAAATACTATAAAATCATCCGAAATAGCATTTTTCCTTTCTCGAGTAGATCTCCTTAATGGTATTGGTTCTTGAGGTTGTTGAGTTTGTAATTCTAGAATGGTGGGAGGTTCTTCAACATTATCTTGCTGAGGTTCCGGATATACTTCTTGATCAATGACAGGTACAGAAACCTGCACATTGTCAAAAGTAATAGTAGGAATTGAAATCGATCCTTCCTCAGTTTCTTCCTCAAAGACAATGTCTCTGACCTTATTTCTCCCCCCAAACTAAACATTCTCAAAAAATGTTGCAGTTCCCGTTTCAAAAATTGACTTAAGTGTGGGATTATAAAATTTGTAGCCCCTTGATCGCTCAGAATAACCAATAAAATAGCTGCTTACAGTTTTGGAGTCCAGTTTATTTTCATGTGGCCTATAAGGCCTAGCCTCAGCTGGACATCCCCAAATGTGGAAGTGCTTTAGAACAGGTTTTCTGCCTGTCCAAAGCTCATAAGGTGTTTTAGCAGCAGATTTAGTTGGTACTCTGTTCAGAATATAAGCTGCAGTCTTTAATGCTTCTCCCCAGAGTGATTTTGGTAAAGTAGAATGACTAATCATACTCCTTACCATGTCCTTAAGAGTTCTGTTTCGTCTTTCGGCTACACCATTCATGCTAGGTGACCCTGGCATGGTGTACTGTGGGACGATTCCACATTCCTCTAGAAATTTAGCAAATGGTCTTGGACGTTGTTCACCTGAACTGTCATATCTGCGGTAGTACTCACAACCACGATCAGACCTAACGCTTTTAATCCTTTTGTTGAGTTGATTCTCAACTTCAGCTTTGAAAGCCTTGAACATGTCCAGTGACTCAGATTTTTCATGAATAAGATATAGATGTCCATAACGTGAGTAATCGTCTATGAATGATATAAAATATTGTTGACCATTCCAAGAAGCCGTAGGGAACGGTCCACAAATATATGTGTGTATCAATTCTAAGACGTCCGAAGTTCTATTGGCACCTAACCTTTTTGTTTTGGTCTGTTTTCCCTTGATACAATCAATACAAACATCAAAGTCCGTAAAGTCCAGGGAATCCAAAATGCCATCTGACACAAGTCGTTCAACTCTTGTTTTTGAGATGTGACCTAAGCGCTTGTGCCATAATTTTGCCGAATTTTCTTTATTTAATTTTCGCTTAGTACCACGTGATTCTACATGCAAGGTTTCATTATATGACGCAATAGTATCACGCAAATATAAGTTATCGTATGAACATAATGAACCATTACCAACAATATTTGAATTTAATGAAAGACTAAACTGACAATTTCCAAAAGAACAATGATATCCAAATTTGTCCAATAAGGAAATAGAAACCAAATTCCATCTAAACGACGGTACAACAAAAGTGTCTTTCAAATCCAAATAAAAACCAGTTCCTAACAATAACCTAAAAGTGCATATTGCTTCAACTTCCACCGATTTTCCGTCGCCCACAAAGATGAATCTTTCAGCATCATTTGGCTTTCGGAAGAACAGGCAACCCTGCATAGAAACACTTATGTGAGTAGTAGCACCAGAATCTAACCACCAAGTGTTTCTAGGTACTGAAGCTAAATTAACCTCAGAACAGACCAAATTAAGAAATGTACCTTTCTTTGCACGCCAGGCGATGTATTTGGTACAATCCTTCTTTAAATGTCCAGGTTTCTGACAAAAGAAACAACCCTCTTTGTCTTTATGTGGTTTCTTTTGTTCTGGACCCTTAGCAGCTTCATATTCTGTTTTTCTTTTCTTGCCCTTATCTTTGGAGGTACTTGCCAAGTTAGCAGTTTCAGTTCTGTCCTACTTCAACCTTTCTTCTTCTTGCACACAATAGGAAATGAGCTCATTTAGAGTCCATTTCTCCTTTTGACAGTTGTAACTGACCTTAAATTAATTGAAATGTGCAGGAAGCGATATTAATACTAAATGCACGAGCAAGTCATCAGACAAGTCGAGCTTTAGTGCCTTAAGTTTTGAAGCAGTATGAGACATCTGTATGATGTACTCTCTTATGTTCCCCTTGCTTTTATACTTCATTGAAATCAAGCTTTGCAGAAGCGTGCTTGTTTCAGCCTTATCGTTTTTCACAAAACGCTTTTCAATTTCAGCAAGGAACTCTTTGGCATTAGTTACCTCCTCAGATACTGCACCCCTAAAGGCTTCTGAAATGCCGCGCTTAATGATCATAAGACTCATGTGATTTGAGCGTTCCCACTTCTCAAAGTTCCTCCTGTCATCAGGTGAACTTGCATCCGTAAGAGAAGCAGGTTTCTCAATCCTAAGAGCAAAGTCGAGATCCATGCAGCCAAGAACAATTAAAACGTTCTCTTTCCAATCCTTGAAGTTTGACCCATTAAGCATGGGGATTGAATTGATATTTGCAGATATTGTGGAAGTGGATGAATGAGCTGTATAAAGAAAGAGATAGAAATAGCTTACATTAGTACTTTATTATGCAAATAATAATTTCAAATATATTGGTAAGGCCCATCACAAGATACCTAGCACAACATCAATATTTAGTCTTTGGACAGAAATATTGACTCGTAAGTGGTACCTCGATGTAACAATCAAACACTGACAATAAGACATGTCAATCAATAAACTTTTCTTTGGACCGATTTATTGATCACACGTTAAACCAAATAATCGTCACGCGTTTATCACCACAGGTGCATGTGAAATTCCAGCCAAACATTGACCTTCCTTTGGGCCGATCAATATCCGCATGAACAGCACACACAAAACCTTCTAATATTCAAAGTTAATTAATTTCCACAAGAGAGGTTACTTTGGCAACATGTTGCTTCAATTAATTCACTTTGGAATATTATATTTCTCAAAAGAGTCCATCTTACCAAAATTTGAACCTGAATTAACTGTTTTGCATATCTTTAAAACCTTAGGATTTGAATTTTTGAAGTTCAAACTTTAGGATTAAGTATCATTAAGTTGGAGGGTTAAATTACAATTTAATTAAACTTGATTGGCCAATTATGAAAAATTTTAAGCTTGAAGGACTAAATTGCAATTTACCAAAAACTTTAGTGGCCAATTAATTAAAATCTTAAACTTTAGGGACTGAATCATAAAATTCAGAACTTTAAGGGCCCAACTTAAGTGATTACTAAAACTGTAGGGACTTATTTTATAAATTCAGAAGTCTAAAGGGCCAACTTAAATGAATTTAAAACTTTAGGGTTTAATTAAATGAGGAAATGACCATGAGGACCATAGGTTAAATAAACCAAATTTTTACAAATTACAAAGAAGCCTTTTAGAAGTTCTAATTTCCGAAAGAAGTCCTTGGCCCAAAAACGCAAACAGCTAGGGTTAGAAACCCTAGCTGCTGCCGCCGCCCACAATCGCCGGTGCCGTCCGTCCCTGCAGCGCCATCCCCGGCGCTGCAGTGCTCCTCACGCAGCGTCACTAGCAGCGACGCTGCTCCCGCCGCAGCGCCATCTCCGGCGCTGCGTGTTTTTTTTTTTATGACAACAAACTGAATCCATATCTTAATCATCAACCACAAGATCCGACCATAAAATCCGAACATACGACCACTGAAATCCATATTCAAAAAACCCATATTTCTTGAACAATACATATACATACGCATACTGAAATTGAATTATATATACATGAACACAGTTATTTAGATTCTTGTGAGCAATTCTTCTTGAAGAAAAAATACATACATATAGAATCCGAAAAAAAATTTGGCTGAATCCTAATTTTGAGTTAAAACCTGAATCCAATTTTTCCAAAGGCAAACACCATGCATATTTCAAAATTACGAGAATTTCAAAAAATACATGTCCATATAAATATAAATCTGATAATTCAACATGAAGGTGGCTCTGATACCACTTGTTAGACTTAATTTACCGAATCCATATACAGATGATTATACATATCTGTGACTTAAAAACCATCATGCTGTAATTACCAAGATTAAGACTGAAGCGGAAGCGTACCTGAATCCATGATTCTGTTTGATCGAACTGGGTTATGATCTTCCAATTGATCCGTGGTTTTCTCCTTAGTGACTCTTGCTGACGGGGATACAAAGAGTTATGAAAAACCACGCTCAATTGGAGACCATGACCTATATATATAACTGCAGGACAGTTATTTTGTTTCAATGTTGTTAAATTGGCCCCTCATCAATTTAAAACATTGTATCCGTCTCTACACTTTAATCTCATAACACTTAATACCCATTAGTCCAAAATAGTCTTTAGCGGATCACTTTATTGACTAAAACCTTAAGATAGCACCACACATTTTAATATATACATGTTTGGCCCCACATGTTGAATTTTATCCAACACCCAACTCAACCCAAGTAAGTTACTTTTTTGATATATTAATTTGAGTTATAAAAGAACAAAAATTCAATAAGTTTTGTGCTATATTAGTTTAGTGTAAGTTGTTTTTAGATCTGAAAATATGTTGAATGTTGCTCAAAATTTGTTGTAAAAGCTTGTGTTCGTGGATACTAGTTTGATTGAAGAAGAAAAATGTAGAAATGAAAATGCAAACGGATTGATTCGCCGTCGAAGAGCAACTCAAATGTAGTTAGTTTTCCTTGGAAACTAGAAAACAAAAACTTTTTGCAAAAAAAGTATATATGACTTTTTGTATGTACAAATTACTATTTTTGCAAATATTATTTAAAGTTGCTATTTTCAAAAACCACCCAACTAATTTTTTAAATTACCTTTGAAGACCTAAAACAATAAATTAATGGCCTTTCCTAACATTATTTAAAATACTTGTAACTTTTATTAATCTTTCCACCCAAGCTTTGCTACATCTTTTGAGTCCATGACCTCTATCAATTTTCTAAAAGGTAAATTAAATAAAATGATTTACAACAAATAAACATAGTATTAGATTAATAAAAGAATATTGTAACACCATAACATAAATATAGTAGACAGAAAATGAGGTCAATTCATTTTAAATTGTAACAACTCTTTTCATTTGTAGTTTTACTTCTCCGGTCCGACTCAATCTAACTTGTAAGACCAAAGCCCATTTCATTCTAACTTGTAGGGTTTAACATAAAATCACGAACCATTGTGGGACCATAGGACCAAGATGGTTGGCAACGACTATGCACAACTTTTAGAATAAAGGAATATTGACACCATAGCATAATCGTAGTTAGGCATGGCAATGAGTCGGCCCGGTTCAACCCATAAAATACGAGTTCGGCTCGTCTCCAATATGTCTGCTCGGTTCGGCCCACGAGCTCGGCTCGTTTGTTTTAAATTTTGAAAATGAGAAAGAAATACAATATCGGGTATCCTTTATGTTAAAAATTAAATATTGAAAACTCTCCTCCTTTTTTCGGGCTTGAGACCAACTATTTTGAAAGTATGATTATAAATAGTGTGAAAAAATGAGTTTACAATATGAGTATTTATAGGGAAATAATGAAATTTAAAAAAAAAAATGAAGGTGTGACCATTGCACCAGCTAAAAGCCGAGCCGGCTCGTGCTTTTGGACTCGTTGGGCAAGCCCACGAGCTGGCTCGTTTTTTGGCCGAGCTGAGTGAGTTCGTCCCTCCTTTTTTTTTTTTTGGCTCAGCCCTAGTTCGTGTTCATCCCTCGACGAGCCCGAGCTTGAGCTGGATCGAATCGACGAGCCCACGAACTTTTTTGTCACCCCTAATCATAGTAGAGATAAAACAAGGTCGTTTCATTTTAATTTTTAAGCACTTGTTTCATTTCTCTTATCTGATTTCACCCTAATTTGTAGGACCAAAATCCATTTTATTTAACTTGTAGGGTTCAACGTAAAATCATGAACCTTGGAAACGAATATTCACTTAGCAATTAAATACCATGAAAATTATATACACGTCAAATGACTTTTTAGGGTCCTATTAAGCTCAAAACTTAACAAAAATTCATAGTGAGCCCAAACAAAAAATATATATTTTTTAAACCCAAAAATAACATTTTTTCACAAGAAGAATCGTATTTCAGTTTTTTAAACACTTTAGTCCTCAATCAATCGGCTTATCTTTTAACCTTACTAAGTAAGTCTCAAAACTCCATTTTCAAATATTCTACGAATGATAACACCTTTATTACTATATTATGTGTCATAAGTTTATCGTTTTCCCAGCTAAACAAATATTTTTTAATATTTTCACTTAAGTCCTCAGAAAATGAAATGTGTTAACTTAAATCCTCAAACTTTCCACTTTCTTCAATAAGGTCCTAACTGAAAATGTACAAACTTCTGGGGCGCTATAGCAGGTGACAGAAAGGACCGTTAGCACATCCAAGTATTCATATGGGGACGTAAATGCCAATATTGACGATATAGGTCCCATATGTCCCCAGAGGAGGAAACGTTGAAGACCATTTGTACTAAAAAAAAAGCCCCAAAACTGATTCAAAATTATTCATATACAAATTACTACGAAATAAAACTATTTGTCAATTCACTCTAGTTCTACATTTGAATAGTAGTTGCGTAAGAAGATGCAAGAATGTTGATGGACCACAAAATTAAAATATTTATAGCTTAATTAAGACTGTTCTTGATTGGTTAAAGACTCTTGGGTATGCATGCATGATTGACATTTACTTCTTTTGAAATGATAGGACCACCAACTAAATACATGTTCTCCACCAAGATTGGAGATTTTTAATGTTATTAATTTTTGTGATGACATTAATTAATTAGTTCATCAACATACTAAGATAAATAAGATAAGAAATAAGAATATACTTCCACAAATGAAGATGGCGCCAATTGATAATAAATAAAGAAAGGAAGATTTAGGAGATTGCATCGGCTTAAAGAAGCCATAATTCGTAAGTGCATATTTGACAAAATTAATTTTTAAGTACTTTTAAGTTGTGGATTGTATAGATAATATAAATAAAAAATATGTTTAACTAGTTTGACCAATTTAAATTAGAGCATCTTCATTGCATGTGCAACTATTAGTGTCATATGTTAGGTATGGGTCAAATTTACCTCTCTACTGAATGTGTTAGCTAGTATGTTAGTTAAGTGAATTTATTATAATCATTTGTTAACTAATTTGTTAAATTTAGCACTTTAACTAATTGACATGGTATTTAATTTTTTTTTCTTGTTTCAATCTCATATATATATATATATATATATATATATATATACACACACACACACACACACATTGTGAATGTCACATGTATATATATACACTCATTGGGAATGTCAAATAAAAAGTTGACTAGCTAAGAGCTTGTTCAATTTCTATTTTAGGTCAAAAAATAAGTTTTTTTTTGGCTTGACAATTTTGACTTTTCAAAGTTTTTGAAGATGAAATGACTATTTACATTTAATCAACATAATTCCATTTCAAAATAGTAAGGGGTATATACTCATTTTACCTTCAAAAATTTTGAAAAGTGAAAAGTCAAAACTCAATTCATTAGAGCATATCTAATGCAACAATGTCCACCTCATGTGGCGATTAAGTGGAGGGACAAAATTGATGTGTCGGCATTTATTATAGAAGATCGTCCAACATGACGTCTAGTTTTATATATCTTGTTAGACACATTCTACTCATTTTTTCATTAAATTGTATCTATTTCTCTCATCTATTTTTCCTTCTCTTTCGTCTTTCTACATTCTCTCTCCTCATTTCTTTTATTTTTCTTGCCACCTAGATTTTTTTAAGAGTAATGCTACTTGTACATCTTCACTTACATCCACACTTACATTTGCTTATGTGGCAATAGGATTTAGATGTAAAACATTTGATCAAAATATTATTTTGAATTTTCTTTTCATTATTTTATCCTGCCATATAAGCAAGTGTAAGTGTGGGTGTAAGTGAAAATGTACAAATAGTATTACTCTTTTTTTAAAAAGTGTAGTATTGGAGATGTTATTAGCTAGCCTCAAAATTATCTCAACGATGTTATATTAGTTAGTCACAAATCTAGAGGCTAATGAACTGAGCTTAATTTGAAGACTAATTATTGAATATATAAAATTATAATTTGAGTGAAGAAAGAATTTATATAGAAAAGTGTGATTAGTTATTTTATAATGAATTGGGATGTACGTAAGGAACATTTGCATGGATAGAATGAAAACAAGGTATGCTTCATGCAGATGAACGGAAAAAGAGTTAACAGGCTCGAAATTTTGAACAGAAAATAAAGAAATAATAAATGTCTTCCAATGATTTTATCCATTTGAATATCGTTTGTTAGAAATGAGGTTTCAAAAACACACGTGTTGGCTCGATACGGACGATGAACATCAATCAAAATGTCAGAGATTGACGCGTAGAAAGGACTCTGGGAAATCTTGCCAACTTGGTGTAGAAATTATCAAATGCCCAAATATAGCTGGAATTTTTTTTTAGATCTCAATTCCCATGTGGGAATGGACATGTTCACGTGCTTAGGTAGCACCACGTAAGTGAATGTGGGGTTAAAGGCAATCGATTATAGGGATTTTGAACAACAGATACTCGCTTTTGTTTGATTTTGATTAAAATTTTGTTTAAAAGATAAAATTAATTATTAATTTTAACGATACATTTTATAGAACCTATAATTTTTATTAACTTTTCAATCACATATTTAAATTAACTTTTATCCAAAAAAAAAAAAAACCAGATTTTTAACAAAATCAAACAAAACACTACTCCCACAAAGATAGATTTACTTTTTTGTTCAGAATATAGTTCATTTCTTAAATTTCTAATATACTCCTATATAAAATGTTTTGTTATCAACAAATATGAACTACTATTATTCAATGTAGGTGTATATTAGAAAAAATGTGAACAAAATTTATAGTTTTAATTACATTAATTAAATTTTTATAATCTGTGTGAAAATAGCAGTAAGACTATTTTTATGGAACGGATGGAGTAACTTAAGTTTTTACACAAAAAAAGACAATAAAACTTGACCATGCATCTAGTTAATATAACTACAAATAGAAAACTAATTATCAATTTTGCTTACACTATCTTGTGTGCCCGCACATACTTGGTGCCATAGGATCGAAAGCACTAGATAAACAGAAACCATGGTATAGAATTTCATCTGCCATTTAAGAACATATTTGAAGATATGTGACGTCCTGATGATTTTCAAAATTAAAACTATTATCTAATTTTATCAGGGCCCATGGAATGCATGCTAGCTGCCTCAACCAAGGTGACCATCTTGAGGTCAAGCATGTCAAATTATTAAACAAAAAAAGGACAATAAATCTTAGTGTATGTTTGGCGGTATTGAAATTATTTTTTAAATATTTATAAATTATGGGTTTTATAAATGAGTAATAAATTGTGGGTCTTACAAAATGTGTAAATAAAAAATATATTTAATTAATTTTGATCAGTTTAAATTATAATTTAAACCAAACAATCACTTGATCTTGCATCTGTGTTAATTCTTATAATCTCAAAAGGCATTTTCAACTTCTTCCATTAAGATTGAATATGCATCTCAATAACATGTTTTTACAGTTCCTTTGTTGCTCAATCTTTTTAGTTTTTACCCCATCTCCCAGCCTTCAATTTAAGGTTGTCATGTGCTCATGAGTTAAGGTGGAAGTACATTTAATAAAGAACAATAACGTCCAAGTGGGGAGGGTAACGATGGTGTTTGTCCCATATAGAGAGGTGGGTTAAGTTGAGCCTAGGTTCTATTGAACCAATGGCCAACTCACACAGACCTTTTTAATTTTCTTGTTTTAGAATACTAACGAATAAAGTAGTTGGGCTCGGTGACTTGCCCAGGCTTCACACAGGTCGTGTCAGACCTCGTTTCTCTTTGATGGGCACTGCCTACTTGAATTACTTTATACCTTTAGAATTTAGATATTGAAGTTGCTTAATATTTTAGAGTCGGATTATACTATCTAAAAAAAGATTAATGTGATTTATTATCAATACGAGATAAGTTTTTGTACGTAAAAACAAGTCATATTAGTTTATAGTAATGGGTTAGACTAGTAAACTTTACCAATAAAATGAGAAGATATAAGGTTGAAAGAGATCAAGAGTTACAAAAAAAAAGGGCGGCAGGAGACATTGTTTTGAAACTTGAACCACTACCATCAGCTAGGCTGTGGAATTTCTCCCCCCCCCCCCCCCCCCCCCCCCCCCCCCCCCCCATTATAAAGTTTCCAAAGCTCACTTCCTTTCGGTTGTGGGATTTGTTGTATACACACAAAATCTCAGTTTCCACCCTCAACAAATCGATCATTTCTCCAATTCTGATTCTCCATCTACGAATGAAGGTAATGTCTTAAAAATCTAAAAACCCACTCTTGTTAATGTCATGGTGCATGGTTTACAGATTTTAATGTATTTTAGTTGATGATGACATTGATTCAGATATTTAGTTGGATGCAAAACAAGCTTAATGGAAAAGAAAGGAGAAGCAAACCAAATTCAGCATCAGCAACTGGTATGGGTTCATCTATGCTTTCTGATGATAAATGTTAACAAGAAAGCAAGTATTACTACATATTAATACTATAACACTGTCGTACCAAAACATGCATGTGGTATCACATGCTTCGACAACAAATTGAGTCTTGTTCCCAATAAACTTACATGAAATTTTTTTGTTACCCCGTTTTGGGATGATTGCTAGTTATAATGAACCAGATTAAGTCACTCTGAAGAACAAGAGCATTTATAAGTTTACGCAAAACATGCTCTAACCATCTATGTCGTCATTCGCTTGAGTTATACTCAATTAGTGTTATATCCACTTGTTAAGAGTATGTTCTCATTTTTTATCTTATGAGCACACATTTATCTTTGTATTGTCATTTTTACTTGTCATCTTATGGACATTTTTCCTTCAAAAACTTAAAAGACTTTCATCTGTTTTCTCATTGTTTCTTAATTACAGATCGTATCATGCACCAAACCTGTAAAGAAGAATTCAGTGATTGGCCAAATGGATTGTTTGCTATTGGAACATTTGGAAGCAGCACTATGAAACATACAGAGAATTCCAATCTTCAAAGGAGCTTATCTTCCTGTCAAGATCAGCCAAAGGATAATCTTCAATTGGAGAAACACATTAACTGTTTGCGTAGCTTGGAACACGAAAAAACTTCTGATGAGTCGATAAATGGCAATTTGGTAAACAAAGACGATCATCTCCAGCTAACAACCAGTGTCATCCGCAACAGAGAACCAGATATTCGATTGCAGAGCACAGGAAAGAGTATTGGTAGAAAGTCATTGTCTTTTCTTCTTAAGAAAGCACTCCTACGCGGAGACGGATTCAGTTCAACTCCCATATTAAGGGATCCATTTCCAGAGCCAAAATTGGACAAGTCAAGAATGGAGAAGGTTTGGATTTAATTTTAATAATGCATCATAAACCAATACTTGCAAATATAACACATGCAGTCTTTGTATATTATTCATTTTAGTCAATGATCTGTTGTTTCATGCCAATCTCTTTACAGATTTTAGGGGCTATCCTGCAGAAAAAGATTTACCCACAAAGTTCTATTCAAATGCCTACTGCAAAGAAATACCTGGATACGCCTGAGATTGATAGTGAAAGTGAAGGAAGTAAATGGGTGAAAACAGATTCAGAATGTAAGTCGACGAGAAATTTATGCACAATGTATCAATCTTTCATCGTGTTGGGTTGTTCTAACATACATTCTCTTGCAACGAAATATTCATAAGATTACGATAAAAAAAATGTATTAATCAGGTTGTTCAGGTTTAATAATCTTAAAATAAACTAATTACGTCTGTTCTTCCTCTTGCAGATATTGTTCTAGAGATATAAATTGTTTCTTCTCTGTCAGCTATAAATCACGAGGGTAATAATATGCTTAAACCCCTCATTCCTAATTCAGCTAACTAACAGCTCTTGTAATTCATTATAACATTATAACTTGTTATAATTCTATAGGTCTTCTGGTTCAATTGATCTGCTCCAAGTTCTTGTGGGGAATTTACAGCTCAAATTTTGTATTTAAATAAGGCTCTCTTCAGGGGAACGTACATATTTTTGCCATGGCTTATCACGTTGGTATCTCATTTTGGATTTTGCCATGGTTGGCTAAGCATTATGTATTTCTCCGAGCTTCACATTGAGGTTCAATGGGGGAAGAATTTTAGTAGATTTTACTTGTTTTTTTCCTGTATTTGGATAAAATCAGGACGGAAGAATGTTATTTGTGCTAAAATCATGTCCAGCTGTACAATATACTCTATAACGTAATATTAAGCATAGAATTAAATTACCAAGAGACATCTATAGTGACACATTTGATATGTAAAACAACAGAAGCTGACAGGATTAAGGAATACAAAAAAGAACGTTAAAATCTTGTTCATGGTTGTCTAGCTGTACAGTTTTGCCTGCCTACCAAACATGCCCCTACGTATACCAAACTTTAGCTCTTCGTCTAATCTTAACCCAATTCTTAGTCACAAAAATGAAATCATTCTCATCTGTAATGTCTAGCTAGTTAAACTCTATGGAGTAATATGTAATGCTGAAATATTCACAACTCACAATGTATAAATCTTTCGGAAGCTTAGACTGAAATTTACCAGGAATTTTATTGATATATACAGAAATCACCAATTAAACTGGTTCACATTCCAATTTCATGCCAACAGGAAATACATCTTTTAAAATAACCTGTAGTAATTGAGGGAAAATTATAAAAAGAGAGGGAAAATATAGCAACTTTAAACTTGGAAACACTCAAGCCAAAATGAGAAGGTAAGGAAATCTACCAAAGCAACCTACTATGATATTCAACTATTGAAAACTCTCTTCATAAATCCTGGTAAGGAACCTCCAATCCCAGCACCAACTGCTTCAGCCAAATACTTCGCCTGCAAATTTCCATGTCTACAATTTTAGAATCCAATTTTCATGAATAAGATAAAAACTGTGATTCACGCTACTACCATAATTGTCAGTCATAGGTGTTCCATATGAAAACTTATCATGACTTTCAATTTCCATGCAAAATTATTTGGATTACGATAATTATATATATGTGGACTGCTCTATTTCAAATAGCAACTCCAGGAAAAATAACCTTATAAAATATTACACGTTTAGTTTGTGTGTATATTAATTAATGTTTACATTTCAAGGTGGGATTATAATTAGCATTTGCAATACATGAAATACATCTCTTTCTTGCACCTTCACTGTTTAAAGGACGTATAAATTATATGTTTAACAATAAGATATGGAGTATTTATCACTTCTAAGTAATTTTTTGCTTATTTTTCTTAGAGAACTCGTGAAAGGAAATTCACGTGATGCATACGTGATGCATACAGAGGAAAATAAATCTCTCAACCAAACCACCACCATGCCACAGGGAGCAAGGCACCCACATCGACCACCCACAAATGCCCGCCCGTGTTCCCTCCAGACATATTCATGCTGTCAAACAAGTTCAATGCAGGCACACACATAGAACCCAGCATGCATCCACAGGCACTCTCCACTTTTATAGACTCACAGAGACAATACATCGACAATACATCACAGAATGTAACGAATTCAATAACATATATGTTGTATGATGTATGCTAAAGCATCTCAATGACAATCACAAAGCATCATTTACAAGTGCAGCTGAGATCGATTCATCTGATTCACGTGTTCTTTTAAAATGGAGAAGAATAGTAACAAAAAAAATTGTTGATTTACACTAAAAACAATGTTGGGGAATAAGGATAGTGCTGCTGGAGAGAATAACATATGATTATAGTTAATGATGAAAGCCGAGTTGGCCTCAATCAGTGATAATTAGAGAAAAGCTGGCGGGATTATGCCTCGCTCTTTTTCTAACTTCGTAGGAGAGGGAAGAAAGGTCTTATATACCAGTAATTTGACAAGTACTGGTGCAGTATAGCGAAGGCATGGTGTTTGCCTATGTTTCGGCCAGAATGTAATGGTAGTGATGGGAAGAGGGTGATTTTACCGATCATGAGCTATCTGTCACGAATATGCTGATGCTTTGCAAAATCATGGAATATGCAACCAACATATTAAGATAGTTAAGTACAAAAGATCCCTGAAACCAAACTCACTAATGCCGCCACATGAATAACTGGAAATCAAGAAAGATTATCAGAACCCAATAACGCTCAAATGACTATATGACATTGCACTCCTATTTATGCCCGAAAAGCATGTAATTATGCAGGATATTGTGAACAAAGCTTATATCATCCTCATAGAAAAAATATTGATATTTTCTTCTGCCAAGTAGTCCAGGCAAGACCAGGGAGTACTGTCTCTAGTTCTTCAAGAAAACTCAACTTTTGAAAACGAAAATGCAGCAATCTCATAATCTAGAACAGAAAGATTGACATGGACGAGATAGTTTACAATGCATGAAAAGACATCCCATAGCCTCCTCCCTAATACACTATATAGCAACCAAATCCCTTTAATTGTCAGATGAATCAAACCTATTTGAATGGATGAGACATTTTTTAGTTCATGGAGATACACAAATAGCACTAACTTAGGGGCATATTATACAACTTAATACAACAAGAATGTAACTTATTACTTAATAAGCAGACAATAATGCAAAGAGAAAACAACCTAGAGAAACAACTAGAGCAATAACGAAAACAGGCAAAACCAACAGTAACTACCTCTTGAACCGTCTTCTTTAGATCAAAAGCATCTCTAATTCGTTCATCCAAGAATGCCCATGTGTCCTGAAAATCTATAAACAGAGGACATGACAGATAAATTAGTCCTGACTAGATGAAGAAAGAGAAAAATAAATCTACCTATATAATAATGGCAGCTAACCCAGTTCTATTAACAGAGGCTAAAGCATTTACATTTCTATACTCTATGACTACATTTCTGTACATGCTGGTCTGAATTTTAAATGCACTTCACAAGAACACGACCAAAAAGGAAAATGGCTTCTATTAATCCACAGGACACATTAAAACAGTGAGGAAATTGTACGGTAATGTCCTCAATGTGTTTATGGTAACCTGTGGAAGAAGGGTACAAATGTCAAAATCAAATAAGCAACAAATGGTTTGGGGTTTAGGGCTGGTTGCAAGAGAAAATGGAGAGTTGGGGAGTTGAGGTCAGGGAGCAGGAGATCCTACAATGTGATGATGATCAAGGTTGTTGTGCAAAATAGAGCTCTGATCGTGACCACAAAATAACAAGAAGAGTATGACAAACATTTGATAAATAACACCAATGGAACACGGCAACACGCAAGTAAGACGAGATCTTACCTGGAGAAGTATCCGTCAGCATGTACAGCTCAGTCGTGGAATATATCCCACCAAGGACTGTACGCTTCACATACCAATCAATATCAGCAGCCTCGTCATCAGCAGCATGCCAGATCTCATCAACAAGCATTGCCCGCTGCTTGAAGCTCATTGGTATATTTAAGGGTTGCGCCTACAATGCAATATAAATGTACTTGAAAAGGAATCCACTTAACAAACCTAACTGAGCAACAAAAGATAAACAAGTGTACCTGTATGCTCAGTGCTTGAGGCCATTTTGAAATGTAAGGAGCCTGCATTTCTAGGCGAATTCTCACCAGCTTAGAAACACGATGACTAGGTATTAAGTTTTTTAAATCGTTCTTCGTGTCAATAATGTCAATCAGCCTTTGGAGACAATCATCCATGAAAAACTGAACAAAGCAAATCAAAAGGAGAGGTGAAAAAATACATATACATATAAGCATATTACAAGTCGTATATGACGCTGAAGGTAAGCCATCATATGGATGAACTAACTGCTTACAAGAATCCACTAGGAGGACAACTCAAAGATATCTGACAGACACACTGGAAAAAAAAAAAAAGAATTTTCAATAGGATACTGGTATACACAAGTACAACAACTAAAATAGATATTTAGAAAAACCATATACAGAAGACATCTGACAGACAAGCAAGAATTCAAGAATGAAAAACTTCTTAACACATTGATGCTATGCATTCAGCGCAAAGATAAATCATCAGTGCAGAACTATGGAACAAACAGCAGCATGGAAATCACAAAATTTAGCTGTAAAAAGGACCATTATAGACCAAACTGCTGCCAAGTCACATATGGACAAAAACTACTCCCTTCTTTTCCTTTTTCAAAACAGTGTTTATACCAGTTAATCAAGCGTAAGTTGAAAGAATTTCAGCAAATAAATAAATGAAATTATCTTCAAGACCAGAGCCACATGTTTGGCATCTATTTCTCTTTGAGGTGGTTTCTTTGGCTTCCTAGGTGTAGTAATACCCCCACGTGAAACAGATAGAGAAATAAAGGAAATACTCAAATAAGCTAGACTGGTAATGCAAAATAAAAGATAATTAAAGATACACGGTTCAAGTTACTGTTTTTCTTTATTCTAGTACAGTTAGAATAAGAGTACGAAGGGGGTCACCTCTACTAGAGCAGCTTCTTTCCGTGGAAAAGATCCCACTATAGAAGGAGACATGCCAACATCCCGTGCTCCAGCTATCATAGCCGCATCAGTCCATCCTAATCTTATCTGCATGAGAAAATCAGCTAGGTAACTCAACCCAAATCTAAGTTGATTAACATATTTCTATTCTAAATATCAATTTTCTCTTACATGCAGACATTTAAATGTCACCATCCTCCCTCCAACTTAAAAAGAAAAAAGAACACGACAATTTCTGGCTTTACATTAACCCTTCTATCTGATTTGGAGGATTATCACATTCCGTGAAGTGTCCAAAGATTAGCTTCTACTTCCCTTGGTACCACCATCAGCAAAAAAATCGAAAACCCCCTAAGAATTTAAGCTGCGTTCAATTGAAAGGAATTAGGGTTCTACAGGGAATTGAAAATGATTTTATTAAAATTTGAATTAGTCTTTCACGTAATCCAATTCCAATAACCCTGAATCCAAGCAGCCGAGCATTAAACATTTGGTACATTCATTTGAGTTTTCATGAACAACATTGCTCACAAAGGCACGCACGCAAATACATGAAACTCAAGAAACAAACAATAAAGAAAGGGGAGCGGACCACGTGACGGAGCGATGCCTGGAGAAGACGGGCCTGTTCGTCCTGCCAGTGAGCTCTGGGTCGAGTCGTATTTCTGGAGCGCTGAGTTTCATCATGGGCACGCGATCTTTCTTCTTGGCTCCACGCCGTAGAAGATGATGATGCAGAAGCGTTAAAATTGTCGGGATTTTGGTCCGGAATTGTCTCCGAGGCAGCTGAAGTATAAAATCGAAGTGGGTTTATAACACCTGCCAGGGCTCGAACGCCTGAGGATGTGCATCGGAACTGAGGGTACCGGCGTCCCACAGCCGGTTGCAGTCGCTTCGCCGCCAAACGATACATTTAAGACGGCACTGTACTATCAGTGAGAGAGATGGAAGAAGAGGAAATGGTATTGATTGTACTTTAGTACCGTTGATGAGATATGGTTCCGCCACGTATATGCGTCGCAAGCGGCCACCTTTCACGCCGAATAGCCACAAAGCCCTTGTTCGGGTTCGTTGATTGTTGAGGAAATCGTAGCCAGAAATAACATGAGCGTCTTCGACCACCTCTAAAAATGTGCCACCACACCCTAAATTGCTTAAATGGTAACCCAAAAAATATACGTGGCAAAAGAAAAAAAAATTAAGGAGAAAGAGTGTGGAAAAATGAAAGAGAAAAAAATATAAATGAGAGAGATATAAATAATTTAATGAAAAAATTGGTGGAAGGTGTCTAACAGAACATCTAAAAGTAGACGGCTTGTTGGACGCTTTTTACAATAAATGCTCCCACATCAGTTTTGTCTCTTTCACCTCATCGACATATCAGTTGGACATTGTTGCATTAGAGATGCTCTTAAACAGTGTGCTAGATATCATCTATATATTTAATGTCTATCGAAACGTGAGTTAACCCCTTTTTATTTTTATTTTTTATAATTTATCTCTACCGAAATGTGTGTTAATAATTTTTTAAATTCATCTACTCATATCTCTTGTACACGGAGATTACAATTTTTCAATCCACATCTCCATTGGAAATGCTATTTTCTACTTCTTTATTTTATTTGCCACATATACAACAATTCACATTGTTACATTGAAAATGCTCTTAATATTTAATTTAAGGGTTAATTTCACTCACGAATACTAAAGTTATCTTAAAATTTCAAAACGATTACTGAAGTCCAAAAATTGAAGCACTCGTATCTTTTTTCATATGGTCACTCCGTTAAGTTTCTAACTTGAAATGGTGATGTGGCACATTATTTATTGCATAGCAGTTCCTGTACTTTATATATTATTCACTTCAGTCCCTATATTTTCAATTATCTTCGAGTTAAGTCCTCTAGAAATTACATCTTAGATCTTTAATTTTTTTTTTACATCTTTACACTTTGGTTCCTAAATTTTCAATTATCTTTCAATTAAGTCCTCTAAAATTACATTTTAGGCCCTTCAACTTTTTACATCTCTACACCTTGGTCCTCCAAATTCTTGATTTTAATGGCCAAAACAAGTGTAATTTTAGTGGTCAAAATAAGTACAATTTCAGTTAAATCTTTGACTTTACACTCGAATTTTCACCTAAACAAACAAAATAACATAATTCAATAATAAACTATTTGACATAACTCACAAATGTCCACTTTTAATGAAATATATTTTTGTCATGATAAGTGTGAGTTTTGCACTTTTTTTTACCACTAAAAATAGACATTTGTGAGTTCTGTCAAGTATTTTATTATTTAATTATATTATTTTGTTCATTTAGGTGAAAACTCGATTGTAAAATCAAGGATTTAACTAAAAGTGTACTTATATTGACCACTAAAATTATACTTATTTTGGTCACTAAAATCAAAGTCTCAAGTATAAAGATGTAAAACATTGAAGGACCTAATATGCAATTTTAAGAGGACTTAACTGAAAGATAATTGAAAAGTTGGAGACCAAAGTGTTAAAATGTAAAAAGATTAAGGACCTGTATTTTTTGGAGGACTTAACTGAAAGATAATTAAAAATATATGGACAAAAGTGAATATTATATAAATTAAATGGACTGTTATACAATAAATAACGGTCTATTGTGTGCCACGTCATCACTTAATGGTGTCACATTACTATTTCACGTTGGAAACTTAATAAATGACCGTTTGAGAAATAATTATATACTTAGTGACTATTTTAAAATTTTAAGACCGTTAATAAAATTAACCCTTTAATTTAAAGAATTAAAGTTAAATGATTGATTGTGACAAATTAAATATTTAATTTAATTAAAATATACAAGAAAGTTCAGCAAACAAAATTGAAATTAGTTTTCTGCACTTGACAGGCACGTCAATAAACTGTTGTGTGTTAACATTTGCGTATAAATTGAATGATAATTTTACCAAGAGATAGCAAAGTAATTAACATTTAGTATAAATTAAAATTCAGTAATTTTGTTGACGTCGGAATTTGTACTATCCACTTGTCAACAGATCTTCAGTCATTCCTCTGCCAACCTGTATGTTACCGCACACTAGGATGATCGTTAGACACCAAGATCACTGGAGAAAAATGGTTCCGCGATCGTTGGTACTCCGACGATCAAGTTAACTGTCGGTATATGGAATAATATACGAGGGGGATAACAAATTAGGTGTGGAAGGGACAAGCAGGCAGAGATCTGAGCGGAGTTTAAGGATGAGAATAATGCATAAAAGTGCGTTATAAAATGCGTACCTTGAAATAATCAGAGTCCTTGTATTTATAGCTGCAGAGTCCGAATTATTCTGTGTAAGCAATCAATTAGAACTCTGATTGGATTCTCATTGCTTAGAGCATCTCCAATGCAACAATGTCTAATATGTATATGTGGCAAACGACATTGACATTATATCAAAAACTTCTCCAATACAACAATATTCATTGTGCAAATGTGGCAAATTATTATTAACTTTTTAGACAAAAGAAAGAGAGAGAAATGTATTGATTAGATAGAGATTATTAAATTAATAATGAACATTGTCAAGAACAATGTTTAGAATTAGACATTGTGCTAGACACCTTCTAGCATTAATTTTGCTACATAAGCACTTTTTGGCTATTTGTCAAAAAAATACTAGACATTGTGTCTTAACATTGTTGTATTGAAGATGCTCTTATATGATAAAGGGTAATTGGACGTGGACACAATCTCCCAGATTTCGATCCTTATCTAATTAGATTTTCAATATTGTGTTGCCTAATTATTAGGAGATTGGTAT
Source organism: Forsythia viridissima (assembly GCA_030279155.1). NCBI lineage: Eukaryota > Viridiplantae > Streptophyta > Magnoliopsida > Lamiales > Oleaceae > Forsythia > Forsythia viridissima. The sequence continues at coordinate 20,920,516 of CM059042.1, forward strand.
TCGTTTTCCTTGTGAGAAACCTTGGTCGATCAAACACAATCTTTCTTTAATTAATGTTCTGGTTATCCCAAAATATCAGATTGTCTGTGTAATATGAGAGTGCGAAGACCAAGGAAGCGCTCCAGATTGACCAGGAATGTCGAGGCCCTTTATGGGCTTTGCTGTGATGGATTCAAGAGTGCTAAGATGTTCGATAGGCTTTCAAGGCCTTCTGAGAATTTATGAGTCCTTTGTTGGGCCTCCGAGGCCTTCGCTGGGTTTTTTATGACGTGGAAGCCTTACCAAAATCGGGTGGTATCAATAGTCCCCAAAGTCCAAGCCTATTATTTATATTAGGCGTGGGATTTTAAGAATGAGTATTAAATGAGGACGAATGCCTTTTGAAAGCAAACCTCCAATGGAATCCATTGGATCACCTCTCGCGTTATATTTTTCCATATGAGGCATTTTGAATACGCGGAGAGTTCTCTAGCCTTCAACTCTTTGGAGAATGGGAGGTCCTCGTTGTCGTCGTCGTCGAGGTCGCACTACCGTTCTGGTCTTTCCTCTTTGGGCTTCACATCCATAGCGCTGTAGTCCCTTCTCTTCGCTGGGCTCGCTACGCCGGCTACTCAACGATTGAGGTCGAGCCACAGATGACTCAGCCCCCAACTTGTCGAATACGCTGGCAGAGGCGACCAGCTTTTCCACTCGCGAGGCACGAGGTCTCTCCTGGTTCTGGGATTTCACCTATTGAGGATTGGCGAATCATCTTGAGATCGACGGCTTTCGATAGAGCCGGACCTCGAAGGGCTTCGTCGGACACGGCTGCACTTGGGTCCATGTTGAAGAGATTGAATCTCCAACAGGTCAAGTGCCGCCTTCATCTGGGCATAGTCTAGCTTCAGGTCCTGGTTTTCTTGTTCAACCATCCACTTATGTCGTTGTCTTCTTCTCTTGCGGCAGGATATGTTCTGAAGGCCTTGAACGCTTTCCTGCCGCAAGTCAGTATGATAGGACTTTACTTCTTCTTCCATGGAATTTTCTGTTACCATGCTCTTTTGGGTAGAAAACACATTTTTACCATAAGTTTTTGGCCGTGTAACGTTTTTAGATTCCCACAAACGGTGTCAATCTGTTGACGTCGAAATTTACACTATCCACATGTCAACAGATCTCAAGTCACTCATCTGCCAACATGTATGTTACCTGCATACTAGAACGATTGTTAGGCACCAAGATCAACGGTGAAAAAGAGTCTGGTGATCGTTGGTACTCCGACGATCAAGTCAACTACTGGTATACGGAATAATATAAAGAGAAATAACAAATTGGGTGTGGGAGAGACAAGTAGACAGAGATTTAAGCAGAGTTTAAGGGTGAAAATAATGCAAAAAAGTGCATCATAAAATGCGTACCTTAGAATAACCGGAGTCCTTGTATTTATAGCTGCAGAGTCCTAATTATTCTGTGTAAGCAATCAATTATAACTCTTATTGGATTCTCTTTCCTACACAATCTCCCAAATTTCGGTCCTTATCTGATTGGATTTCCAATAACGTGTTGCCTAATTATTGAGAGATTGATGTTCGTTTTTCTTGTGAGAATCTTTGTATCGATCAAACACAATCTTTTTTTAATTACTTATTTAGTTATCCCAAAATATCATATTATCTGTAGATAACGAGAGTGCGAAGACTAGCGAAGCGCTCCAGATTGGCCAAGAATGTCGAGGCTTTTCATGGGCTTCGCTGTGATGGATTAAAGAGTACTAAGATGTTCGATGGGCTTCCAAGGCATTCTGAGAATTTACGAGGCCCTTGTTGGGTCCCTGAGGCCTTCGCTGGGCTTTTGATGACGTGGATGCCTCAAAATCGAGTGGTAACAAATTTGATTGAGACTAATTAAAGATAAATTGATGAAATGAAATCTTAATCTTAATATACATAAAATAAGGATAGTCGTCAAAACATTTGCAAGGCTTTTCCTTTAAAAACTTGCCTCAATTCGTGAGATAATATAATAAATAATATATATAAGTCAAAATATTAGAAATGCGTGATTCAATATTTTTGAGTTTAAACTTCCAAAGTATTCTTAAAAATATTAATATATTATTGTTTAATTTAGTTAATTAATGTGCTTGAAATTAATTACAACTATTCTATAAAGTAATACTGCGCTTTTTCAAGTTGCTAATATTATTAATATTCCAATTGTAAACTTGGATAATAGAAATGAAAAAATTATTAATATTAAATATAATAATTTACATATTAAATTATGAAAATCTTATAAATATAACAATTTACATAAAATAAACTTATTAAGCTTCTAAAAAACGAAAGGAAATAATGTCTAAAAATTTATTGTTGTATTGATGCACGTATATTATTAATTTGATAGGCATTTAAAGCAATAAGCATCTATACAATTTAGAAAATCAATTTTTAAATTATAATATAAAAATTAGTGTATTATTTAATGAACCGCACCAAAAATTAAGCCGGAAGTACTTCTTAAAAATTAGAAAGTACTATATTAATTAATCAATATAAGATTTAGAGTATGTAAATATTACTAATTGCTACAAATAGAAAAACAATAAATTTGTAAAATATTGTTAACGCAATCTGCATCTTTACAATTTAAAAAATTAATTTTCAAATTGTAATATACAAATTAGTGGGTTATTTAATGAGCCGTGCCAAAAATTAATTAATTGTCTCATACGCTATGACTATCAATAAGAGTCATGGTTAATCATTCTCCCACGTGGGATTATATATGAAAAAATAGTTTTTAGTCATAGACAATTTTATGTACTATTGTCTAGAGTTACAAATCGTACGAAATTGAAAATGTTGATTTGTGATAGGGATGGAGTGTCAACCAATTCGACAACAAACGTGGTTTTTAAAGATGCGTTTGAAAATCTGGATTAGCTATATTGTTTTTTTTCCAATATCAATGTGTAATCAAATGATATTTATATGATACTTTTTTATTTGAATGTAATAAATAAACAATATACTCTTTAAATATTTTAAAATCACTATTATGAAAAATAAGTGACATGTATCGCACGGGTGATATACTAGTTTTCATAAAGTCGAATATCACATAAGTGTCACTAATATACACTAATAACGATGGTGTTGGTTAACATACTCAATCGTCGAATTAAGTTGCTAGGTATATAATTTTTTTTGACCGAAATTTTAATAAAATTAACTACTAGGTTAAAAATATATAATAATGGTCTTGTTATGTTAAACAAAATATATAATAAGTAATAAAATTTGGAGCTGTGATTTATTCCTTAACAATAAGTCTGTTATCAAATATAGTCATACTCAATATTGAAGTGTTTGTTTGGTTGTATTTAAAAGTTACTTTTTATTAAAACAAAATTCAAGTATTTTAGAATATCCCGTCTGTTTGAAAGAATAGTTAGTAGTTAAGTTTAGAGTGTCTAAGAGACGATTTCAACAATCTTCAAATAGAAAATAATGAATTATTAATAAAATTTATTTAAATACTAAAGCCAATTTAATTTTGAAGCATACAATGCAAGTTATAGGCATTACAATATGCTAGCCTGGTTGGGAATTTGAACTACATTAATATATATATTTTAAAGTAAAAACTAAAATTTGCCTTACTGGGTATCATACCCAAGTCAACTTCAATGTGAAAGGTGATATTTCAACCATCATGCTCCAAGGAACTTATTAATCCCATCACCTTTAATCACCATGCTCCAAGGACCTTATTAATCCTCCCCTCCCCTCCTATTTTTTTTTTTTACCAATAAATTTAATAAATAATCTCAACATTTAATTCAAATTTAACCAACTGTCTAGAACCTTCTACAATTTTGAAATGGGCCCACTAAATACTCTTTTCTCCCAAACCCTCGTTTATATAATGCCTACCCGTCTTCCTTTCCTAACTTTTCAATGTCTTCTAATTCCTTTGTATTTGATAATTTCTTCACTGATCTATTTACTAATTCTTCCATGGATATTTTTCAAAAAATTCAAGAAAATAGCAATAATAGTAAAAATTTAATTCAAGAAAATAACCCACTTGCTAAAAAGATGTCTTTTAAAAAAAATCATCTACCTTTTCTCATATTCTTCTTCTCCGACGACTTTTCGACTTCAAAATATATCTATATTTCATTTCAAAAATGCAAAATACTCGTTGTTGAAGTATGTGGGTCATATCAAGTAGAACACATGTATACTAAAAGATAGGCCAATGCTAGAGTGGAGTAAGGAGAGCAGTACATGTCTAACATCACACAACGTTCTAATAGATGGGTAACGATGCATCTTACAGAGTTGTTGGAATAGAGAATATCAGAACTAAAATGTTCGATGGTGTTGTTACAACGTTGTGTGATGTTAGATATGTACCAAATTTAAGAAAAAATTTGATTTCTTTGGGTACTTTAGATTATAATAAATTTAGTTTTAAGTCCCAAAGTAGAGTAATGAATATGAGTAGAAGTCTTATGACAGTGATGATGGGGTAGAAACCAGTAGGGAATATTTATAGATTGCAGGGTACTACAGTTGTAGGTGGAGTTGCTGCTGTAGAGTCTAAGTCAGATAGTACAGTCTTGTAGCATATGCGGTTAGGTTATATGGGTGAGCGTGGTATGATAGAGCTTCATAAGATAAATCTATTGAAGGGTGTTAAAACATGAAACTTGATTTCTGCAAGTATTGTGTCCTTGGGAAACAAAATAGAGTGCAGTTCATGGTAGCTACACACAAATCAGATATGATTCTTGACTATGTTCATATAGATGTTTGCCAAGTTCAAGTTGTGGAAAGTTGAAGTAGAAAACCAAACAGGGGAGAAGATTAAATGCCTCAAGTCAGAAAATAGTACTGAGTACACAGATTCAAAGTTCGTGAAGTTTTGAGAGCATCATGGGATTAAGAAACGATTTACAGTACCAAAAACACCACAACAAAATAGTGTAGCAGAAAAGATGAACAGGACAACACCAGAAAGAGCTCGGTGTCTCAGGTTGAATGCAGGGTTTTCAAAGAACTTCTAGACAGATGCAGTGAGTATGACATTTTTCTTGATTAACAGGTCGCCTATGGAAGCACTAGACCGGAAGTAGTAGAAAGAGTGTGGATAGGCAGTGCATTAAACTATTCTTGTTTGAAAGTGTTTGGGTGTCCAACCTACATGCATGTTTCGAGTGAGGACATATCGAATCTTGATGCAAAGTCTAGACAATGTATCTTTCTGGGGTATCAGAAATGGGAAAAAGGGTTCAAGCTTTGGGATCCGAAGGCAAACAATGTGGTGATCAATAGAGATGTGATTTTTGATGAGAAATCTATGTTGCAGCTTACACAGAAAGAAGATAATCAGATGCCAGAAAATTGCTGCAGTAATGATCATCTGGTGCAGGTGGAGCTAGATACTCATGTTAGAGAGGAAAATGTCCATAATACAGGGAGTTCTAGCTCAGGAACATCACAGTATAGCTATATACAAGCCTAGATACACTATCAGACCACCAACTAGTATGGTTTTGAAGATTTGGATTCATATGTACTTATTACCAGTAGCGGAGATCCTACTACTTTTCAGGAGACAATACACAACCAATAGAAGAATAGATGGATGACTGCTATGGTGAAGGAGATGAAATCTTTGTATAAGAACTAGACATGGGAGTTGGTAGAGCTTCTAGAGGGGAAGAGAGCAATAGGATGCAAATGGGTATATAAAAAAGAAGAAGCAATATCAGAAAAATATAGAGATAAATTCAAGGCCTACTTGGTAGCAAATGATTACTCACAAAAGAAATGGGTTGACTATGATGAGATTTTCTTCCCTATAGTTAGACACACTTCTATTCGGGCAGTGTTGACTCTGATACCACATCTGGACATGCAGTTGGAATAGATAGATGTGAAGACAACTTTTCTTCAAAGTGATTTGGAAGAACAGTTTACATGGACCAACCAGAAGGGTTTTAGTAAGCCTAGATAGGAATACTTAGTCTGTAAATTGAGAAAATCACATTATGGTCTAAACCAGTCTTCGAGGTAGTGGTACAAGCGATTTGACTCGTACATGATCCAGATTGGTTATATGAGATGTGAGTATGATTGTTGTATTTATGTGAAGAGCCTTAGTTATGACTTATTTATTTTTTTGTTACTTTACGTAGATGATATGTTGATTCCTACGAAAAGTATGAGCGAGGTCAACAAATTGAAGACTTTGTTGAGTAAAGAATTTGACACGAAGAATTTGGGTATGGCCAAGAAGATTCTTGGGATGGAAATTCGTAGGAACAGAGATTCCAGAAAATTATGGTTAACTTAGTGTGGTTATATTGAAATGTATTGGAAAGGTTCAACATGGATAATGCAAAATCAGTGAGTATACCTTTGGCGAATCACTTTAGATTGTCTACCGTTCACTGCCCAAAGACAAATGCTGAAATTGAAAACATGTCAAAAGTACCATATACTAGTGCAGTGGGGTACCATATGGTTTGTAAAAGACCTGATTTGGCACAAGTTGTTAGTGTGGTGAACAAGTTTTTGGCAAGTCCAGGACGAAAACATTGGGATGCAGCAAGTGGATTTTCAGATACTTGAGGGGCACAATAGATTATGGCATCATGTTTAGTAGACAACAAGATTATCTTTCAGTTATGAGATATGTGGATGCAGATTATGCAGAAGACTTGGATGACATGAGGTCGACTATAGGTTACATATTCACTCTTGTAGAGGGCTTATTTGTTAGAGGTCTACGATTCAGTCTTTGGTTGCACTATCTACGACTGAGGTAGAGTATATGCCAGTGGCTAAAGCTGCCAATGAAGCTTTGTAGCTTACAGGGTTGGTCAATGAGATGGGTGTTCAGCAAGGTAGAGTTCAGTTGCAGTGTGATAGTCAGAGTGCCATCTATTTGGCAAAGAACCAAGTGTATCATGCAAGGACATAGATGTGAAGTTTCACACAATCATGTAATTGATTTCTTCTGGTGAACTATTGCTTAAGAACGCTCACACTTCTGAGAATGCAGTAGACATGTTGACAAAACCTATTGCCACAGATAAGTTCTTGGACTAGATTAATATTTCTAGAGAGGAGGTATCCCAAACCTGTTAGTCCCAGGTTATACTTTTTTTTTTCTCACAAGTGGGAGATATTCGCCAAGGTGAAGATTGTTGAAGTATGTGGTTCACATTGAAGTGAACACATGTATATAGGCCGACGCCAAATTGAAGTGAAGAGAGTAGAGCGCACCGAAAAGAACGGAGCAGAACGACGACATCGGCCTTTGGGGCTTGTAATTTACTGTTAGTTACCGAAAACGCTGAATAGGTTGGGACTGCGGGGGCATTGTCCTCCCGATATGGTACAGGATTATTTTTTGAGATTTTTCTAATACCCTAAACGGATTAAGATTCCTCTAATATCCTAAACGGACTAAGTTTAATATATCTATATATATGCATTGTAACCTTATTTTTCATATACTTCAATACAACCGATTTTATCTCGTGGAATGGGCTTTCTGGCGAACTACGTAAAGCTGTGTGTTTCTCTTTCTTGCTTTTATTCCATACAATCCATTAATATTGCCGCACGTAACACAACACCCTTTTTAGATGTGAAATCAGAGGAATTTCCAGTCCGTTTTGAATTTTTTTTTTGGAAACTTGTTTATGTCTCAAAGTTATTATGCTGGTTCTGAAAATGCAATTAAGTTCACGTAGAGGAGTTTTAGTAGCAATTCGAGTGATGGAAAACCTAAGAATTTGTTTCACCTTGGTTTTGATTGTGTTTTAGAATGTTCAAATTTGAAGAAACAAATCTTGAATTCACCATAGAGCAGTTTTCAACTTGAAATGAGAAGGGTTTGCATATTTGCAAGTTAGCTTAATGTACCACCAATTCTCAAAAGTTAGGGGAGGGGGACGGATGGGCATTATTTAGGTGAATGGGTAGGGAGAAAAGGTATTGATTGGCCTATTTTGAAATTGTAAAGGAAAAGTTAGGGAAGGAGGACATATAGGCATTATTTAGGTGAATGGGTAGGGAGAAAGGGTATTGATTGGCCTATTTTGAAATTGTAAAGGGTTAAATTTGAGTTAATGTTGTGATTATTCCTCAAATTCATTTGTAGGACGAACAATCCTCTTGATTGAAATAATACTATTGAGTCGCGTAAGACTCAGAAATGGATCAAGAAAACTTGAACTGCAATGCGATCCACTGTACACGAGTAAGGCAGTACTAATACTTATAGAGGTTCCAAACCGTTAATAAATATACATTTTATTTATGTATTAAGGGTAGAATAGTCTTTCCAGCTTAACCTATATATATGGTTATTTGTAATTAGGTTTTTAATCATTCTATTACATTTTTAATAATGCATACGGAACCCTAGCTTCCTTTCTTATTTTCTCTCTTTTCTTTTTGATTCATCTTATTCTTTTGTTTCCAATTGTTTTGTTTATGTTATTTAACATGGTATCAGAGCAGGTTTAATGGATGAAATTTTAATTTCAAAAGTTTCAATTTCTGCAGTTTCAGTTTCGGCAGAATACACTTCGGCAGTTTCAATTTCTGCAATTTCAATTTCGGCAGAATACACTTCGGCAGTATCAAAATTTTCCTTTTTTTCCGGCAATATCAATTTCGACAATATAAATTTCGTCGTGTATCAATTTTCGCCTGTGGTTTGATATTCTGTATTTGAGGTATTTGTTTTGCATTTGTTCATTGCAATTTGGTATTTCATTGCATTCCTATCTTGTGTATTTGATTATGGCTACCGAAAGAGATGATTCCCTTCAGTCTGTGAGTATGAGGTTGGATGGAAAGAATTATTCGTATTGGAATTATGTAATGAGAAATTTCCTTAAGGGTAAAAAACTGTGGGGATATGTTAGTGGCACTTCTGTGAGACCCGTGAATACTGTTGAAAATTATGCTACCTTGATAGATACTTGGGACGCCAATAATGCAAAAATTATTACTTGGATTAACAATTCTGTTGAGCACTCCATAGGTGTACAATTGGCTAAGTATGACACAGTGAATTAGGTTTGGGATCATCTACAGAGGTTATATACTCAGTCTAATTTTGCAAAGCAGTATCAATTGGAAAATCACATACGAGCTATTCAGCAGAATAATATGAGTATTCAAGAGTTCTATTCTGCTTTGACAAATCTTTGGGATCAATTGGCTCTTACAGAAGATGATGAACTAAAAAAGGTTAATGTTTACATTGCTCATAGAGAGCGGCAACGATTGGTGAAATTTTTGATGGCCCTTCGCAATAATTTTGAAGGACTTCGAGGTTCTATCTTACATCGTTCTCCAATTCCTTCAGTTGATTCGGTTGTCAGTGAGCTATTGGCTGAAGAAATACATCTAAAGTCTGGTGTCGAAAAGGGAATTCTTTCGACTCCGACTCCTTCTGTGTTAGCAGTACCTCCTCGCCACCCTCTAATAATCAGAATAGGCCTTACACAAGGCCTTCCTTCGACGAGTGCAATTTCTGTAAGAAGAAAGGTCATTGGAAGACTCGGTGTCCTAAGTTGAGACAGCAGAATCAACAACAGTAGCAACAATCTCAGACTTGGAGGCTTGGCAACTAGTCACCATCTCAGGGTTATAGACCACCACAGTCTAATGCTGCAGCAGTCGCCTCATCAGGTCCTTTCACTGATCCAAATACTCTGGCTGAGCAATTTGAGCAATTTCAGAAGTTTCTCTCCCTTCAGCCTCAAGCTATGTCTGCCTCCTCTTCCATAGGTCATTCTCATCCTAGTGTGTCAGGTATGCCATCTTCTTTATGGGTCTTGGATTCTAGTGCTTCACACCACATGTCTCCAGATTCTTCATCTTTTGTATTGTGTCTCCTTCGTCATATATTATGACTGCTGATGGCACTCCTATGCCTTTAACAGGTGTTAGTTCTGTTGTTACTCCTAACTTGTCTCTCCATAATGTTTATCATATTCCACAACTCACGTTAAATCTTGCTTTTGTAGGTCAGTTATGTAACTCTAATAGTTTTGTCGATTTTTCCTCTTCTTCCTGTTTTGTGCAGGATCTGCAGTCTCAGAAGCTAATTGGAACAAGCCGTAGGCAGGGGGGACTCTATGTTCTAGATGAGTTAAAAGTACCAGTTGCTGCCACTACTAGTGTTGATTTTTCTTCCTTTAGTTTGAGTCACAGTTCTTCTAGTTTTTATTTATGGCATTCTCGTCTTGGTCATGTTTCATCTTCTCATTTGAGATTTTTAGTGTCCACAGGGGCTTTAGGCAATTTGCAAATTTGTGATATTTTTTATTGTAGTGGATGTAAACTGGACAAATTTTTAGCTTTACCTTTTAATCGAAGTGTTTCTGTTTCTTCTTCTTCGTTTGATTTGATTCATTCTGATATATGGAGACCTTCTCCTGTTCTCACTAAAGGAGGGTCTCGATATTACGTTTCTTTCATTGATGATCATACACGTTATTGTTGGGTTTGAGATATACACAGCTTTTCGAGCCCTTGTCAAAACTCAACATTCTGCTGTTATCAAACGTTTTAGATGTGATTTAGGTGGAGAATACACTTCTAACAAATTTTGTGAGTTGCTTGCCTTAGATGGAACTATTCACCAAACTTCTTGTACAGATACTCCTCAACAAAACGGTATTGCAGAAAGAAAACATAGACACATTGTTGAAACTACTCGATCTCTCCTATTGTCTACCTCTGTTTCTAGTGTGTTTTGGGGTGAAGCTGTTCTGACAGTATTGACTTTGATTAATACCATCCCATCTTCTCATAGTTCAGGTATCTTTTCTTTTGAAATGTTGTATGGGTATGCCCCGGATTACTCATTCTTTAGAGTTTTTGGTAGTACTTGTTTCGTTCTCCGCCCTCATGTGGAACACAGCAAGTTGTCTTCTCGATCTGCTATTTTTGTCTTTCTTGGTTATGGTCAAGGTCAAAAGGGGTATCAGTGTTTCGATCCAATTACTTAGAAACTTTATGTGTCTCGTCATGTTGTTTTTCTTGAGCATATACCTTTCTTTTATATTCTGTCTACTACTCATAACTTGACTAGACCTGATCTTATTCGTATTAATCCTTTTTATGAAGATTCTGATAGTTTTTCATTACAGGTTCCTACTACATCAGAATCCCCTTGTCGTGTCCTTCATCAGTTACCTTTGTATTATACTCGTCGAGTTCCTGCTAACACTTCTACAGGTACTGAAGCTCCCTCTTCTTCTACGGTCCCTCAAGCTTCGTCTGAGATTGTAGATCTACCTCCACGTCAGTCCACCCGCATTCGTAAGTCTACAAGGTTGCCATATTTTGCTTATTCTTGTTATTATTCATCTTTTACTTCTTTTTTAGCTTCTATTCATTGTCTCTCCGAGCCTTCTTCCTATAAAGAGGCAATCCTTGATCCACGTTGGCAGCAAGCTATGGATGAGGAACTTTATGCTCTACATAAGACAGGTACTTGGGATTTGGTTCATCTCTCTTCTGGTACGACTGCTGTTGGTTGTCGCTGGGTATATAAGATAAAGACTCATTCTAATGGGTCTATTGAGTGATACAAAGCTCGGTTGGTTGCAAAGGGATATTCACAACAGTATGGTATGGATTATGATGAGACTTTTGCTCCTGTTGCTAAAATGACTACTCTTCGTACTCTTATTGCTGTAGTTTCAGTTAGAAATTGGGGTATCTCTCAGCTTGATGTTAAAAATGCCTTCTTGAATGGAGATCTCCAGGAAGAAGTTTATATGGAGCCCCCTCCTGGTGTCTCCCATGGTTTTGAGTATGTTTGCAAGCTCAAGAAGGCTTTACATGGTCTCAAATAAGCACCACGTGCTTGGTTTGAGAAATTTTCTATTGTAATCTCTTCTCTTGGTTTTGCTTCTAGCAGTCATAATTCTGCACTATTTGTTAAGTGCATTGATGTAGGTTGTATTATTCTTTTGTTATATGTTGATGACATGATTATAACTGGTGATGATGTTGCTGGTATCTCAGTTTTGAAGACAGAGTTAGCTAGACAATTTGAAATGAAGGATTTGGGCCCTCTCCGATATTTCTTGGGTATTGAGGTAGCCTACTCGTCCAAAGGTTATCTTCTTTCTCAGTCGAAGTATGTTGCAGATATTCTTGAGCGGGCTAGACTTACTGATAGTAAGACTGTCGATACTCCCATTGAGATTAACGCCAAATATTCTTCTTCTGATGGTATATCTTTGTCAGATCTTACTTTATACCGTACTATTGTTGGGAGCTTGGTTTATCTCACTATTACTCGTCCTGATATTGCATATGCTGTTCATATTTTCAGTCAGTTTGTTGCTTCTCCCACTACAGTTCATTGGGCCGCTATTCTTCGCATTTTACGATATCTTCGAGGTTCAGTTTTTCAGAGTCTTCTACTTCCATCCACTTCTTCCTTGGATTTGCACGCATACTCTGACTTTGATCATGGCAGCGATCCTACAGATCGCAAGTCTGTTACTAGTTTCTGTATTTTTCTTGGTGATTCTCTCATTTCTTGGAAGAGCAAGAAACAATCTATTGTTTCTCAATCTTCCACCGAAGCAAAATATCGTGCTATGGCCTCTACTACCAAAGAAGATGTTTGGTTACGTTGGTTACTTACAGATATTGGAGTTTTTCTTTCTCATCTCACTCCTATGTATTGTGACAATAAGAGTGCTATTCAGATTGCTCACAACTCGGTTTTCCATGAACGAACCAAGCACATCGAGATTGATTGTCACCTTACCCGTCATCATCTCAAGCATGGCTCCATCACTTTGTCTTTTGTTTCCTCTTCTTCACAGATTGCAGATTTCTTTACCAAGTTACATTCTATTTTTCGTTTTCGTTTTCTCGTTAGTAAACTCTCGATGCTTGTTGCTGCTGCATCGTGAGTTTGAGAGGGATGTTAATAAATATACGTTTTATTTATGTATTAAGGGTAGAAGTATAAGAGTAGAATAATCTTTCCAGCTTAACCTGTATATATGGTTATTTGTAATTAGGTTTTTAATCATTCTATTTCATTTTTAATAATGCATACGGAACCCTAGCTTCATTTCTTATTTTCTCTCTGTTGTTTTTGATTCATCTTATTCTTTTGTTTCCAATTGTTTTGTTTATATTTGTTGGGTCATTTTGTTATTTGGACGTGTGATGACAAACAGAATTAAGGTTAATGGGCAATGATGAAAATGGGCCTTGAGCCCAATTGCTGTGATCCAAGCCATTGCCTGATAACATCATCCCAAGCCCAAGAAACCCATATCTGGAACCGGCCCAAGACGTGTAACCAATCTTCGAGAAGGCTACTGGTGACCGTTGGATCAGAAGGATGATCAATGGCTGCTGATTTGTGTATATATACCCATCTGCAGACTCTGACTGACCATTACCTTCCAGACTCTTCGACTATAAGTTTGGTGTGAGAGAGAGAGAAAAGTCTGAGTGATCTTTTGTCTTCTACGCTCTGTAAACCTCTGGTTTTCAGAGGATTTCCTCTTCTTCCTTTTGCTTTGTGTTCATCTCTGAGTGAGTGTTGTTTAGAGAGGGAGAGTTGCTGAAGAAGTCTGGTTTTTCGTGGTCTTCGTGATTACTGTAGCAACTCAGACGAGTTGCAGTTTTGGGTCTGGTTCTTGGGGCTATTTCTTGGGTCTTTGGGTTTGATACAAAAGGGTACAATGTTTCTGAGCCCTAATGTTTCCTTGAAAAGTTTGAAGCTGTAAAATATGGTTATTACTTTCCGTTGAGTATTTTTTTGTATTCTAATAGTGGTATCAGAGCCATCTGTTGGCGTTCTTGGAGATTTAACCCATTTTTCTTTTTGGAAGATACTCTTTCTTGTTAAAGTTTTGTGTATCTTGTTACTAAATCTGGGGTTTCTGGCCTGGATCTAGGGCTTCTTGATATAACTCTGGTAAATGAAATCTCTGATCTCTGGTCCCTGTGGATAGACCCATCTGTTTCCATTTAATGTTCTGGATTTCTTGAAGAAATATCTTCTAAGTACTATATCCTCTTACTCTTTTGTATATGGTGATCAAGCCTCCGATCACCACAGCGGTTTGCCTCTAATAACTCCTTGCTGTTTATATTCTGCTGTGATATCTTTTCAAATCCCTAAAAGTTCCTTTAAAGACTATTGAAATTTTCTTTGGGTATTTGTCTTTCTTTGAAACAAAACCTCTGTCCTTCAGTTTGTGCCTTGACCTGGGAACTAGATTCTCACGGAATCCTGGTGAAACTAAGCAGAGTGGTCCCTTTTACTTACTATTTTGTATATAAGTACGTAAAAGATTTTAATCAAGATTGTGTGCTTGCTTTGTGTGCTCCTGTTTCTTGATTCACTCTGTATAGCTTTTCTTTGTGTTCTTGTTGTCATGACTACTACTAGTTTTGAACTTGGAGTGTTTAATGGGAAGGGAGACTTTTCGATTTGGCAACAAAAAATGAGGGGGGTTTTAGTTCAGCAGAAAGTGGCTAAAGCCATTGAGGGAGTGTACCCTGAGACTATGACTGATGATCAGCAAGTTGAAGCTGATGAGTTAGCATATACTTCCATAATCTTGCATTTGTCTGACCAAGTCCTTAGAAAGGTAGGGAAACTAGACTCCACTAAGCTTCTTTGGGAAAAGTTAGAAGAGTTGTACCTAGTTAAGTCCTTACCAAATAAGCTTTTTTTGTTAGAGAAGTTCTTTAGTTTTAAGATAGATTCCTCAAAGGACTTAGATGATAATCTTGATGTCTTTAATAAGTTAGTTCAAGATATCATTAATACTGGTGAGAAAGTGTCTGAAGAGTATAAAGCAGTTATACTCTTAAATGCCATTCCTGAAGCATATAGGGATGTCAAAAATGCCATTAAGTATGGTAGGGATACTCTCACTCAAGATATTGTAATAAATTCTTTGAGAAGTAAAGACATGGAACTAAAAATAGAAAAGGCTGATAGCAGTAATTCAGAGTCTCTTTATGTTAGAGGAAGGTCTCAGACTAGGCAAAATGGGAGTCATGAAGGTCAGTCAAATCAGGGTAGTGGGAGTAGCAATTACAAGAAGAAGAATAGAGGAAAGTCTAGGTCTAAGTCTAAGTCTAGAAATAAGAAGTGTTATGGTTGTGGTAAAACAGGACATTTCATCAAAGATTGCTATAAAAGAAAAAATGATTTAAAAGAAAAATTAGCTGATGAAGGAAATGTTGTTGAACCAATTGAACCTAACACTGTTGATGTGTATGTTGTCACTGAGCCTAGCAGTGATCATATTGCTGCAAACATTGCTGACAATCATGATCAAATCCAAGAATGGATCTTGGATTCAGGTTGCACTTTTCACATGATATCTAGGAAAGATTGGCTTCAGAATTTTAGGGATATAACTTCTGGAGAAGTTTTAATGGGAAACAATATGGCCTGTAAGATCAAGGGGATTGGTAGTGTGACTTTAAAATTTGAAAATGGTTTCATTTGTACTTTAGATAGGGTAAGGTATGTCCCTGATCTTAATAGAAACCTGATTTCTGTTGGTAGTTTGGATGAATTAGGGATGAGTGGTAAGTTTGGAGATGGCATGCTAAAAGTGATCAAGGGATCCTTAGTCATCTTCAAAGGTCTTAAAAGAAATGGGATTTATATTACTAGAGCTGAAGTTATGTCTCAGTTCAGTAATACTGCCTTAAGCACTAATGGTGATTCCACTTTAAAGTGGCATATCAGGCTGGCTCATGTGAGTGAAAAAGGTCTTCACATATTACAAAAACAAGGAGTTTTTGGCAAAGATGTGATCTCCAAAGTCCCATTTTGTGAGCACTGCAGTCTTGGTAAACATCACAGATTTCACTTTAGTACAGGTAGTCACAAAACCACCTCTATCCTTGAATACATTCACTCAGATTTATGGGGCCCTTCATCTGTTTCCACTCAAGGAGGAAATAAGTATTTTCTTTCTTTGATTGATGATTTCTCTAGAAAAGTCTAGATTTTTCTGTTAAAACAAAAATCTGATACTTTTGAGAAGTTTAAAACCTGGAAGACTCTTATAGAGAATCAGACAGGAAAGAAAATTAAAGTTCTTAGGACTGATAATGGCCTTGAGTTCTGTAATTCTGATTTCAGTCATTTGTGTGATGAAAGTGGCATATTAAGGCATAAGACTGTCCCCTATACCCCTCAGCAAAATGGTGTTGCTGAAAGAATGAATAGGACTCTCTTAGATAAAGTTAGGTGTATGATGGTTAGTTCAGGTATCCCTAAGGTCTTATGGAGAGAAGCTGTTATGACAGCTTCTTATATAGTAAATAGGACCCCTTCCAGTGCTCTTGATGGTAAAACACCAGAACAGCAGTGGTCTGGGAAGTCTCCTGACTATAGTCACTTAAGAACTTTTGGTTGTGCTGCTTACTCTCATCAGTCTATAGGAAAACTTGAGGCTAGGACTCAAAAGTGTGTTTTTCTAGGGTATCCTGATGGGGTTAAAGGGTATAGGTTATGGGCCAAAGGCATTAGTGGTTTTAAAATAATCACAAGTAGAGATGTGACTTTTAATGAATCTGAAATGCCTTGTCTAGTTGACAAAATTTTGAAAGAAAGTGAGTTAGATCACAGCACTAAGCTTCAGGTGGAGCTTTCCACTCCTACTGAAGGGGTAGATCAAATTTAGGTGGAGCCTGAATCTGAAATAGAGTCTGATCACAATGTGCAGGATGGGGTTGATGTGGAATTTCAAGAAAATGATGATGTGGCCCAAGAAACTCATCAACCTGATCTTCAAGATTACCAATTAGCCAGAGATAGGACTAGAAGAGACACTAGGGCACCTCTTAGGTTTGGAAATTATGTTTCTCTTGCTACTATGTCTTATCATGATCTCATGTTCAAAGAACCCAATACTTACAGTGAAGCTGTAAGTGGTCAAAATGTTGATAATTGGTATTGTGCTATGAAAGAAGAAATGGAGTCCCTTAAAAAGAATAATACTTGGATTCTTGTTCCCAAACCTAAAAACAAGTCCCTTGTTGATTGCAAATGGATTTTTAAAGTAAAGGAAGGTGTTTCTGATAAAGAACCTTTAAGATTCAAAGCCAGACTTGTGGCAAAAGGTTTTTCTCAAAAACATGGCATAGATTATAATGAAATATTCTCCCCTGTTGTGAAATACACTACAATCAGAATTCTACTTGCTTTGGTTGCTCACCATGACTGGGAAATTGAACAAATGGATGTTAAAACTGCTTTCTTGCATGGTGATTTAGATGAAATCATTCATATGTCTCAACCTGAAGGTTTTGTAGATAAGTCTAAACCTGATTATGTGTGTTTACTTAAGAAATCTTTATATGGCCTTAAGCAGTCTCCTAGACAGTGGTACAAAAGGTTTGATAACTATGTGTTAACTATTAATTTTCAGAGAAGTGCCTATGATCATTGTCTGTACTTTAAAAAGGATAAAGATGGTTATGTGACTGTTTACTTGCTTCTTTATGTTGATGATATTTTGCTGATTGGTTCCAATATGCATAACATAAATGAAATAAAGAGATTTCTTTGCTCTGAATTTGATATGAAAGATTTAGGGCATGCTAAGAGAATATTAGGAATGGATATTGAAAGAAAAAGGTCAAGTCATATTTTGAAATTGAAACAATCTGCTTATATTGAAAAAGTGTTATCTAAGTTTTCAATGCATGATTCAAAATCTGTATTTTTGCCTTTATCTAGCCATTTTAAGTTGAGTAAAGATCAATGTCCTATAGATGAATCTGATGTGAAGTATATGGAAAAGGTTCCTTATGCTAATGCTGTAGGATCTGTTATGTACACCATGGTATGTACTAGACCAGACGTGGCTCATGCTATTAGTACCCTTAGCAGGTTCATGGCCAATCCTGGTCCTGAACATTGGGAAGCTCTTAAGTGGTTGCTTAGATACTTAAAAGGTACGTCCAATCTTTGTTTAGTTTATGGTGCATGTAATGAGGGAGTTATTTTAAAGGGCTTTGTTGATGCTGATTTTACTGGTAATAAAGACAATAGGAAATCCACAACTGCTTATGTTTTTACACTATGTGGCACTTGTATAAGTTGGAAGTCACAACTTCAACCTATTGTTGCTTTATCTACCACTGAATCTGAGTATATTGCAGCTACTGAAGCAATAAAAGAAGGATTATGGTTAAAAGGGTTGTTGTCTGAAATCAATATGTTATCTAAATCTGTAATTGTGTATTTAGATAGTCAGAGTGCTATACACTTATGTAAGAATCCAGTGTTTCATGAACGCACTAAACATATTGATGTTAAATTGCATTTCATTAGAGATATAGTTTCAAAAGAATTGTTGTTTCTTGAAAAGATACCAACTCAGTTTAATCCTTCAGATATGGGTACTAAGGTATTGCCTTTAAATAAATTCAATTCTTGCTTAAAAATGCTGAACATTGATGCTGCTTAAAAGTTTTTTCGTTTACTTCCATTTGCAGGTAATCTTGTTGCTTAATCTGTTTGGCATCAAGGTGGAGATTCTGTTGGGTCATTTTGTTATTTGGACGTGTGATGACAAACAGAATTAAGGTTAATGGGCAATGATGAAAATGGGCCTCGAGCCCAATTGCTGTGATCCAAGCCATTGCCTGATAACATCATCCCAAGCCCAAGAAACCCACATCTGGAACCGGCCCAAGACGTGTAACCAATCTTCGAGAAGGCTACTGGTGACCGTTGGATCAGAAGGATGATCAATGGCTGCTGATTTGTGTATATATACCCATCTGCAGACTCTGACTGACCATTACCTTCCAGACTCTTCGGCTGTAAGTTTGGTGTGAGAGAGAGAGAAAAGTCTGAGTGATCTTTCGTCTTCTACGCTCTGTAAACCTCTGGTTTTCAGAGGATTTCCTCTTCTTCCTTTTGCTTTGTGTTCATCTCTGAGTGAGTGTTGTTTAGAGAGGGAGAGTTGCTGAAGAAGTCTGGTTTTTCGTGGTCTTCGTGATTACTGTAGCAACTCAGACGAGTTGCAGTTTTGGGTCTGGTTCTTGGGGCTATTTCTTGGGTCTTTGGGTTTGATACAAAAGGGTACAATGTTTCTGAGCCCTAATGTTTCCTTGAAGAGTTTGAAGCTGTAAAATAGGGCTATTACTTTCCGTTGAGTATTGTTCTGTATTCTAATAATATTATTTAACACAAACATCTTGCAAGAAATTTATATTAATCAGACAGCACATAAATATATACATTGCAGGTTTGACAATAAATTTACTGAAAAATGGAAAAAGAAAGTCATTGTATGCACAGTTCCTTCATAGTTGCTGCATATCAAATCTTTGTTACGTAAGAACTCATCTTTTGTTGCTTAACAGTCAAGCTCTAGGCTACAAGGCTCCCTGAAACATTAAAGTGCAGAAATCTTTAGTCTTGAACCAATGCTTTTCAACAATTAGAGAGACCTCTGCAAATGGCAAACAAGTTGAACCCTTAACCCCAAGAAATTGCATGAAGGCAACAATTTTTGAAATGAAAAAATAATTCTACGCATTTCTTAAGAATATATACAAAACTTTCAATATCATCATCTCCTGTTTGTCTCATCTTCGTAATCTGAAAGGCCAGAGACATTTCTACACAAAAATGCCACTCATAAGCATCCATGGCCTGTGATGGAGAGTAGTCAATGAAAAAATTATCATCATTCTGGCTATGTACTGATGTCGGCAATGGGAGCAATGAGGCGGAGGTCTCAGCAAAACGAGACTTTGGTTTCTGTGTATGCTATGTGAGGATTCAGGATTGTAGCACAGAACAGGGCTCGACTGTATAAGTAGTGAAATGACAAAAACGGAAGTCTCACTATAGGCTAGCTCATCTTTTAGCACTCCCTGGCATTCATTCAATATTTCAATGATTGAAAGCTCAGAATATTGACAGCATTGGTTTCTCTACTCAAGCGTCCTAATCTATCAACTTGCAATATGGCTCAAACTTGTACCTCCTCTAATCTCTTTACAGCTTCCCTCATCACAATCCTCTTCTCTTGATCACTTTCTGTGCAATCAGCTCCAATATTTAGGAGCTTCTCCATTTGTTCAAGTGAATTTGACACGTTTGCTATCTCTGGATCAATCAATTCTGAAACTTTGTTCTCAGAAATTGCCATTCTGATCCATTGTACAACATCAGTACCACCCTTTTGGTTGTTCAGATACTGAGAAGGAAATTTCCCAGTAACGATTTCAAGAATGACTATTCCAAGACAAAAGACATCACTCTTTGGAGAAACTTGCTGATACAATACGGCTTCTGGGGTTCTATAAGCAAACAGTTGTTGCACAGATTGAGTGTTACTGATCAATGGATATAGCGCGTAATCATTGAGAAGTGGCTCGAAATTTGAAGAAAGAAGAATATTGCTAGACTTGAGATTTCCATGTGGCAATTCATGTTGTGCAAATTCAGTGTGAAGGAATAGCATTCCTCGACCAACTCCTTGAATGATTTTCAGACGAGTAGGCCAATTCAGCTCCCCATGAGAAATCCCACGATCACCTGAAAAACTCCATTTTATTGTTTATTCAGCAAACGAATAAAAGAAGAGAGAGGCATGTGGAAATGACAGTTTCTAAATATGCATCAATCAATCCAGGAATAGTAACTTTATTGAATAAATTGGTGATTTTTCAATATCAGATGAGGATTAATTACAGTTAGATATTTCAAGAAGACTTACAAATAATCAAGATTTAACCAAATGATGTCCGTTATAACAATTCTTACCGTGTAATAGATACAATAAGCTGCCTTGGGCAACAAACTCAGACACCAACAGCTTCTCTTCCTTCCGGTAGTGGTAGGCCAATGGTGTCAAAATATTCTGGTGCCTTATCGTTCCGAGCTTTCTAATCTCGGCATCAAATGTTTCCTTACTCAATTTATTCACATCTCTTAATCTCTTCACCACAACAGAAACCCCATTTTCCATCACTGCTTTGTAAGCTGATCCCAAACCGCCACTTCCGAGAACCTCAGCTGCAGCCTTCATCAAATCAGGTAGCCCAAATATACCTTTTTCTTCATTGATTACAACAAGATCAGCTACTGATTTTCCACCACGTTGGGAGCCCTTTCTTGAAGAATTCATTGAATTGTTTCCTTTCGTGCTGCTCAAGTTCCTCTTCTTCATACTACTAGGTATGTGTACTTGCACTGCCTCATCCAAATTCTCTTTTCCAAGCATCTGGAAATCATCTTCCTTTCTCTTGCCCTTAAATGCTATTGTCATCACCAGGAGGGCAAAAAATATCGATAGAACCACCCACTTTGCGCCTGACCCTGACCCCTTGGTTTCATTGGGCTTGTCTTCCGCTGGTGCTTCATTTGCACTCTCACCAACAGCCTTGCATTCTTTGGACAAAATCGGGCCACAAAGGTCGGGATTTCTCTCGAAAGGCTTGGCACCAAATCTTGACATTGTTGGAGGGATTTCTCCTTGCAGCTTATTGTTAGACAGGTCGATTTTCTCCAAAGATTGTTGTGCCAATGAGGGAATAGGCCCATCGAATTCATTTTGCTGCAGAAAGAGAACCCTGAGATTCTCCAATTTTCCCAAAGAATCAGGAATCCTCCCTGAAAACTTGTTTCTTGCAAGCTCAAGTTTTTTTAGAGACCCCATTTTTGAAAAGAAATCTGGAGCTATTTCCCCGGAAAATTCATTTTCTGCAAGATAGAGAGACTTCAATGAAGTAAGACGGCTGAATTCAGGCAATGGACCTGAAAAGCTGTTGTTTTCCAAACTGATAACTCTAAGTCCCTTAAGACTCGCCAAAGAATCAATCCCAATATCTCCTGAGAGACCAAGGTTCATAAGATACAAGTTTATGACATTTCCTTCGCTACATTCTACACCAATCCATTCCGTTTTTTTATGACATGGATCAGTGCCTTTTATCCAGGTTGAATCCAGGGATGCAGATTCCTCTAACGTCTCTTTGAATTCATAAAGAGGCACACCATCATTGGACAAACACGGGGTATATAGACAAAAAACGACGATGAAAATGAGAAAATACGAGGGAAGAAAGTGAACAGCGGCCATGTTTGATGATCTGAAACTTGCTGACACCTCCCGGCAGGAAAATGTGCCGCTGTTCAGAGAGATTGGAATTGTACGAATCCTTTTTTTGGGAGGTGTTTTCTTTGGTTTTGGGCCTGTAATCGTCTGTCATGATCGTGAGAGGGGGGGTGGGGATGGTGTGAGTTGAACAAAGATTGGTGATGTTCCTGCCAAACCTCTAACATTGCATTGACATTTTCAAACGAAGGAGAGACATTTGCGGTATGCCTAATTTCACTCCATATATATACACCTTACATAATTGGTTAGAGATCTCTTCCAACAATAGAAACAAGTGTTGAAATGAGAGTTTATAATAGAGTGTAACCAATCTTTACCCATCTCCCCTTTTACACTTATTTGATTACGCCCGACAAAAATAAAATACATTTATTCCCAAGGTCGACTAGTGTTACAAAAGAACATGACCTCTACTTGACCAATCCATTTACGTAGGTACAGTTGTTCCAAAATATATATATGTCATTTAATCTTAAAACTTTTTGAACATTTTATATCAGAGAAAGTCATATATATAGAATTTGACACTAGGATAAATGTTTTCAAGAAAATAATATCCTTTTTTTCTATTTTTACAACATTATTGAAGAAATTATTACTATTATTAATGATGTTAAATGGAAACATGTTCAAACCCATCAGTTTTAATTTGGGCTAAAATTGTTGACTGGAATTTTATGTCCAAAAATAGAAGGCCCAGGCATCGGACTTGGGTGGCCCGACCCAACATGACTTGGGTTGAGGGTTAAAATAAAGAAACTCAAATATTTTCTTGACTTTTGGTATGTACATTTGATTTATCATTGCACATGTGAAATTCTTGATTCAACAAATTTCCATTTGTTAACTTGGCTTGCAGCTGGTGTCATCTTGAAATCCTGTCCTCTCCACAGACTGACTACTGTGATGTGAAAGCCTGAAAAGAATTGAAAAGTTCAACTTCAATATTTTGTATGTATGCGATAAATTTCCGTGGGATAACCAAAGTAGCGAGAGAAAATGAAAAATAGTCATGTTTTTAAAACTTTCTTAAAAGATATATGTGGTCTTTCATTTAATTGAGAAAAGAAGAAGAAGTTTCGAACAGGATAAGAAATCGAGACAAGTACCGAAAAAATGTTGCAGTGACCAGGATCTGCAATGTGCGCCATCAAGTTCTCAACAGGGCCTTCTCCAGTGTAAACAGCCTGGAAACAGAAACCAACAAAAGCTAGCATTGCAAGTCTCCCATTCTTGATCTCTTTCGTCCTCAAAACCATCACGGGCTCGGGCGATCCTCTTCCCCACATGAAGGGATCAAACCATAGGCCACCGGGGTAACCAACATCAGGCTTTGGCTTGTTCTTATGTGGCAATGTTGGTTCAATGTCAACACATCCTGGATTGATCATATCAGCCCATCTCCATCCCTCGACCCACCCCATCAGGGCTAATTGTACAACAAATAAAGTTGTAGGATCAGTAAAGTATTCACGAGCTCCAGCGTCATACCAAGAGAAATTCTCAATAAATCCAAGGCTTTCTAGCCATTCTGGAATAAGAATTCCAGCAACAGCAAGCATAGCCCATCTACCATGCATTAGCTCAGCTTGTGCAAACCATTTAAGCAGTTCCGGATCAGAACCTAGACAAAATTTAGTTGGAATACAGAAATGATCTAACAAAACCAATGTATTTGCACTTCTCTAATTGCTGATTTAGTATAGAATTCATACCTAATCCCAGTGGATCAAAGCCGAAATCTCCAGGAAGACTGTTACACAATGAAAAGATTAACTACGTGAAGAGACGGGGGTAGACTACGTGAAGAGACGGGGGTAGACCATATCTAACGAAGCATATTACAATTACAAAGAATCTTCGATGCTTTATTTTTCTGTAAATTTAGTAATGAACCAAACGGAGTGGAGAAAACACTGCTTAATTTGTTAAATTTGCTTATTTCGGAACATAAGGATACGAGAACATAGAATCACAAAATACAATCTCTATCAATGCAAATTGAAGATAATTTTTGTTCTGTTGCTGATACGTTCTTCTTGATTCCCTCTCGAGCAGAGGGTCTTACGGAAAATGTGGTCAAGTATCCATAACAGAGTTCAATCATCAGTGACATAATCAATTGAAGCAGCAAGCAAGAAAGATAAAACTAGAGCAGTACCTGCCATCAAGCCAGTCAGGAGGTGAACTGCCAGGGAACCACAATGGCCTATCTGGAGGCAGTGGTTCACAAACACTCGACACTCCTCCTTTCGTAGCATTCAAACTTTTCCATCTCCCTGGCAACCTTGCTGCAATCTTGCCTCGTGCCAAATAATTTATCGGGATTTCCCTGAAACAATATGGAACTAATCACTTTAACAGAAACTCGAAATCGAATAAAATAAAATTGAGGGCATTTAACAAAATGCATTCAAATGTGGGAAAGAAAAATTTTGAGACCTGTTTGGAAAGCTTGAAAGTGCAGAGGAAGCAATGGCTAAAGCCATGGATAAACCAGTAGAATTTCTAAAGATTGAATTTTCTTACTTGGCAGGGTGATATGGATATAGCCCTGTGGCTGTGGCTTATCCACAAAGGGAGCGAATGGATCATAAAATTTTACTACCTGGATATACACAAGGGCCAATTCAAGTTTGGACCCGTGCTTAAAATGGCATTAAATAAATTTACTTTTCATATTGTTTAGTACTATTTTTTTTTGATAGATTTCACCAGTCAAATCAAATCTTCTACCTTCTCCGACAGCGCTTCACATAGTTGTAGTGATTTTTATGCAACAAGATACTCCCAAGTCCCAAACAAATATCTCCACCAATTTGTTATGTGTTGCTTCTTCGTTATTAGTGTCGACTATACGTGTGAACTTCATCTAGATTCAAAGGCTCTATTAGACATGTTATTCACTAATTTGATCTTGTTTATGGTTTTAAAACATTATATTTTCTCCTTCTTCCTCTCTCTATTTTTTTATATAGTAGTACATAAAAGACACGTAGAGTAGTATTAAATTGTAGATATAATTCATTAGAGACCAATTTTAGGTTTGACTGTTCACATAAATTTCATGTTTTTCAAATTATCTATCACGTAAATTGCAATCCATAAAATACATTATAAGAGCATCTCCAATGAGCTTCGTCCATTGAAGTCTACGTGACAGGTAAATTAACGGACTTTTAGTCTATGTGACACTACGTCTATTGAATAGACAGTCAAATTAACAATTCATCTCCAATGGTTCCGTCTAAATTGACTGGCTCGTCCTGTTCCTAGTGCTCGTTGGATTGACAAGTCACAAGATCTGCATCTTTGTGGTGACAATTTTCGGTGGCAGCAGCAATCAGATCTAGTAGTGGCGATGCAAATATGGTGATTTGTAGTAATAGTGTGCGTGATGCAATTTGACGCCAATGATTTTTCTTTTTTCTTTTTTATTTTTTGAGTTAATTTATCTATTTTTGGTGGTTTTTTTTTGGGTATAGAGTTGTAGTGGTGGTGGTGGTGGTGGTGGAAACATGCGGCAGTGGCTTCGATAGCGGAATGGATGATTTTTCTTTGTGGTGGTTATTTTAGCATCAATGGAAGTGGTGGTGGTGGTGGTTGTGATTGTGGTTTTAGCGTCAATAGTAGCAGTGGTGGTGGAAATGATTATGGTGACTGCTCTAGAACCTCAAAAAACTTAAAGCTTGACCATAAAAGTTCAATTATCCATTAAATATGAAGTACAAGTTAGTAATAGTTTAATTTGATTTATAAGATAGTTAATTGGACTTTCACAATAATTTTGAGATATTGAAGGATTTAAGTGGAAATAAATTTCAAATCGATTAGTTATTTGGGTTAAATAATTAATTATTAAAGGAGTGAGACTTAACTTATTAATATTGGGTTTCATTTTATAGCTCGTATTAAATTACATGAATTTGACTCAAGAAACAGTTGATTTGGATATTTGGAGCCCAAGATACAGCAATCCAAAACCATCAAACTTAACTTTAAGATGGCACTGGCTCTACTTAGTTAACATGTGGGTCTTTTATGTAAGGAAATATGAGGTTAATTGTTAGCTTTATTAAACTAAGATTTTGAACATTGTTTAGTTGAATTTAACTTGGTGGTCAATCTTAGTGTAAATAGACTTGAGCATTTATCCTAAAGTTGATGAAAAGTCAAATTTATGAGAGTCTAGAGAAGTTGGGAATTGAAGTTACCAAATTCAAATCACATCTTTAATCGTATTGAGATTTATTTTTTATTAAACAACTAGCATAAAATAATATTCTACATTAACAAGGTTCTATGAATTTCTTATCACATCCAAAATTCTACAATTTAACAAGATTCCCTGTCCCCGCCTCGAGGCAGTGCCGATCCGGCACCACCTCGGTTCCCCAATTAATTGAGGATTTCCTACCCCGTTTGGGACGAGTCCTCGCGGAGATAAGGAGAACCGGGGATTTTTACCATCCCTACTCCCATAGCTTTGGACAAGAATTCCTCCACTACCATGTCTTGCTCCTTTTCCAAAAAGAAATGTCAACCTTCTCAAAGTCCCGCCTCTTCCTTGTCTCAGTTCAAATTACTGTGAAATTCTTATAGAACATAATTAAAGAATCCCAAAGAAATTTTCTATATAATAATAATATCATGTAATCAAACAAGAAAAAGCAACAATAAAAAAATCCAACATATAATATTCTTATTTAGGTAGTGAAAGACCACGAACCAAATCGCTAACAAGATATCAATTTCATATATATGTGTATATAACAAGAAATCTAAAAGCAAGAAAAATAATACGACTAACCTTATTGTTTTGGTAAAATTTGATGTTTAATGGGAATAGATTTCTGGAATGTGAACCCAATCTTAATGAAAAATCAAAGAATGATAATGAGGTGGATGTTTATTGGAACGATACAAACCCAAATGAATCTGAATTTTCAGTACTATGAATTGAATTCTTCTTTTGCCCAGTTTGAGTTGGCTATTTATTGGAATGAATAACTCAAATGAACAAATAAACTTAAATAGAACGTATAATTTATTCAATCCGATTGGAAAAGAAAATTTTAATTTCACTAGCTAATTAATCACACCCCATATTTCAACAAAAAATAGTGTTAAAACTTTAAAAAATCCTTCAATTTATAATTTAACATTCATGTATATAAATAAAGGAGTTAATAGAAAAACTTGTTCACAGTAGCTTTGAGGGTAGATAAATGCAACATGGAGAGAACAATTGAAAGTTTGAGGTTTGATGCTACAATTGCTAAGGAAGAATAACTAAAGGACAATGAGAAAGAATTATGTAACTCTGCTCCTCTATCTTTCTTACTCATGTGATAAAAAATGCTACAATGCAAACAGCTTTTATGGATGCTTACAATAGAAAATAACAACTAGAAAACAAATAACAAGAATGAACAAGTGCCACTATAACAGAAAACGTGGCAGAAATTGAATATGTTATGTTTTGAGCTGAAAATATCTTCAATACTCCTCGTCAAGATGGAGCGTAGACGTTGATCAAACTCATCTTGCTGATTAGCTCCTTAAAAAGCTCATAATGTGAAGCTTTAGTACTACTTGTGTTCTTGAAGTGATGTGTAGTGTTTTGATAATTTCAGATTAGATCTTTTCTTGAACTAGGTGACAATCAATCTCAATGTGCTTAGTACGTTCGTGGAATATTGGATTCGAAGCAATATAAAGAGCTACCAGATTATCACATTATAGAATGCAGTCTTGGAATGTTGTACTTCAATCTCTTTCAACATAGATAGCAACCAAGTGACCTCACAAGTAGCATTGGCCATGGATCTATATTCAGCTTCAACCGATGATCTGGAAATGGTGTGTTGCTTCTTGGACTTCCAAGAGATTAAACAATCTCTAAGAAAAAAGAGGGTCGAGCTGGTTCGGCTCGACCAAAAAATGAGCCGACTAGTGAGTTCGTCGCACAAGCCCACGAACCGGCTCAGCTCGTGGCTCGTGCAACGGTCACAAGAACGTGACTGTTGGCCACTTTTTTAAAAAAAGAAATATTTCAATATTTTTCTATAAATACTCTTATTTTAAACTTATTTTTTTCACACTTCAATCTCTCATTTTATTATATATTCAATCTATTAACAATTCTCAAATATCATTCTCTCAAGTCTCAATATTAGTGTTATAATTAGTATTTAATATCTCATTATCTAGATATTACTCTATAATTTGAAATTTTTATTTTCTACTTATACTAATTTTCTACATTTTTATTTTCTACTTTCTAATTTCTACTACATATTCATCTTCTCCTATTCGTTTTATTATATTATTTCAAATGGCCTACAATCGAAGTGATGATGATTTCAGTGGTCTGAATAACATTCTAATTTCAGATGATATTATTAATTAGTTTGGTGGTGGCACTGATCCAATTGATTTGGAAGATTTTCAAAAAGATGGTGATACACAAACAACATTCGATTCTAGCACTAAACGAAAAGCCATCAAACAAAATGCTAAGTGCTGGCAGCATTTCGAGTTGGTGCCAATTGGTAAACTAGTGGGCGGACTCTCTGAGTACAAAGCACAGTATAAACACTGTCAAGAGAAGTTAGCATGACAAAATGGGATAAGCACGACTCATCTAAATAGACACTTCAAAATATTTCAATTCAAACATGGAGGTTTGGTAACAAATCAGGTTCAACTCTAGTTCGGATCTCCCGAAATTGGGTCCAGTAGTCCCAATCTCAACACTTGAATATATTCACAAGAATTCATATGCTGCAAAGGACTGCCAAAATTGGTGGCAAATGTTGAGTTTCTACTGAGCTTGGTGGAAAATCTTCATTTCACGCACTTTATCCAAAAATATCTTCAACCAAGATACGTTAATATTTCTAGAAATACTTTTCGTAAAGACACTATTGTTAGATATAATACAAAGAAATAAGCTATTATAAATTATATTAGTAATTATAATGGTGTTATGTCTTTTTCGTCAGACTTATAGATAAGTAATAACCAAAAAGGATATATAGTTGCAACTGTACACTACATTGATAGTAATTGGATAATGCTTAAAAAAGTAATAGCGTTTAAACAAATAGATTATTCTCATAATGGAAATAATATTTTTACTATTTTATTGGGTGTGTTACGTGAATTTAATTATAATTCTAAGACTCATAGTTTTACATTTGATAATACAGGCTCCAACAATATAGTAATTGAGAAATTAATTCAACATTGTAGTCCAGAATTTGATGATATTTTATTTCACATTTGTTGTGTCTGTCATGTGTTTAATTTAATTATGCAAGATGGATTAAAATTTATACAGCCCCAATTACAAAAAATTAGATATGCCATGAATTATATTACGGTATCACAAAAAAGAAAACAAGTTTTTGCTGTTTTATGTCTGGAAAATGGGCTACAATCAAATGTTTTTGTACTGATGTTGGCCATAGATGGAATTATACATATCTCATGCTTGAATCTTGTGAAGGTTACGAATATTTCATAACTGTATATTATAATGGCCGACACTTACATGGCTTTGAATATGATTTGGAATCATATGACTAGGAAATATGTGCTTATTTTAGAAAAATTTTGAAAGTTTTTTACGACACAACAATTACATGTTCTGGTGTATATTATCCAACTACTCCACTTGTTTTAAATCATTTTTATTATATTGCTAACAATTTTACTAAGTATAAGAATTTTGTTCTTTTTTTTATATTATACCTGTCATGGAAGCTAAATTTAGAAAATATTGAGAACAATTGCCTATGTTATTTCTATTAGCATGTATTATGGATCTTAGACTTAACTTAGAGGGTACGAAAGTAATTATAATGACAATTTCACAAAAATTAACTTACGAAAATCCAGTAACGTAATTTAGAACAAACTTTATATCAAATGTATGAGGTCTATGCCAAAAAGGTCGGTACGAACGTTGGACGATCCCCTGTTCCAACATGTACTTCGTCATCGTCATCAATTGATGACATTGACTTATGGAGTTACGTGAGGTCAAGATTAACAATCAGTTGGTTCTTCTTCTACTTATTCCCTTATCTGTTTTAGTGATACATTTGTATAGTTAGTTAGGTATTTCGTGCATGACGTTCTTAGTATTTTAGATGACGAATAGATAAATTTTTTTGATGTACTATGATGGTGGAGACAATATCAACGTAGTTACCCAATTCTTTCAAAAACGGCACGTGATCTACTAACACATTCGGTTTCAACTGTATCATCGGATGCTGCAATTAGTATAAATGGCAGGGTTCTGCCTAATTTTAGGTCAAGACTTAAAGTTGACATTTTAGAAAGTTTACTGTGTCTAAATGGATTGGGATGACGCCGAATTTTGAATCCAAGACAAAGTAGACAGAATAATGGCCAAAGAACTTGAAGATTTGAATATGGATTATTCAGATTTGTAGTAAGTATTATTTTGCATTAGTATTTGATATTTTGTTGTCTTATTTTAATAAAAAATTGTACACGTAATAGCTTGTTTGTATACAATTTTAACTTCCCATATTTTCAAAGTAGCCGATCCCAAGCTCGGATAAAGGAGGAAGATTTTCAACCTTTAATTTTTAATATAAAAGATTTTCGATATTTGATTTCATTTTCATTTTCAATTTTTTTTTAAAAATTTTTTAAGGGCCAAGCTGAACTCGTGGGCTGAACCGATTACCCATTTTGGGTACTTGGTTCTGCATAAGCCTTGAGGTGAACATTAGAATTCGAAGAATAAAATAGGCATTGTCTTGGATTTTCTTTGATGTATTGTAAAACTAGTTGGGCTGCTTTCAAATGAGGAAGTTTAGACGACTTAGAAATTGGCTAAGCATGTTGATAGAGTATGATATATCAGGTCTAGTTATAGTCAAATAAAGGAGTTTTCCAATCATTCTCCTATAGACTATAGGATCTTTGAGTAACTATCTATCCTTCTGATTGAGCTTTAAATTAACTTCCGTAGGAGTACTCAAAGATTTGCAATCCAAGAATCCTATATCACTGAGTAATTGCAAAGCACAAGCACTCTGAGAAATTGAAATACCTTTATGTGACCTTGCTATTTCAAATCCGAGAAAGTACCTTAAAGTGCCAAGATCTTTAAATTTGAATCTGGTATCAAAAGAGACTTTGAATGCTTTCACTAATTCCTCATCATTGCTTGCTAGTATAATATCATCAACATACACAAGTAAAAGAATAAAACTGGTAGACTTATGCTATATGAAAAGAAAATGATTGCAGATTAAGTGAATCCTTCTTCAAGTAAGGCTTGAGAAAACTTACCATACCATTGCCTAGAAGCCTGCTTTAATCCATATAAGGATTTGTGTAACTTGTACACTGGATTGTGATGTAAAATCTCCCCCTTAGGACTATACCCTTGAGGAATAGTCATATACACTTCATCGATTAAATCCTAAAGAAAAACATTGTTGACATCAAGTTGATGCAACAACCAACTATTCATATAAGCCAAGGCTAAGATAAGTTTGACACTTACCATTGGAGCATACATGTCTATATAATCAACACCTTCTTGTTGTGTGTAGCCCTTAACTACAAGACGTGCTTTATATCTTTCAATTGAGCTATCGGCATGAAGTTTGAGTCTGTTAACCCATTTACTGCCTACAGCATGGTGGCCAAAAGAGAGAGAGACTATAGACCAAGTCTTATTAATGGTTGGTGCTTTTAGCTCAGAATCCATGGCTTGTTGACATTGGGGATGAGCATCAGCTTGAAAAAAAAGAAATAGGTTTTGAGATGGTTATGATGGATAGAGCTGCAGCTTTGAAATTGGGATTAAGTCTTTTATAGCAAAGAATGGAGGATAAGCTGTGGAGCTTTAAGAAAGGAGATTGCAATGATAATCTTGCAAGTAGGAAGGTTTCTTGATAACTCTTGTGGATTTGGTCTATATGGTCTGTATGGGAAGATTGTGATGAGTAACTGAAGTGCCAAAAGGAAAAGAAATTATAGAAGGAGAGGCATTTGAGTCAGTGGCAAGATCAGCTAGAGATTGTATATTAGATGTGGATTTTGCTCGATTATCTGACAATGGAAGTGGTAGAACGGTTTCACAAAAAATATCCTCAAGTTCTCCATTAGTGTATTGAGTGCATTAAGGAAAAATCAGTTCATGAAACACCACATCTTGAGAATTAAAAATCTGTCTAGTTTGTAAATCAAGTAATTTATAGACCTTCATGCCCTGGGATAGCCAATGAATACACGAGCCCTTGATCTAGGAGTAAATTTTGTTCTAAGAAGAGTAGAACCATAAGCTAAACAATTAAATGTTCTCAAGTGATAATAAGTAGGAGTTTTCTTATGTAGAACTTTAAAAGGAGATTTTTGAGACAGAATGGGTGATGGTATCCTATTAATGATATGAACTGTAGCTTTCACACACTCACCCAAGTATTTTAAAGACAATTTGGATTGGAAGATAAGACTTCTAGCAACATTCAACAGATGCTAATGTTTTCTTTCAACCACTGAGTTCTGCTCAGGTATTTCAACACGAGAATGATATTGCACAACTACTTTAGTCTGATAAAAAGAAGTAAGGTTAAACTCTGGAGTATTGTCATGTCTAGCCCCCTTAATAGCTATTCCATATTGTGTTGCAATCAGAGTGAAGAATTGAGGGATACATTGCTGAACTTTTGATTTATTGTTAGCTGAACTTTTGATTTATTATGTAACAAATAGACCTATGTAAATCTTGAGCAGTCTCCACTATATTAAAAAAATATCTAAAACCATCATGCGTAAAAGTAGAGAAAGGTCCCAAACATCAACATGTATTAAATGTAGAATTGAATATGATAATTTGTTTAGGGATACAATAGATAATCCCTTTTGTTTAGCAAAGTTGCAAATGGAACAATGAAATTCTTTACAAATTATATTAAATACTGGTAAATCTTTGGCTAAATGCTGCAGCACTTGACTTGAATGTTGTCCCAATCTTTAGTGCCATAAGGTATCTGAATTTACACTACAAACAACCACTTTAATGTTGGGGATAAATTTAACTTCATATCTCTTAGTACTTAGATGATAGAGATTGCCAAACCTCTTAGCAATTCTAAATAACAGGTTGCGTGTAGTGTCCTGAATTAGGAACTTGTCATTAGAGAACATCAATCAATATTTGTTGTCTCTTGTCAATAAGCTAATAGGCAGCAAATTATATTTGAAACTTGGAATATAAAGCACTTTATCAAGGAGAATGGATTTATGTAGGAAAAATGTTCTCATACTAGCTATTGCAGCATTCTGTCCATTTGGTAAATTGACATGAGTGACAATCAAATCAAGATCAAAGGCAGTGAAAAGACTCAAATCATGACTTACATGATGAGTTGCACCAGAATATGTATTCCAAACATGTTTAGGGACGAGATTGTGTGTACCAGTAAAGTTTGAGACTAAGGGTTGATCTTCTGAAACTGTGGCTATTCCTTGGAGTTGAGAGCTCAATAAGGCAATAATTTGCTGACACTAATATGGTGTGAGGACAGGGATTGTGCCCTTGGCTAGTAATGAATCATTATTAGGGGTAGTGATAGCAGCAATGTGTTCAAGACAAGCTCCAATCTGATTAACAACGGGTTTGGAAGATCATTTTGTCGTGTATAAT
Organism: Forsythia viridissima; assembly: GCA_030279155.1. Classification (NCBI taxonomy): domain Eukaryota; kingdom Viridiplantae; phylum Streptophyta; class Magnoliopsida; order Lamiales; family Oleaceae; genus Forsythia; species Forsythia viridissima. The sequence continues at coordinate 20,954,409 of CM059042.1, forward strand.
GAGTTCTGAACTTGTAACCTAGAAGAAAACAATAAAGTTTGTAGCAATCATTTATAGTATGGCCTAACTAGCTACAATGTGTGCAAACAGGATTATTCTGTTTTCCTTTAAATGTTTTGTAACTGCTGGTAGAAATTCCAAAGGCTACAGAATTTGAATTGGATGAACTGTACGTAGAAACTGACATGCCTGAGCTCAATCCTCTCTTTGTTGATAGGGGTTAAAGGATCTAACATCAGGATTTGGGCTCGAGCTTGTGAATAAGAATCATTTAGTCCCATTAAGAATTGCAATACATACTCTTGTTACTGAAAATCCATAAGGGACTTCAAACCACCACAGGTACAAGCTGAAACATGTCTATATTCTCTCAATTCCTCTCAAAGTGTTTTAAGTTTGGTGAAATAACCACTGATATCAGTAGATCCATGGGATAAGTTGTTTAACTGTTGTTTTAATTGGAAAATTCTAGGTCCATTACTCTGATGAAATCGCTCATGAAGATCATTCCAAACAGCAAGATACATTTTACTCTCTACAATCTCCTTAAACACAGCATGTAGCAACCAAGACAAAACTATGCTATTGCATCTCGACTAAGAATTGTAAGATGGCTCATCAAGAGTATGGCGTAAAAGAGAACCATCAACAAAATAGACTTTATTCTTGGCAGTCAAAGCTACTGACAAAGCACGAGACCAAGAATTATAATTGCTACCTGTTAATGATGAGGAAATAAGATGCAGATCAGGATGATCTCCATTACTCAAATAATATGGATTGCAAAGGTCATCAAAACTAGATCGCTCTTCAACTTTAAGTTGAGTGAATCGATTTCCAACATTGATTGGAGTTGTGGTATTTGAATTAGCAGCAATGGCTTGAGAATCTCCTCTTCGAGCCATGAAGAATAAGATAGAACTTCAAAGCAGATCTATTAACATGTCTCTGATACCATACTACAAACAAGTATTAAAGGAAAATGAGAAAATGATGTGTATCTTTGCTCCTCTATCTTTCTTATTCATGTGAGTAGAAAGGCTACAATGCAAGCAACTTTTATAGATGCTTACGACACAAAACGTGGTAGCTATTGAATTTGTTACGTTTGAATTGAAAATATCTTCAATAGTATTTATATTTATGGCTTGAAATCTAATTAAATCTATTAAAACCCATCAACTTATGGTTCGAGCCATGAATAAGAAAATAGAACTTCACAGTAGAGCTATTAACTTGTCTCTGATACCATATTACAAAAAAAGAATAAGAAAGAGTTGTGTATATCTGCTCTTCTATCTTTCTTATTCATGTGATTAAAAAGACTACACTGCAAGTAGCTTTTATAGATGCTTAAAAAAGAAAATGAGAGATGGAAAACAAATAACAAGAATGAGAAAATGCCACTATAACAAGACATGTGGTATATATTGAATTTGTTACGTTTTAAGCTGAAAATATCTTCAATAATATTTATACTTACGGCTCCAAATCTATTGAAATTTATTAAAATTTATCAAATTAATAAAATCTTTTGAAATCTACTATTTATTGAGGACATCTATATTTCTAAAGATTCTATCCAAGTTGAGGATACTTAAATTGTTAAGGAATAAATCCCACATTGGTTAAATACTGAAATATTAACCAATATATAAGGGATTGTGTTACTCCTCTTAACAATATTGACCTTTTAGATAGAACTACAAGTCTTAATATGATATCAGAACCCATTAAGCTCAAACAAGTAATTTGGTCTGTCTAAAGCTCAAACGAGTATTTGGATTACAAGATTGGCGAGCTCAAACGAACCATTAGCTTGCGAGAGGCATGTTAAGAGATAAATACCACATCGATTAAATACCGAAATATTAACCAAATTATAAGCGCTTGTGCTACTCCTTTTAACAAGATTGACTTGGAGTTCCATCTTAAAAGGTCAACTTTGTTAAGAAAAGTAGCTCAAACCCTTATATGTTGGTTAATATTTTGGTATTTAATCATGTGAGATTTATTCCTTAACATGTCCCAACAAGATGGTAGCTCATCTGAAAACAACAATTTTGGAATTCGTGTGCTCATTTTTTAGTCTTAATCGGATCGAATTGCTCATTGGAGCTTAATAGGCTCTAGTACCATACTAAAATTTGATATTCTATATTAAAAGGTCAACATTTTTAAGAAAAGTAGCACAAACCCTTATATGTTGGTTAATATTTCGGTATTTAACCGATGTTGAATTCATCCAATAACATAAATTGTAATGGATTCTATTAAAATCTAAATTGAGTACAACTCAATTTACATGGACTTTTAAAATTCATTAAAATCTAAGTTATCACAATCTTCTACTTCTATTCAACTATTTATTACTAGTTAATACTATCATTCTTTTTCTATATATACATGCATTAATCAAAAACACATTCAAAAAGCAAGAAAAAACAATATTTAGTACCAATATTTTTACATATTCTTTAAGAATAATGTTATTTATAGTCGCTTACTACCAGTAGTCATCATACGTTGCATTACTTAATTGGATAAATTATTTTACTTCAATTGAATAATATATTTATAACCATTAATTATGAATAATTCATCTAATTGAATAATGTCATGTATGATGGCTACCGATAGTCATCAACTATAAATAGCATTACTCATTGTTTAATGGATTCAGATTTAACAATTTTTAAAATAATTGAACATTAATGTATAAGTGGCGAATTTCCATATATGACGGAGAGCATCAAATGACAATTTCGATACACAGATCACATTTTGTACAATATTTCATGCAAAATTTTGTGGCTTATTTGATCCCAAACCTAAACTCATCCATGACATGGATATGAAACTTTGGACCGTCAAATGTTAAAGAAAATGCAATTATTACATTTCATGATGACAAGATAAAAGTTTCTAGATAATTTCTAGAGAAAAGAGTGTTTTTTAAAATTATAGAGAGAGACGACTTCAAATAATTCATTATTGAATAGAACATAGTTTAAAAGGCAGGCATGATTGGATAAATATGATGAGTCTACTCATCATGCTTTGCATCATTATGTGTTGAGTTAAATATTTTGTAATTTACTTATAATTGTTCTTGTATAACAAGTTTTCTCACAAATTTAAAAATAGCTTATAAGCAATAACTAACCACTTTTAGTGAACTTACACGTACATTAAGCTAATAATTTAAATTAAATATTCTTGTATAAAAGGGAAATTCAAGCTATATTTCGCCAGACATAGATAAAAACATTAAGGATTTGAGTTTTAAGTTTTGATAACATCCACATTTTTAGCTATTTTTATTTTTTAATATCTACTTTTATATAAATTAAGAAAAAAAAAATATCGACATTCTACTAGAAAATGTGGAGTATTGGTAGACAATGAAGGCTCCTAAACATGGAAAAACTTTCACAACGAAGATAAATAAAAATTTATGCGTCCAATGGATTTCACCGGTTGAGTAGTCAAGCAAATTTTGTTTTATTTTTGGAAAGAAGTGGAGTCGACAATTAATGGAGTGATCAGCACCACTCCCTTAAGATGAAAATCATAAGCAATTCTTAACCATAGATTACGTTGTAATCTTATCTTGCATGAAGTTTTTATTCTATATATATATATACACACACACAATTATATCAAACACCTTGTTATTGACTCTTCTTTATGCAGTTTAAATTAGTCATGGGAAAAAAATGTGTTATTTATATTGCTCACAATGCTTTACTTGTTTATCTACATTGTTGCATATCTCTATAGTTCCACTGATGAGTATGCTCTTCTAACCTTCAAATCTAAAATAATTTCTGATCCATATAAAATATTGGCTAAGAATTGGTCACAAGGAATCTCGTTCTCTAATTGGATTAGTATTACTTGTGGCACAAGACATCAAAAGGCTTAAATCTACCTAGCAAATATGGGTCTAGGAAGTACCATTGCTAAAGAATTCGGTGAACTCTCTTTTTTGACATCCTTGATTGTTAGCAATAAAAATTTCCATGGATTTATCCCTGGTCAAATGGGTAAATTAAGCCAACTTCGAGAAATAGAGATACAATACAATGAACTAAATGGTGCTATTCCATCAAGTCTTGAATTTCTTGAAAATCTATAGAAGTTTGGGGATATTCCTAATGGGATTTTCATCCTCTCTTTTTCGATAGAAATTGATTTAAGAAACAATAGTCTCAGGAAGTCTTCGTGCAGATATTTGCAACAAGCTTCGAAATCTGTAGAGGCTAAGAATTTCATGGAATCAAATAAGTGGCAACATTCCTCCAAGCTTGGGAACATGCACGAATCTTAAACTACTTTCGTTCTCGTACAATAATTTTGGAGGAAGCATTCCAATGGAAATCGGGAACTTGTCAAAGCTTCAAATTCTCTATCTAAGAAGAAATAATTTGATAGGTATGTTTAAAACGCTGTTATATGCATACATATACAATATATAATGTTAGAATTAGAGCAATAAATATAGGACAGAAAATAAAGATTACAAAAATTTATACAGACTTGTCTCAATGTAAAACTAAGTCCTCTCTTCAGCCACTGCAGTAATTTACTATAATGGATGGTGATATTTTTTTTACAAGATATCAATTCTATATATAACAACCCAACGAAAGTTCTTTAGTTATAATGAAATTCTAGGACAACCTAATTACAGAGGAAAAATCTCGAAAATACTATTACTTAAGCAAATAGTAATACCGTGGACCTTTCGAAGGAGCTGTCCTCGAGCCCCTGGGAAGGGGGTCGCCTGCTCCCCTTCCAACCTCCATGGTCGATTCACGCTTAGCTCCGCGTAACGTAACAAATTAGACTCCACAGCTTAATATATAATACATTCCAAAAATTGTGAAAATCGATGAATATTATTGTCCCTTCACATCATAAATATTTCTTACAATGCATAGTGATATGTGTTGATGTCCATGGAATATGTCCTCTTACATAGCTACACTAAAAGTCTAAAAGTTCAGTATGTACTTAATCCTTGAAACCTCGATTGTGTATTTTAAAACTGGGAACCAATTTTGACCCATAAATTGTTCATGAAAATGTATGTAGAAAAGTCGACTGAGAAATAATATAAAGAATTAAAGATATAATCACACGATCTTAAGCAAAAAAAAAAAAAAATAACAACATTCAATATGACTTGATGGTATAATTAATAAAATTTTAATAATTTTTTCTTTCTTCAATGTGTAATGTTGTGCGATTTCAATCCTGCAAGTGTACGATTCGTTTACAAGTAATATAATAATGTGTAGAGTGTCGAACCTACAAGAACTAGATATCAATATAATCAATTAATTTATAATCTAAATTCTAACAATATGAAAAACACATATTTGTTTTTGTTTGTGATTCTAAAACTATTTCAATTAAATCTAAATTATCAGATAATTAAAGTAAATTTATGAGAACGAATTCGAGTTTTTACTAATACTATGATTTGCGAATCCACCTACACGTTCTTTAATCAATTATTTGTTAATCGCTTTAGCTGCTAATTACTCTAGATTGAAAATCAGTAATCCTATAATAATCAAAAGCCTCTCTCGATGGTTAATCAATTCTATATCGATATGCGAACTTAATTATCTCTAATCAGACTTTGAACATAAAAGTATGCATTTAAATCACAAGAACACCTAACCAGATTTCATAGATCATAATAGTAATTTCTATCTATTATTGGACCCTATGTTATTCAAAACCACGTGCTAAATTTATATTGAATCTCTCGACTTCAATATAAATCACAGAATAATCTAATGATGATCAGACAATAAAATAGTAAAAATACTAAATAAAGAATAATCAATCAAGAAGCAATTAACTACTAAAATGAAAAACTTCTACGTAATTAAAAACATGAGGTTTCATCGTTCATCCTAGAAATAAGTAAATTAGTTGGACATGATTATGTAAAATAATACAAGAATTGTATTGATCATGTTCCGGCGAAAGAAAAAGAAAAAGTAAATAAAATCCGTGATCCCGGCTAAAGAATCTTCAATCTCGTGCCTTAATCTTCGATTCTCTTCTTGTATCTTCTTCCCAAAATTCCTTTCTCTTTGTTCTGGCGATTATTTGTCTTTTATATCCTACTCAAAACCCTCCAAGACGTGAATTAGGTAGTTGTTTTATCCTAGAACTTGTAGAATTCTATTTCAATCAGGACTCTGCCAAACTACTGCTGCGTATAGCCTTGCGATCGCATGGCTTTACCTTTTTACGTTCTGCTGATTTTCTTGATACCTTGCGATCGCAGCTTAGTATAACCATGCGATCACATGGTTATTTTGATTGATTTTTTGGATTCATTTCTTTGTTATTTGCATGCTAAGCCCCTAAAGTCTCTTTATATGTTCAATTGAATCCCTTTGTTTTTCTATTTGCTCCATTTTCATCTTTTCGTTAGATTGACACTTGAATTTAATTATTTTCTAAAATAATAAGAAAACAACATGCCATGAAAATGAAAACAACTAAGAGTAGTCATAATCGTTTTTTTTGTGAGCTCAAATAAGTACAAAATTGTACTTATCATGTAACGACCCACTGTACATAACAATGAAAGGCTACATATTGATAAGATTCTTAGCAGAGGGCATGACAGTTATATTGAGTCAAATAATATACTATTACACTTGTATAAAACTACACCTGCTTCATCCATGTCAATCGCTGCTTTTGTGCTCTTATTCATTGGGGTAAATGTCAGCTTAGTATTGTTAAGGGGATACTATGTCTATGTGTTATATATGTGATTATAAAGCATGTTCTTTTAGGAGACTTACCTTCAACCATCTTCAATATCTCTTTTCTACTGCAAATATCGATCGGAGATAACAAAATATCTGGAAAGTTTTCTGAAGATCCGTGCAACCGACCTACGATGCTTGAGTTCTTACAACTTAGTGACAACAAGTTTAATGGAGAGATACCTCCAAGTCTATTGCAGTGTAATGCACTTCAAGTGTTAGATTTGAGTTATAATGACTTTATAGGTACTTATCCAACTTAAATTAGTTTTTAATTCTTTCTTTTTTTTTTTCATTAAATCTATTTCGTGTTAATTTAACATTTGATATTAAAATCTATAAATGTCTAAATGGATTGACAGAAAATATTTCAAACGAAAGTAGAAACCTATCAACACTAGTATATTTATATTTGAATAAAAACGACTTTAGTGGTGCGTAATTCGATCTCCTAGGCATTTTAATCATTTTAAAATCTTTTGAAAAATGTGTTTCAGCTTGTGATGATGAAGATGGATACCGCTATTCTCATTTTAATGTTTAGTCAGGTATTTATTATATTTTCATTACTAATTGGATTTAGTTTTTTTTTTTTTTTAATTTGTTAGTTTAAGGATAGATGATGCAATTTCAGTTATGATGAATGATTAAGTTTTTCTTTATTAGCTACAGAGATGAGCTTTGTTCTTTAGAGTATTTTGCTTAAAAAATTATACAAGTTAGTGAGTTTTTCTTGTACAAATTTCTACTTGAACTGGTATTTAGTGCAATTAACGATTTGTCGATTTACATCATCAGTGTGCGATTGCGAATCAATGAATTAATTCACATACATTTTGAGAATCGACTAGTTTTTTGGTTTATTCTTCGTTCTCGTATATTGTTCGTTTTGCACAGCATTATCTTGTTAACTCAATAATTTCATATTCTAAATTTTTTTATACAATTGTCCTTCTAAAATCATTCTTATTTTAATAAAATATTAGAGCCACCAATTTTTGAATTTAATATTTTGATATTTTAGATAAATTTGACTCTTTATAATTTCAGTATTAGAATTTGATATTTAAATATTTGACTTCTGGATTTCAATTTTTAATATCCTAAAATGTAAATCTTAAAGCATATCCAATGCATTCTATGAATTATAGCTAGATGTCACGAATGTTGAAAGACTTCTGACCTGTGCAGCATTGACTCAAGTTCAAACATTGTCTCCATTATATTCTATGGATTGTTATCTAAGTGTATTTTATTTTCTTAAAATAAAACAAATTTGCATTAAATGTGTTTAGGGAATTGAAATTATGTTGAGTCGACATGTCTAATAGAACTTCTGAATTTAGACGGAGCTCTAGACAATGTCTACTTTTTTCTCCATCACATTATTTTGACAGAGTCTTTGTCAGGTTGCATTGGAGATGAATTTTTTTAAATACAATCTATTTTGCTTATGTGACGCAATTTTTTAAGCAATCTAAAGTTGTATCGAAGATGCTCTTATGGAACTACAATTTTATCAAACTACACAGGCTCCATCCATGTCAATCGTTGCTTTTGTGCTCTCATTCATTTGGGGGTAAACATCAACTTAGTAATTGTTAAGGGGATACTATGTGTGTGCGATTATAAGGTATGGTTTGTAGGAGACTTACCTTCAACGATCTTCACTATCTATTCTCTACTGCAAATATAGATTGGACCTAACAAAATTTTTGAAAAGTTTCTTGAAGATCCGTGCAACTGACCTATGATGCTTGAGTTCTTAGAAATTTCATGTAGAGATACCTCAAAGTATATTGCAGTGTCATACACTTCAATTGTTAGATTTGAGATAGTTATATTAGTTGGTTCTTCTCTTTCATTCGATCTATTTCGTATTAATTTAACATTTGATATTTTAAATATTTGACTATTGGATTTCAATTTTTAATATCCTAAAATGTATTGACATGAACCATTTCATATGAAATTGGAAACTAATCAGCACTTGAAATATTTATATTTGAGTTCGAATATCTTAACAGATATACGCTACTTATTAGTATTCTTTGTATTCATTTGAGTGCATTGACAAACACCACATTACAGGAACATTCCTCATTCAATTGGCAGTTTGTCAAAATTTGAAGGAATTGATTATTAATAACAACAGTGTATATGGTCAAATACCTGAATACATCTACAATCTCTCAATGTCACAAACACTTGATTTTTCAACCAATTATATCTCCAGTAATCTTCCGTTGCCAATAGCCAATGGGATCCCTGATCTCAAAGGTCTCTATCTTGGTGGCAATCGATTGAGTGGATAAATTCCTGGTATTATTTCATATTTTTCCAAGCTTACTACATTGGATCTTAGTCACAACTCCTTTAGTGGACATGTACTTAGGAATCTTGGGAATTTACAGGACCTACAAGTTCTATACTTACAAAACAATCAGTTGACAAAATGATCCTTCAATGCTCGAGTTGGATTTTCTTATTTCACAGAAAAATTGTAGACACTTGAAGAAAATACGAATCGACGGCAATTCTTTTGATAGAATGCTTCCAAAAGCCTTGGGTAATGTTAGCAAAGTTTTTGTTGTTATTCCGCAAGTGTACTGATCGCACAAGTAATATAGTAGATTTAGAGTCCAAGTATCGTACTCACAGAAATTTAGATAGTTCAACACAATTAAATTAGTCTTAACCGAATCGAATTAACTTTTGAAACTTGTTTGACTAATAACTAATTATAATATTAACTAAAAATAATAAACTAATTATAATTTAAACAAATAAAAAAATTAAGTTTATGTCGAATTACTTTGAATATAAGAAATAAAAGCGTACTAGGATCTTGAATCCACTTATATCAATCTCCTTTAACCCGAACCGTTGAATTTAATAACATAATGTAATTATGAAGATCAATATTTCTAATTTGTTTAACAATATGTCTCGAGTAGAATTAAATATATCCATATATGTGACCCGACTATATCTTTATGACGGATGCGAACATACAAGAATGTATTAAAATTTGTGAATACTTAAAGATCACGTAAAGTATAGAGGTATATCTATATCGTCTATCAGACTCTACAATAATTGATACTATGTTTAAATTATATTTAATCTCTTGATGGTAAAATAAGCCACAAAACTCATACAACCATTGCGCATATAGTTATAGAAAAGAAGAAATCAATATCAATTATTCAAAATTAAAAATATGCTTGAATATAAAAAAAAAAAAAAAACTAGGTTCAAAGAATTAAAGATTCATGATATAAGTTTTATCACGATCTTAACACAAAATAATCTAGCCTAGCATACTAAGAAGAAGAAAATAAAAGAAAATATAAAAGCCATCATTCGGAGTCACATAAATCTTGTTAAGATAATTAGCATTTCTCTAATCTTGATATTAAAGCCTTGGTGTTGGAATATATGCCTAACAAAAACCTTAACAAATGGTTGTCCTCTAACAACTATATCCTAAATATAGCTCAAATAATGGAAATAATGATAGATGTGGCATTTGCATTCGAGTATCTACATCATGGGTATACGTTTTCAATTGTCCATTGTGATTTGAAGCCCAACAACATACTTCTAGATGAGATATGGTTGCTCATGTTGCAGACTTTGGCATTGCCAAGCTTTTCACTGAAGACGAGAGAATTTTGCTGACCAAGATGTTGGGCACCATTGAATATATGGCTCCAGGTAAATGGTTTGTCAACTAATTATATATAAAGTTAAATGTTATACATGTAATTATTCATAAATGTGATGCTAACAACATTTAGTGTAAAAGCACCACACTTTGCTTTCATACTTATGGCTTTCTTTCTATGAAATGATTGTACTCTTTCATAAAGTCAATAGTGAATCACATATTATATAATGAGGATAAAGAAAGGTAATTTTCTAGAGACTTACTGGTTGATCACATATATAAATACGTCTTGTGCATAGCCATTTTGTGCTTTTTTTTTTTAGTGCTCTATTTACCATTTACTTAATTCTCATATATTTATTTGTAAATTAACATTTCACTTGTTAACTTGATCACATGTTTCAAATTTGTAGACTATGGATCAACATGATTAATATTGAGTCTAGCGGATGTTTATAGCTATGAGATTATGCTAATACAAACATTTACCAAAAAGAAGCCAACGAATGATATGCTTGTTGGAGATTTCACCATGGTCGGGAGGCACCTCTGCCCTGGAATATTTTGCCTTCTTATCGCTGAGATAGGTGTTTGAATCATTCCTAGATGCAATAACACAAATAGTGGATATGGAAATAATGAATGCACTTAAAGACAATGAGCTAAAGAGAGTTGCTTCGGTTCAATCATGGAACTAGCACTAGAATGCACGGCCGATTAGCTCGATATGAAAGATGTTCTTGAATTTTGTTAAAGGATAATTGGGGTGGAATAAGACGAAGAGGTTTGTTTCTTTATTATGTTTGCATTTGCTATTTAGTGAGCACAGAAAAAGATTATTATTTGAAGTAAAAATTCACTAATGAAATTAAAAACTATTTTCATTTCACTATTAATATTGACTACACACATAAAACAAACATTAATAATTTCTCAGAAGCTTATTATATGTTGCTATTGCAGAAAACTTGAAATCTATTCTGAAGACTTTTAAGCTTTGTTTGGCTTCCATTGTTTTGTTGCATTGTATTATAGTTGTGTTGTGACCCTGAAAACTGTATTTTTAAAGCAATTTGTTTGGTGAATAAATAATTTTATGTAATTAGTGTTCAACAAATTAAACAATTTTAAGGTATTTGGTTAAATTTAGTTCGTTTGATCACAAAAATTAGGGTAATCGTAGACTAACTCAAAAAATAAATTTCCACCATAATTCCAATCAAAACTTACGTTCTGCACTAATAATAATATTCATTTAAGACTCTAGGAGGCCTTATTGATTATCCCTGTTAGTTAGAAAACAATTTATTAACAACTCGAGTTGACAGAGTTTGGGATGTTAAATTATGGTTTCGACGTCGATAGTGGTAGAAATACGCAGTGGTGATAGAAACAACCAGCGGAATATGCACTTGTGTTACGTACAAAATGTAACACTTTTGTTACAAAAAGTGAAAGTAACGTACAAATAAAAATTTATAAGTTAAAAAAAATATTTTGATTAAATAAAAGGGATAATTGCATCAAAGGTCCCCAACGTTTCAAAATCGTTGGAGATATGCCCATAAACTAAAAAAATAGCACCACACATCCCCAACGTATGAAAACCTTGGCGTGGTAGGTCCTTTATGACCAAATTGCCCTTATATTTAAATAAACAAAAAAACAAAAACAAAGAAAAAAGAAAAACAAGATTGAAAACTAACCAAATATACCCCAAAAAATAAAAAAATAAGAAATATACCCCAAAAAAAGAAAAAGTGAAAAAATGTTATCTTCTCCAAAAACCCAAGATAGAAAACAAGGAGTCATGAAGGGAAGCTCGAGCATTTAGAGCATTTAGGGAAGCTTGAGCTAGGGATGGCAATGGGGCAAGTCGGCCCCGCCCCGCCTCACGAAATTTTTTACCCGTCTCGCTTCGCCCCGTGACTCGCAAATTCGCGGGGCGGCGAGGGGCGGGGCGAGGCAATCTTTTGACCTGCCAACCGCCCCGCGAAAAAAATTTTTCCTTTTTTTTTTTTAATAAAACTGAAAAATAAATAATTAAAAAATAAATAATTCTTTTTTTTTTAAATATTTGTAGCAAACAAAACAAAAATAAATCAAAAATGAGATTGTGGTATAATGGTTGAGATTTATAGTTTATAATTTCAACCCGGGTTCGATTCTTCTTTAGTCCATTTCTAGTAAAGTTTTAATTTCTATTTCATTTTATGATTTTATAAAAAAAAAATTCTTGGTGGGGCGGGTCACGGGGCGGAAAAATCCGCCCCGAACCCGCCCCTATTACCCGAATAAGCGGGGAGGGGCAGCCCGGGGAGGGGCGGGGCGGGGCGGGGCGCGGGGCGGGTTCGGGTCAGCGGGCTTTTTTGCCATCCTTAGCTTGAGCATAAAAGGTTTCAAGCAAGAGATAATTATTGACCTCGCTTTATTTAATTAAATACTGGTAAATAAGCTGATATCAATTTCTGAACTTTTAGTGTTATTTTGAAATATGGCCTCCCTACAAATGAAGTGCATGTTTCCTTTGTACAACAATTATTTTGCCAATATTATTTATATTGGCACTCCCCAGACACCTATAGGATAATAATTTTTTTAGTTGAGTCGAGTATTACTAGTACTAGCATTGAAATTTGTTGTACTTGCTCACAATCCTTAAATTTTCACACCCTTGGTTGATTTTTTTTTTTTTTTTTTTGTTGCTTTTATGTAAGAATGCTATTATCTCACTGAAATCTTTGTCAGTTAATGATAGAAGAAACCTTCTTCAAAGAGAACCGTGTCTTCTTGGAAAAGGATCTTTCTTAATAGTTTATCCAATATACTTGTGTTTACACAATCTCCGTAAGTGCATCTGTTATTTGTCCAGAGAATAGCAGATGAAAAGGCTGCAAAGGCCGTAGAGCTTGAGTAGAAGGTGGCATTGCTTGAGGTAATGGTCTGCATTTTTCTCCACCTGTACCAAGGTCCACCCCCACCCCCACCCCCACCCCCACCCCCACCCCCGACAAAAAAAAGAAGAAGAAGAAGAAGAAGAACACGAAGAAGAAAAAGGGCAGCATTTGGTGAAAGCTCATGTTATTAAAAAACTATATTGCACTAGGTTGAATGCACATCATTAAATCAAGAACTGCAAGATATGGAAGCTCATGCCCGCCTTGAGCAAAAGAAGTCCCCTGAAGATGCAGCTGGTATAGAATCACCAATATTATTCTTTGATATATCCAATACTTCAAGCTGTCTCAGCTGACTGAGTTCAATATTGGGAATCACCTCCTCTAACATATTTGAATACAGTAGAAGCGTCTTCAACCCTCTGCATTTCCCAATACTTTTTGGGATCTCTTCAACCAAGATATTCCCTGCCAGCTCCAAATGCTCAAGCTTTCCACAATTGCCCCCAATCTCACTTGGAATCGACCCACCAAGCTGATTAAAGGACTGGTAGAGCCCCCTCAAATCTCTAAATGCTCAAGCTTTCCTTCATGACTCCTTGTTTTCTATCTTGGGTTTTTGGAGAAGATGACCTAATTTCACTTTTTATTATTTTAGGGTATATTTCTTACTTTTTATTTTTTTGGGTACATTTGGTTAGTTTTCAATCTTGTTTTTTTTTTCCCCTTTGTTTTTGTTTTTTTGTTTGTTTAAAGATAAGGACAATTTGGTCATAAAGGATCTACCACACTAAGGTTTTTATACGTTGGAGATGTGTGGTACTATTTTTTTAGGTTAGGGGCATATTTCCAACAATTTTAAAACGTTGGGGGACCTTTGATGCAATTATTACTAAATAAAATGGTATTTTCAAAAATAGTTTGTTTTTTTAAGTTATTTGTAAAACTTATCAAAAGTTATACATGTTTGAATAAGTTATTTTATAATTATATTAAAAATGAAGAAAACTTTTCACATAATTTTTTTTTGAAAATTTGCCCAAATGATTCTTAATGTTTGCTTTCGGTGCGAAAATTGTGCTTTTTTGGTACGAACGTTCCTAACTTATATGTTTTAGTGCACAGTTGGTACTTATATAATGAAAAAGATCAATATGTATTTAATTTTAATTAGTGAAAATTGCTATTGTGCTCTTAATCTTTACAAAATGTGCAATTGTGTTCGTTACCTATATTTAATAATATTTAATTTAGCGTACTAAATATTTCGTTATTGTCGTGTTAAATAAATTTTTCGACAGAGAAAAATGTTAAATTATTGTACTTTAAAGATATGTAATTATTATGTAATATGAAAAACTTGAATAAAAATTAAGATAAATAAATAACAAAATGACATATATAATATTATGAAACTGAATCAATCTTGTTATGTTTCTATTTAACATTAAAATACTAACAAAAATTAATTTACAAATTATGTGTTCTTTATTTTCGAATGATAATAAAATGATGTTAAAATATGAATAATACAGTTGAAGCTCCAATATTTACAATTAATAAAAGAATAGTTCAATTAAATAAAAGTATTTGAAGATCAAGTTTGTAAAATGTTATTTTTCTTATTTTTTGTTATAACCATAAAATAAAATTTTAAATTTTAAATAATGTAATTACTTAATAATAAAACTAGTAAATTTATTTAACATGTTTGTTATAATTATGAGCTTAAATTTTAGTTATTTAATAAAAAACGACTTATATAAATTATCAATTTAATTAATAAAATCTTAATTGAGAATAAAAGAGAGAACTCGTTAGTGTCTTTTAATTTTAATTTTTTTTAAAAAAATAAAGGTACCCAGCCTATTACCTGACTATAATTTTTTCAAATTAGAATTAATGATATATTTGTCTTTTTCATCAAATAATGCACAAAACATTAAGGGTGTGTTTGACTGCAATAAATTAAATTTTCCATGTAAAAAGCTTTTTTTCACCTATTTTTCACCTACGCGCGTTTAATAGTCTCATTTTTCCATGAAAAATGCATTTTCTCACATATTTTTCAACTACGCGTTTGATTGATTTGTATTTTTTTCCAAGTAAAATATTTTCTCATTTACCTTAAAAAAACAATATTTTTCTTGAAAACAATGAAAATGTTTTCTTTGGTGGGGGGATGAGATTTTATTTTTCATGTAAAATTTGTCTTTATTTTTCAATTAACAATTTTTTGACAATTCATTTCTATAGATTTTATTTTATTTCTAACCAAATTTCTTGCTTGCAATCAAATACTCCCTAAGAGTATATTAGTTTTTTTTATTAAATAATAATTAATTACGCACTAAGTTATGGACCTCTTTATTAAAAAAAAAAAAATATTAAGAACTATTTTCACACTAAAAATAAAAGTTAGGTACAAAAGGGATTTTCTCCTACCCACCTCCTATATTATGCATGAGAGATAGGAGTTAACTTACCACTGGTGATGTGGCATTGATTGCAATTCACAAGTTCCTATTTCTTTTGTTAGAGTGCCTCGTCATCAGGTCATCGGTTTTAGGTCAAGAGTTTAATAACCACGGTTAGGGGTGGGGTTAAACGACACCTGGTAAAGAACGGGACCGGTAGCACGAACATTGTCATGCACCTCCAGCCACTAGTTATGTTAACAAAAGAAGTCTTAATTCTTAAAAATTAATCTCTGTTTAAACTTCAAATCTCACTTCCCTTCCAATGCACTTCATCTCCATCTAGGATAGTCAAATTCTCACTGATTCAGATTGCTACGCTTCATCCTCCATTATCTAACAATACCTAACTATTTCCCAACTCTCAGATTTATCGAAGACTCTGTTTGCACTCTCATTGTTATCATATCGTTCACACAATGTGTTAACGCCATTAACACACCGGTCTAAATCCAAAGTTGAAAAAATCAGCATAAAGAGCTTAATAGGGAAAAACATAAGAAAAAATGGTGGAAACGTTAACACCCACATCGAGTTCATCATCCTGGTGGCGGAGATGGTGGCCCCCACTCCTTCACAATCATCACCATCGCCGTTGGATCGCCACAATTACCAATTTTTTATCAACCCATAAGACCTTCCTGATCGCCCTTTGGCTGGCGTTCTTCTTCACTGCGTTTTACTGGCATCGGGATGGCACAACCGGCGGACTCTTAATCTTCAGGCGGACACTTCCGTGCCGGACGCTCCCCAAGTTCCGCCCTGTGGCGTTCAACTTGACGGACTTTGGGGCTGTGGGTGATGGGGTCACTGTCAACACAGCGGCGTTTGAGCAGGCGGTGAGGGCCATCTCGAGGCTCGGGAAGAAGGGCGGTGGGCAGCTTAATGTGCCGCCCGGGTATTGGCTTACTGCGCCTTTCAATCTAACTAGCCATATGACCCTGTTCCTTGCTGAGGGTGCTGTTATTCTCGGCATCAATGTAAGTAATTATTGGTATTCGTTTATTTTAATGGCTTGATCTTTTTCTTTATGGAAATCGGATGAATTTCTTAATCTTTAGTTATGAGTATTTAAATATGAAAGTGTTAGATTTAATTCCAGTGTTAAAAATTATAATTCTGAATTTCAATTGATTTTTATTATTAATGAAGCCTAATTGGATTAGTTGACTCATTACGGCAATGCAAGCTGAATTTGGATATAATATGGATGGTTAAAAGGTTGAAAGTGCATCATGTAATTTGAATGCCTAAGGGTTTTAATTTTTTCATGCTGCTATAATGATAAAATTTATTCAATACTGGCATGTTTTATTGATTCGTAACGGAGGCAGTTTCTGCATGTATTCTCCCCTTTAACTTGAAGAAATCTTTATTTGCGAAACTTTGTTTTATACATCTATGTTGAAAGTATCAACATGACATATTTAGCTTCAAGCCTCAGCACTGAGTGGGAATTCGAATATCTTGCCATCATGACCTTATATTAGGTTTTCTATCCAATGATTGGCAAAGAGATGCAATGAATATGAATTGTGCCCAGTTGATGACACTAATCAAGAAAGAGACATTAGGCATACTTTTGTTGCTTGATGTCGTTAAACAACAACTAATTAAGCACTGTTCTTGTTAAATTTGGGATCAGCTACATGATTCTTTTTCCAGCACCACTTTAAGTTCATTACTAAATTTACCAGAAGATTCAAAGCACTAGATCTTAAAATCACCACAGACTTAGTTGTTAGTTTTGATCCACGCTTCCCTTTTCTTACATGCTAACGAGATTGCGTCTTATGAATAAGGGTCTCTTTAGGCCTGCGCAAAAGATTTCCATTTGCCATTAGTTTATTTGATTATGCATGATTTGCAAATGGTGCAACATCTTCCAAATACTGTAAAACGAGTCGAAAATTATAATATTATTTGCAAAGGATTGGAAAGGATAAGGGAAAAGTTTGTATGGTCACAGTGGTGCAACCAAGAATTATCTTGAAGAAAATTATAAGCACAATAAGTAGCTTTATAAATAATTACAGGTAGAACCACTTGTACATAAATGTGATTTTTACATGCTTCTTTTTAAAACTATCTTATTGAGACATTCTTTCACATGTTGTTCTAATTAAGAGCAATTCTTAAATAGTGAGAATAGAGTAAAAGTGCCAATCTACATATATAGATCTGGTGATAAAATGATACCTTGTATTTGTTTTTTATTTTATTAAAAAGGGATGATTAGTAATTTTCAAATGGTTCTATTCAAACAGGCAAGAGTTGGAAGGATTCAATGTGCAATATATGTGTGTGTCTATGCATGAAACTAGTTGGTGCTTGATTTTGCACAGCTAATCATGATATAGTGGAACAGGCATACATTCCTATACAGAATACACAGTCCTGCTGTTGTTGCATTATCTTCCTTCAAGATTGATATCTAATGCAAAATTTTCCTCCATATTGTTTTATATTTTCTAACTAAAGAAATAATTGAATAAAATTTTGATGTAGCACAATATATAGAACAACATAACATGGAGAAGAAGAGAGAAGAAGAAGAAGAATTGTCTCCGTTGTCTCTCTTCTTTCTTTCTTTCTTTCCCCTTTTCTCTATATTATGCTGTTCAAGGTACTATGCAGCATCAAAATCTCTCAAACACCTTTCATATCATAACATTTATCTAGTAAGAAAGCCCTATAAGATTCTCATTCAATTTTACTCACTAATAATTGCCATAGAATGTCAATTACTAATGTACCACTTTTTTTGTGGTGGGATCCGACCGTATGTTCTATTATAATGATGGATTGGGGCGGTGAACAAATTTTAGAGATGATTGATGGAGAGAGATGATCGATTGAGGGAGATGAATTAAGGACATCAGCAGATTTAGGAAATGATCAAATCACGGGACATGAATTGCAAATTTTGAAGAAGATGATTTTGTGAGGGGAGAAATTGAAGACGTAGTGATACACGGATATTTAAGTACTTTTTTTTCCGTAGTGGAGAAAACTCCAAATCGAACCACTTAAGACTAGAAAATAAAATAAATAAAATAAAAATGATAAATTTAATTTTCAATAGAAATTAGTCTATATTGGACAAAGTTAAAACTCCTAATTAAAATCTTAACCTCCAATTAAAGCTATAATTATTAAAATTTTAAACTAAAATATAGACAGTTTGGTCATTTGTTACTTACCAGCAATAGCCCTAATTTGGTGAAATCAATGAATCCATCAGATTGCTCGTTCATACACCAAACCTACATCTTCAAGCTACAAATGTCGCAAGTACAGAAAGCACCTCAAAACCCATCAGTTCTCATTCTCTCACAGCGTGTTGGGGAGCATTAAGTTGTATTGCAACTTTATATTTTGTTTGATAGAGTTGTATGGTGACTTTATATTATCTTTTATTTTGTAGGGATTTTGCCTAAAAAGGTAAGAGGAATGCTTTGTCGTGGACGGTTTAAAACCAAACCAAACCGTTTGGTTTAGGTTTGAGTTTTTTTCAAACCATTTAAATGATTTGCTTTCAAAATATGTCAAAAACCGTTCAAACCGGACCACTTACACCCCTTGTTTATGGCCACGCCCAAGCTTTTAAATTTAGATTGATTAGATTGATTAGATTTCTACTCTTTAGAAGGTGTGGATGATTTGAATATGATACGAGTAAAGAGGTTTTTTTTTTTTAAAGCAAGACTGTTACTGTAGTTTAAAAAAAATTGTCCGTTGATTATTAAAGTTAAGTTTCAGATTTTCATGCTAGATAGCATAGCTGCATTTGGTTCTAATGATAACTGCTAAATGTGCACCATATGTCTTGGTGATTTAAACCAATTTGCTGAGTTGCTAACATGTAGCATTCTCTGCTTTTTTGAAGATAAACATCGTTTTCCTTTATCTGACATGTTTTATATAATATTTCTTGGATGTCGTTTATGATTTTTACACTGCTTAAAAGTTGTACATACCATGGAAGTTTCAATGTTTCATCATTCTTGTAAATGAGGTTATTAGTTTCTGTTTCTTATTTTCATTTGCAAAGTTCTGTAGGATGAGAAGTATTGGCCTCTGATGCCTCCATTGCCTTCGTATGGGTATGGAAGAGAGCATCCTGGACCAAGATATGGAAGTTTAATTCATGGTCAAAATCTCAAAGATGTTGTTATTACAGGTCAGCATTTTAGTTGGAGTTTCATTGTTTCTTTTTAGAGAGGAGGATATTCATTTATTTATAATTTTTTGGTTGGGGGATGGGGGTGAGTGGTTCGGGTAAGTACATATTGATGATTTGAACCATTGATCTTGGGATTATTATACCAACTCTATGGAGTATCGTTGGTTGTGAAAGAACATCATTGCTTGTTTTGAGGAAAGTGTAGAAATAGTGTACTCTTAAATTTCAGTCATTTTAGTCCAATTAAGTGTTATATTCAGGTAAAATGTACTATGATTAGATTTGGTTGTTAAAAGAGCTTACTAGTAGGAAACTGACTTTTTCCAGCTAAAATGAACGAATAATCCTTCCACATCAGAAATTGGTACTGCTATTGCAAGTTCTGACACGACATTGGAACTTGCAACTTAAAAAGGTTCCATTAAAACTGTAAAAGCTAATAAACTAAAGAATAATACTCCCATAACACTCTTGGTGCTCAGATATCTTCAATGTGAAATAAGTAATTCTACAGCACCTTGTTGAGATTGAAAACTTTTAGTGTGAAATAAGTATTCATTTGGCTTGGTAGTTTACATTTTTGCTGGACAAACTTGAGCGCTGATTTAGTTATGTATATGCTTTAATTTAACTTGATGATTTTTTTAAGCTTTAAGTTATGCACGCAAATGCATGCATCTACGAAAGCTTTGATAGTCTAAGTTGTTTTTCCATGTCCTGAGGCTGTGTCATCTTGTCTCACCCTGTCCATGTCCATTCAACATGGAATACGGTTACCTTGTTCTGTCTCCCTGAGTTTGTTTGTTTCCTTTAAAGATTCCCTTGTTTTGTCAGCAAAGGAAGCTCAGAAAGTCTCAATTTACAATTTCTTTTTTGTCATGCGTATGGATGATCATGCCTGATCTATTCGCATATAGAACCCCGTAAATCTAAAACGATTCCTGGTGATGCATTAACCTTTTTCTACCATCCATGGGTTTAGAAGTCTTTATAGTCAAGATTGTGAGGGTCCAAAGGTTTGTGTAAATGTAATTATATGCTATTCATCTGAATGCGTGTATACCATTCATGATAACAGGGCATAACGGCACCATTAATGGCCAGGGTCAAACATGGTGGAAGAAATATCGACAGAAGCTTCTTAACCACACCAGAGGACCGCTTGTGCAGATTATGTGGTCTAGGGACATCGTGATATCTAACATAACATTACGTGATTCTCCGTTTTGGACTCTACATCCCTACGACTGCAAGAATGTGACGATAAGAAATCTTACAATTTTGGCACCCATCATTGAAGCTCCAAATACTGATGGCATAGATCCGGGTAAGTTTATTCTTTTGCTTTTTCTTGTATGGGGTTATTGGATGGACGGGCCTTATTATTGTTTTGAACTTGAATTTATGATCTCAATGCTGAATATGCAATTAACAGCACCTGCCATACTTCTACTGTTGATGTCATGGCGGATATTTATATTTTGTGTAGCTTTTTCTTTACTTCATAGCTATATATTTATTTTTTGGATTATCTCATTTGGTTAAACTTAAACAGATTCATGTGAAGATATGGTAATTGAGGACTGTTACATAAGCGTGGGAGATGATGGTATAGCAATAAAGAGTGGCTGGGATCAATACGGGATTGCTTATCAACGGCCTTCTATGAACATACTGATCCGAAACCTTGTTATTCGCTCCATGGTCAGGTGAGTGATTCCCATGTATTTATCGGAATATCTCTTGGCTGGTTGCAGGCTGCATCTGTAGTTGCTCTGTCCCCCAGTTTCAATTTATTCAGCTTATAGATCTACAAATTCTTGATTTTTAGATGAATACCTAGTTTAACATTTTGTTGTTTGTCTGTATCGAAATGTGTCATGGACTACATTCCATTTGATGTAAAATTATGGTTAAGATGCGTACTTCCAGATAGTGATTGAGTTGTACCTTCCTGAATAACAGTGCAGGCGTATCAATAGGCAGTGAGATGTCCGGTGGGGTGTCAAATGTCACTGTGGAGAATGTCCACATATGGAACTCAAGACGTGCTGTTCGGATCAAGACAGCACCCGGAAGGGGAGGATATGTTCGGAATATAATTTATCGGAATCTGACATTTGATAATGTTCGCGTGGGGATCGTCATCAAGACAGATTACAATGAACATCCAGATGAGGGGTTTGACCCCAAGGCTGTTCCAATACTGGAGGACATAAGCTATAGTTCAATACATGGCGAAGGAGTTCGTGTGCCAGTGCGTATCCAAGGTAGTGAAGAAATTCCAATCAGGAATGTCACTTTCTGGGATATGTCAGTAGGTATTACGTATAAGAAGAAGCACATATTCCAGTGTGCTTTTGTTGAAGGTCGTGTTATAGGGACCGTATTCCCAGCTCCCTGTGAAAACCTCGACCTGTATGACGAGCAAGGGCACCTGATCAAAAGATCTGTCTCCCAAAATATATCAGATATAGATTATGATTTTTGAAATGATTACAAATGCTCTCTTTAAGGGCCAATCTCTGTATGTTCAACACAGTATTGATGGGGCAGGGCAATATGCTGAGATGAGTCAATTTCAATTGCCTTGTTCTGTATTTTTTTGGTCATGCTATTTTCCTTGTCACTTATTCTTCTTTACACGCCTTTGTATATACAGCAAAATACAGTGCAATATATACACATCAGTTCGGTGCTTTTGAATTTGATTTTAAGTTTCAGTTCATCAGGATGTTCAAATCATAGTTTTTGCATATTTTCTATTTTGCCCTGTTACAGGATAACGGTTCTGATGGGTTAGAACTATAAATGTACGTGTAAAGTTTGAACTTTTTGCAGCTATTTATGTTGGTAAGTAGATGGTTGTTCGACATTTCTTGGTACCTTGCTTTAAAGGAAGTTGTTCAGCTAGTTTAATTTTTAGAGTCTATTGATTCACCTTGATAGCTTCTTCGTCTCTTGTTGTATCCACTTAGTCAGTTTCTGCTTCTATTGATTCATTTTTGGATGTGAAGCATGTTGTTATTATAATTTCATTCCAAAAGGGTTATTCAAGACTACACTCACGATCCCTATGCTAGATGGGCCTGAGAAAGCCTCCACAGAATGAGGTAAATAGTAGGAAAATTCAGCATCGGTTATTGATCATAACTCTCAAGTCATATGGTCTAAATTTAATTTAATTAAAGGTGGTTATATTTTTACTGCAATTTGTTTTAAGTACATTATATTTTAATTGTACTTAATATCCTCAATCTTTGTTCAATGTAGAAATTATGTTCTTAACTTATTTTCGTCAAATTTTTATATTCAACTATATTAATTAGCACATTTCGTCTTTAATTATCGTATCTGTGAAGATATTTATTTTACGTGTTTTGAAATGAGAAAAAATATTTTGTCGTACTTTTGTATTTATTATTATTTTTTAAGTATGATGGGCAAATAAGTCGTTTTACGAATACCCAACAAATATTTTGGACGGAAATCATTATTAAATACAAGATGTACTAATTAATGAAGAATTGAAGATAAAATTGTGATAAAAAAGTTGGGAACATAGGTGCTATAATATTCAAATATTAAGAACGTTAAGTGTAATTAAAATGTGGTGTGAAAAATAAAAAGTGTGGTGTGAATATAATTACCCTTTAATTAAGGTCACATTGCAGCGCTAAAAAACCAATGTGCCCTTACAATTGCAAAAAAGTGTTAATTAAAAGACGATACTATTTTATTGTGATATTGTTTTTTATGATACCGTTTTATCAAGATACTGTTTTATATAACACTGTTTTATGAAAAATGTTTGATATTGTTTTACTTTTAATATTAATAGTGTACACTAGTTTTCGTTACATTATAATATCAGGTTTATTAATTCTATTTTTCTAAACTTATTTACAACTACATATTTCGTGGGACCCATAAATTTTATCAATTTTTCAACCACACATTTCATCAACTTTTTTCAAAATCTTAAAAAAAACTACTTTTAAACTCTACCAAACAAACACTAATTCAAAATTAAATGTTTTATGGTTGAAATAATGATATTGTTTCAAAATGCACCATTAGTATCATTGATTTTGTTTTCATTAAAATTGATTGATACTGTTTCAATCTATAATATTATACTTCTATTGTAATACTGTTTTATTAAGATATTGTCATGTATTATATGATATATTATAATATTTTTATCTATGAATACTGTTTTATAGTTTCTGTTAAAATATAACATTTGTGCTCACATAAACATGTGATTGATAGAGCACTGTTCTAATGCCCACAGTGGGCAATGTTATACCCACTGGACAAATGTCCAAGTAGGCATTATAACATTGCCCACTGTGGGCATTAGAACATTATTCGTGATTGATAATAATGTGCTTCTGATATTATTATATTTGTTATCTTTAAACATATGATACTGTTACCTATGATATTGTTATTATGATATTGATAGAAATGTGCTTGCTATGGATTTATTTTATGTCTCTCAATAAGTATTTATTATTTTTTTCTATATTTTATTTTGACATGCTTCCCTCTTAATTATTATGTGGTATTCTATTTTATTTTATATATGCTATTTAATTTTGTCAACATATGAGTATTGAAAATTGAAACATTTTAAATGCATTTAATATAGAAAGTGAGTTTGGCTATCCAAACTCTCTATTTAAAAAGAAGTTAATTTAGAGTCTTTTGGAGCATAATTTTAAGGGTTGATTTTTTAAAATAGAGAGTATCTTATGTTTAAAAAGTCTCTTGGAGATGCTCTTAGTAGATGTCTAGGTATTGTAAGAGTCATTTCAAATGTCTAGAAGTCATTGTTTAGTATAAAACAATCTATGTATTGGAAAGAAAGGTAAAATTCAAAGCTTGCCACACATGCAACGTATAATTCGAAGCCATTTTCTTCCATGAATTCTTTTTTCGGCAATACCAATCTCTTCAACAATACACACTGTTGTTGAATATGCCAATGATTTCTATAAAATGAAAAGACGAGTGCAATTAGTTGAGACTGAAGTTCAAGTAATACATCGTTATTTAATGGGATTATGGCCAACTATTCGGAATTTTGTGTAAATTGTCTTCCATTGTCCAACTTGCAATGAAGGTTGAAAGCCAATAGAGACAACCTAGCAACCGTCATATTCCACTCGGTAAAGAATATAGCAAACTTAATGCCGATCAAACTCAAGGTAGCTTGGAAGTCATCAATACCCCAATATAATGGGTAGAACTTTGGTTCAGCCACTAATTTACAAAGTTGAGGTCAAGGACGAGGGATGTGAGATAATATTGTTGGGAAGGACAACAATTCATCTCAATTTGTTGGTGACAAAATAAAGTGATACAAATGTGAAAAGGTGGATCACAAATCATCATAATGTAGAAAATTAAACAATTCCTTATTTATTAACATAGAAATTGGTGATTCCAACAATATTGAAAAAGTTCTGATAACAATGAAGGAGAAGAAAGTCTGTTGGAATATGATAAGGATGAAGACAGAGGTATCAATTCAGACCCGGTCCGCCTCCATTGAAGCATGGTAACGTCCCGTGTTTGAAAAAATCCGTGCCACAGCGGGTTGTGGCCCGGGACAGTCCAGCCCACGAAATTTTTTCACGAGCCTAGCCCACCCGTCGGCCCATCCGGGTCGAGCCCATATTGGCTGCGGTCGACCCGGCTCTACCCATATGAATAAAAAAAATTTGAAATTACAAAAAAAAATTAACAACTTAATGAACTTATTGTAATTCAAAAAAATGTTTACATTTATAGTAAAAAAATGTGTGAAACTACTAAAAAAAAATAATAATGATAAATTCACATTTGTTATTTATAACAAAAAAATGTTTACATAGAATTTATATATTATTTTACATTGAATTATTTCTAACTTTGTGGATTTAAAAAAAAAATACAAACAGATAATAACTAAATGCATCACTAAACACATCCCAACTAGGTTGGCACGTACACAACTATCAATCATTTACATATTTATAGTTTAAGTACATCCCAATTAGGTTGGCACCTACCTAACTATAATTTAATTGTTTGCAATTATATATTATTTACAAATCAATCTTCAACAATAACTAGATTTTTAAAATCTTCAGATATATCATCAAACATTTTATCTTACATCATTCTATTTATGAATAGCCAATCTTTTATGCATATTAAAGCTTCCAAAATATCTTCTTTAAGTCTTGATCTTCTTTCGTCCAATACCATGTTACCTGCACTAAAAGCAGACTCGGATGCCACTGTTGAGACTGGAACTATTAGTAGATCTTGTGCCATTTTTGATAATACTGGGTATGACCTCTTATTTAATTTCCACCATTCTAAAATATCTAAATTTTCTTTCTCATCTTCAGGTATTAAACTATAATGATCAAATTGATAATATCTTTCTAATTCGGTAGGTGTGGTATTCGTGTCTGTAGTTGATGAAGTACTAACAACATGTTGTTTTTTCTTAGCTACCAAAGAAAAAATAAATTTACCTTTAGAAGTTGTACTAGAGTTTGTAGAAGCAGAAATATTTTCATTGTTACCGTATTTAATAAAATAGTAGTTATACATTTCATTGATGAAAATTTCTAACTGTCGATTTGTAATATTTATGTTAAAAGCTAATGTTTCAGAAAGTGATTCTAAAGCAGTGTGAACTCCAAATAATTTTAGGCGAGAATCCATTACAGCAGCCACTGAAAAAATTAGTGGCATGTTTTCATAATATTTTCGAAATTTTTCTTCCATTGCCAAAAATTATTTGAAATAAAAATGGATCGTTTCTAAATTTTGATAATTTGGTAGAAATTTCTACCAATTGTATAAGTACAAGATGACTAGTTGGATAATATACACCCAAACTAAATTTTGTTGACTTATAGAAAGGTTTTAAAAATTTATGATTTTAAATGCATGTTCTCAATGCGAATCATCTATATAAAATTGATTCTGTTTCAAATTAACGAATACATTAATAGCATTGGTGTTGCCAACACACGATTTTAACATAAGAAAAATTGAATTTCATCTATTTGGAATATGATCAACAAATGTTCTTCTTCTCAATCCAAAATTTTTACAAATTTTCGCAAATTCTTGTTGTCTAGAATCTGAATAAGAAATATAATTAATTGTTTCTCTAATTATACGAATTTGTGGAGCTATTAATTTCAAATCATCTTGTACAACTAAATTATATATATGACGAACACACCGCATATGAAATAATTTAGAATCAAATAAGGATTTAACTGTTCTAATTAGCAGGTCAATGCATGCAGTATTCGGACTTGCATTATCATATGTAATACTAAATAATTTGTTTAACACACCAAACTCATTAAATACTTGTAATAAATTTTCACATAAATTTACTCTATTATGTGGATATTCAAGTAAACGAAACGTAATTATTCTTTTATGCAGTAACCAATTACTATCAATAAAATGTACTGTAACATAAACATACCCATTGTGATTGTGTCCAGACCAACAATCAAACGTGAAACATATAATTTCTTCAATTTTTGTGAGTTCATTTTTCAAATTTTCAGCTTTTGTATTAAATAATTTCAGACAATCAGAATAAGCAGTATTTCTACTTACATTTATGTAAGAGGGTTGAACATACTTTTGCATGAACTCTTCAAAATATACATCATCTGCAAAAGTGAAGGGCATTTCTCTTGTTGAAATAAATTATGACATTCCAAATCTCATCTGTTCTTGCAAATAAGTAAAATTAGAAAAAGTGACAGAACTACTAGCATTAGTAAATGAAGTAATTTGAGCTTGTCTCGGATCCAAATGTCCTGTTTCATTTAGATATTTTTCTTTGTGTCTCCGTAGCGTGCCGGTGCCTTGACCACTTCTCCATGCATAAGCAATTTTACAAATATTGCATATTGCTTTACTATTTTTTTCATCTATTGTAAATATTTGCCACACCTCTGATGTTAACTTTTTTTTCTTGGATTTCTAGATGATCCAACATCTACATCATAGTCATCTTCTAAATTTATTGAAGAACAATTATCATTTAAATTAATATTTTTAGATAAAAAAATCGTAGGAATCCATATCACAGTAGTACAATTGTACAAAAAAGAGTTTCAAAAAATTTGTGTATAAAAAGGAGATTAAAAATTTTTCGAAATGATCTGAAGATTGAAAATAGCAATATATAAGTTCAAATAACAAATTACAGAATACAAATAGATAGAGTAGCTAAGACTTTGAGTATGAAGAAATAATTTTTGATATTTAGAAATTGTAGACTCGTAGTAATTTGTTAATTACTGGTGTTTGAAATTTATAAGCAATTCAAAATATTAACGTTACAGAAAATAATAATTTTTTTTGAACGTTTGTGACTTTGTGTAAGTGTGATTTGACAACACACTTACACATTTTATTTTTTAATTAATTTTTACGAATTTTTTCTACTTATTGACCGACAAAACAGCCTGCTTTAGTGCTCTATGCAATCTATTTTGAACCAAATACATTATATTTTAATATTTATACATGTTCTGGCCACTTTTTCTTTTTATTCATTTTTTTTAAAATAAAACTTGACACTTGACAGCAGCAAGCAGCAGCGGTTGTCACATTTGCATTTAATGGCTCTCTGCCATTTGAAATTTTGAATTTTTTTTATACGGACCGTTGGCCCGTTGGGAGCTAAACTGCCCGAGCCCGCGGTTCAGTCTCCTCGGCCCACGGTTCCAGGTAGAGGCGGGTTCGGTCGGCTTGTCCGTCTTAACACCTCTAGATGAAGTTACTTATGAAGATCAAAATCTCCATAATTTGGTAGTTCGACGTGCCATGTTAACTCCTAAAATGTCAAAAGGTGATTAGAGGTTTAACAACATTTTGAAAACCAAGTGTATCAATCATTGACAACTTTGCAACGTTATTATTGATTGAGGAAGCTGTGAAATTTTGATTTATCAAGAAATAGTGAAATCGTCGAATCTTGAAGTTCAACCTCATGAGCCTTACCGTACAGCATGGTTCAAGAAATGAGACAAAGTAAAAGTGACACATCATTGTTTAGTTCTTTTTTTCTGTTGGAAAATTTTACTCGAACAAAGTTTTATGTGATGTGATTGAGATAGCGGCGCGTCATTTATTATTAAGTAGACTGTGGCAGTTTTATAATAAAACTATCCATCATAGTGAAAACAATGTTTATGCATTATATAAATGGGGTTAAAGTAATACTTGCTTCAATAAATGATGAAAACTTTTCTAAGTCTAAGGCCGACAATGGACAATCTTATTTGAGACTTCACGAATTTTTGACTGAATATGAGGTTAAAAGAGTTGCTTATATATTATTGACGAAAGAGGTAAAAGATGTCCAACAATCTGTCCCTTTCGAAGTAAGCACTATTCTTGAAGAATTTGCAAAATCTTTCCCTTCGGAATTGCCTAATCGTTTACCTCATAATTGAACTATTCAACACCATATTGATCAAGTACTTGGAGCTAGTCTATCGAATGAGTCCTAAAAAGCATGAAAAACTTCATACACAAGGTGAAGGTTTGCTTAAAAAAAGGGTTTATGAGTGAATCAGGCCATTATGCAGTACCAACCCTTTTAACCCTAAAAAGACAGTACGTGGAGAATGTGTATCGATAGTCGAGCTATCAATAAGACCACTATAATGTACAATTTTCCAATTCCAAGGCTAGATGACATGTTAGATGTGTTGCATGGAGCTAAGGTGTTACTCAAAAGTGGCTACCATCATATTCGAATAAGTGACGAGGGATGAGTGGAAGACTGCTTTCAAAACTAAGTTAAGTCTCTACGAATGGATGGTAATGCCTTTTGGTTTGTCAAAATGCTCCTAATAAATTAATGTGTTTGATGAATCAAGATTTAAAACCATTTATTGGGAAGTTCGTTATTGTCTATTTTGACGATATCTTGATATACAAAATGTTGGGTATTTGTTGCCAAACAACTTCAAAAGGCGATGATGATTTAAGGTTAATTTCATAGGCGTTGGCCGAGGATTGAAATAATGGGAAAAAACGACAACACTTAGTGAATTCAATTAAAGCTCGACCCAAAACTTAGCGGGCCATTTTGGAGTGGCTTATATTGTAGTTGTTCAATGGCCCACTCTATTTAATAGGCCCAAATAGTGTTGTAAGTGTTTTAGGTGTTATTGGGCCACAAGCCCAGCAAGAGATAACTAACCTAATCCTATAAGGCAATTGTTGGGACCATTTTGAATCCTATTCCAGCATATTTCTTGTGGCGTGCATGAAGAGTGAGAGAGAGAGAACAAACGGCTGCTTCTTCATCTTTTCTTCTTCACTGGTTGCATTGTTGTTGGTTTCTCTCTTGGTGAGATAAAAGTAGTTCTTTGTGAGCTTTATATTTGGGTAGAAATAGAGGTGTTCTTGGGTCGAGCTTTATTGATATTTCTAGTGTTGTTTAAGCTTCAAATCTGAGCCTAAACTTTTTTGGTGAGTAATATTTACGACAAATTGGTATCAGAGCTGGATTTAGTGTCCTTGGGTGTGAAAAATTTCATCAAAAGTTGAAAAAACCGGAAAGCTTCAAAACTGTCCAGAATCTGTATTTTTTTTTCAAAAATCGAGACTTCCAGTCGTTTTTCCAGCCAAACCAGAAGTCCATTTCGTGAAAGGAGACCATATTCGAACTCCTGACAGTGAGGCGCTCCTGACCGTGAGGCGCGTGAGGCACTGTAGCGGTGGCGCGTAGAGAACGTGCACGGATTGTCCAGCTGCGCGTGTGGGCGCGTGGAGGTTCTGATTTCCGACAAAAAAGACAGCTTACTCTTTGCTATTTTTGGGTCGTTTTGGCAGTGTTGGTTTGGTCACCGGTGTAGTGTGCAAAAATCTGGACATTTTTGCCCTTAAGGTGCGTTTGGCGGGTTCGTTCCGTTGCTGTGTTGCTGAGTTGCTGTTGCTGCTGAACTATGATAAAATAAAAAAAAAATTCGCATCTCTCCTAGAATACGAACAACAGATTTGTTCGCTCTAGTATCGTATTCTAACCATTTATTTTTCCACAATAGAGATCATCGTGTGGGATAACCATTGCCTGTTGCTAGACCTAGGATCATATTTGCTATAATTGTTTACTGGTTATTTTTGTTCGGTTGATATAAGTTTTGCATAACTTATTGTGAAATTTGCTTTAGTGTGAAAATTGCTTTAGTGAGAAATTTTTGTTGAATTATCTCTATTGTTGCAAAATTTGGACCTTTTAATAGCTTTGTGAAAATTGCGTGTTTTTTGTTTTTTGTTTTGGTTGATTCGAGTCCTAAAAATGACAACTCACAATTTTGAATTTGCTGTTTTTAATGGAAATGGAGATTTCTCAATTTGGCAACAAAAGATGAAAGGGATTTTGATACAACAAAAAGTTTCAAAAGCTATAGATGGTAATTTTCCTATAGATTTCACTAAAGAACAAAAAGAAGATTCAGATGAACTTGCTTACTCTGCCATAATATTACACTTATCAGATGCTGTTTTGAGAAAAGTTGGTAAACATGATACCACAAAAGAACTTTGGAAAAAGTTAGAGGAACTTTATTTGGTTAAATCTATTCCAAATAAACTTTTCTTGTTAGAGAGATTTTTCAACTTTAAAATGGATCAATCAAAAGATCTAGATGACAATGTGGATATTTTTAACAAACTTGTTCAAGATATTGTTAATTGTGGTGAAAAGGTGTCTGAAGAGTATAAGGCCGTAATATTGCTTAACTCTATTCCAGATATTTATAAAGAAATGAAAAATGCAATTAAGTATGGTAGAGACACTTTAACACCTGAGATTGTCATTGACTCCCTTAGAAGTAAGGAGATGGAGATGAAAGCTGAAAAATATGATAAGAAAAGTGGTGAAATTCACATGATGAGAGGTAGAACTCAGTTTAGGCAAACTGGTAGCCCAGACTATCAAAGCAGCGGTGAGTCTAGTAATAATGGGGGTAAAAAGAAGAGCAGGAGTTGGTCTAGATCTAAATCTAGAGCGAAAGTTAAAAAATATTATGGTTGTGGTAACACTGGGCATTTTATAAAAGATTGCTACAAAGCGAAGAACAAACAAACCGGTAAGGGGAGAGATGAAGTGAATGTTATGTCATCTTCTAATTCTGATCAGAGTGAAGTCTATGTGTTAATTAATTCTGTTGTTGATACTACTGAATTGAATCTAACTGCCAAGTCTCATTTGCATGAGTGGGTACTTGATTCTGGTGCATCTTTTCATGTGACATCTCATAAAGATTGGTTTAAAAATTTGCATGAATCTGATGATGGGCATGTTGTTTTGTGTGACAATTCTGCTTATACTGTTGCTGGAATTGGTGATGTTACTTTAAAGTTTGACACAGGTTTTGTG
Source organism: Forsythia viridissima (assembly GCA_030279155.1). Classification (NCBI taxonomy): domain Eukaryota; kingdom Viridiplantae; phylum Streptophyta; class Magnoliopsida; order Lamiales; family Oleaceae; genus Forsythia; species Forsythia viridissima. Next base: position 20,986,890 of record CM059042.1, read on the forward strand.
TATACTTTAAATGATGTTAGATTTATTCCTGAATTGAGTAGGAATTTGATTTCAGTAGGGCAACTAGAGAAAATTGGCTTTACTGGTAAAATTAGAAGTGGAATGTTAAAACTGATGAAGGGTGCTCTCGTTAGTTGTAAAGGAACGAGAAGGAATGATATATATGTCACTACTTGGAAAGGTGATAAGAGGTTTAGACTTCTCAATTTCTTCTACCAAGGTTGATCACACACATAAATGGCACAATAGACTTGCACATGTAAGTATTAAGGGGCTTAAGCTCCTTAATGATAAAAATGTTTTTGGTAAAGATTGTGTATCTAATTTGCCTTTCTGTGATCATTGTGTGCTTGGTAAGTATCATAAGTTGTCTTTCTCTACGAGTGTTCACAAAACTAAAAGAATTCTTGAGTATGTGCATTCGGACTTGTGGGGTCCTTCTATCAATCCTACCTCGGGTGGAAATAGATATTTCTTGTCTATCATTGATGATTATTCGAGAAAAGTGTGGGTTTATCTTTTAAAAGATAAGTCTGATACTTTTCATAACTTTAATAATTGGAAAAGACAAGTTGAAAATCTAACTGGTAAAAAGATTAAGTTCGTGAGAACCGATAATGGATTAGAGTTTTGTAACACTGAATTTGATAACATGTGTAAAGAAAGTGGTATAACTAGGCATAAGACAGTTCCTTACACTCTCCAACAGAATGGGGTAGCAGAAAGGATGAACAGAACTTTACTTGATAAAGTAAGATGCATGATGTTGAGTTCTGGTGTGCCAAAATCTTTTTGGGGTGAAGCTGTTATGACTGCTAGTTATTTGGTTAATTTGACTCCGTCTATGGCTTTAAATGGTGATACTCCTTATGAAAAATGATCTGGTAAGCTTGCTGATTATTCTGTGCTTAAAACTTTTGGTTGTGCTGCTTTTTCTCATTAGATTGAGGGAAAACTAGAACCTAGAGCTTGGAAATGTGTTTTTCTAGCTTACCCTGAGGGAGTTAAAGGGTATAGGTTGTGGGATAGAAGCCAAAAGGAGGTTAAGATCATTTTGAGTCGAGATTTCACATTTAATGAGGCTGAAATGCCATGTTTAGGGGTTGGTTCTGAAACTTTGAGTGAGAAAAATCAGCTTGAGGTCGAGTTAGAAAAAATTAGTACACGTGTCCCCATCACCTCTAGAGAGGTGGAGACTCAAATTCGACAATCTGAGGAAGAGGGTGAAGATGTAGTGATAGAAGAGCATTATGTTGAAGAAGATCCTTTAGTGGATTATCAATTAGCTAGAGATAGAGAGAGAAGGCAGGCGAGAGAACTTAGGAGGTTTGGATATGAGTCCGAGTTAGCCTTTGCCTATGCTAGTTATGAAGAGTTAGCTGATAGAGAGCCAAATACTTTTGAGGAGGCGATGAGGAGTGAACAATCGGAAGAGTGGTTAAAAGCAATGAAAGAGGAAATGAGTTCCTTAGCAAAGAATCAAACTTGGGAGTTAGTACCTAAACCTAAAAATAAGTCAACAGTTGATTGTAAGTGGATTTTTAAGGTTAAGGAGGGTACTTGTACAGCTGAACCGCTAAGGTTTAAGACTAGGTTAGTTGCTAAAGGTTACACACAGAAAGAAGGAGTTGATTATAATGAGATTTTTTCACCAGTTGTTAAGTACACTATCATTAGGGTCATGCTTGCATTAGTTGCATACTTTGACTGCGAACTTGAACAACTTGATGTTAAAACTGCTTTTTTGCATGGTGAACTTGATGAACAAATCTTTATAAATCAACCTAAAGGTTTAAAAGACAAACAAAAACCAGATTATGTGTGTTTCCTTAAAAGATCTTTGTATGGTTTGAAACAATCACCTAGACAATGGTATAAAAGATTTGACTCTTTTGTATTATATATAGGGTTTCAAAGAAGTAAGTTTGACCATTGCTTATATCACCAACATAATGAAACTAGTAATGATTATGTGTTTTTATTGTTATATGTTGATGATATGCTTTTAGTTGGTTCATCTTCTAAATGGATATGCAAGATAAAAACAACCTTGAATGGTGATGTAATGCCCCGAAAAATTCGTATTTTCAATTTAAATAAGAAAACGAGAATGAAGCAAGAAATTTGGTTGAGATGTCCCAAAAAGTATTTCGAAAGTCGTAGCACTTAGAATTTAATTTAAATCTGAATAATAAAAAGGGAGAAAAATCGGATTTAATGTTTTATAAGGACTAAGTTGAACTTATCTAAGAATTATTGGCTTTTATTAAGGCTTGTTTGGATAAAAGTGAAAAAGTTGGGTAAAGACCCAAAAAGTGAGAAAACAAAGTTTTGAGCCTTTTTTATTAAAGTCAAGTAGCCATCTTTGGTGCGCTCTTGTGAATAAAGTATTTGTTGAAATTCGACGACTCTTACGCTGTTACGAAGTACACATCGAGGCCTTCGAAATGGTACCAAATATGCATACTTTCAACTATGAAAATAGCCCCGAAAAATTATGTCAAAAACGTTCCAAGAAGTTGGAAATCTGGAATTCCCAGAAATTTGTTTTCGAGCAGCCATTTTGGGACGATGCTGTGATCGCTGTGATGATCCATTTTCTACGATTCAAAGTTCGTTACGAAGATCCCTGTGAGATCTTCGAGATGGTATAAGGAACGTCGAAAAATGAACACGTTTCGACCTTCAAACCTCGACCCAAAAATAGGTCCAGAAATCTGCCTAAATTAGAAATTTAGCTTTAATTACCCTATAAGCTATCCCTAGTATCTTCTTAAATGTGGGTAGTTGGAGAAACAAATTTATGAAGTTCCAGCTGGTGTTATCTTCAGCAAATCTTTCCAAATATTCTTGCATTTAATGAGGAGATATGCAATCATTAGAGAAGATACATTTTTTCCTATAAATACCCCTCATTCCAAGCTACCACTTGCCCATTTCCTCCTCTCTAACCTCCATAACTCTCCCACAACTCTCCCTCACATTTTCTAGTAATAAACAAGAAGGGAAGAACCCCCCAAATAAGAGAGAAAAATCAGAGAGAAGAGGTGAGTGATTTTCAGTAATAAGAAAGCTAGGGGAGGAGGCTCTCTAATTCAATAGATGAATCTCCAACCCAAGCACCAAAGCCCCATTTCGAGCAGTAGCTTATAGGGACCAAGAAACTCAATTTTCATAGCATATAAAGTTAGATTCCTTGGGCCGAGAACTTAGTTTTTAAATAAAATACTTTCATCAGATCTCTGCCCCGAAAGGTATTGATACCCTATATCACAGTTCTACGATAGGGTATCGATACCCTAAAATCGCTGCACCAGAAATACCTGAAGCCAGTTTCTGCGCGGTCCTAATACTCCCCATTTTCAGATTTTAAATAATATTTAACATAAGATCATGATGTTTAGAACCTTTCCTTTTCAGGTGGATCAAGGATAACAACAAGTTGTGAGTAAATTACGTTATATGCTTTACATGCAAAATGATAAGTATACATATCTCATAAATTTATATGCTCTAAAATGAGATATGCCAAAATGATTAATTTAAGAAAAAATATGACAAGTTGTGAATGGCTCATATTATTTACCTTACGTGTAAAAATGATAAAAATGCACATCTACATGTGTGCATAAGTTATATGTGCTCTTATGTACCCCAAATAATTTTTATCAATGAGATCCATGAGATATTATGAGCATCTTTAGCCTATTTGCTATTTATGCAACAATGAGGAAGAATGAGAATAAGAAAAGTTATTTTACTTCATTTATACTCTACTTGAGAAAACAAGTTCATAAGCAAATGAAGACAAGTTATGTGATAACACAATCAATTTTTCCTAGCCTATTTGTACACCATTCATGGAGCAATTACAGCCCATCAGGGAACTATTAGGGTCCCAAATCAGAAGTTGATTCAACGTTGGCCAAGGGTTAGAGCGACCCACGTGCGGACTTAAAATCCAACCAGATGGCCAAGGGCAACAGTAGCCTTCATGAGATGATCAACTATGACCAAGGGCAAAAGTAGCCCATGGAAGGACGATTAGTGTCCCAAGAAGTTTGGCCATTGTGCTTATGCACCAAGAATATTCAGTTTGAGCGCTCGGTGTACAAATATTGCTTATGGAAAGGGCCCTAAGAAAGATAAAAGATACCTTATGTGCAATATCACACACGCACCGTATTTTACTCATTGAATGTCACCATTCATAGTCGTTTTGTGACTCTTGTAGGAAATGGATCGAGACATGTATGAAGTCAGGGGGCAACGGGTGGAATTGGCCTTCTATGAACATGAATACCATTTGATCACAAAGATTAAGATATGGTCCTTAAATCCTCTTCAACCCGGATTGCAAAAACATGAAACCACCTACCTTTGCGTGGACGTATATGATTTTTTGACCATGGAGTATCTTATTACTCGTTGTTATGAAGTGAAATAATTTGATTAACCTCGTCTTTATCATATCACCTATTTCTTAAAGTATTTAGCAATACTTGCTAACGGGCTCAAGCTTTTGGAGTGTTCATGAGACGTAATGATTTGTCATGAATCGTTTTGAAACAAAAATGTATGTGAGGTACTTCTTTTACTTACTTGGACCCATATTTTGTGATAACTCATGTCATTAAAGGTGAAATGAACTAAAAGACCAGATTTATATGTTTTAAGCTTTCGCTATATTTAAGTTATCATACTCTACCTTATGGTTCTTTATTTCATCAAGTATACATGTTTTTACTTAACAAAGAATAAATCAAATCCAAAGCAAAATGAGAAAGGGTGATTTCCAAATACTGTCTAAGATTAGTTTCTAAATATTTTCATCAAAAGAAAATAAAGAAAACATGTTTCAAATCAGTTTTTCATCAAACCAGGAAGTATAACTGCTTTCTGCGTAAAAGGGTATCAATACCCTCAAATATGGGTACCATTACCCTACTGGGCAGAATACAAAAAAAAAAAATTTAGTCAGCATTTTGAGGTCGCCACAAGACTTGGTATCAGAGCTTCGGTTTAATGGTTCTGCAGACTTTGATCAATGGTATTCAACCATCGAAGACAACTTCCACCTCTGGTATGCCATGACCTCTTTCCATTTCTAGTGTTTAAAGTTTTATGGTGATTTATCTCAATGTGCATAAAGTGTTTTACTTGCTTAATAGTTTAGACCCGGCAGTTCAACATATGAAGTTAGAGCCTATGATAATGAAATCTGATATATGATTACTTTAGACCATGAATGATAAGTAAGAACAATGTTGAACATTCATGAAAAGATAAGCATGAGGCCCAATGTAAAAGTTCTTTAGCTTTCAACAAATTAAAGTTAGAGTAACATTTCAAAAGTCTAATAAGCAGAAATTATGAGGCATAGTTACTGGACAAAAAGGAGTTAGATACCTAAGGGTTACATTTTTAGGGAAGGTAACCAACTAATCTTCATCCTCCGAGTCTTGTAAATTCTTGATCATCTCATCCAAATGAGCTTGCCTAGCCATAAGCTCTCGGTTTTGTGCACGCAACTCCGAAAGGTTATCAATTACGTTAGATTGGAAAGTCCAAAAATCAGTCATGAAAGTACCCCAGTTAGTCGGTGAAGTTGGCATGAAATGAGCAGCCCCTTAAGCCCTTCCATCTCCAACCTCTACTCCGGGTTTAGTCCAAACCTCATCCACAAGTTTAAATCGGTCTTTCATGAGAGAGCTTGCCCCGATTTTTTTTGGTATTGGGATGCATTGAGATTAATTTTTTTTTTCTTCCCTAAGATGAGCCCCCAATCTGATCACTATATCGGTGACCAAACGGTCATAAAGCAGCCTTATTTTAGAACCAAATAGTAGAAAACTCATCTTCATTAGTCAGAACTCCAGTCCAGAAAGATCCCGCAGTCGCCCTGCTCTTTCCCGTCATTTTCTCGACTGAAAATTTGGTAGCTTTTGCCTTAGAAACAGCAAATTGAGCACTCTTACCCTTTTGTAGAAGCTTTCTTCGAAGGACCCATGAAAAGATTTGGGAGAAATTATGAGAACTTGGTGATTTTGGGGGGGAAGAAGAAGAAAATGGAACGTGAAGAAGAAAGAATGAAAATGGATTATGAGATTTTGGAGTAAAATTTAAGGTTAAGGTAAAAGTCTCATTTTACCCTTGTGAAAAATAAAATAAAATTTGGGAAGATATTTCAAAAATTTCCTTTCTGAAATCCGCGATGGGTATTGATACCCATAAGACATAGGTATCGATACCCTACCTGAACAGAAATTGTTTGGTATATTTTTGCAAAAGTAAGATTTGTAAAGGATTGAATCTTTTTTCTCAAATTTTTACGAATATTATCTTATTTAGAAAATTTAGGGTGGTAGAACTCACAGGCTCCAATCTCTTGTCTGAAACTCAATTACTTTTCGAGAAAAGGAAATAGGACATGAAACCCGAGATGATAGAAGAATTTGTTTTGTAGAATAACTAGTACATGACACAGCTGTTGAGATTGCGGTGATGGGAAAAAAATGATAGGGAGCAAGAGTTTTGAGGCCTTAGAGATTGCTTATCTGTAGACATAAAGGAGAGAACAAGTACTAAGTTGTTTATGAAAATTATGGGTTTCTTTTACAAGTATTATGAGGAAATTCTTGGTGCCTTATATGATAAGTGTTGACAAAGGTTTTGATACATGTGGACTTGGAAAGATTTCATGATATATTTATGGTTGTCTTGGGAAATTAAATGGTGGTTGTGTTGTGAGAAATTTTGAAGAAATTTATGACTTCTATGTAGTATAAGAGCATGATGCTTATGTTTGAAAAGCATGATGGTGTATTATTAGATAAAAAGATCTTGCTGACAAAATAAAATGAAGAGTATGTAGAGTGTTGTTATATGGAAAACCATGGTGTTAATGTATATGTTGGGCCTTGAGGATTTGAGAAAATAGTTGTAGTACCAGGTACGATTGAAAGAATGTGAATTAAGTTATGTAGAAGTAATAGAATTGCAGATAGGATTCGAAAGGAGTTACTCAATTGAGAGATTAAATTGAAAGTCCATAAAGAAATGATAATTAGAGAGATGAAATGAATAATAGATTGAAAGATAGTGTTGACTTCAGTGATTGAGAAATTGTATTCTAGTATAAAGCCTTCACTATCACTTTCGTTTTCTAGCAGCAAGAAGGTAAGAAATAGTTCTATAAAGTTGAAGATTGGAGAAAAGAAATGGCGTTGGATTCTGCGTAGGTATTGTATGTTCAGATTGAGCAGAATGGACCAAAGGTTTTAGAAGAATAGAGCAGTGCTAAAATGAGATCGCTCTTTAAGGTGATAAGTACAAAATTTCCATGGGTTAGAAGATAACTATTATCTCTTCTTGAAAGTATCTCGAGAGTAGCCTATCGTTCGGCTAGCTTGTTAGAAAGAGCATTAATTTTGTTAATACTATAGGATGTCAAATGAGTTTCCAAGAGCTAGAGAAATTATTAGTTTTTCGTACAATAATAGTTAGTCTGCGATGACTTTTTGGGGTCAAGTATGCAGAACACTAAATTATTAGGTCAGAATTAGTGAAGAAAGTTATTTGGTCGAACAAATAACTTGAATTCTTGAAAATCATCATAGATAGCTTCTTGAATTTTAAATTGAGAATGAAGTTTTGCGATTATTATCGTGGACAAGTATTTTAGATTTAGTAAATGGAGAAGTGAAGATATCGAATAAGAGACTTGGGAACGAGAAGATGAAATGAGAGAAAAATTTCTCGAGCTATTCTAGGTAAATTTCGAGGATGAAATTTATTTAAGGGAAGAAGTTTGTAAAGCCCCGAAAAATTCGTATTTTCAATTTAAATAAGAAAACGAGAATGAAGCAAGAAATTTGGTTGAGTTGTCCCAAAAAGTATTTCGAAAGTCGTAGCACTTAGAATTTAATTTAAATCTGAATAATAAAAAGAGAGAAAAATCGGATTTAATATTTTATAAGGACTAAGTTGAACTTATCTAAGAATTATTGGCTTTTATTAAGGCTTGTTTGGATAAAAGTGAAAAAGTTGGGTAAAGACCCAAAAAATGAGAAAACAAAGTTTTGAGCCTTTTTTATTAAAGTCCAGTAGCCATCTTTGGTGCGCTCTTGTGAATAAAGTATTCGTTGAAATTGTACGACTCTTACGCTGTTGCGAAGTACACATCGAGGCCTTCGAAATGGTACCAAATATGCATACTTTCAACTATGAAAACAGCCCCGAAAAATTATGTCAAAAACGTTCCAGGAAGTTGGAAATCTGGAATTCCCAAACATTTGTTTTCGAGCAGCCATTTTTGGGACGATGCTGTGATTGCTGTGATGATCCGTTTTCTACGATTCAAAGTTCGTTGTGAAGATCCTTATGAGATCTTCGAGATGGTATAAGGAACGTCGAAAAATGAACACGTTTCGACCTTCAAAACTTGATCCAAAAAAGGTCTAGAAATCTGCCTAAATTAGAAATTTAGCTTTAATTACCCTATAAGCTATCCCTAGCATCTTCTTAAATGTGGGTAGTTGGGGAAACGAATTTATGAAGTTCCAGCTGGTGTTATCTTCAGCAAATCTTTCCAAATATTCTTGCATTTAATAAGGAGATATGCAATCATTAGAGAAGATACATTTTTCCCTATAAATACCCCCCATTCCAAGCTACCACTTGCCAATTTCCTCCTCTCTAACCTCCATAACTCTCCCACAACTCTCCTTCACGTTTTCTGGTAATAAACAAGAAGGGAAGAACTCCCAAATAAGAGAGAAAAATCAGAGAGAAGAGATGAGTGATTTTGAGTAATAAGAAAGTTAGGGGAGGAAGCTCTCTAATTCAATAGATGAATCTCCAACCCAAATACCAAAACCCCATTTCGGGCAGTAGCTTAGATGGACCAAGAAACTCAGTTTTCATAGTGTAGAAAGTTAGATTCCTTGGGCCGAGAACTTAGTTTTTAAATAAAATACTTTCATCAGATCTCTGCCCCGAAAGGTATTGATACCCTATATCACAGTTCTACGATAGGGGATCGATACCCTAAAATCTCTGCACCAGAAATACCTGAAGCCAGTTTCTGCGCGGTCCTAATACCCTCCATTTTCAGATTTTAAATAACATTTCACATAAGATCATGATGTTTAGAACCTTTCCTTTTCAGGTGGATCAAGGATAACAACAAGTTGTGAGTAAATTATGTTATATGCTTTACATGCAAGATGATAAGTATACATATCTCATAAATTTATATGCTCTAAAATGAGATATGCCAATATGATTAATTTAAGAAAAGATATGACAAGTTGTGAATGGCTCATATTATTTACCTTATGTGTAAAAATGATAAGAATGTAAATCTACATGTGTGCATAAGTTATATGTGCTCTTCTGTACCCCAGAATTTTTATCAATGAGATCCATGAGATATTATGAGCATCTTGAGCCTATTTGCTATTTATGCAACAATGAGGAAGAATGAGAACAAGAAAAGTTATTTTACTTCATTTATACTCTACTTGAGAAAACAAGTTCATAAGCAAATGAAGACAAGTTATGTGATAACACAATCAGTTTTCCCTAGCCTATTTGTACACCATTTATGGGGCAATTATAGCCCATCAGGGGACGATTAGGGTCCCAAATCAGAAGTTGATTCAACGTTGGCCAAGGGTTACAGCGACCCACGTGCAGACTTAAAATCCGACCAGATGGCCAAGGGCAACAGTAGCCTTCATGAGTTGATCAACTATGGCCAATGGCAAAAGTAGCCCATGGAAGGACGATTAGTGTCCCAAGAAGTTTGGCCATTGTACTTATGCACCAAGAATATTCAGTTTGAGCGCTCGGTGTACAAATATTGCTTGTGGAAATGGCCATAAGAAAGATAAAAGATACCTTATGTGCAATATCACACACGCACCGTATTTTACTCATTGAATGTCACCATTCATAGTCGTTTTATAACTCTTGTAGGAAATGGATCGAGACATGTATGAAGTCAGGGGGCAATGGGTGGAAGTGGCCTTCGTTGAACATGAATACCATTTGATCACAAAGATTGAGATATGGTCCTTCAATCCTCTTCAACCCGGATTGCAAAAACATGAAACCACCTACCTTTACGTGGACGTATATGATTTTTTGACCATGGAGTATCTTATTACTCGTTGTTATGAAGTGAAATAATTTGATTAACCTCGTCTTTATCATATCACCTCTTTCTTAAAGTATTTAGTAGTACTTGTTAATGGGCTCAAGCTTTTGGAGTGTTCATGAGACGTAATGATTTGTTATGAACCGTTTTGAAACAAAAATGTATGTGAGGTACTTCTTTTACTTACTTGGGCCCATATTTTGTGGTAACTCATGCCATTAAAGGTGAAATGAACTAAAAGGCCAAATTTATATGTTTTAAGCTTCCGCTATATTTAAGTTATCATACTCTATCTTATGGTTCTTTATTTCATCAAGTATACATGTTTTTACTTAACAAAGAATAAAGCAAATCCGAAGCAAAATGAGAAAGGGTGATCTCCAAATACTGTCTAAGATTAGTTTCTAACTACTTTCGTCAAAAGAAAATAAAGAAAACATGTTTCAAATTAGTTTTTCATCAAACCAAGAAGTAGAACTGCTTTCTGGGTAAAAGGGTATCAATACCCTCAAATATGGGTACCATTACTCTACTGGGCAGAATACAAAAAAAAAAAAGTTTAGGCAGAATTTTGTGGTCGCCACAGGTGAATTTGACATGAAAGATCTAGGAAAAGCCAAAAGAATCCTAGGTATGGAAATTGAAAGAGATAAATCAAATTGTACGTTGTTTTTGCATCAAACTCCTTATATTTTGAAAGTGTTAAAAAGATTTGGCATGCATGAATGTAAACAGGTTACATTGCCTATAGCTAATCACATTGTGTTAACTAAAGATCAAGCTCCTTGTAATGAGGAAGAAATTGAATACATGAGTAAGATTCCTTATTCTAATGTGATAGGTTCTATGATGTATTTAATGGTGTGTACTAGACCGAATTTAGCTTATGCTATAAGTGCCCTTAGTAGGTTCATGTCTAATCCGGTACCTAGTCATTGGGAGGCTTTGAAGTGGCTTCTTAGATATTTGAGAGGGACGAGTAATGTAGGTCTAATGTTTGGTCGTAGTAAGGAATGAGTAAAATTGAAGGGTTTTGTAGATGCGGACTATGCGGGGGATAGGGATAATAGAAAGTCTACTTCTTCTTATGTGTTTACTTTGTCTAATTCTTGCATTAGTTGGAAGTCTCAATTACAACACATAGTTGCTTTATCCACTACCGAATCCGAATATATTGCTACCACCGAAGCAATTAAAGAAGCTTTGTGGCTTAGGAGATTGCTAAGTGAACTTTGTATTTTGAATGATGATGTGGTAGTATATTCGGATAGTCAATCTTCAATACATTTATGTAAAAATCCCGTTTTTCATGAACGTACCAAACATATTGATATTAGACTACATTTTATTAGAGATATTGTGTCACAAGAAGTGATAAAACTTGAGAAAGTGTCTACATAATATAATCCCTCGGATATGGGTACTAAGGTGTTGCCCTTGGTGAAGTTTAGAAGTTGCTTGGATCTTCTAAACATCGGTGGAGGTAAATAATTTTCAATTTTATTGGTTCTCCTTTTGGAGTTGTCACTAATGAGTGACATTTTTCTTTTGTAGGTGAAGGTGCTAAGGATGGGAGACAAGGAAGTGCTACTTTATTGTACAAGAGTTCTTTGGCACCAAGGTAGAGGTTTGTTGGGTATTTGTTGCCAAACAACCTCAAAAGGCAATGATGATTTAAGGTTAATTTCATAGGCGTTGGCCGAGGATTGAAATTAAGGGAAAAAATGACAACACTTAGTGAATTCAATTAAAGCTCGACCCAAAACTTAGCGGGCCATTTTGGAGCGGCTTATATTGTAGTTGCTCAATGGCCCACTCTATTTAATAGGCCCAAATAGTGTTGTAAATGTTTTAGGTGTTATTGGGCCACAAGCCCAACAAGAGATAACTAACCTAATCCTATAAGGCAATTGCTGGGACCATTTTGAATCCTATTCCAGCATATTTCTTGTGGCGTGCCTGAAGAGTGAGAGAGAGAGAACAAACAGCTGCTTCTTTATCTCTTCTTCTTCACTGGTTGCCATTGTTGTTGGTTTCTCTCTTGGTGAGATAAAAGTAGTTCTTTGTGAGCTTTATATTTGGGTAGAAATAGAGGTGTTCTTGGGTCGAGCTTTATTGAGGTTTCTAGTGTTGTTTAAGCTTCAAATCTGAGCCTAAACCTTTTTGGTGAGTAATATTTACGACACAAAATCAAGACAAATAGACTCATTTGTTGCACTTAGGGAAGTTGTCAATGTTTTACAAGAAGAATGCTTTTTGCCAATTTAAGAAGAGTCCATTTATGACCAACTCTTTGCTATTTTGGGGGTACATAATCAATTCCAATGGGATTCAAGTGGATTGAAGTAAAGTGAAACAATACAAAGTTGCCAACACCAACTATAATTGCAGAAGTTCGAAGTTCCCATTGCCTAGCTTCATTTTATAGACGTTTTATCAAGAACTTTAGCACTATAATTGCATAGATTGTTTGGAAAATGGTATATTTGAGTGGTCGACTGAAGTTGAAGAAATTTTCCAGTAGATTAAAAAAGTTGAAGAAAGTTTCCAATAGATTAAAAAAAAAAAAAAAAAAAAACTAATTTGAACACCTATATTAGCTTTGCTATATTTTGAAAGGATGTTCAAAATAGAATGTGATGCATGTGGGGTTAGGATTGGTGTTGCCCTTAGTAAAAAAGGCAAGCCAATATCATTTTACAGTGAGAAGCTAAATGGTACAAGAAAAAAGGTATGGCGCTTACGATCATGAATTTTATGCCACAGTCCAAGCCCTTAAGCATTGGCAGCATTAATTAGTGCAGCGGGAGTTGAAGCGTTGGCATATCAACAGCCAAAAGAAGTTATATAAAAGGCATGCGCATTGGATTGTATTTCTACAACAATTTACTTTTGTAATCGAGCATAAATACAGTGCAAGCAACAAAGAGGCAAATGCACTTAGCCAAAAGACCGTGTTAGTAACACAAACGAATGTTACTATTGAAGGATTTGATTCGTTCAAGGACATGTACCTATTGATCATTTCTTTGGTCTAATTTGGAGAGATTGTAGCAACAGTCAGCAAGGAAACTATTTGTCGCACAATAACTTTCTATTTAGAAGCAATCAACTTTGTGTACCATATTACTCTTTAAAGGAAATAATCATTCAAGACATGCATGGTGAGGAATTTTGGGCAAAATAAACTTACGCAATGATTGAGTAAAAGTTCCTTTGGCCAAAGATGAGGCGCAATGTACATAGATTTGTTGAAAAATGTCTAGTATGCCAAGAATCCAAAGGAAAAGCATAGAATACGGGTTTGTACACACCATTACCCGTACCAAATAGCACCTTGGGAAGATGCAAGTATGGATTTCATGATGGGATTACCTAGAAGTCAACGAGGGGTGAATTCTATCTTTGTGGTTGTTGATCAATTTTCAAAGACGACTCATTTCATTAGTTGCAAGAAAACTAGTGAAACATCAAATGTAGCTTCACTTTATTTTCGAGAAATTGTGCGTTTGCATAGTACCAAGTCTATAATATCACATCGTGATTCAAAGTTCTTATCACATTTGGGAAAGGTTTGTTCAAGTAAATTATGTTTTAAAACTTGTAGAGTCAACAAAGTTTGTTTGTTTTTCAAGATTAAATTATTATGTATTTAGTGGATGTCTAGGTATTTCAAGAGTCATTTCAAATATCTAGAAGTCGTTGTTTAACATAAAAGAGTCTATGTATCGAGAATAGAGGCAGAACTTTAGTTCATGTAAAATATCAAATTTTATTACATATTTTGCTTCATATTTTTTGGGTTTTCTTCCAAAAGTTTTCTTAAAGAAATCTGGACTCCTATGTTATTGGAGTATAAAATCTTGTTTACATCAATGCTGAACTCTATACACTTCCCAAGTGTTGAAATCTTTATTTGTATAGAAAGAAAACAGTATTTTGCCTTTGAATAATTTTATTGAATCAGGAGACGTAGCTTTATACAAGAGATTTCTTACAATCATGCTAATCTATTCTAGGTAGTTTAAGTATAAAAGGTAACTGAATAAATATACAAGGTAGTCTAAGTATAAAAGGTAACTGAATAAATATACAACTAATACAATATATTTGTCAATGAATGGTCAGATATCATTGACCTTTTCTTTTCAACACTCCCCCTCAAGTTGGAGAGTGAATGTCAAGAACTCCCAACTTGCGTATCATAGTTGAGAAAGCTTCATTTCCCAATGGCTTGGTGAACACA